>OY747133.1:16275483-17475483 GCA_963556465.1 Berberis vulgaris
ACACAAACATTATAGCTCTTGAAGGAAATGAAGAAGCTCAAACCAGAGGTGTAATAGGTGTTGGTGGTATTTTTTTCAGGAATAGGTGTAATTATGGGCTCATAGGCCTCTATGACTCATTACTCTGCACCCCATTATAAAAACTGTGACTCCGTCACTGAGAATATTGATATGTTCTGGTTGCAATTTTCAGATCCACAACCAAGTCATACACAAAAGTGGTGCATGAGAGCATATCACAACACAGAGGGATGTGGGGTTCACAGCTTTTGTTGTTGGTGGTGGTGGGTGCTCTAAACAACAAATTTGAAGGGATTTAATTCCCCTTTGTATCCCAGGTAATATTATCATTTTGTAATATTTTTGCATTTAATTCAAATTTTATAAATTTGTCTAAAACCAAATGCATGGTTTCATTGATTTTATTAGGGTCAAGGTTCATTCCCATAATTCTTCATCATCTTCAAATGGTCGAATCATGTTAGCATGATAAAGTAGAAATGGATCTTCATCCCACTCACATAAAGCCCTTTCATTTTTATTTGTTACTTATAAGTTATATCAATAGGACACATGTTAGCATGATAGAGTAGCATCGATACAATTGGAATATATGAAATGGTTGAGGATCCGCATGTACTTCCTCAATATTTTTTCTCCTTTCTTATCAGAACTAAAAATTTTCAATGCATAGAGTACAAAATACATCTATTAGCATGAATCCAATCTCTGCCTAATAAAGTTAAAAAATTAAGTGCACCATCTATGACAAAGAATGTTTTCTCTGAATGGTTTACTCCTAACTATTATTTCTAATGGCACAATTTTTTTGGCCATCGTTTTATCTTTCCAATAATCCAGAGATAGTAATCCTGGTTGTCACTAACTCAACATCTTGTTTATTTATTTTCTTCGAAGTATTAGTAATAATGACTGATGCATCATTGTCTACTAATGCCATGTTTTAAAAGTTTTCCATTAAACCCTTTGATAAATAGTGGTTTTACATTTAACCATTTCTTGAGTTGGTTCTTCATAAGTATAAGGCAAGCTGGCAGAAGTGAAATAAAACTGTGGAGTAGTCACCTCTTCACTCTCATTCAATCAAATCTCTAAATCATCTGAACCAGCAGGAATGTTCTCCATTTCCTTAATTCTCCTTGGCAGCAAATGTCTAGCTAATGTGGTAGCCATGTTTTTCCAAGTCAATGAGCATATCTAGCAACAAATCATTTTGTAAACCTGTGTTGACATCTTCCTTTATTTTTCCAAGTTCCATGTACTCCTCCATGTCATCTCTAATAAACCTCGGATTTGGTTTATTAGAAACAGTCTGCACATAAAGTATTTTTTTTTTATTCCTCCTGTAAGTCCATATCAGTGCTGAACTGGGAGTAGGAGATTTCAACTCAGTGACACTCCATTTGGTTTAGGCTTCACAAACTTGTGTTTATCCTTAATAGATAATGCTTGCTTGCTTTGGACTATCATTGGATCCTGCAAAATAAATCAGTCAGGTACACCCAGTATTAATCCTTTGGGTGGATGTTTTGTAGTTCCAGGCCTGTTTATTAAGATTTTTTGCCTTTGATTTTGCTCTAATTTGACTTCATGCAATCTAGGCCAGCAATGAAGCCCATGCTCAGTCTTTCAGAAATAGGTTTGTTGAACTTAGTTTCCCTAGGCAGGACTAATTGTGGTTCATTAACTTTCATTTTCTTGTGACTTTCTTTACCTGGGAATTCACTGCCACAAGCTACACATTAGTGTTGAACACAAATGTTGGTTCCTTTAAATACTCCCTTGTTGGACTCGTGATTTACATTACCAAGATTCACACTCATTTCATTGGCCGTTTGGAATGTATCCTTGACAATTCCCATTGTTGAGTCTGAAAACTTGAGTTTTTCCTTTTTTCAGCAACTCTTGAATTTTGTTCCTAGAATCAAAACATTCATTTGCAGTGTGAGACCAGGAATCATATCATATCATACACACAGTCACTGACACCCATAATTGGTATGATAGGCTGGTGGTCAAATTTGATTCATATTGGTATATGTATGTCATATTTGATTCAAGTTTAGCACTAACTATAGATATGTAATTGCTACATGCATGTTGTTCTGGTTCTCATTTTCCTCCCTTGTCTTTGCACACAGTTAAGCAACTCCCTTGTCTGTGCATCTTCGACGCATTTTTTGTAGTTTGAATTGGGCCTCTAATCTCTGCTCCTTTTCCGATCCATCTGAAAATGCCTCAAACTCCCGGGGTAAGTGGCCCATTGCCTATTAGCATTCATAACTGACATTTTGTAGTGGGAATTGTTTACTAATAGATAAACAATAGACAACGCCCTACTGGACTGATTTCTTTTATTGCTACAGAGCAGACAAACTGCAATCAAGGCATGTTTTGACATTTTGGTGCCTCTGCAACTGTTGTGTAGAAAAAGCTAGTCTGAAATGTTTTGACTACCCCAATTTCTGCAGACAGTAGCCGAGGAGGATATTAAGAAACAAGCCCTTTAGCATGAATATGAGGGTTTTAGACCGCCGCCATATAGGTACATTTTCTTAGGTTTACTTCCATGTAAGGTTGATGGATGAGATTCACACTGAAAATGGAAGTGCTTTTGGTTTAAATTTTAAGTACTTGGTATTTTGGTTTGATTCAGGTACTAAGTTAGGCTAGCTCTGTTGCGAGATAGTGGATACAAGATGCTTTTGCAGGGAGGGGAGAAATTGAATGTACCAGAGGATACAAGATGTTCCAAACATACTCATCAGAAGAACTTTATCGCTTATTTGTACACAGCTAAAGTTTTATAGCTTGTACGGTATGCATACATAGAGAGTTGTGTTTTCATCAAGAAAGGTTGAGCAACATATTTGACGACATTTTAGAGGAAAGAGATTTAAGAGGAACCACACTCTGAAATGGTGAAAATCTATCTGCTCTTCATGCGACTTTTTCCTTTCATTAGTTAGAGCATTTCATATAGGCATCCATAATCTTCTTCGGTTGAAAATTTCTTGAGCACTTTTTCTTGAACGCTTTACTTCACAATGACTCAAGCATGAATATTTGTTATTTGTTTAGCTTTCTGATATGTTACTCAAGTGAAGTGTCCATTAAAATTGGCTATTGAAGGGGACCCTACCTTTTTGATGAACACTGTGAAATGACACTTGTAGTTTTTTTTTTGTTACATCTTTTGCTTTTCAATCCTCTATAACAGATCTGTGAAAAGAGAAACACTTAAGCTCATTGAAACTTTGCTAATCTTGTGTCTTTTATGATATCCATTAGCTGTTTACTTAAAGTAAATATGAGGCTGCTATCTTATAGTATTCATATAACTTAGAAAATTTAAAAGGACTTGCACACATTGGAAATTTTTGAAGTCCACAAGAAGGAAGAATCCGATTCTCTTCATGGATACATATATATTCAAAACAAACTATTTTTTATTTTTTTTCCTGCAATCTCCATGTAATCCCTGATCAAAGATCAAATGATATAAAAGTGTCTTTCACAGTGCCAAAGGTATGGGAAATGTAAAGTTAATTTGTAAAATCATGGTTATATCTAATTGGTCTAGTGTTTTTGATTCCCTTTCTTTCGTCTATGATGTTGGGTCCTTGTTACTCTTGCAGATATCTGATGTAACAGTCAAAGGTGGCAAGGGTATGACTTCATTAATTATCTGCAAGTTGTTCTGCATGGTGGAAATTATTTAGTTCATTTGGCTCTGACTTCTGATTCAGAAAGATGCTGACAAGAATAGCTATAACGATTGTATCTTACTTTAGTTATTTGGTGTGGAACTTTGCAGCCAAAGAGAAACCATCTACTAGCTTGCATTCAGAAGAGCTAAGTGAACCGCAGAGTGTTTCTGAACCGGGTGTCAGAGTTATTACAAGACAGGAGTATGTTTCACGATTACGTGAGCTAAAAGAGGAAATCAGCCGTGCATGGAAGGCTGATGATCGTGTAACATCTTTAAAATTATCCGTCAAGGCAAGTACTCCAATGTCACTACATGTTTCAATTGCAGGTTTTCATGTTAACCTTATGAATATATGGACTTCCATTTAGCCTTTTACAACTACATACGTGTATTTGATATACGAATTGTTGAAGAAGTTTTGTTTTTAATCATTCTCTACTTGACTACTCATCATACACGTGTGCCTGCACATTTATAATGTCTTTACATATATTCTTTATTTGATAATTCTTTATTTGTTGGTAAATGACGGATGCTGGAGAGGCAGCAGCACATTTATCCGGTGCCTTCAATGTCCCAATGGTGCTAACCGGACACTCATTGGGCAGGAACAAATTTCCTTCACATATTCAGTAGTTCAACTGCTTTCAGTTTTTTTTTTTTTTTTTTAATTGGTTAGTAACATGGGCATGTTACGGATACTGGTAGAATATATTAATTTGCTATATTTTATTTACTTGTCGTAGGCAATGATGACTGTAAAGCGGTATTCTCGTGGTCCTGGGGCCCCATCAATTGGAAAACTAGCTGTTCATCCTGCTATAGTTGATTTGAAGGGCAAAGCTTACGAGTATGTATCTTGACATGCTATTAATTAATATCCAGTTATCAAATCAGGCAAGATATAGGGAAATTACATTAACCCCGTATACTGGTACTTGTGGCCCCTAATGGCCCAACCATTTTCGGAAACAATTTAACCTTTTTTATTTAGGAATTAGGACCAGCAGGCCCAGTATAATATTTTCTTATTGTTCTGTTGTCAACTTGATTGTTTTTTATAACTTTAATACATTCATAGAGTTAATCCAGGCATAGTAAGATATTCAAAAGTAGAAATTTAGTTAAATGGGTTGCAGGGTTTATAGGTCCCAAAGTTCTTTTAAAAGTTTTGTTTTGAAATGACTGGACCTGTGGAGGGGCAGATTTGCAACATAGGTTCTACCATTCAGAAGTTGGGTGCTAAGCCTATTAGTCCAACAGATCAAAAGGTATATTCATTGAAAGTCTTATTTCAAAATGACTGGCCCTGGTACCATTGGTCTACAAGTCTGGTGAAGTGGGATTCAAAATTTTTGAATTGAATATAGAACTATGTCTCTGTAATTCTCTGTGCTTGCAATGCTCTATCTTGTCCTCTTTTTCTGCTTTGGATAGATCCTCATATTTTCTGAGTAGTGACCCATATTGGGAACTGTTTTCTATTATTCACATAGATTATGAAAATGGTAATAAACACTTGGGCTCAAGGAATAAATGCACAATGACTTGAGTCATCATAATTGTTTATCTCATTTCAGTCTTTATAATCGAAGTGTGGCTCAATGAAGTGTTTGGTGCTAAAAGTTACTGCATGAACTTTTTAATCATCTTTTTTTATCATAAAAGTAAATTTAACAACTTCGCTTGAACTTTTGCTGTACCAGGTTGCTTAGGCAAAATGCAACGAAATTTTTGATGGATGATGTTTACAGAAACCCTGGCCCACTTCAGTTTGATGGTGTCCTGGAGCTGATTCTAAAACTGTGACCCTCTGCGTCGAAGATGCAGATTACATGGGTCGGATCAAGAAGCTACAAGAATACCTCGATAAGGTTTGTATCCTTACCTTGAATATTGATAACCTATAATCTCCCACAAAATGAGCAATAAGAAATTCAGTTATGGCAATTAATATTGACAGAAGCATTTGTCTTAGTGATATCTTACGAGTTCATGTTCATCTCATTTCACCCTTTTTCAGGTGATAAACATGGTCAAGCCTGGTTGTTCATTGGATGTTCTGAAGGCGGCTTTGAGTCAAATGGCTTCCGTTACAGATGTTCTTTCTGTAATATCTGCACCTTCATCCACTGGTTCAACACCTATTTAAGTTGCGGCTTTGCTTCCCTAAAGGTACCTAGACGATCTTAATCAGCATAAAAGAATTGCTTTAGAACTATGAAAGCTTCCAAAATTCAGTCCACACGAGTCATGCAGAACCTGGTGCACCAGCCTTGGCAAAGAGAGTGAAGGAATTGTTGCAGAAAGGTGGATTCAAGCATGTGCGTGAAGAGAAAGGGGGATTTATCTGCAGTTTCACTGCAATGAGACACAGTTGCTGGTTGTCCATGAGACAAGACTAGTGATTCATGAAGTGTCTCATGCATCTGATGAAGCACCTGATTCGAAACAATTTCAAATTAAACTTCTTAGACAGGTATGCCACTTGTAATCTAACATATACAAATGGTCATTCCGTTTTTAAATTGCTTGCATTCGTTGTTGAATTCTACTTTGTTCTTACCTTGGACAGTGGGTGCCTGAAGATCCAATGATCCGGATCACATGTGCTAGGTATTCATGTGATGGAGAATCCATTTATGCAAGCTTTGCAGATGGAAATGTGGGTGTTCTAGCTGCTTCAACACTTACACTGAAGTGTTGGATCCACCCTATGGCGTATATGAGGTATATTATGTTACAAATAATTGAAATATAGTCTTCCTCTTCTTCTTTCTTTTGTTATTAAACATGTGCATTTTCAACAGGGAGATCGAACCGAGTGTGCATCCTCTGGTGGTTGCAGCCCATCCATCTAAACCCCACCAGTTTGCATTGGGTCTAAGCAATGGAGGGGTTTATGTTCTCGAACCTCTCTCAACTCATGGGCAATGGGGTACTGTGTCATCCAGTGAAGACGGTGCAGCACCAGTGGATGCTTCTGGCTAACATCTATGTAATGAGGATCGACAGTACAAAGTGAAGAAAAATCGATAATAAAACCAAAAGGCTTTTTTTTTTTTTCTCATGTGGGAATTTTTTTTTTCTTTTCTCCGGTGACCACCCTTGTGGTAGTAACAAATTCAACTATTGCAAGTCTTGAGCAGTTATTTCATGGATAGATTTTCATATACTGTTTTTCAAAACATGACTTCTATGTATAATGAATTTTTTTTAGTCATCCAATATTTTCAGTCGATAATTGTTTGACATTAAAGCTAGTGTAGAAAAGAAGAAAAAACGTTTCTAGGATATATTGAAACGGGTGCTTTGTTTACTTATACTTTGATGGTGAAAGTCATTTGATAGCAACAACAAAAAAAAAAAAAAAAAAAAAAATTAAAAAAAAAAAAATTTAAAAAAAAAAAAAAAAATTTTGCCACGGTTAAAACCGTGGCTAACTATTGCAACGGCTAAAAACCGTGGCTACCTTGCCACGGCTTAAAATCGTTGCTACTTAATTAGACACGGTTTTAAACCGTTGCTAGTATCTACACCTTGTCACGGCTTAAAACCGTGGCTATTTTTGCCACGGCTAAAAACCGTTGCTATTATTATTGCAACGGTTTATAACCGTTGCTAATTGCTGAAAATCACGCCCCCCATTCAAGCATAAAACCGTTGCTACAATTTTAGCAACGGTTTATAGCCGTTACAAAGGATTTCGCGACGCCCCTGTAGTCCACGGCTCTTAGCCGTGGCAATGGCTTACGCCCACGGTATAGAACCGTTGCTAATGGGGGTTTTTGGTGTAGTGGCAACAATGTTTCTCCGGGTGTCTAGATTAGAGAATGATGTCCAAAAGTCTGTCACTTCCACCCAAACAGTCCAAAGCTACGACTAGAAATATTGCCATCATATGCACTTTATTCACGATTGAACTCATAAGTGGAATTCTAGCCTTCTCGGCTTTCCTAAGGAAGTATATTAAGTATAGAGATATGGCTTAGACCTTAGAACTGGAATTACTCCCAGCTGGTGGTCCTAAGAGGTTTACCTATGCTGGACTCAAAACAGCCACTAATGATTTCTTGAATGTTCGGTTTGGAAAATTAGGTATAGGGATAAGTTTGTATTTTCAAAAATATTGGATAGAAGTTGTTAGTCAATGTGGTTGAAGACACAGTCATGGATGTTAGATTGGAATACAAAAACTAATGGGGGTCAAAGAGGAATATGGATAAATTAATGGGTGCCAAATGGGAAATAACCCTTTTACTTACTTAAAATGACCATAGTAAATGAAAATGATTGATTATTAATTCGTTTGAGCTGAAAATTTGAGGAACTAAAGACCAATATGTATGCCTCGAGATCTGCGCTAAGTGGGATAAATGGATTTTTCTATTAATATCATGAAGATAGCGAGAGCCCACCTTGAATCTAAAGAGGGGTAGATAAGGGATAAGTCAACGGTCAAAGTGAAAAAGCCAAAAAAATGATTTTAAAATATTTGGTCTGTGGTACACCTGTACATTCAATAAACCAGTATATACTTGCTGGTGCACTCGGCACAAGGCAAAAGTAGTATATTTAATAAGTATGTATCGGTTGGCAACCAATATAGTATATACCAGCTGGTATACCAAACGGTACAACCGATATTTACAACTATGTTCTCAAGTAACCTAGGGTTCATCTTTTGCATTAATTTCTTGATCAAGACTGTGTGAACATTAACGATTCTTTACCTTTTCTTCCTTCAATCCTACCAAGAATGAGTTGCGCAGATTGGCGACTTTCAAGCTCGTTCTACTTCGATATCTCTTTAGTCACATAAGACACAAACACAAACAAATCTATCTGTGGTTAATCTAGATGGCCTTTGTTTAAGACATGTTTTGCAAGATCAATATATTTGTCAAACCCTTAAGTATTTTATGCTCTTTTTCATCCTCTTTGTCTTGATTTTCTATATCTAAAGTCATATGGCTATTTTGTAGTTTTGAAAAAATCATTGTAAAACGTGTTGTAAAATTTCAACAAACGCACCCTTGTTTTCTCTATGTTAGTTGAGATTTCTATTCCAATGAAAATTATTAAAGACAATAATAATTTATTTGTTTGTTCAAAATTAGGGGAAAAATTGATAATTTAGTGATTTGGTTCATATTCGGATTGGAGTATTTTGTAACGGATTTTGATTGCATCATTGGGATATAGTTTGTATGGGATATTGATATTTTTTTTGAAAAATGAATTTTAAGGCCTACTTTTTCACAAAATAGATAATTTAGATACTGTAGTTGATGTAATGGCTAATTTATGCATACTTTTATACTTTTATGACCAATAATGACTATTTCATTAACCTATGTTAACTCATAAACTTATATGACATATTTACTCTTCCTAAACAAATAGAAAATCTAATTTTATACTTTTGTGACCAACAAATACTCTTTTATTCAATGATTCTAATTTTTATTTTTGTTATTTTTACATTATTTTTAATCCTTAACCCCTCCCACCCCATTAATCATTTTTTTTGTTAATTTTTATTTTTGTATGTTATCTTGCTCTTTAATTGCAGTTTGAACAATTATTTTATGTCATTTGTTAGCTATAAATGCCTACAATAATATTTTCATATTAACATTTTTTTTATTCTTGAATGTTTTGTCACTCAGAATGTATTTGATTTGACTAGTTGTGAAGGTATATTTGAGTTTGAAGAGCAATTTTTTTTTGTTTCAATTAATAGTTGTTTCAATTTACATGAAATTATCTTATTCAATATTGGTTCCCATTTTACCTCTGAGGTTATGATCATGCTCTATGGTAGATAACTTGTGACTAAATAGCGACAGAGAATAAAATATATTACTTTACAGGAAAATTGATTTTATTATCTATATTATGGAATAAGAAGCAATGATAATTAAAACCAAATTTCTAATCATCATTAAGAAAGGTAATGCACGGGTACCTGTAAACCTTTCAAATCAAATTTATGACAAGTTAATCAAATTGATTTGATTAAATAATTAAAATAAAATTTCTAATCATCATTAACTATATTATGAAAACTTACCAAACCTTAGCATAATAATTTGATTAACTTGTCGGTTAATGAAAACTTATAATTGATTGCTAATAATTAGAATCATTAATATTGATACCTACCAGCGGCATGGGGTGGGAGGGGTTAAGGGTAAAAAAAATTGAATTATTAATAAAAAAAAGTCTTTGTTGGTCATAAAAGTATAAAATTATGCTTTCTATTTGTTTATGAAGGGTAAAGATGTCCTATAATTTTATGAGTTAACCTGGATTAATAAAAGAGTCATTGTTGGTAAAAAAAAGTATAAAAGTAGGCACAAATTAGTCATTACATCAACTACGATATCTAAATGGTTTATTTTGTGAAAAAGTAGGCCTTAAAAGTCATTTTTTTTCCGAATCCTATTAGGATTTCTACTAATCTGATCCGTTTACACCCCTAGTTTTCATACATGGAGATCCATATCCAACGCATTCCCATGGTACTAGTACATGGAGAAGGATGATATCATGCAAGGTATTGAGGAGGTTTTGGGAAGAGGAGATAAATTTTGGGTTGATAGGTGGGTTGGGGATGGTGCTTTTACGGAAACATTTCCATGGTGGTATGCTTTGTGTAATAAGTTTTTGATCTTGGCATAATGGACCCCAACCACAATATTTTTGCTGATCAGTCTGTAGAGTTGGGGGGGGGGGGGGGGGGGGGGGGTGGGCATGGGGTGAGACACCAACAAGGATGATTGGGAAAGACTCACGGGGCAGAAAATTCCAACCATGTATCAATTCACACTGCTCATTAGATGGCATCCATATGATGAAATTAAGAATTTTTGAAAGAAACAAGAGAAAATTTTTGTATTTCACATATAATCTTAACTGAAAATGTGACATTATGAATTGGATTTTGGATATGGACAGTCATCCTATTGGTGGAAAACTTTTTGTTATGCAAAAATAAATACAAGTAGAATTGCTAAACTTTTTAATTGCATAAAAAATGCTCCCTTGATGATCCAAACCCCTAAATTTGGAAGTTTTGGGAAGAAGAAGCTATAGCAAATGAGAGCAAAATGAATACAGGATGTTGTTAATGGTAAAGCAGAGAGGGGCTTTCAAACAATTTGTGTGAGTGATGATCAGGTAGGTTACATGGCAGTGGAACAAGTTGCTAATGAGTGCTCACACTACGCCACAATTGTCTTTTAATAGCATTTGATCATAGTGTTTTTAACACTTGTGCTATGAAACCGCAACTTTTAATAGCATTACAATATTAAAACGCTATGAAAGAAAAACGCGAGAAATAAAAAAAATGAATCCGCTTGATTCCACTTCAAATTTTAGAAAACCGCCCCTTTAAATTTTAGAAAACCTTTTTCTACCTCTCTCCCTCTCTGTCTTGCTCTCCTTTTCCCTCATTCTAGCATATCAGAGCATTAATTTTCTCCGCTGACTTCTCTTCGTCTTTGCCTTTCTCCCCTCTTTCGTCTCTCTACAATGCCCATTTCCTCACAGCAGCTTCAAACCAAAGACTCGTTGCTCTACAAGCGAGAATGAGAGAGATCCATGGAGAGGGAGAAATCGAGGGAGAGTGAGGGAGAAAGAATTTGAGAGATCGAGGAACAAAGATCCATATCCAGGGAGAGAGTAAGGGAGATCGAGATATAGAAAGAGAAACATATATCTGATCTGATGTGATTTTTGCAGGCCGCCGAGAAGAAGTTGTCAAACCCAATGAGGGAGATCAAGGTCCAGAAGCTTGTCCTCAACATATCCGTCAGCAAGAGCGAAGATTGTATCAATGGGGCCTCCAAGGTATGCATATATTTATCTCTCTCTTACCCCCGAAACCCCATTGCATCTCTTTTCCTCCTAAACCCCCACTGTTTTTCATTGATTTTTATTTGTAGGTGTTGCACCAGTTGAGTAGACAAACCCCAATTTTCTCCAAAGGTATGTATCTAACAAACAAAAAGGGTTTATCTCTTTCCTGTTATTGATCTCTGTGAACTGAGAACCAAGATATCTTCTTTGGAAATGTTCTAAGTGCAAATTTAGAACAAGCTGCAGCTAGACAGGTTGCAATAGGTGCAAGGATTCCTCATTTGTTGGTTTGCACCACTATCAACAAAGTTTGTGCATCAGGGATGAAAGGACATATATCAACTATCTTCATATAACAATGCTTGCTGATATAGCTCCCACTCTTTTGAGTACAATAACAATCACTGTTGTTGTTTGTTCCAATGGTTCAACAACAATGCTTGTTGCACAAAGTATCCAGTTGGGTACGTACTAACGATATTGTTGTGGCTGGTGGAATGGAAAACATGTCCAACACACCAAAGTATCTACCAGATGCAAGATTCATTTTCTTTCTTTATTCGATTTTCTGTTCTTGTCTTCATTATGCTTTTTTTTTTTGACAAGTGACCGGGGTTGTAAGGACCCCTGAACCATTAATAAAAGGAAAAAGTCAAATACAATCTCCCAATTAAGTACATCATCAATAGAAACTAAAAGATTCATTATATTTTCAACAAACAAACTAAGAGCTATAGCTCAATAGGCTTCGAAAATGGGGGCTAAATATTCTTCCAATAAATGAAAACAAGTTTTGTGACGACTACTCCACATCACCAAAAGTACCGTCTCACACCATTACACTCTCCCACACCACCTACTTTATTTTCCACACCACCACTGATTTCCCACACTACTAATATAAACAAGCAAATCATAATTTTTTCTCCAAAACGCAAAACGCATTCTTCTCCTTCATTCAAATCTTCCCTCTCGATTGCATTTTCCCTAATCGAATTCTTCTCCCCCATTCATTCAATTGGTTCGATTGCTCTCCCCCCTTTCTCTTGCTTCTCCATTCTCTCCCCATTCAATTGGGTTGATTGGTTCACGATCGACTCCACTCTCTCCCCCATTCGATTGCTTCATTCTTTCCAGGTTCGTTTGCCAAGTTTTCCTATGTAAAAGTACAACAATTTCTTGAACTTCAGCAATTCCTTGAACCTATGTAAACCTCAATTCACAGCCCAAGGAAAAAAAATTCAAGAACTTATTCATTTCTTGCAAAAATTTCTGAAAACAAATGTAAACTTTAGCAATTTCTTCAGAAAATGTACTGTTCGCCTGGACAAATGCGAGGGTTCGCCATTTCCTCGCATTAGTCCAGGCAAGGTTTTGGCAAATCCTCGCATTGCTTAATGCGAATGGGTGAAAACAAACTTTTTCCGGACAGATTTGCTTGACTTTAGTAAAATGGCCATAACTTTCTCATTTCAAAACATTTTCAAGTGATTCAAATTGTGTTTATTAGATAACTCAGAGTACTATAATTTTCAAAACAATACTTCTTTGACCAAATGCGATGGAGAATCAATGTAGATTTAGGCTATGTGGCATCATAAGTCTTTTTTGTTAATGCGATGCAACGAAGAAGTTGTCACGAAGGTTTATAAGGAATGGTCAATTTCCTAATAGCAACGAGGCAACTCCTTCTTACTTGATGTGAAACTATTCAAACCAACACTATCCCAATAATTTCCACATTTTGGCCCGAATCATCACACATCCTACAATCCATCTGTCCGATTCGCAACATTTCGAAGCACACCTCATCCTTGAGTGTCTTGCGCAACCATTGGTTGTTAGGTGCGAGACATACCACTTGGGTCCTCATCCTGGGCCTTCTGTGGTGTGGGGTTTTATCCAAAATGCCTCGTTGCTATTAGAGAGTGGACCACTTTCTTATAAACCTTCGTGATAATCCCTCCTTACTTGATGTGGGACTATTCAGACCAATACTATCCAACAATCTTCGTGACAATTCCTCCTTACTTGATGTGAGACTATTCAAGCCAACACTATCCCAACAAGATATATAGTGGTTTTTGGTCGTAGTGGAAAGGGGTGTAAATCATGATGTTTGGAGGAGAGAAAACAAATAGAGAATGAGAGTTAATGTTAGCGATTTATGGTGATGGTGGTAGTGACGGAGCCAAGATTTTTGTTGAAGGGGGGGGGGGGGGGAGTGATGAATCATAGTTAATAGTGATAATATAATAATTAATTACATTAACATAATGTTTTGTTAAAATTTGAACTATACATAAATATATACAAAACATCAATTGCTAAACAAAACTCCATCTAATCTATGGGGGGAAAAATGGATCCAACAAGCTAATTTGTAGGAGAATAAAAGATAAATATATGGAGGACACATCAAATTGGTGTATAAAGTTAAGGGAAAAAATTAATTTCAAATGTAAAATTATATGTGTACAATTTTGTTTTGGATTATTTGTGATTTTTCCTATAAAAAATAGCTAATTAGAGAATACCCTCAACATTAATCACTACCGTAGTCTCTCCCAGGAATATCAGTCAACATGCGTTGGATTATCAAAATATCCTTCAAACAATAACCCACAGATGAATATTGAGATACAAATATGTATCTTGAGAAAAACTAATGGGTCGAATTTTTCATGTATCTTCTAAAAATTCTATGAATAAAATACAAAATAATACCTCGATATAAGAATTCATCTTGAGAAAATACTTAAAAAACTTATTGTTCCTCAAAGCAGACAAAAAAGGTTGGGGTTGCTAATGGCTGGTGGCGATGGTGGGAAAGGGAAATAAATTATACAGAGAAGAAAAAGGACAAAGAGAAGAGGAGGCGGGGCGGTTGTCGGTCTCGCAGTAAATAGATAGAAGGAGCAGAAAAAAAAGAAAGGGGTAGGGCGGGGTCGCCGGTGTCGCAGAAACATAGGAAGAGAGGAAATGGCGGGGCAAATGGTTTTGTTGGCATCGCAAGATCAACAAATCGAAAAAAAAAAATTTCAAAAGTCAATGGGAGCAAGTGCCCCCACTTGACTCCCCAGGTCCGTGCCTGGGTGGTGGTAATTGTGGTGGTGGGCAAAATTGTCAAACAATTTTCATTCAACACTTAAAATCAAACACCTTTAATTTTACAACTTTTAATCAGCAGTTCATTTAGAAGTGAAACAAACAAATCATTCAGAACTTTCAACTCCAGTTAAAAGTAAACTTTTGAACACATAAAAAAAACAAACACCACCTTAGAGTCCTATGAAACTCAAGATACTTGAGGACAATTATCAGAAGAAAAAAAGTATTTAGGGGGGTGTATTGTATATGGATTCTTATGGAATTGATAAATAATTTGAAAAGTCCACGGACTCTTTAAATTGTCCACATACTCTTTAAATTGTCCACGGACTTCTGCTGATTTCTTAAATCCATAGACTTTTGCTACAGACTTTCTAGAGATTTATGAAAATCCACGGACTTTGTATGAACGACTTTTACAGATTTCTAATTATTTGCAAGATAAAAAAGAAGTTGGTAATGACATATCCTCTAACAAACCAAATATATTAGACATTAGAGAGTAATAAATTCTACAAACAGCTGGTGGGCCTTATTGCTTTGATGGATTTTGTTTATTGTAAATGAAAGGGAATATCTGCAGATTGAAAATGGGTTATGGGTTGATTCATCTTCGTCTCCCTTGACTCTCTTGAATCTCTTGTACAGTAACACAAAGAGAAAGCACATAGACAAGAGGGAACAGGAAAGGAACACAAGGGGTAACATGGGTTCAACGATAGATGATGGAGATTGTAAGAAAGCCATGAAAATCATTCATTTTTACAGAGAAGAAGAAGAAGATGTGATAAAAGAGAGAGCTTTTGGTGGAGTGTTGTGTATTTTGTATAAACGTAAAGGCAGGTCAGTCATCGTCATCTCTCTCTCTCTCTTGTGTTTATGCAAAGATAGAAAAAAAATCGAGAAAACAAGAGGATGTGAACCAACCTCTTCGCGGCTGGCACAAGGAAGAACTTTGGGAGACTTTTTTTCACGTTGAAATCTTTGATATGGAGGCTGGCAAACTATTGAACTTTGTTATTTATACCTAACTGATATACACGTAATTATTACAAAATATATCCCTTAATTTATATATGTTAGTGCTTTAATTAATATATTTTATTCTAATTATTTAATTTTTATGTTTTTGTAGGAATCTGCGCGCGTGAACGATAAGATCGCATTAAGGCGGCAATTTGA
Organism: Berberis vulgaris; assembly: GCA_963556465.1. Classification (NCBI taxonomy): domain Eukaryota; kingdom Viridiplantae; phylum Streptophyta; class Magnoliopsida; order Ranunculales; family Berberidaceae; genus Berberis; species Berberis vulgaris. Next base: position 16,291,379 of record OY747133.1, read on the forward strand.
GGAAATTATTAATCTGTTGATTCTAACGGTGGTACAAAAGAGTGGTTCACACATCCAAGTCCAAGCCCAAGCCCAAGCCCAGGAAGTTAGAATCCTAAGCCCAAGAATAGGGAAACCCTATTTAGGTATTCTCTTCCTTTTTCTATAAAAAGGGGGTCTCGTCCACATCTTTGCTCACTCTCCCTTTTCCAATCTTTTTTCTTCCCTGCCGCCATCACTACCTCCATCCAGGCAGAGACAGAGCTCTCTCGCCACTAACCAACCACCACCTTGCCACCATCTAACCACCGTCCTCGCACAACACCGCCGCGAAACAGGGCACCTCCCTGTTTCGCTCCCTGTTTCTCTTCCTCGCCATCGTTCAACCTCTCTCTGTCTCTGTCTTCCCTCCATCTCGCCACCATCCAGCATCCCTCATCACGAACCGCGCGCAGAGACCAGACTGAGCACCATCGCCACCACCGCACGCACGGTGCTGCCGCGAAACAGGGAGCACCTCCCTGTTTCTCTCTCCCTCGCTGCCGCCACTGTTCCTTCTCTTCATCTCGAGCTCCTTCCTGCATCACTCTCTCACGACCACCGCCGCAAGCGGCGCGTCAGACGGCACACAACATCCGCGACAGAGTCGCCACCACCCCGCAACAGGGAGTCCCTGTTCCTCGTCCTCCTTTGCGTTTGAGTTGATTTCATTGCTTCCTCAACCTCTCTCTGTCTTCTTGCAGGTACAGGAACCCAACCAGAGGTGAGGAAGCTCGCGAGGAGCGGAGAACAGCGGCGGAGCTGGTCGCGTCTCGCTGGAGAAGACGAAGGAAGCAGCAGAGCGGGTTTCGCGCGGGAGAAACTGTTTTTCACTTTTGAAAAACGGTTTTGGCTATTGACACCCCGAGAACTTGTAAGAGCCACCACATTGTAAATTTAGCTGTTTTTCTCGGGATTCATGCGCGGACAGGAAGTGATGGATTCCTCCTCGATTGATGCTGTGACCACCACCACCATGAGTCACTAAACCCCACGCAAGGTGAAGAGGTGAACTCCTAGATGTAACGCACTAAATTAGTAATTGATTCGCTTTAAGTGTTCACGATGAATAATGATGTTTAATGATTCTCACTTTTATTTAATATAGAAATTTATGTTATTTTAGTGACAGAGATTTCATAGATTTCTTCGTAGATTTTTATTACTCCGGTGATTATCTTTTCTTCTCCATATAAGCTTAGTCACGCTTTTCTTATGTGTGGAATGTTTAAGGATTAATTGATTCCGGTAGGTTAGTTATATGTGATCGTCATTTATTACGGTATTGTCTCCGGATATATCGTAAGTTTAAGATATCACATATGACAAACCTTTGTGTTTTCTTAGAAGAAGTGAAATCTTAAATTCATTTACATTAGGGTATATTAATGATTAAAAGATTATTTTTCCGATTACGTCGTTTGGGATGTGAAACACGTAGTTGAGTCATCATAGCGAATCAATACTAGTTGGCGTGTGAAGTCTAGGAGGGATTCTTGGAACCTTGTGATTTTCTCAAACTTAGTTTTCATTAAATTAAATTCAATTCCGTATTTTAAATTTGTTAGAATTTATTTTAGTTTCGCATAGTTTGTCTTCCTTAACCTTATTTTGTAGATCGTTTTTCCTCGTGGGATCGACACCCCATTCTTTACTGCAATTGACCGCGTGTATTGTTTGGGCGTAATCACTAACACTACAAAGTCCAAGAGAATCCATGATTTTCCAAATCCATAAATATGAATGATATTTTGAATACCCTAAAACTTTTGTGGACTTTCTGAAATCCATATTGAATACCCCTAATTTGTCGATTTCAGAAAGACTTTTTAAAATCCTGATTGAATACCCCTAGACTTTTGTGGATTTTTTAAAATCCAAATTGAATACACTTGGATTTTCAGAATCCATGAAATTTATTAAATTGCCCACAAAATCCAGATACAATACACCCCCTTAGGAAGTGAGATGAATATTTAGCCAAGAATTAATAAATCGATAAAATCATGGACAAGGCATTTGAAATAGCTGTCATATGAAACTCTTAACACACTTTCAAGTTAACTCATGTATGTAGGCTGCTGAAATTATCGAGTGAACCATTGTACTGGTGGAAAACCTTTATGTGAGGTAATACCAAAAGAATCAGAATGAGTAGGACTTGAAATCAAGACCTCCAGATTGAGAATAAAATAAGTGAAGGTGTCATTAGCGTGTGGGTTGATCATGAACTCCATCTTTTGCATTGTTAAAACTTGAAAAAATAGACGTATATACAGCATGATACATCCATGTGACTATGTCTCAACATATCGGATGTTAGTGAAAAAGTGAGGACTTGTGGAAGGATACAAGTGATTTGTGCTTATGCACTACACAAATCCTACTTGTAGTGCATAAGCAATAGCATATATATTTCAACGTAGAAAGGAATTTAATGCACACATAACTTGGGATGACTTTATAACTGGTTGCTCGGCAGAAATTCATTATTCTTGATATTTACATAAAGTGACAAGTTTACAAGAACATATATATATATATAGCTGGGAGTAAATTATTCTAGTTGATAATTCAATTCAGATACAAGTAGTGCCTTTTGAGCAACGGTTTCTTCTTTTCCTTAAAAAGGATTTTAATATTAATTATAGAAAATCTAAATCTGCATACAACATCATTTGAATTTTGTCCACATGCCATTGTTACTTATTTTTCACATCTCATTTGCGGATTACTTTCTAGAGATATGGTTTATGAAGGAATTCAGTTCTGCCGACGAGGTCCCATCTTCAGATGCTGCTTGACAAACCACAATACCCAATTCCTTGGCTCGTTTTCTCATGTCCTTCCCTTCCTCAGATATCATCAGCTTCCTGACAGCATTTTCAATATCTGTACCAGGTATTAATTTTTCCCTATCTGCCCAGTCTTGAACAATCAGACCAATCTTTAGTACTTGAGTCACTAACATGGCGTTCATGGGCTGATCAGAGTGCATGGGCCAAGCGGCAATTGGCACTCCCATGCTCAGACTCTCCATGCACGAATTCCAACCACAATGGCTCAAGAATCCACCTGTTGATGGGTGTGCTAGGATTTCAAGCTGCGGAGCCCAGTCTCTCACTATCAAGCCTTTCCCTTCTAGCCTCTCTTCATAACCATCTGGTACTTGAATTTTCCTAACTTTCTCGTCTTCTTCATAGATGTTGCCTCGGTCAGCCTCCCTCAATACCCAAATAAACCTTTGCTCACTATTTTCTAATCCAATTGCAAGTTCTGTGATTTGCTCGTCTGGAATTGATGTCATGGTCCCAAAAGAGATATAGAGAACAGACTCCAAAGGTTGTCTATCTAGCCAATCCAAGCATCTGTGATGTCGATAAGAACCTTCAATTATGACTGGGTTGAGTGGCCCAACAGCCCACTGTTTCTTGTTTCCAAGTAATTCCTCTTTTGCCAACAAGTCAATGAATGTACCTTCTATTGGCTTACATGTGTTGTATATATCACCGACATCAAAGTTCATAAACTGATATTGCTGTTCCATGAACTTTGTGAAGCTTTCAGGGAAGATACCTTCGAATGATAGATGAGGCAGGTTATATGGAACTGAAATGCTTTTTGGTTTTCCATATGATTCCCATTTTCCAAAGAAGACACAAAAGGTGGACACGTTACATAAGTTATAGGCTTCACCATTCGGAATTGAAGAGGCTTCTTTTGCAGCAAATGCCAGAAGGGTGTCATGGAGAACCACAACTCGGTGTGCAGTGGAGGATAGATTGTGCAGGAGTTTGGAAACAGGTTCACGAAGCTGCAATGAAGCTTCAAAAGTTGGCTGAAGGTGGCTAGGGAACTTGTTGGTGGCGTGAGGATCAGGCAGTAGGTTGGGAATTGGTGGAAGCTCAAAGTCGTGGAAGTGAATGTTAGTTATGTTGTTAGGATCCCATCCTTGAACACGGTTCTTGGCTTGGCGATTATGCACAGCTGAGCCAACATAATGTACTGGTATTCCTTTAGTACATAGAAGCCGCGACAAGTGTAACAACTGATTGAGGTGGCCTTGTGCTGGTAGAGGAACCATCACCACCACCACCACGGGCAACTCATTTAGATCATGAACATTTTCCATTGCTTCAAGTCCTATTAATTTTTGCACTTCTTGGATTGGTTTTTTATAATGTATTTGCATAAAGCTAGGACTACCACACGACAATGCCGTTGAATTCGATGTTTAAACAGCCTGGACAACTTTCTTTTTTCTTGGATTACATGGAAATAGTACTTGTCATGGTATTTGGCATGATGCTATTGACAAACATGCTGGAGAAACATAATCATTGGTCATCTGAAATTGAATGACATTGGAGGCACAGAGTTGCTATGCTCAAGTTTCTTCTTGTCGTACATTTTGGCAGAAATATGTAGGGTTATAAGATATTATTCTTTCAGTGTAAGATTTAAGTGTTGTTTTCTCATATGGCAAAATCAAAAGTTGTATATACATATTCTGCTGTTAATTTAACAGTAATATTTATTTCGTCTAGTCTTGTATGTACAGAACGACCTCGACATGTAGATAAACTAGTGTTCTTGAATGAAGTAATACGGCCGGCTAATATTCCATATCCTTTTGTTTAATCTTTATTATATATAACCATGTTGTCATCTTCGGTGTTCACAGTCCCCTGTTCCATTATCTGTCACTTTCTTTGGAATTTTGTTCACATCAGTTACTTAGTTTGATCATCTAGTTTTGAATTGTTAGTCAATTTTGCAGTTAATTATTGACCTCTTCCTTATATTTTTTTGTGTTTTATTTTATTTGATGTTTAAAAAAATTATTTTAATTTCATTTTTGGATTCAAGAATAACTTATAATGAGTAACAACACAATACCTTGTGTAACAGGGAAGAAGTCACTGTCGTAACTTGACCTCGTTCCTGTTTAATCTAAGCTATAGGTTCTCGACGTCAGACTAAAGATTGATATAATCTTGTGTGATTTCTCTACGGTGGCATAAATTTCAAAATGCCGTGGCAACATTCTATGGTCCTCGTCTGTCTCTTATCCTAGGCCTCTATTTCGCTGGATATACAAATATCATCCCTCTCTGAACGTTAGAGTGAACAACAGTTTAACAGGTACAATCTGATAGAACCTGCTACTCTGAGCCAAGCGACGAGGTGAAGGATTTTATGATCCATTCTCATACAAAAACGCCCAGCTATATAAATGAATATTTTGGTGAGGAGCTAGTCATAATATATATTGCCATTTATCAAATAACTTTGCTTAAATTCTGCCTTTTTTCTATTTCATCTATAATAGATTTTATATTTTATTTGCTTTGATTACATCCAAATAATGCTGGTAGTTAGTGTTTGAACCATGATTTGTATTTTCTTATTTTCTTTCCACATTTTATTTGGATCTCTATTCTCCAGTAGAAATGCTGTATGGGATTTGTTCTCAAGTTGACTCTGTACTGTTAAGTTCAGTCTTACAGTAAATTAGAAATCATGGTTATTGGATCAATTTGATAATATCTTTAAGATATATTGCATAACTTTGTGAAATAGATGACTAGGAAAAACAAACCCTGATTATAGGGCTGAACAAAAAACGAAGTGTACCGGTTAAAACAGCCTGAAGCAAACAAAACCGACCAATTTGGTTTGGTTTGTAATATTTTGGAACCGAAGTGGTTTTTGGTTGAAAATTTTTTTGAGGAAACCGAACAACACCGAACCAATATATACGTTTATTTCTAACTTTTTATATATAATATAAGAAATTAGTTGATAATACATAGTTTTTGTCAGTTTAATTTTTGATTTAATTTAATTTAATTTCATTTTGATACGGTTAGGTTAGCAGTTTCAGGTTGAAATCGAACCATGAACAACCGTACCTTATGAACTTATAAGATTTTGAGGGGAAAGGGTATAAAATGCTTCCTTCTCTCTTGTTTGTTCATCTTTTCATTGAGCACACGGAGCAAATTAGAAGCTTTCCACAAGGCTTCCCCTGGGTGTAGGTCTTTTAGGATTTAGTATAGTCTTTTAGAAACCTTTTAATAGCTATTGGGTGAAGTTTTGGCATCCAAACTAATAGAGGCCGTCTAAATTGAAGGGCATCTATACTTGTAGAAATGCTTATTGGAGATGCACCACGGCCAGGGTATGTGCTCCATTTGTGCATTTACGCCTCTTTATTTTTATCAATATAGGGTGGGGTTCTTCCAACCCTTGCTTGCCTTAAAAAATGTTGAAAACTTTTCTATTTTTCGTGCCATGTAAAATAGTCAAAAGTTTGCAAAATGGGTTTTTACTTGCATGATAAACATAACCATCTTTTATTTGAATTATTAACTGATGTAAGCGGGTTAGTTTAGTAATATTTTTATTAATCTAATTGTAATTGTGCCTATTTAGTAACAGTCTATAACAATTAGAGCATTGATTTTCAATTAGAGTTAAGTTTGTTTGCTTTCCAAAGAAGTTAGGACAATTATAAATTAGGCGTAGGTTGTTAAATGCTAGGGTATTTTCGGTGTTGTTGGCACGTGAAAAGTTTAAAACTTGTTAAAACATTATCACCCTTAAGTTTTCATCCTTCATACTTACATGCTTAATTACCATCATCAACAATTAAAGAAAAATAAATAAATATCAAAATGTTGGTATGAGAATCGAATCCATGCATGCACTCTTGGTGCTTTAAGTTCTATACGATCTGTTAGATTTTTATAATTAGGTAAATCTGAGCTATCTTTTTATCTCTCAACCCCAAACACCATTCTGTTATGTAAGATAGGCTAAGGTATTCCCCGTGCCGTTGGCACGATAAAAGTTTAAAACTTTTCAAAATATGATCACCATTGAGTTTTCATCATTTATACTTACATGCCTAATCACCACCATCAACAATTGAAGAAAAATAAATAAATATAAAAAAAATGTTGGGTATGAGAATCGAACCCATGCACTCTTGGTGCTTTAAGTTCTATATGATCCGTTAGATTCATATACTTTGTTAAATCTCAACCGGTCTTTTATCTCCCACCCCAAACACCATCATGTTTTGCATATATAAAATTAAGCAGTTGATTGAATAAAAATACATATTTTATTGATTTGTTTTTCAATTATATCGTAGATTTATTTCATTTCCTGCTTCGTATTTCAACTAGCATATTACCCGTGCCGTTGGTGCTCTACATATGTATATTTATTTTTACTGTTAATTATCATATTTACACTGGACACCGCATCACTAACTCCACCATTGCCCTCAATCAGTTCCATAAAAATATCGTATTTTAGAATACTAATTTTTTTAGAGTCAAACACGGTTAAAATTAGAATCGATTGAATGTTTGGAGTCTTTGTTTCAATATTCAATAAATTGTTCGTCCGTTTATTTGAAAAATATTATACTTAGGCATGAAAATCTTAAAAATACTTACATATTTTAAAAATAAAATTCATATTTTGAAATTTGAAGTGATTGTATTGATTATTGGTTTTGTTGGAAAGATATTCAAAATTGCATTTCAATGATAAAAAGTTTATCAAAATCCGACAACTACGTAAATAGTTATGATAATTTTCATTTTGAAAAAAATAAAAGAAAACGCAATATTTTCTCTTTCCGACACATGTACATTCCACAAACATGCCATTGTAGAGGAAAATGAATTTCAACCCTCAACATCTTTCTAACTTTCAATCTTAGCTCTCTTTTATCTCCAATTTTCATTTAATATTTGTCCCAATCAACAATAAATAGTAAAACAACTATGTGAATTATAAGATAGATTCTTGCTTTGTAATAGTTCGAATTCTATGATTAACTGTCTCACTGATATGGGCAACATTTGCAATGGCACATGGTCTAAAGTAGTCTAACCAAGTCAATGGGCTAATACCTTTAGATGGTTTTGATGGGGAGTAATTGCTGGAAAACCTTGGAGAATTCTCTTAGTGCAAAGAACTTACTAAAATACTATCATATTTTTATTTTTGTTTTTGTTTTGCTTTGTTTCGTTTTTTTTTTTTTTTTTTTTTGGTTCTTTGTAATTTTTTTGACAGTAATATTACTATGCTCTACAAACCTTTAACAGTAATATTTTCTTTATCATATTTTATAAACTGATATGATTTTGCCAAATAAATGTTCCCACACGTTGATTATGTGTTTGATCCATAAAAGTTTCTTAGTTCTTATTCTTGTTATATGTTTTGTTAAATTTTTTTTTCTCCAGTAAAAATGCTGCATGATATTTGTTTGCAAAATTTAGTTTGGCAGCGAAAGACACCGGTCCACACTATGGGTGTTTTACGTCCTAAACATTTTTCTTAGGTGACTGTAATGTGTTTTCAGCTATACAATGACTGAAAGAATGAATGAATGAATGTTAACAGAATAATTTAGCAAAAAAACCATCCTCTTAAATGGCCTCAAGATAATATATAATCCAGTAAGGTTCAAATCAAAATTGTCTCTTCTTAAGTTTAGTGTTGAAGATCCTCAGCAGCAACTAAAGATGTCAGGAATACAATCAGTGATGATTAATATCAAATGCACTTAAAGCTTGAAATTAGAAAGGAAGCAATTCAACCACAAGTGAGAGGGAGTTGATTCCCTTGCCTGTGACAAGCCTGTTTGCTTGAAGCAACCCTCCCCATATTCCTCATCTCAGGCAATCACACAACCATCACACACACACACACCCCAAAAAAAAAACATCAAGTGCGTCAAAGTTTAATCATAGCCACAATTTGTGTGTACTTTTCTAATTGTTATTCAAACATTTCATTGTGATGGTTGAATTTGGTACTAATTACCAAGGATTGCGATTTCGTTTTTAGTTAATTTCAGTCTCCAAATTTTAAGAAAATCTTTCGTTTTGTGTAGAAAAACATAAAAATTTTGATTATTGTTTCGGATTTAACATTACAAGTTATGGACTTTGAACTCTTAAATAATGCATAAAAAGTCTCATAGTCTTGTACATACCAAATATTAAATAAGAACCACACACGTAACAATCTTTTAATACTAAAATAACATTATAGTAGTTTAAAATATACGACGATTGAAATATTTTTATTTTCTTAGGATAATTCCCCCTGAGAAAAAATTAAATATTTTGGTAACTACATTTCGAGAAATTACATTCCTTGCTAATTACTTCCCTGATAATTCAGGACTTATTAGAGGATATCCTATCTCGAGATATGAATGATGAAAGATTTCGGATCCTCTGTTGAAGTACCCCCTTCAGATACTGCTTGGCGAACATCAACACCCAATTCGTTTGCTCGTTTTCTCATCTCCTTTCCTTCTTCTGATACCATGAGCTTCCTAACAACACTTTCAATAGCAATTGCAGGTACTAAGGCTTCCTGATTTGCCCAGTCTTGAACAATCAGACCAATCTTGAGCACTTCGATCACGAGCATAGTGTTCCTCGGCTGGTCAGAGTGCATAGGCCAAGCCGCGATAGATACTCCCATACTCATAGTCCCCATGCAAGAGTTCCAACCACAATGGCTCAAGAATCCACCTGTTGATGGGTGAGCTAGGATCTCAAGTTGTGTTGCCCATTGTTCTTTGGTTGATTGTGATGCGTTCAAAAATCGTCCTCCTGTGAGTTTGACCCGCAAAACAATTGTTAGACTGCTAAGGACTACCTTTTTGGTTGCCGAAGTCACTCCGATGCTTAAGTCAGTAACTCGGTTGGAAGAAGGATGTAAATCTGGACAAAACTCAGTTAAAGTTGTATACCTGTGTCGAATGTTCTTTTTACCTTTTATAATAGTCGTGGTTAACTCTCTGCGTGACTTAAGCATGTGAGGCGCAATTAAATGAGATGTTTCTTGTAATAGTTTCCTCCTTAATGGAGATGCGTTCGGGGAAGTGTACACGGCTATTTTTTGGTGCAACGTTCCTCTTATTTATAAGAGAATTCGCGTTGGGCATGGATTCAGGCTCTGATTTGATTGGGCTTGAATTCAGGCCTTGTTTACGTTTCATCATTGACATGCCTCGTATGTGATGGATCTTTATGCCACGTGTACAGCCGTAATGATCAGTCTATTTTGATGTATCATTAACTACTCCCCCATAGTTAGTGGGTATGTTCACGTATCCACTAACTCTGTGACGGTTGGTATTTCGATTGCACTTTTGCACTGAACTCAATGTTTAATAACTTTTGATCGGTTGATCATCTCGATTACTTCGTTGTCTGTTCAGTTTCGAGCACATTTTCTGAGAGTTTTGGTGCGCCATTATGTCCTGTATATTGCTCCGTGAGCAATCTCTTCGTTACTCGATTGTATAAAGGATGTTGTGGCTACTTTGCCCCATTTTTTTACACCATATTCGCTATTAGTGTTATTTCTTCTTTCCTATTGCCTTTCTTTATCTTCTCTTTCTTATATTCGATGTCTGTCAGTGACCTACTGGACGGTGATCAACTTTCTACCTGTGAGGCTCATTTTTCTCCAAATAAGGCTTCTTAGGCTAATATGGATAGTGTTAGTTCCAACTATGCTTTGCCCCCGACCTTGAAATCATTATCCCTCGGGAAAATGACAGTCCTTTTTGTTCGAGGAAGGGATACATTATGTTTACCCTCGCATGTTCTATGCTGGTATTCGGTTCCCAGTTCCAGAGCTATTTTGGTTGTATCTAGATTTTCTGGGTATTCGTCCTGCTCAAATGGGCTTGAATGGTTGGAGGGTTATGGTTTTCATGTATGCCAGGGCCATTCTTTTTGGTATTCCTTTAACCGCTAGAATCTTGCATTATTTAGCGTGAAACCCAACCGTACACATTTCCTTCATTCTTCTGCGTGTTTTGGCAATCTCCATGATGACATCAGAAGTTGGTCGCGGGATTGGTTTTATGCATCTGTTGACTCCAGCTACTTCAATTTATGGGGTCTGCAGATAGTAAGGTATTTTTGAGTTCCTATCAAGCGCCAGAATCTGCAATTGACCGCTGAAGAACAAGTTATCAATGAGCATTTCCTAGAGCTTTCAGTAGTTCATTTGGACGCCTATCTTATGGATGATATGATGAGGCGCAGTGGTCTATACAATATGAATGAAAATGAGTGGGCCTTGTTAACTGAAAGGAAGGCCGCGGAGAATGTTGCCCGTGCTGCCGCTGTTGAAGGTGATGACATATCGTTGATCGGAAAGTGAGCTCAGGGGTTACGAATCTCAATGCTCCTATCCGTAGCTCTACTGATATTTCTTTTAGGAAGAGAAAAGTATCGAGGCCTGTTAGTCTGTCGAAGCGGTTGTTTCTGCCTTCTGATCATGTTCTGAAGAAGAAACTGCTTGTTGATTCTGTGCGTCGTACATCTCTTTGTTTGGGTTCTTTTGATAGAGAACCTTCGAGGGAAGACCACTGCTCTCTGCAAGAGGCAGAAGAGATGAAGTTGGCTTTGGAGAGGAGTGAGAAAGATACCGTTCATCCGTTGGACGATGGAAAAAAGAAGCTCCTATCTGCTTATGGCGGCCTTGATGCTACCAAGTGTTCTGATGAGGATCCTCGGTCCTTGGATGACAAGATGCTCCAGTTGGCTATTGTTCAGTCTAAGGAGCTTGGCAATCGTGATCGGGTTCCTGAGGTGCAATATCTTTCTTCTTCCCTTCCTCATGTTGATGGAGGGGTGGAGATCCCTCCTTCCACAGCCTGCTTGGATTCTTCTGCTCTCGTTGGGACCACCGTTCGTTTCGTTTATGCTAAACGACGAGAGGGTGATAAAGGTTTTCCTGTCGTTTCTTCTTCTTTCCCGGCCGTGGGTGGTAGTGGTTCCTCTATACTATCGGATCCTCGTGTTCTTCATTTGCGGGTCAGTTGGAAGGAACCTACTCTTGAAGATATTCGTGTCAAATCGGATGGAAAGTTTTGCTGATTTTCTCATCTTAGTGTGCAGGATGGTGCACGTAAGCTGATTAATGAATGGCACATATGGTCAATAGAAATGCCTTCGATGTTCGTGCTGAACCCGAATCTTCATCTTGAGGATGATGTTAGGCTTATTATGGACGGGATGACCCATTTTGCCCATGCGGGAGTGATGGGTTTGAGTCATCAGGTTAATCACAATCTTGTGATTTCTCTGGAGAGAAAGCTCTCTGTGCTGCTATTGGTATTCTCCCATGTTCTTTACCAGTATGATGCATTAAAAGCGCGATGCTCTGATTAAAGCGGCTGAGGTTGCTCAGGCTTCGTTGGCCGAGGTGGAGGGTGCACGGGATCGGTCTTTGGCCGCGCTTGAGTCCCTGAGAGCTGACCTAGACGACATCCACTCACGTTTGCACAATGTGGAGAAAACACTTTCCACTGAGAAGGCACTTCATGACGAGGTTGTGCGTGCCATGATAGAACACTCCAAAAGTCGTGATGTTGTTGAACAAAGGGTGGAACAATTACTGGCTTCGCTTGTCGAGGTCAAGGCTGATTCCTTCATGATGCTCACTACTGCTACGGGACAACTCATCGTGGTAAGAAGCGAACTTGCTTCTATTAAGGATAGATTTCGTGTTATGGAGGTGGCAGATTGGCAGTGCATTGTTTATGGTCGGACTGAGCTTCTGGATTATATTGAGGGTCTCGGTGTCAACTCGTCTCAATATCATCATCTGTTATATCGGACCTTCGAGTATGACGAAGGTGCTGAAAATCCCCTGGGCGATTCAATGGCTGAAGAACCGCCTTCTCCTCCTTTTGAAAAAAGAGTCCCTGTCAACGATTCGGCTCCTGCAGATGGTATTTCTCAGGATATTATAGTCTTCCCCTTAGCCTTCCAATGCTACCTTCGAATGTAACTAAATAGAAAATGAAGGACAAGAGTTTTTTCCTTTATTTTTTTCTAGTTGACTTTGTTCGTCTGTCGTTATCGTGACAATTTGTATTTGAGCTTTCATGTTTTACAGCTATATCCGTAGCAATCATTTGGTGATTTGAATTTTCCTAGGCTTTAGCATGCATGTCTTGATCTTGTGTTTGTCGTCTTTGAATTTTTGTGAAAAGCTGTTATTGCTTGCTTGTCTTCTACTTTGTTGATTTGGTATGTTAGTTAATCTACGGTTCTCTTGGTCTGTGCTAACTTGCTCATTCGTTTGATCAACCTTCGAGTTGGTTTGTTGATTTGGTGGTCTCAAGTTGCCTCTACCGTTGAATCATCCGCTCAACCTTTACTTTGCTAACTCAACGTTCCAGTTAGTTTGAAGTAATTTCTCGGTTCGTTCAGACATTGCTTCGTTAACTCGATGTTTTAGTCGACTAGAAGTTTTTGTTGATTCGGGTGTCTAACCTTTATTTCGTTGGTTCGACGCTCTAGTTGACCCGCGGTTATTTGACTCGTTCGTCTAGTTTCTACTTCATTAATTTGACATTTCAGTTGACTTGAAGTTTTTTACTAGGTTGACTCGTTCGTTCAACTTTTACTTCGTTGACTCGATGTTTCAGTCGACTCGAAGTCGTTTTATTTAGTTGACTCATTCGTCCAACTTTTACTTCATTTGTTCGATATTGTAGTCGACTCGAAGTCGTTTTACTTAATTGACTCGTTCGTCCAATTTTTACTTTGTTAATTCAACATCTAGGTCGATTCAAAGTTTCTGTGTTTAGTTGAATCGTCCACTCAACTTCTACTTCGTTAACTCGACGTTTCAGTCGACTCGAAGTCGTTTTACTTAGTTGACTCATTCGTTCAACTTTTAATTTGTTGGTTCGACATTCTAGTCAACCTGAAGTCGTTTTACTTAATTGACTCATTCGTCCAAATTTTACTTCGTTAATTCGACATCTCGGTCGATTCAAAGTTTCTGTGTTTAGTTGAATCGTCCGCTCAACTTCTACTTCGTTAACTCAACAGTCGACTCGAAGTCATTTTACTTAGTTGACTCGTTCGTCCAACTTTTACTTTGTTAGTGCAACACGCTAGTCGACCCGAAGTTGTTTTACTTAGTTGACTTGTTCATCCAACTTTTACTTCGTTGGTTTGACATTCTGGTTGATTAGAAGTTTATGTGTTTAGTTGACTCAGGTGTCCAACTTTTACTAATTTGGTTGATCAAACCAGAAGTTTATTGTAAATATCCGACTTGTGTCCTGATTCCTTTTGGGCTTTATACACCGATTGTTTCATATAGCTTTGCTACGAAGCTGTTCGCCTTTGTGGGATGTCAATTCCAAAATTGAAAGTATATTTATTATTTGACCATTTCTAGCGGTCATTTTTCTAGAATGGTTCCTTTACATTGTGGAGCGTTTTTTCTTTTATTCTTGCGTGGCTAATTTCCATCCCCGCATTGGTGTTTCGTGACTGTTGTTCCTTTTAATTTATGACCTCTGTTGCTTGGACCGTTATTGCTCCCTGTTTGGCATTGATTGTTAAGGCTTGATAGAGTTTGTCGTTGTTAATTCCTTCGTATGTGACCTTGGCTGAATTTGTATCCGCTGTCAGAATCTTCGAGTTGGTCAGTGTAGCCGTTTTCAAGGCATTGACCTTTCTACTTCGATATAGGTCTGCTCGGGTGTGAGATGCCTTTTTTTGGGGCGGACGTAGTGTAGAGCGTATATCAATTCCCTGGATCGTTCTTTTGATCCCGTGCTTGCAGTATCTGATTTTTCTTTTCCTTTGAACTGTTTGTCTGGTACGCTGATGAATTTGTCCGGTTGTTCTCTTTGGATCCAATGCTCAATTTCTTCTTTTAACTTGTAGTAGTCATCGGATCATGTCCATGATCCTTGTGAAAAGAACAATACCTGCTTTTGTCTCGTCCTTTTGGGTCTCCTTTCATCCTGGTTGGCCAATTGACGTTCTCTCAATTCTCTATGTGTTTTAAGATGTCGGTCCGATTTGTTTTTAGGGTTGTGTATGGTTTGCACTCCTTCCTCATCACACTGGTTATCCACTCATGACTGTGCCGCGTCGATTGCGATTTCCTCCCGCTGTTGAACTCAGTATGTCCGTCGTTTTGATGTTTAGTTGAGTGACTGCTATCCTCTCGTGATCCATCATCTCGCCTTCTTTCGTCTTTCCTTTCCCGTTTCCTCGAATGGTTCTCCTTTTCCTGCTCATTCTTCCTCCTTGCAGTTTTCATTTCTTCAAGGAAAATATGTTTCTGCGCTATCTTCAGCAGGACCGCTATGCCTTTATTCAGTCTGGCGATGAAAGTTGCAGTGGCTGTGTCATCACTACATCCATTAGTCATTATTAACTCGTTGGTGAAGCGAGCGACATATTCCCGTATCATTTCTTCGGGCTTCTGTCTAATGTGCAAGAGGTAGTAAGGTCATTTCCTCATCCGCTGGCTCCCCGATGAATATGGTAATGAAAACGGTGGCTAAAGCCTGAAAAGAGTATATGAACCTCGGATGTAGGCTATTGAACCAGTTCATCGCTGTGGACGTGAGGCTGGTTGGGAACGTTCTGCACAAGATCGACTTTGTGGTTTTTTTTAGAGCCATCATGTGGTGGATGTGTCTTAGGTGATCGTTGGGTCGATGGTACCATCATATACTTCGAGCTTTGGCATAATGAACTTTTTTGGCAGTGCCTTCTTCATGAGTGCGTCGAAAAATGGCGGCTTGGCTAACTCGTACAATATGTTGGGATTCGTGACTCCAATCTTGAATGAGATTTCAACAATCGTACCGTTGCACTGTGGAGTCTTGTCTTGGGGAGTTCCTTTCTCTCAACGTTTCCCTGTTGAGGTTCTGTTAGTGTTTCGTTGCTTCTTTGAGTTCGGTCAGTGAAATTTTGTTGGGGTAATGCTGGAGCAGGGTTGACTGCCTGAACGCGTTCTTGGGTAATTTTCTCCAGCATCTTTGTCATGTAATTCATCTAGGCCATGAACAAATGCTCCCGAGGGTCAGTGGCGGCGCCGCCGGATGCTTGGGTTGTCTGGACTACTGAGTGCTGTGAATCCGTATTCTCGGATGCTATTGGTCCGGTGATCTGGGTTGCTTATTCTCCTTGGGTTGTCAGTGATGCATTGGTGGGAGAGTTGCCGTGATCATTACTGGATTGAGGATCTGCAGATTGCATTATTTTCTCTGATGACTTGTTGATATTTTGTCAGGTTGTGGTGAGTTTTGTCACTGTGTATTTTGTTTTTAGAAAAGGAAACTCGTCATTCCCTACAGACAACGTCAAACTGATGCGTCCAAAAATCGTCCTCTTGTTAGTTTGACATGCAAAACAATTGTTAGACTGCCAATGATCACCTTTTTGGTAGCTGAATGCACTCCGATGCTTAAGTCAGTAACTAGTTGAAAGAAGGATGTATATCTAGACAAAACTCAGTTAAAGTTGCATACTTGTGTCGAATGTTTTTTTACCTTTTATATTGGTCGTGGTTAACTCTTTGCGTGACTTATGCATGTGAAGCGCAACAGAAGGAAATGTTTTTTGTAACAGTCTCCTCCTTAATGAAGATGCGTTCGGAGAGGCGTAACTCCATCTACGACTCTTTTTTGGTGCAACGTTCTTTTTCTTTATGAGAGAACTCGTGTCGGGTCTGGATTCAGGCTCTGATTCGTTTGGGCAAGGATTCAGGCTCTGTTTACGTTTTCTCATTGGCGAGCCTCTTTTGGGCCTCTGTAGTTGACTTTATTCTTCCTGGGCTTTATGAGTTGATCCAATAGATTAGACGTTGTATTCTTGTGATGAATCCTTATGCCACATGTACGGCCGTAATGATCGATGAATTTTGATGTATCATCAGAATGAATAAAGTTATTCGTTATTAGTTTATTTCGTTTATCGATTATTTTTTTATTTTTCGGTCACTAAAATTTATTTTGTTTATTTTATTGTAATTTTGTTTATTTACTAGTTTGTATCTATTGATTGATATCTTTGCAAACATTCCTTTAAACGACAAAGAGAAGATCAGACCTTTATGCAGAAGAAAAAGCTAATGAGATGGTGGACTGAAAAACATCAAAGGCAACTGAGGGTGGAAGGCTTCAATTGATTATTTGAATGTAAAGTTTGAACATGAAAGAATCCACGACACGGAAAAATTAAAGAACTAACTCACAAAATTGGATAAGAAACTTATGAAGATTTGAAAAACCACCTTGTGCTGATGAATCAGAAATTTGAGAAGATGATGCAACAACAACAACAAATGATGCAATAGCTTATGGCAGTCCATGGATCCAACCTGCAATACCACTGATGCAAGACCTCGAGCATCACCATCAAAGGCAACACGGTGGCCCAACATACCACCCCTTGCCCTGAGCTAAACCACCCAACAGATTGCAACGACACCTCAGACGTTTTGGTCGTTCGAACTTCATAGTCGGTCGACACACAACCCTTGACTGTTCACCGTCAGTCCCAGCTCACCAAGGTCGTTGATCCACCTGTTGCCATTGCCAGCGTTCCCCAATCGATCGAAACCCTCCACACCCATCCACAAAATAATGATAGACCGCCATTTCCTTCCGTTGGCCGCCTTACTGATCAACGCCCCATTGATCGCCCTCCTCCCACCGTTTTCTTCAGTTGCTCCCACCGTTCACCAAGGTAGTTAAATATGGAAACTCAATTTCACAAAGAATTGTAAATCGAAACCCCTTTGGAAAGGGAGCTAAATTAAAAAGGAAATAATGGGTTTTAAAAAGGGAAGAAAGGGGCTCCAAATTCTCTCCCATCTCGGACGTGAATTGTCCTCCTATGTTAGCTGCAAATTCACCCTCTCCTTGGCTGTGATTGAAAACACTCGCCGAATCATGGAATCTGATCTGATGCGAATAATTCTCTTGCTAAATCTGAGAAAGAGAGGAGAGAAATTGAGGGCGAATCTGAAGCTGAATCTGCTACTATTGTGCTGGAAAATCAGCTGAATCTTTGTTGTTCTATTGTTGCGTGTGAGTTCTCTGTTGCTTTTTCTGTTTATGACTGAAGCAGGAAAGAAGCAAAGAAGAAGTTGGGAAGAAGTAAAAAAGCTGTTGATTCGTGGTGAAGCTCTGTCTGTGTGTGAACTGAAGTCATGAATAAAAAGAAGCAACAGAGACTAGACTTCATAATATATGACAACTTAATCCTAAGGAGGACTTAAGCTACAAAGAAGTCATCTTGGTATGAACGGACTAGACTTCATAATATAAGTCAATTTAATCCTTAGGAGTACTTAAGCTGCATATTCATCTTGCTCCGAACGGACTAGACTTCATAATATAAGTCAACTTAATCCTAAGAGGATTTTAGCTGTAGATAAGTCATCTTGGTCTGGATGCAATATACTTCATAATATACGCCAACTTAATCATGAATAGGACTTAAGATGCAGAGAAGTATCCCAGCTTAATCATGAATAGAACTTAAGATGCAGAGAAGTATCGAGTGGACTAGACTTCATAATATAAGCCAACTTAATCGTGAAGATGACTTAAGCTGCATAAAAGTATCGAGCGGACTAGACTTCATAATATAAGCCAATTTAATCTTGAAGAGGATTTTAGCTGCAGAGAAGTCATCTTGGTCTGGATGCAATAGACTTCATAATATAAGCCACCTTAATCCTAAAGAGGAGTTAAGCTGCAAAGAAGTCATCTTGTCCGAACAGACTTGATTTCATAATATAAGCCAACTTAATCTTGAATAAGACTTAAGTTGCAGAAAGGTCATCTTGGTTCGAACTGACAAGACTTCATAATAAAGTAAACTTAATTCTTAAGAAGACTTAATCTGCAGAGAAGTCATCTTCGTAATATAATCTAACTTAATCTTGAATAGGACTTAAGCTGCAGAGAAGTCATCTTGGTCCAAACGGACTAGACTTCATAATATAAGCCAACTTAATTCTGAATAGGACTTAAGCTGCAGAGAAATCATCTTGGTCCGAGTGAACTAGACTTCTATAATAAATCCAACTTAATCCTGAAGAGGACTTAAGCTTAAGCAGAATAGGTCACTTAGGTGTGGTAGATCGTCGTCATCCTGAATAGGACTAGACTCGGCCATTGTGCACCATCGTGGTCCATTAGATGAACTAGGTCACCTAGGTGCAGCGAGTTCTTATCATCCTGAATAAGACTAGAATCGGCCGTTGTGCACCATCGTGGTCCTCTAGTCGGACTAGGTCACCTAGGTGCAACGAGTTGTCGTCATCCTGAATAGGACTAGACTCAGCCGTTGTGCGCCTTCGTGGACCTAGGTGCGACGAGTTGTCATCATTCTGAATAGGATTAGACTCGGCCTTTATACGCCATCGTGGTCATCTGGTGAGACGGGTTATTGTCATCCTGAGTAGGACTAGACTCGACCGCTATGTGTCGTCGTGGACCTTTAGACGAATTAAGTCACTTAGGTATGGCAAGTTGTCGTCATCCTGAATAGGACTAGACTCAACCATTGTGCGCCATCGTGGTCCTCTAGTCGGACTAGGTCACTTAGGTGCGACGAGTTGTTGCCATCTTGAATAGCACTGGCTAAGTCATTGTGCACCATCATGGTCCTTTAGACAGACTAGGTCACTTAGGTGCGGTTAGTTGTCATCATCCTGAATAAGACCAAACTAGGCTGATGTGCACCATCGTGGTCGTTTAGCTGGACTAGGCTTGCCCTTGCATGTAGAGCTATATATGAAACAAAATACTTTAAAGAGAATACCTTTATTGATAGTACTTCTTTAAGTGTTCTACATTCCACCATCTTGTAAGATGTTCTCCACTCAGGTTCTCTAACCAGTAAGTTCCGAGCCTATTGATCTTCACCACCTTATAGGACCCTTCCCAGTTTGGACTCAGCTTGCCATCTCCTGGGTCTTTCGTGTTCAGCAGGGTTTTTCTGAGCACCCAATGGCCAACTTTAAATTCTCGAGGCTTGACCTTCTTATTGTAGTAATGGGCCATTTTTTGTGGTAGGCCCCATTCTCATGGAAGCGTTGTCTCGTTTCTTCGAGTAGATCTAATCCAACTCTCATAGATTCATAATTGTCCTCCAACATGAACTCCTCTATTTTGAATGTTGGCATCCCAAGTTCTACTGGAGCCATCGCCTTGGATCCGTAGGCGAGAATGAGTGATGTATCTCTGGTTGGAGTTCTCTTGGTGGTCCAATAAGCCAAAAGGATACCTAGTAACTTAGAATCTTAGAACCCCTTGACGGTTTTGAATTTCATTTTGATGGCTTCCAGTATGGTTTGGTTGGTGACTTTTGCTTGTCCGTTGGCTTGGGGATGTTCCGGTGCTGAATAGGGGTGTATGATGTTCAGATTAGAGCAAAGTTTTTCGTTTTTTCCCTTCAAACTGGTTCCCGTTATCACTGACCAATGCTTTCGGGATTCCAAACCTGCAGATAAATGAATTTTAGAGGAAATTCTCAAATTGATTCTCTCCAATTTTGTAAAGTGGTTCTACCTCTACCCATTTGGTGGACTAGTCGGCAACCACAAGGAGAAATTTATTCTTATCGAAGGTGGGGAGCGGGCTTAGGATGTCTGTTCCCCATTGTGCAAAGGGTTATGGACTAATCATCGGGAACAAGTTCTAAGCGAGCATATGCGTGTATGGAGTGTACCTTTGACACTTATCACATTTTTGGACTAGATCTTTAGCATCTTGGGTTAGTAATACCTTAATATGAGGGCTTTGTGGGCCAATGTCCTTCCTCTGGGATGGTTCCCGCAAATTCTTTCATGGATCTCTTTGAGGACATAGTTCGCCTCATAGGGAATCATGCATCTGAGTAGTGGGACAGTTGTTGAGCTTCTGTATAGTTTATCATTGATGAGTGTATACGTAACACCCTGCTTTTCAGCTTACAAGCCTCCAATTTTTTTGTTGGGAGGACTCCATCTTTGATGTAGTTGACTAGGGTGCTCATCCAACTAGTTTCCTCATTTGTGGAGAAAGCCTCGTGGAATTCCTTTTTCCTCTAAAATTGATTTTTTGGAGCTCTATAAGTCTGTAGAAGTTGTTCATTGTGGACGAGGCCATCTTGACCAGAGCGCCAGCTTCCTCATTGTCCATTCTGGAACAGTGCTGGACTAAAATTTTCTTAAATCCATTCTTGGCGTCAACTAATATTTTGCAATAAGCCAGCATCTGAGGGTCTTTAGTGTTGAATTCGTCATTCACCTGGTTGACTACCAATTGGGAATTTTTGAACACTGTGAGTTCTTCTACTCCGATCCCTTTAGTCTGTTTCAACCCAACTATGAGGGTCTTGTATTTCGCTTCGTTGTTGGAGATGTTGAAGCCGAATTTGATGGCTTTCTATAGGGTGATTCACTCTAGGGTACATACAATGATCCCAACTCCACTTCCTTTCTCGTGGGATGACTCGTCAGGTTGCAGGATCCACCATTGTGAGATTAGTTTGTTGTTATCATTTTCTTTTTGGCATTTTGGCTTTGGTTCTCCTACTCCAATGAGCCTAGCGATAAAGTCCGCTAGTGTTTGCGCTTTGATGATCATTCTCGGAGCGTAGTGGATGTCAAACTGTCCCAACTCTATTGACCATTTGATCATCCTTTCTGATAGCTCTGGTTTGTGCAATACTGATCGGAGTGGGTACTCAATAAGGACTATTATTGAATGAGCTTGGAAGTAAGTCTCAGCTTTCTGGAAGAGGTCACTAGTGCTAAAGCCAATTTATTCATGTTGGGGTAGTTAGCTTCTGCCTCAGCAAATGTTTTGTTGACGTTATAGATTGGCTTATGTTTCCCATTGTCTTCTCGGATCAGGGCTGAGCTGACAGTGTGTTCTGAGACTGAGAGATATAGGTACATCGTTTCTACCGGAATAGGCTTTGAGAGAAACTCCGTGCTTCCCATGTATACTTTCAAATCCTGGAAAACATGTTTGCATTGTTCGCCCCATTGGAATTCTTTTTCCCTTTCAGAATTTTGAAACAAGGAAGGCATCTGTCCGAGGACTTGGAGATGAATCTGTTTAGGGATGCCACCCTTCCAGTCAGGCTCTGAACTCCTTTTGATGTTAGTAGGTGATCTCATGTCGAGAAAAGCTATTCACCATAAATCTTTGCCAAACACCGCTATTCTTGGCCGTAGAAAAGTTGTTTGTTGATAGTACCATAATAGATGTAAACCTCTAAAAAAGTACGCATTATAGCATCAAAATCAATTACTTCAAGTTCATGTCCATGAAACTCAAAACCATGGCATCAAAAGTGATGTATATTATAAGAAAACATCAGCATAAGTGAAACTTTGGATCCAGTTTCTAAACACAGAGACCTGTCTCCAGAAAACCATTCTATTTCTGATCACAAATTAAAGTTGGAAGCAATTCAGAGAAATAGTAACACCTACCTATAATTTCACTTTCCATTCTTTTGTCATCACACATGATGCTACTACTCGGACAAAAAAAAAAATCAAGTGCACCTAAGTTATGATCATAGAAACAATTGTGTACTTTTCTAATTGTTGTTCAAACATGTCATTGTGATGGTTGAATTTGGTACTAATTATTTCCCTGATTAATTCAAGATTTATTAGAAGATATCCTTGTTGGACAAATCCAATAATATGGGCACACATATGTAATATAACGTGTATTGCTATCTTAAAGTGTAGTCCATTTAAATATGTGATCTAATAGGGGTATTGGACTATAAGGTATTAATAAATAACATGGTGTAAATAAGGATGTAATTTCTAATTCAATGAGGGGCAGAATTGAAAATTCACAGCCCATAAGTTGAAGGGTTATGACTTATGGGCATTATAAATAGGATGGGTCCCCGATTGAGCGTATGCGTTGAAACAGAAAAAACTTTTGGCATTGTCTTCTGTATCCTCTCAACAGAGAACTAAGGGAAACGCTTGAATCAATCGGAAGATCCAAACAATCCAAACTCATCACAATCAACGGGGAAATCGCTATGGATCGATCGGGTATGTTTCTATTCTTCTTGTTTCCATTGAATCAACTAGAGTCTTAAGTTGTTAGTTTAAATACAACAATTGGTATCAGAGCAACTCCTGTTGATTCCATGTGAAATTATAAAGGAAAACATACAATGATTATTGCTTCATACAGTGATATATATATATATATATATATATATATATATATATATATATATATATTCACAGTGATTATAGATTCATACAGTGATATATATATTCATATAGTGATATATATACATTCAGTGATCATATTGCAATGAGATTCTTATCCATCTATATAGATATGTATGCATGCAATTGTATTCAGTGTTTCATGGCAATTGTCTTCACTGTTTCATTGTGAGTGTAATTGTATTCAGTGATTATATTGTAATTGTATTTACTATTGAAATAGATTACAATTTGGTGTACTGTACAGTGAAATAGATGTTTAAAAAAAAAAAAAAAAATAAAAAATAACTGTTCACCATTGATCGCGACTGTTCACCGTTGGGCCCGGCGAATGTTGGGCTTGTATAGTGACTGTTCACGGGCCTGGTGACTGTTCACGAGCTTGGTGACTGTTCACGGGCCTGATGACTATTCAGTTGACTGTTCACGGGCTTGGTGACTGTTCACCTGTTGGGCCTGTTGCTGTTATTAATCATTGGGCCTGTTAGTACATTTTACTTTGACTATTGGGCCTGTTACTGTTGGTAATAATTGGGCCTGTTAGTAAATTTTACTTTGACTATTGGGCTTGTTGCTGTTGGTAATATTGTTTTAACTTATTGGGACCTATTTAATTGTTGGCTACATTTTATTTAATTTTAATTTGTATTTAGTTCATACTCCAAATTTATATATAGTTTATAATTTTGGTTTCATGTATCACTATTGTGTTTCTTATTTAAAATTTTCACAATTTAACTAATAGGTTGCCAAAGCAACCACTGTTAGGAAAATTGGTTGATTTTAAATAAGTGAGCATGCTACATCCATGTGAAACAATCGGCCCAAAGGAAGATTGTTTTAACCGGATAATCCCTAGTCTTAAATATGTGATAAAATTTACTATACCATGCTTTTATTATGTCAGTCCAAAGAAAGGCATAATATTAGGCCGGTTTCGTTGTGTACAAAGAGTACCACTTACAGATTGATATTTCTGTCCAAAGACTAAATAACAATGTTGTGCTAGGTATCTTGATATGGGTTTTTTATTTCCCTATTGTATGAATTTAAAAGTTTATGCAATTGAATAATGATGTGATTATGTTATTTATGTAATTTATTCTCTGTACAGTTACTATGTCTGCTACTAGTATATCTGCTGGTGTAAATAATATTCCCATGCTTAATGGGACAAACTTCAAGGACTGGAAAGAGAACGTGTTAATCGTTCTTGGATGTATGGATCTGGACCTTGCCTTAAGGATTGAGCAACCCGCTCCTCTTACAGATGCAAGTACTCCTGATGCCAGGAAATACTTTGAGAAGTGGGAACGCTCCAATCGCATGAGTCTCATGCTCATCAAGCGAGGTATTCCAGAAGCCTTTAGGGGTGCAATATCCGCAGGGGTGACCAATGCCAGTGAGTTCCTTACTGAACTTGAAAAGCGTTTTGCTAAAAATGATAAGGCTGAAACAAACACGCTTTTAGCTAGCTTGATTTCATTAAAGTATAAAGGCAAAGGGAACATTAGAGAGTACATCATGGAGATGTCTCATCTTGCTTCAAAACTTAAAGCACTGAAGCTTGAGTTGTCTGAGGACTTACTCGTGCATCTAGTTTTAATATCACTTCCTCCACAGTACAGTCAGTTTAAGGTCAGTTACAACTGTCAGAAGGAGAAATGGACTCTTAATGAGCTCATTTCATACTGTGTGCAAGAGGAAGACAGATTGAAGCAAGACAGAATGGAAAGTGCTCATTTTGCAAGCACCTCTAAAGATAAGGGCACAAAACGAAAGAAGGATTATGAAGCTGCTAAGGGTCCAGCACAAAAGAAACAGAAAGGCAATGAGGGATGTTTCTTTTGTAAGAAACCTGGACATGTAAAGAAGGAATGTACCAAGTAACACGCTTGGCGTGCTAAAAAGGGTATGTTTCTTGCTTTGGTCTGTTATGAGGTTAACGTAGCTTCAGTACCTAGAAACACTTGGTGGTTAGATTCCGGTGCTACTACTCACATAAGTGTTTCTATGCAGGGTTGTCTGAGCTACCGAAAGCCAAATGATGCTGAAAGACGCATCTTCGTGGGCAATGGAAAATCGGTAGAAGTGGAAGCAATATGAAACTTTAGGTTACTCTTAGGAACTGGTTGTTATTTGGAACTGAAAGATACTTTTGTAGTACCGTCATTTAGACGGAATTTGGTTTCTATTTCCTTGTTGTACAAATTTGGATATTGTTGTTCATTTGAAATAATCAATTTAGTCTTTCATTAAATTCCAAATATTATTGGTACTGGTTCATTAAGCACATTTGATAACCTATATCTTCTTGACACTATTGCCTCATATAATGTAACCTTGCATGTGGAATCACGTGGTACTAAGCGTAAGCTAAATGAAGGAAATTCATCAAAACTATGGCACAAACGTTTAGGACATATCTCGAAAACGAGAATGGAGAGACTTGTGTCTGATGGCATAATAGATTCTCTTGATTTTTCAGACTTTGATGTCTGTATTGAGTGCATCAAGGGAAAACAGACCAAACAAAAGAGATTGGGTGCAAACAGAACTTCAGACGTCTTAGAATTGATCCACACAGATATTTGTGGACCATTCCCTTCGACTTCTTGGAATGGTCAACAATATTTTATATCATTCATAGACGATCACGCTATGGGTACCTTTATCTCATTCATGAGAAATCTGAGTCACTGGACATGTTCAAAGCTTTCAAAGCTGAGGTTGAGAACCAATTCAACAAACGAATTAAAAGTGTCAGGTCTGACCGTGGTGGTGAGTATTACGGCAGATATGACGGTTCCGGTGAACAACGTCCAGGACCATTTGCTAAATTCCTAGAGGAATGTGGAATCGTCCCACAGTACACCATGCCGGGATCACCTAGCATGAATGGTGTAGCTAAAAGACGAAACCGAACTCTTAAGGACATGGTAAGGAGTATGATCAGTCATTCTACATTACCTGAATCACTATGGGGAGAAGCACTAAAGACTGCAGCTTACATCCTTAATAAAGTACCAACTAAAGCAGCTGCCAAAACACCTTATGAACTTTGGACAGGCAGTAGACCTAGTCTAAAGCATTTTCACATTTGGGGATGTCCAGCTGAAGCAAGGCCTTATCGGCCGAATGAAAAGAAATTGGACTCCAAAACAGTGAGCAGCTACTTCATTGGCTACTCTGAGCGATCAAGGGGCTACAAGTTCTATAATCCCACTATTAAGTCCATTTTTGAAACGGGGACAGCAACATTTTTTGAGGATGTCGAGTTTGGGGGGAGAAATAAGGTAAGAGACATTGTCTTTGAGGAGGAATCAATTTCGACTCCTACTACTGTTGTTGACAATGTACATGTTCCAATACCTGTCATTGATCAAGAAACAGATCAGGAACCTCAACAGGACAATGTTGAACTACTCCCTGCTCCAATTGAAGTAAATATTCCAGAAGAACAAACTCAACAACCTCAAGATCAAATGCCATTAAGGAGATCCACGAGAGAAAAGAGAAGAGCTATTCCGGATGATTATATGGTCTTTCTCGAAGAACATGAGGAAAATGATGGATTGGTGGAAAATGATCCAATCAACTTCACTCAAGCCATGCAGGATTCTAACTCTCAAAAGTGGATAGATGCTATGAATGAGGAGTACAAGTCTATGCAAGACAATCAAGTTTGGGATCTTGTCCCATTACCTGAAAATACAAAGCCTATTGGTTGTAAATGGATATTCAAAACCAAGAAGGACTCAAAAGGTAATGTGGAAAGATATAAAGCTCGTCTTGTAGCTAAAGGCTTCACTCAAAAGGAATGCATCGACTATAAAGAGACTTTCTCTCCGGTGTCAAAGAAAGACTCATTTAGGACAATCATGGCTCTTGTTGCACATTTTGACTTTGAGTTGCATCAAATGGATGTTAAAACAACATTTCTCAATGGCGACATTGATGAAACAATTTATATGGTGCAACCAGAAAACTTTGTGTCTGGAGACCCAAAGAATATGGTTTGCAGACTAAAGAAATCCATCTATGGGCTCAAGCAAGCTTCCCGTCAATGGTACTACAAATTTCATCAAGTAATTGTCTCGTTTGGTTTTGAGACAAATGTTGTTGATAACTGTGTGTATCATAAGTTCAGTGGGAGTAAGCATATCTTCTTGGTTTTGTATGTTGATGACATATTGCTTGCCACTAATAATATAGACATGTTGCACGAAACCAAGAGATTTCTATCAAATAAATTTGAAATGAAAGATCTTGGTGAAACTTCTTTTGTCTTAGGGATTCAGATATATCGGGATCGTTTTCGGGGTATTCTTGGATTATCACAAAGGGGCTATATAGAAAAAGTGTTTAAAAGGTTTGGCATGCAAGATTGTAAACCAAAAGATACCCCTATATCTAAAGGAGACAAATTCAGTCTTAAACAGTGTCCAAGGACTAAACTTGAAGTTGTAGAGATGCAAAAGATCCCCTATGCATCCGCTGTTGGGAGTCTTATGTATGCTCAGGTATGTACACGTCCAGACATAGCATTCATTGTTGGAATGCTTGGCAGATATTTGGATAACCCTGGGATGAGTCACTGGAAAGCAGCTAAACAGGTTATGAGATATTTACAGAAAACTAAGGATTACATGCTCACATACAAGAGATCAGATCAGTTGGAAATCATAGGGTATGCTGATTCTGATTTTGCTGGATGCCAAGATAGTAGAAAATCTACATCAGGCTACATTTATCTGTTAGCTGGAGGAGCTATTTCTTGGAGAAGTGCTAAACAGACACTCATAACTTCTTCCACCATGGAAGCAGAATATGTGGCGTGTTTTGAGGCCTCCAACCACAGATTATGGCTGCGTTATTTTGTCACTGGGCTGCGCATTTTGAATGACATAGAAAGACCACTAAAGTTATATTGTGACAATAAGTCAGCAGTTTTATATGCCAACAACAACAGGAGCTCGTCTAGGTCAAATCATATTGACATAAAGTTCCTGGTTGTGAAGGAGAGAGTAGAGAATAAACAGATTTTCATAGAGCATATTGGGACACACTCCATGATTGCGGATCCGCTTACTAAGGGATTACCACCCAAGGTCTTTCATGAGCACACCGCTCATATGGGTGTTATGTCACATGAGGATATCATGGTTTAGTGGGAGTTTTGTTGTTCTATGATGAAGTTTTGGACACATTGGTGTAATTTAGTATTTTCTGCAGAAATAAAGTCTTCAGTCAATTGTCTGTTTATTATATGTTTGATCTCATTAAAGATTAAAGTTGGACCGGTTGGACATAGACATGTTTGGATCACATCACATGTAATTTCCATGCTCTACATCCATGTTTGATCTATGTCATTTGATTATATTGGTATATGTGACTATTGATGGATTTCGTTACGCTACTTGTGACGCAAATCGCTTTAATCCCATATCAGTATAGTCAATGGACGAGATTGTTTCGGAATACCTTTACTTGTGATAGCAAGTTTTGAGCTCATAAGGTTATACACATTAAATGTAACATATGTGGCCCAAGTGGGAGATTGTTGGACAAATCCAATAATATGGGCACACATATGTAATATAACGTGTATTGTTATCTTAAAGTGTAGTCCATTTAAATATGTGATCTAATAGGGGTATTGGACTATAAGGTATTAATAAATAACATGGTGTAAATAATGATGTAATTTCTAATTCAATGAGGGGCAGAATTGAAAATTCACAGCCCATAAGTTGAAGGGTTATGACTTATGGGCATTATAAATAGGATGGGTCCCCGATTGAGCGTATGCGTTGAAACAGAAAAAACTTTTGGCATTGTCTTTTGTATCCTCTCAACAGAGAACTAAGGGAAACGCTTGAATCAATCGGAAGATCCAAACAATCCAAACTCATCACAATCAACGGGAAAATCGCTATGGATCGATCGTGTATGTTTCTATTCTTCTTGTTTCCATTGAATCAACTAGAGTCTTAAGTTGTTAGTTTAAATACAACAATTGGTATCAGAGCAACTCCTGTTGATTCCATGTGAAATTATAAAGAAAAACATACAATGATTATTGCTTCATACAGTGATATATATATATATATATATATATATATATATATATATATATATATATATATATATATATATATATATTCACAGTGATTATAGATTCAAATCAAAATTGTCTCTTCTTAAATAGCCTCAAGATAATATATAATCCAGTAAGGTTCAAATCAAAATTGTCTCTTCTTAAGTTTAGTGATGAAGATCCTCTGTAGCAACTAAAGATGTCAGGAATACAAACAGTGATGATTATTATCAAATGCACTTAAGCTTGAAATTAGGAAGGAAGCAACTCAACCACATGTGAGGGGGCAAAATACAGACTACTAAAATAAGCCATGTTTTATAACTTCTTGAATATGTTTAACATTTCTGGTAGTAGAACATTGGTATGCTATTGCTTGAATAAGTATATTCACCAAACTTTTTATTTTTCCAAGTGAAAACAAGGTTTTATTTGATCCTTGAACCATAAAATGCCTTTTGGCAGGGTTTGAACCTAGACTTGTGATATAATCCACCATAAATCTTTGCCAAACGTTGCTATTGTTGGCAGTAGAAAAACTGTTAGTTGATAGTACCAAAATAGATGTAAATCTCTAATAAAGTATGCAAAATAGAAGTTAGGACATCCACTCTCTTTGTAAGAGGTTGTGGGTTCAAGACTCACTAGTTAAGATTTTGTGAGTTTTCTCCTGATTATTAGAAGCACATGTGCTTCATCGTTGACAAACCTTCGGGTATTGAATGTAGCTGCTTAGATGGACTGAACCGGAGCAAAGCGAAAGGAAGTCTTCATGCAAGGTGGAGGCAATGGACCGGAGCGAAAGCAAGTCTCAATGCGAGATGTAGGCAACAAGAATATTATAGCTTTCGGATATGGTTTGGTTAATCCTATAGGGTCAGTCATATAATCTTCATGCACGAATTAATAAATAAATAAAAATGGTGAACGACCCAATTTAAAAAAAAATAAAAATTACTTCACGTTCATGTCCATGAAACTCAAAACCATGGCATCAAAAGTGATGTATATTACAAGAAAACGTCAAAATAAATGAAACTTCGGATCCAGTTTCTAAACACAGGGACCTGTCTTCCAGAAAACCATTTTCTTTCTGATCGGGAATTAAAGTTAGAAGCAATATAGAGAAATAGTAACACCTAACTGTAATTTCACTCTCCATGCTTTTGTCATCGACACATGATGTTACTACTGGGACAAAAAGTTTACAACCCACCGGATTACTCATCTGAGTCAATCACACAACCATCACACACACACACCCCAAAAAAAACAAGTGTGTCAAAGTTATGATCATAGCCACAATTTGTGTGTACTTTTCTAATTGTTATTTAAAAATTTCATTGTGATGGTTGAATTTGGTCCTAATTACCAAGGTGTGCGATTTCATTTTTTGAGTAAAATTCGGTCTCCTAATTTTAAGAAAATATTTCGTTTTGTGTAGAAAAAATATAAAAATTTTGATTATAGTTTCGAATTTAACATTATAAGTCTGGACTTTGAACTCTTAAATAATACATAAAACATTTCATACGGCTCATTGTTTTGTACATGCTACATATTAAATAAGAGTCACACACATAACAAACTTTTAATAGTTATTATAGTAGTTTAAAATATAAGGAGATTGAAATATTTTATTTTCTCAGAATAATCTCCCTTGAGAAAAAATTAAATATATTGATAACTCCATTTCGGGAAATCACATTCCTTGCTAATTACTTCCCTGATAATTCAGGATTTATTAGAGGATATCCTATCTCGAGATATGACTGATGAAAGATTTCAGATCCTCTGTTGAAGTACCCCCTTCGGATGCTGCTTGGCGGACATCAACACCCAATTCGTTTGCTCGTTTTCTCATCTCCTTTCCTTCTTCTGATACCATGAGCTTCCTGACAGCACTTTCAATAGCAATTGCAGGTACTAAGGCTTCCCGATTTGCCCAGTCTCGAACAACCAGACCAATCTTGAGCATTTCGGTCACTAGCATAGTGTTCCCCGGCTGGTCAGAGTGCATAGGCCAAGCCGCGATAGGCACTCCCATACTCATACTCTCCATGCAAGAGTTCCAACCACAATGGCTCAAGAATCCACCTGTTGATGGGTGAGCTAGGATCTCAAGCTGTGGAGCCCAGTCCCTGACTATCATTCCTCTTCCTTCTACACTTTCCTCATAACCATCTGGTACTTGAATTTTCCTAAATTCTTTGTCTTCTGCATATATGTCTCCTCGGTCAGCCTCTCTCAATACCCAAATAAATCTTTGGTCACTATTTTCTAGCCCAATTGCAAGCTCAGTGATTTGTTCGTCTGATATTGATGTCATGGTTCCAAACGAGACATAGAGTACTGAATCTAAAGGTTGTTTGTCTAGCCAATCCAAGCATTGGTGGTGCCGATGTGAACCATCAATAATAACTGGGTTGAGTGGCCCGACAGCCCACTGTTTCTTTTTACCATTCAGTTCTTCCTGAGCCAACAGGTCTACAAAATTACCTTCAATTGATCTACATGTGTTGTAAATTTCACCGGCTATGAAGCTCATGAATGGATATTGCTGTTCAACGAACCCTTTGATGCTTTCTGGTAAGAGACCTTCTATTGATAAATGGTGCAGGTCCTTTGGGACTGATATGCTTTCTGGTCTTCCAAGAGATTCCCACTTGAAAAATAAGATAGCAAAAGTGGAGACACATTGCAAGGCATAGGCTTCACAGTTGGGAATCAAAGATGCTTCCTTTGCAGCAAACGACATCAGGGTGTCATGGACAACAACAACTCGGTGTGCAGTTTCAGATAGAGAATACAGGAGTTCAGAAACAGGTTCACGGAGATGCATCGAGGCTTCAAAAGTTTGTTGTAGGTGGATGGGGAACTTGTTGGAGGCACGAGGATCAGGTGGAGGAGCAAGAAATGGTGGAAATGGGAAGTCATGGAAGTGGATGTTAGATATGGAATCAGGATGCCATCCATGGACACGGTTCTTGGCTTGACGGTTATGCACAGCAGAACCAATATAGTGTACTGGTACTCCTTTAGTGGCTAGAAGTCTCGAGAAATGTAACAACTGGTTAAGGTGACCTTGTGCTGGTAGAGGAACCATCACCACCACAACTGATGACTCGTTTAGACCGTTAACATGTTCCATCGCTGCAATGGCTGTCTACTGTTCCTGTTTCAGTCTTTGTGCTTTATGATATCTTTGGTGAAGATACAAATTTGATCTAGTTTCTCTGGAGTACATTGAGCATGTGCAGCTGATGGTGGCTGGAAGGGTATGGTTGAGAAACTCTTCTACTTTTCTGCTAGGCAAGTTGTTTGAAGATGAGGATAAGTGATATGTTACTATCTCTGGAAAAGCCTTCAAAAGCTTGGAAGCATCTGATGGTCATTACTCTCTAATAAAATACTTAATAGCTACTTAAAGAGCAAAAATAATAAAATGATAATGAAAGATTATTTTTATATTTGGAGTCCTCTTCTCTATACAGGAAAATTAATATTTTATTGTATGGATGCTAGATTAAGTGCTAGCATTCAATGATTTTTATTTCATGATTCATTGTGGTTCGTATTCTTACGACGACTTCTCATACATTCTGAGGTCCACATTAGGTATAAATCATGTCATGAGAGTGATTAAATGATTGATTGGTATTTATGAGGAAGAAAAGTTATGGCAGGTCTATCATGCAACTACTTTAGTAGCAGAACATTTTGCAAGGTTACTCCCCAATTTGAAGACGGTGATTCTAGAACTAATTAGATTCTTTGTTGAAGATTTGAAGCAAGTTTATTGTCCCACGGATGCTGTAACGAGTGAACGTATGAGTGATTATAAACTTTATCATCATCTTTTTTCATTTTTAAGGTTCGGGGATCCTAAATAACCCGCTCACTTTTCAAAAAAAAAAAAAAAAAAAATTTATGTTATCGTATTCTAAATCAACCAAACTGGGATCATCCACCAAAAATCATATTCTCCCTCCAAATAGACCAGTGAAAGATTAATTATGTGGTCCATCGAGCATAACACACCGAATGCAACTAAACTAATATTTCCAAATTCCATAGTTTAGTATTAGATGTTTCAGGACAAACTCATCAATTAGTTTGATCTGTATTATATAAACTAAAGTCATGCATGTCATCTTATCTCCACCACTTTTGCATTATTTGTCATTTCCTTTGGAAATTTGCCCCAGATTCAGATCTACTAGTCTTTGAATCATGTCCGTCGAAATGTCTGTTTAGTGGATATCACTTTCATCAAGATAACGTGTTTTGAGAAAAATCGATTATATAATATAGAATACAATATGATAATTGTTTATATAAATTTTAAGCATGTATTTGTTGGTGTAGTGGTTGGAAGTTTATCATTTTTTGTAAAAAACTCGAGTTCAATACTCTTCGAGTGCATTTTTTATTTTATTTTCAATGCAATTTTATTAGTAATTGTAAACATTAAAAAATGTTTAGTTTAATAAAAATTTATTAACATTAAAGAAATGAATTGTTTTTCACAAGTGGTATAAAACCTCTAACAAAAAATATTTAAAATTGATATCTAAAATAATAACGATAGAATTCAATGAAAATATATGTCATTAGCCAACTCGTACAAAATTTGAGCCTCATATAAACTATTTTTTTAAAATTGTATTATGATCATATTAGGTTCGCAAATTTCAAATTTGTTTTTATTTTCACCTAGAACTTATCCTAATTATTTTGTGATTCCTAATTCTAGACAGCCAGACTTTATAGCCATTTTTTGTCAGGTTATGGGTTTTTTACACTTCTATCCCTTATATAGATAATGTTTGTGGTTGTTTTTTAAATAGAATGGGTAAAAGTGTAAAAATGCCCTAGACAAACTCTTTTGTGATATTAGTTATATATTCTAGCTATTATGCTTGTTTGCTAAGGTTATCGATAATGACCTTATTTTGGCTTAAAATGGACTACATTTGGATCCAATTTGATATATGCAATGTATTTTTTATAGTTGAATTTTTTTATTAGTTACTACCTCAGGTAGAAAAAAATTTGGCTTTACCATTGATAACTACTATTATCAACTAATAAATATTTTTCATTTCGCTCCCCCTCGACTAAAATCCTGGATTCGCCCCTGCACATGACCACTAAAACCCATGCAAGTTTGTCCTGAGACGACGGAGTATTGGACAAGTATTACAGAGGCTCAATGTTCATATATGAAGTGTTTGATTGAGTTAAGGTTTTGGATTCGCGAAGGAAGAAAGATGATTTTAGAATGAGAAGTTGAAGGGACAATGACTTCAAAGTTATGATAAATGATGGGTAACTAAATAGCCCAATGATGTTAAGAAGTTTTTTTTTAATCTATAACATGTATTTAGTAGTTTCTGCTAGAACTCGTCATATGTTGACAGTGACCCTAGTGGTAGCTGCTGCATCTTCTACTCATCCAAACGAAAATGGGAAGACCAGTTCACGCCAAACTGAAAACCCCTAGATGTTTTTTTTTAATAAATTTTTTTTAATAAATTTTTTTGAGACTTGGAAAACAAATGTTAGATTGCCAAAGATCATCATTTTGGTGGCCGAAGGCACTCTGATGCTTAAGTAACTCAGTTGGAGATGGAGATAAAACTGGATAGAACTCGTTAAAGTTGAATAGTTGTTAGATTGCGGATCCGCTTACTAAGGGATTACCACCTAAGGTCTTTCATGAGCACACTGCTCATATGGGTGTTATATCATTTGAGGATATTTTGGTTTAGTGAGAGTTTGTAGATTTGATTGCTCTATTTTGTTTTTTTGGACACATTTTGTGTATTTGGGTATTTTCTGCAGAAATAAAGTATTCAGTTTATTCACACTCTTGTTTATTGTGTTAAAGTTCGATCTTAATAAAGTTTAAAGTATGACCAATTGGAAATAGGCATGTTTAGATCACGTTACATGTAATTTCCATGCTACGCATCCATGATTGATCTATGTCATTTGATTGTATGGGTATACGTGACTATTGATGGATTTAGTTGCGCTAAATGTGACGAAAGTTCCTTTAATCCTATA
The DNA here is from genome assembly GCA_963556465.1 of Berberis vulgaris. Lineage (NCBI taxonomy): Eukaryota > Viridiplantae > Streptophyta > Magnoliopsida > Ranunculales > Berberidaceae > Berberis > Berberis vulgaris. The sequence goes on from OY747133.1 coordinate 16,326,678, forward strand.
CCTGTATAGTCAATGGACGAGATTGTTTGGAAGTACCTTCATATGTGATAGCAAATTTTGAGCTCATTAAGTTATACACATTTTAAGGTAACATATGTGGCCCAAGTAAGAGATTGTTGGAAAAAATCCAACATGTGTGGGCACACATATGTATTTAATGTGTATTGCTATCTTAAAGTATAGCCCAATGAATTGTGATCTAATATAGTGAATTGGGCTAGGGTATTAAAATGTCATGGGCTTAATGTGTAGATACACTTGAGCAATTTCTAATTTGATGAGGGACCAAATTAGAAATTGGTAAGAATAACTGATAACCCAATCAGTTAAAAATACAGGGTTATGGTCCCCAGTTGAATGTATGTTTTGTTTCTTCTAGAATTCCCTTCTACAGAGAGATATACAGAAAACATACGTTATCAACTGGAAGCCTAAGACTCGTCCCTTTCTTTATATGCTATCATGGATCAAGGTACGCTTCCTTTTTATTCTTGATTGTTTTTCTTCTCATTGAATCAATATGAAGCATACATGTGTGTCTGTAGAATATTATTCTTATAGATAAAGATCTAATAAGAAGATAAATATCTAATACCCTTTACCTTTTATAATGGTCGTTGTTAATTTCATGCGTGACTTAAGCACGTGAGGCGCAACAAGGGGAGACATTATCTGTAACAGTCTCATCCTTTATGAAGATACGTCCTTGGAGTTGTAACTCCAGACACTACTCTTTTTTTCTGTAACGATCCTCCCCCTTGAGGGAAAATTTTATCGGGCCTCTGATTATGATCTATTCTAACGGACCCTGTTTGGGCTTTCATGACTGGATTCTCCTCTTTGGGCTTTATGAATTGGCTTGGTTTTGGGATACTTGATCCTTGTGATGGATGATCTCCACCCTCGTGACGATTGGACTTTCTATTTCATCATTTCCTCACATTTAATGTTGTTAGCAGCTTTCGGTGAGTTGGTGTCCCGATCTCTTGTTCATCTGTTTATTTTCCGCGCGTAACTTGGGATTTCGTGTAGTCATCATATCTTGCACATCGTCCTATGAGCAGTTTCTTCGTTGCTCGGCTCAATAGAAGGAGGCGTGATTGATTCATTTATCTCTTTATGCTATCTTTGAAATTAAAGATTATTCTTCTTACTCTTTCTTCGTTTCCTTTGCTCTTCCATTTCTTAACGATGTTTGCTGGCGATATACTAGACGGTGAGGCATTAGCTGCTTGTGAAGCTTACTTCTCGCCTAAGAAGGCTTCTTAGGCGACGTTAGACAATATTCATTCTGATTATAATTAGCCATCCGACCTCGAGATCATTCTGCCTAGGCAATACGATAGTCCTCGTCGTCTAAGGTCTGGGTATATTGCCTTCTATCTATGCATGTTCCTTTTTGGCCTTCGATTCCCAGTTTCAGAGTTGTTTTGGGAATATCTAGATTTTTTGGGCATTCCTTTTGCTCGAATGGGTCATAATCGTTGGAGAGTTGTGGTCTCTACTTATGCGAAAACCATTCTCTATGGCATTCCCTTGACTGTTAGGGTTCTGCATTCGGTGGTTGGTCTGCTTGTGACCAAGGACATTTGCTTCCTCCATTCTCCTGTCTGTTTTGGGAAGCTCAATGATGACATCAGAGACTGATCGAGGTTCTGATTTTATGATTTGATCAGATATGGCTACTTCAAGTTGCGAGATCATCCGATTGTGCGGTCGTTCCGAATCCTAAGCAAACAGAAGGATTTGCAGTTAACTGCGGAGGAGCGGATGATCAGTGACCAATTCTTGAAGCTTTATGTATTTCCCGTGGAGGCATTTCTCTCAGAGGACATCTTGGAGCGTAGTGGCTTGTACACAATGAACGCGGCTGAGCAGGCTTTGCTCACTGAATCCTGAGCTCAGGAGATCGCTTCTCGTGCCGCTTTTGCTGGTGTTAGTGATGCTAGCATTGATTGGGAAGTGAGCTCGGGCTGACATGTTGCTGGCTAGACTTTCAGAAAGAGGAAACTTTTGAGGCCTGTTAGACGGTCGAAGCAATTGTTGATAAATCCTGGCCATGTTCCAAAGAAGAAACGACTTTCCACTCGTGGTACTGCTCGGGTTACTCCTCGCCCGAGTTTTTTCGAAAAGGAGGTTATGAAGGAGGATCGCTTATCCCTTGAGGAGGTCAAGGAGATGAACTTGGCGCTCAAGAGGAGTAAGATTGGAAATTACTCGTCTGTTGGACGATAATGAAAAGAGGTTTCTTTCTGCCTATGATACACTTGGTGTTGCTGAATGTTTAAACGACGACCCTCGAGTTATCAATGACAAAATGCTTCAGCTGGTGGTGGAGTGGTCTAAAGAGGTTGATGATCGCGGTCAGAATTTTGAGGTTCTTCCTCCTTGATCTCCTTCATTCCTGTCGATGACGTGGCTAGGTTCTTAGTTTATTCCCCCGATTGTCTGGATTTTTTTGCTCCGACCACTACTACTAATAGTTATGCTTTTGTTACGACCACTTCGCGGCGAGAAGGCAAGATTGGTTTTTCTATCATCACCGCTGTTCCTCTTGTTTTTAGGCCGTTGGGGGGGGGGTTCCTCTGTGCTTTTGGATCCTTGCGTCCTTCATCCACGGATTAGTTGGAAGGAGTCCAACCCGGAGGACATCCGTATCAAGTCAGATAGGAAGTTTTGTTGGTTTACCGAGCTCAATGTGTAAGATGGTGCACGTAGGTTGATTAATGAATGTCATAGGTGGGCGATAAAAAGGCCTTTGATGTCTGTGCTGGATCCTAGCACTCATCTTGACTATGGTCTTAAGCAAATAATGGATGGGATGAATCACCTCACTTATGCTGGGGTGATGGGGTCGGAGTACAAGGTTGGTCGTGGCCAAGTGGTTGCTCTCGAAAGGAAGTTGCCAGCGTTGTTGTTAGTGTTTTCTCACGTCCTTCGTCTTTAGCGACAGTTGTGGCTGCTTTGGCTTCTCTAAGGGAAGTGGAAGCTGCGTGAGATAAGTCTGTTGCAGAGCTCGAGACTTTGACGACTAATTTGGATGGGGTTCGTGCACGATTGGACAAGTTGGAAAATGAGCTGTCTGTCGAGAAAGCTGTCCATGATGAGGTTTTACGTTTTGTAGTTGATTTATCTGTTAACCGTAGGATTGTTGAAGGGCGGGTAGAACAATTAATGGTTGCACTCGACGAAGTTAAGTCGGATATCTCAGCCATGCTGGCCACTAATGAAGAGCAGCTGGTTTCAACTAAGAATGAGCTTGCTGCCACTAAAGACAAGCTAAGGCTTGCGAAGTTGGAAGATTGGAGAAGAGTTGTTGATGGACAGGTTGAGCTTCTTAACTATATTGAGGGGCTTGGTGTCGATTTATCCTAGTATCGCACTTGGTTGATCAAGTCTTCGAGGATGAAAATGTTGAGGAAGGTACTCCGGATCTACCAAGCAATTATGTGGACAAAGAACCATCATCTCCTCCTCCTTCGGATCTGGCTCCATCACCTGCTCTTGCTTTGAAGGGAGAGCCTCATCTCCTCCTGCCACTGGCGCTGCTGCCTCTCTTCTATCAGGCGTTCTTGCTACTTCTACAGTTCTTTATCTGAATGTTCCATCTTATTCTCCGGATGTAACAAAGTGATTTTATGAATGAAAAACTTTCCTTTTTGATAATGTTGTATTGCCTTTTATTTATTTTCCGCTTTTCGTGATTTCTATTTGAAGTCATGAATCGTCTTGTGTCGTGTGTGTTGATTCATTGTATATGATATGTGTGTTCTCCTTATTAAGTTGCTTGTCGTATAGTAGTAATTATTGGCAATCTAGGCTTATCCGTATTTCTGTTTTTGCGCTTGCTTGTCGACCATCCGAAGTTTTTCTTTCTTTGTTCTTGTCAATCGATGGATTTTCCTCATTCAGATCCTCAAGTATTCATTTCGTGGTCGAGTGTATTGGTTGCTCCAAGAGATTTACTGTACGCTAAAGTGTTCCGTGTTCTGAAGTGTTGGCTGGATTCAGACGGTTTTGTGAGTGAATTGACTCATAGCTTTTTACTTTTAGGTTCGTCGTAGTTGTCGAAGTAAGTTGTATTGTGTACCTCCAGTTTTTGCTTCTTGGTCCGATGGTTTGATCTGCTAGAGGGCCTCTACGGCTACATTTTGACTTATGTGTCTGGATTTCTTGATCCGATACATAGGGCTGAATAAGTTGACTCATTCGTCTATCCTCGTTGGTCTGACGCGTTAGTTGACCCGAAGTTTTTTCGAGTAAGTTGGCTTGTTTGTCCCAACTTTTACTTTGTTGGTTCGACATATTAGTTGACTCGAAGTTTATTCGAGTAAATTGACTCGTTTGTCCCAACTTTTACTTTGTTGGTATGACGTTTTAGTCGACTCGAAGTTTATTTGAGTAAGTTGACCTGTTTGTCCCAACTTTTACTATGTTGGTTTGACGTATTAGTCGACTTGAAGTTTATTTTTGTAAGTTGACTTGTTCATCCCAACTTTTTATTTCGTTGGTCTAATGTATTAGTCAACTCGAAGTTTATTTGAGTAAGCTGACGTGTTCATCCCAACTTTTACTTTGTTGGTCTGACGTATTAGTCGACTTGAAGCTTATTTGAGTAAATTCACTTGTTCATCCCACCTTTTACTTCATGGTTGATCAGACCAGAAGTTTTGTGTCTGACTGATAAATCTTGACCTTTGTGGCTTAGTATACCAATTGCTTCTCATTGTCTGGTTTTGATGCCGCAATTTTAGGCGTAAGATGAAGAGTTTTGAACTCGGAATTTTATTGATAACCCCGTTTCAGGTGTTTAACAATCTATAGTAGTAGTCATTCATTTATCATAAAGTTACGTAATGTTGTGGAGTATGCATTGTATCTTTCTAATTGTTGCTCGATTTGTTCTTCCTTGAGTGGTCTTAACGTTTTCGCTGTAACTTCTTCCTCCATGATTTTCTATAGTTTTGTTGTTCGTATATTGTTGTCGTGAGGTTAGCTAATAAACTTGGAATGCTCTTTGATCGAATCTCTAGGTGTGCACTGATAAACACCCAAAACATCAATTTTTATACCCCTAAATATACAATTGTTAAGTTCAATTATCCAATAAGAATATCTTACTACATGTATTTTGTGCATTTTGTAGGATTTCGAGCACAAATCTCAAATCATACATAAAGGGGCACAATAAGGCTAAATTCAACAACTAGAAGGCCCAATAGGAGTTCAAATGCATTCATAAGGATTAAAGAATTTCAATCCTAAGACTCATGAAGTCAAGCCCACAAAACATCAATAACTACGGATCTCGAGAAAATCAACATGAAGATTTGGATGTCCACATGGCCAACTGTATCATAAAAAATCTCTACAAGACATGTTTCCTTATTCAACTCCAACACCATTCCTTGTTTCATTCAACCATGTTTCTTTGTTTAACTCAAACCATGTTTCCTTGTTTCACTCAACCATGTTTCCTTATTTTAATCAAACTCTTTTTACCTATAAAACCCCATACATGGAGTTCATAGAGGATAGTTAGTCTTAGAGAGTTTTTTTTGTCGTAGTTCTTGGCTTTATATTTTTGCTTGGTAGAAAAGTGCATGTACTACATTTTAATTTTTCCATTGAAAAAGTAAGTTTATCTTTGTTTCTCTTTCTCCTTTAACTTTTAGTTTATTCTCACCATCCATTATTTTACTCTTATCTTTATTCTTTAAATTAAAAATTAGATTTGTCTTCTAATCCAAGTGAAGTAGTCGATAACCCCTACTTCCACTATGCATTGTTGAAGTTTATTGCAGGTTGAAGGAAAAAATAAACAAAAATAATATTTATTTTTTTGATTGAAGTCGAAAATCATGCAACGACATTAATGTCAGTTTTTGGTATCAATCATGCGCCATTGAAAGGTTGGTTTGGAGGGGCAGAATAGAATGTAGTTACGAATTGTCCAACCATGCTAACATTACTACCTGTTGCCAAGGTTTCATTCATCGATTCATATAATTTGTTTGCATCGTCTTCGTTGTTAGTAATGTAGGAGGCATTGTTAGCCTTGTTGTGGATAATGTGGATCAAGCTTGGGAGTTCTTTGAATTATGCCAGTTGGTCGGCCCCCATTTGAATTGCCAATTTTCTTAGCGCTCCTCATTTGTGAGTTGTCATATTGATTTATCTGGTATCATTTGACAATGTTGGCGCTCCTACTTCTATATAGATTAGCTCTAGTGGGAGATGTTATTGGTCTTCTCTTTGGTTGGCTTGACTGGTCGCTTTCTCCAGTTGCGCAGTGTAAGGTGTATATTAGTTCTCTAGGTTGTTCTTTTGATCTCGCAATGTTGTCCACCTTATCTTTTCTTTTGGCTGTTTATTAAGTAGCCCGACGAATTCATCGAGTCATCCTCTTTGAATCCAGTGCTCGATTTCATCCTTCAGGTTGTAGCAATCTTCAATGTCATGCCCATGATCCTTGTGGAAAGAGCAATATTTGCTCTTGTCTCGCCCTTCTGGGTCTCCTCTCATCTTGAGTGACCAGTTGACATCTTCCCATTTCGTCATGGATTTTAGTATGTTCGCGCCATGGATTCAGTATGTTCGCTCGGCTTATCTTCAGGGCCGTGTATGGTTTGTATGCATTTTTCACCACGCTTGTTACCCGCTCATGCTTGAGCCTTGCCGATTTTAGCTTCCGAATTCTGGTTGGTTGAATTCGAGTATGCCATTGGTTCAATACCTCTTTGACTAGACGTTTTCCTCCCGAGATCTGTCGTCTTTCTTTTTTTCCTCCCTCTTTTGCGCCTTTCGAGTGTGCTTCTCTCTCAGACTCATTTTTCTTCCTGGCAGGTATCATCTCCTTGATAGTGATGTGCTTTTGAAAGGTCTTTAATATAATTTCCATGTTTTTTGGAGGTTCTTGGTCCAGAGCATCAAAAAAGGGTCTTCTTTTCAACTCGGTGGTGAAAGTAGCAATGGTCGTGTCGTCGCTGCATCCGTCGATCATTGTCAGCTTGTTAGTAAAATGAGTGACGTACTCCCTTATTGTCTCCTCGGGCTTCTATTTCATATGAAGCAAACAATGTGCCCCCTTCCTCATCCATTGACTGCCGATGAACCTCGTGATGAAGGCGGTAGCTAGCGCCTAGAATGAGTCTATTGACCTTAGTGATAGGTTGTTGAACCAATTCATTGTTTTGGAGGTGAGACTGGATGGGAACGTTCTACACAAGATGAATTTTGTGTTTTCCTTCAATGCCATCATGTGGTGAAAGTGTCGCAAATGGTCTGTCAGATCGGTGGTACCATCATATGTTCAAACTTTGGTGGGACAAACTTCTTTGGCATAGAAGTCACCATGAACGCGGCGGAAAGTGGTGGCTTGGCTAGTTCATACAGTACATTAGGATCTGTGATTCCGATCCTAAATGAGATTTCAGTAGAGGTCCCATTTTGAAGTGGTTCGCTGCTTTCGAGATTCGCTTGTTGAGGTTCTGCAAGAACTTCATTGGCAGAGTTTTGTTGAGGCGTTTGGATGGGGTCGGCGGACTGAGCATGCTCTTGGGTGAATTTTCCACCATTTTGATCATATGGTCCATCTATGTGAGATTTGAATCTTGAAAACATGTATTTTATACATTGTTAAATATCTCAAACTCATTTAGGGCACAAGTTTGAGCACGAGTAAATTGTTTTGGCAACATGTCGGGTTCTAAGTATGTGTGCGAGTTTAATTGGTTTATTACATTACTTTTTTTTTATGAAACATGTTGAAAACACACTTATACGAGAAAATGTCGTCAAGTAGCTCACTTAGAAAATATTGGAAAAGCTTGAGGTGCTCAGGGTAGGGTTTTTGCAATGACATAGGAAGATGACCAAGCAACTCCAGAGGTAGTAACAGGTTTGCTCTCTATTATGGGTAGAAATGCACATGTTCTCATAGATCCCGGTTCTACACATTCATTTATATCATTAGCATTTGTAATGCATATAGATTGAATCCCTGCTCCATTTAATCATGATATGTTCATATCTACTCCTGTTGGTGAGGTAGTTGCGACTCATATTGTTTATATAAATTGTATTCTCAAAGTGGGAGGCAATGAATTATCAGTTGATTTATTGTCTTTAGATATACATGATTTTGATGTGATTCTAGGGATGGATTGGTTGTCTTCCTGTCATGCGTCTATTGATTATTTTCGCAAGGAAATCATGTTTCAGATGCAAGGGGAATCACCATTTAGTTTTAGTTGGGAACGCAATATTACTCCAGGTTGTCTTATTTCCGCTATCAAAACAAGAAAGTTATTGAAGAAAGGATGTCAGGGTTACTTAGCACATAATGTAGACACTAAGGCTAAGGGTGTGCAGCTAGCTGAGATACCTGCAGTATGTGAATTTCCTGATGTGTTTCCAGATGAGTTGCCTGATCTACCTGTAGACAAAGATATTGAGTTTACTATTGAATTGATTCCGGGTACACAACCTATTTCCATTGCACCTTATCGGATGGTTCATCTGCAACTACTTAAGATCAAGGATGAAGTGAAAAATGGCTTCCAATCAGATTTTACTGTTAGAAATGACAGTATACTAATGTTTGGGACTCGGTTATTGGTTCCAAATGATGATAATTTGAAAATATAAATTCTGGAGGAAGCTCATAGTTCAGCTTATGCTATGGACCCAAGTAGTACCAAAATGCATCATGATTTATGTGAGCACTATTGGTGGATGAAAATGAAAAGAGAAATAGCAGAATTTGTGTCAAAATGTTTGATTTGCCAGCAAGTTAAGCGGAGCACCAACACCCTGCAGGTTTACTACAACCTCTGCCTATTCTTGAATGAAAATGGGAACATTTTACAATGGATTTTGTATCCGGTTTACCTCGCACTCAAACAGGACATGATTTTATTTGGGTGATAGTTGACATACTCACTGACATAAAAATGGTCACACCTCTAAGCCAAACACGTGTCATGATGATCTTGAGGAAATACGGGCCCAACATCAGCCCAACACTGAACATGTCCAAGTAGTTCCAAGCCCACTCAATTAAGTCTGCCAGGCGGACTCGAACTCTCACAACATGCTAGGCCCACATGTCTCACAACTGTCTTCAATACCCATAAGTAATACTAAGGCAAGTATCTCGAGGATCGACTTCGGACGGGCAACTACAACTGGTTTCTACTTCCAACTAGGAAGCAAATGTCAGAGTACATTCCACACAGGGAATCTTCCTTATATGGATTGCTCTCGCAATGGGAACTATCTCTCGCGTATCTAGAAGCACAAGGCTAATAAGGAACTTCCCTTTACAACATGACTCCTAATTAGAGGAGGATCTCCAGGAAGATCTCCTTCCAAAACTATGCCTACGCGGCTAACACCAAGTTCAACTCCAGGACTGAGAGGCTCAACCTTGGTAACCCCCTCCGCAAAGAGACACACGACCCGAACGTACTATACCGCCTCTCCGTCCCACCATTTGTAGATTGAATCATGGATGAGGCTTTTCCGAGAAAATTCACTCCCCCGAAGCTCGACTCTTACGACAGGACCACCAATCCTTTTGACCAGCTGCACCATTACCAGCACTAATGGCCCTTAAAGAAGGATACGAGTCCATCATGTGCATGACCTTTCCCACTAGTTTGAAAAGCTTAGCACTGACGTGGTTCCATAGCCTTCCGCCGAAGTCCATCGACTCCTTCAAAATGCTAGCGAAGGAATTCCTGACGCGTTTCGTCAGAAGCCAACGTTTTTGAAAAGGCGCACACTAGATACTCTCCCTAAGGCAAAGGTCCGGGAGACACTTCGAGAGTATGTCATGCGCTTCAACAATGAGCTGACTCTCATCAACGGGTGCAATGATGATACAACCGTGACGGCCTTCACTACGGGCCTCAAAGAGGGAAAGCTCAATGAGGACCTCACCATGTAGCACCTTCTAGACACGGGAAAGCTCCTCAAGAGCGTCCAAAGACACATCACCCCGGAAGAGTTTAGGACCGTAAAGAGGGAAACCAAAGGCGAGAAGAAGCCCTCCGCTCCCAGGGACAAGAAGAAGGGAAAGAGGCACGAGGATGAGGAGTGAAACAAAAGGAAGCACGGTGACAATAGGCTGGACCTTGGTCGGTTCAGGTCGGAGAAATTGTCCAACTACGTTGGTTCCAAAGCAGCGACACCCCTAAATGCTAACATGTCGGACATACTAAAATCAATGAAAAGCTGGGAGGAACTTAAGTGGCCCTATTTGACATAGGAAGTTCGCTTAACGTTCTGTTCTACAATGCGTTCCGCAACATGGACCTCAAGGAGGAAAACCTGACATTTTTAGAACACCCGCTGATCAAATTCAGCGGGAAGAAATGCTTCTTCATTGAAAAGATAAGGTTAGCTACGGTAGTAGGAGAGTTGCAGCTCAGGAAGGTCCTATTTATGGACTTCATGGTGGTAGACGCAACATCATCTTACAATCTCATCCTGGGAAGACCATGGCTCCACCATATGGAAGCAGTGGTCTCCACCCTTCACCAGTGTGTTAAGTATACCGCTAAGCACTCCGAAGGAATAATACGTGGAGACCAACCTATGGCACGAGGCTTCCATTACGCCACACTGAAACATATAGAGTGCTCCCATATTCAGCTACATTGTGCAGAGCAGCCTGATCCAATGAAAGGACAAAAGACCGCAGAGACATTTTTTTCGAGCAATACAAGAACAATAAGCTCTTACGCCTAGCGAGTCGAAAAGGCCATGGCAAGCGGGAACACATCCCCCGACATTCCATTGGTGCGGAGATCCACCCCTCTGTAAGGTTTACTTTTCAGTAACCTATGTAATGCCCCGACTGTCCGCTGAATGATTCACCAGAGCAACCCGAATTCACCTCAAGGCCAAGATCAATTTCTCTCCGTCAACAGTTAGTTTGCTTTAAGTTATTTGTTTACTTTTCCATAGTCAATATTGAGTTTTAGTTCTGAAAAGACTTATGTGATTTGCAATCATTTAAGAAATAAAAGAAGAATTATGAAAACAAATTCTATTGATTATTGGAAAGATGTAACAACAAACACCTTGAAACAGATACAAATGGCTACATATTATAAATGCACTGAAGCGGATACAAAAGACTGCATATTGAAGACAGGTCAACATGGAGTGAGGACTTGCTTAAACTGTATGATCACATAAGCAACATGAACAGTCAAAAGCAAGCGGTCCTCAAGTATAACCATGATCTAGCAAACGTGACCTCAAATATGGTATGTGGGGATACAAAATCGAAAACCAGGAGTCCCGCGACAAGCCACAACCAGATACGACCAACTCACACACTCGATCCAGCGAAACAAATGAACCTGGGACAAGTCTCAGGTTAAAGCAAGCAGAGTGCACCTTCCGGTTGTAGGGATAAGAGGGGCGTTTAGGAGTCAATGCATGGCCCAATCCATGGACCATGTCCAACTCCTTTTCATTTCGAGATCTTGAATCCCAACGCAAGGCAAGGCAACAGGGTTAATCGAGAAGTGGCAGAGGCAGCCACCACGGAGTTGGACGCTGGTGCTATCTCTGAAATTAAACATTCAAGAACAACAATAAGTCAGCAGCACATGAGCAACAAACTCCTCCCTTGGGAGAACATCCACACTACTTCTTGATATGAGAAAAAATTACGAGACCTGAACGGATCAACTACATGCTCACCCATAACAGGTAACTAAACATAATAGCAACTATCGCGATGCCGGATCAGTGCAAATGTTAGAACATTCGGAGACTCTGGAGATGGAGATCCGCCTTCAGCTTTTGGAAAACCCAAAGCATTTTCTTCAGCCTTTGAAAAACTCAAAGCGTTCTCTTCAAGCAAGAACATTACAGGAGATAAGCTCTGCGAAAGAAAGTGCCTACTACGATTGGAAAACACCACTATATAGACATGATGGTTCACCAAGCGGGCACTCCAGCACTAACTGCCAAGCATTGAACACGATATAGGAAACGAGGAGACGACAGTTCCCAAGGAAAATGCACAGACCACGTCATTCAAATTGATGGCGCTGCACACAAAGCCATCAATTGAGGGGGAGTAACCAATACTCAACCGTCACGCAGCTTGCCGCGTACACATGTTACCATGTGATTACGCCGTACATACAATGCACCATGCTCTAGCTTTTCCTCTGCGGGCCCATGGGCTCGACCTATTACTTAAACAATATTTTGTCACATGCTTGGCACGACCACAAGAAATCCTAGTAAACCCTGACATACGGATCGTCACTAGCTGATTTAAGGTAAATTTGTCCACCCCATGCATCGGGCAGATGGACTAGGTTCGCACGCCCCCCTAGCAGGTGGAACCTCCTTTCAAACTAGGCAAGCCTAGCTGGACAAAGCCGATGACAACAACTTCTGGTTCAACCCGACACCTAGTCCGCATAGCGTTGGCATCGACAGTTTAGGAAGTGGGAGTCTAATCAGTGTTATCACACCTAGTGACGATGACTTGCCAGGGATCATTGCTTCCCTTTGCGATCAATGATCGCCGAACCTAATCAGGTAAGCCTAGCAGGTGACGACTAGCAACGAAAGCTTCTGATCAAAACCAAGACTTGTGGCCCCCAGGTGGGAGCCCAGTCAGGCTCCAACTGATTTTGATGGCTCGCCACTGAACCACTGCTTTTCAGTGTGGCTACCAAATTACCAAACCTAGACTTGTTGTAATACCCGCCCAATTCACTTACCAATATACTTGCATTATTTTAGAAGTTAATAATATTTATTGGTAGTAATTATAAATTGATAATAATTACAAGTAATAATAGTTTATGATTTTTAATTTCAAACCTAGGTTTAGGTTGGTGGTGGGTAAGAGATAAAGGATGGGTGTGTTTAGCCAAAAACCCTAAATTCTTCCTTTAAAAAAAAACCCTAGTTTTTTTTTCCTCCTTGCACACACACACAAGAAAGAAAAAAAACCTGCGTTGAAGAGGTTGGAGGTGCTAAAGGAAGAAATTTTCTCAAATATTGGGATTCTTGCAAAAAGTGGTGAGTAAATCTCTAATCTTTATTTTTATGTATTGTTGATTTGGACATCTGTCAAATTCACGTTGATATGACATGGACATGTTGTCTAATGAATTTGGGGAAGTGTTTTTACATTTTTTTCTTTTTTTTTTCTTTCCACTGAATCTCACCTACTTATGTCATTTCAATCAAAACCCTTTTAATGCATTGTCTAATATATAATTAAATTATTGTTGAGTGAAAAGATAGAACTGACATGTTTTTTTCATTCTTTCTTTCAACTGACATGGGTTTCCCCAACTGATATGTTTTTCTTTCAACTGACATGTTTTTTTTGTGTGTATGGGTTTCCCCAAATAAACATATGGTTTCCATTTTTTTTGTGTCTGACAGTGTTGGTTTCATTATAATTTTTTTGTTACAATTTTGGGAATAATCACATGGATTTGAAGCCAAGCCCATTTGTTGATCCGAACTATGTCACCTACTATCTGGTGGCATCAACTAGATCGTTAATGAGGCCTATATGTTAAATAGGCTGAATGACTTGGGGGCACCGAAACTATTCTTGGAACCATTTGAGCTGAAATTTTGATTTTATAATTAAGCAAGAAAGTAAAGGTGGATTTCCATAAGGATAGTCAGGGTATCTTAATTTGGGGTATAGCTAATTAATGGAACTTGTTTTCTTGACACGCGTATGTCACTATGATAAAAGAGTGCTTGTGCTTGCGACACACTTGCTTTTCATTCTTTTCTGAAGGAGATGGCAAAATAGATTTTGTTATGTTGTGAATATCACCTTGGTAATGTTTTATGTATATGATTCTTGTAAGGGGAATGTGATGTGATGTTAATTGATTTGGAAAAGTAATGGCTCAAATAAAATATTTGGTAAATTTTATTTTTCCACAACTCCCGAAAAAAAAATGTGAAAAGAAAATAAACTTTTGTATACATACTGGCTTGTATACGTGTGATATTATTATGGGTATGCAGACTTGCTTGCATATCGGTGCACCGTTCCATGTGAGTTCGGTTGTATGTGTAGATTTAGGAAGAATACTTGCCAGTGATCGAACTTCGGGTGAGATGACATGACACTCGAGGTGGCACCCCACATAATGCCTCCTCTGGTGATGTTAGTAGTGTTGATGATCTTTGTCATGCCTGGAGACTCAATGTGAGTGTGTGAGATAAATCTGTGACCAGTATGGTGGTCAGACGAAAACCCATCATCCCAACATCCATAATTGTTGAAATCCGACGCTCCACCCAAAGACCGCTTATCCTGAGCACAGAGATTCAAAATTTCCCAAAAAGCTTTGATTTGTATATGTGAATCCTTTTGTTTCAGGAGCATCATCTTTTCAACCATTGTTTTCACACCCACACTCAGGCATTGATGAACCAGTTTGACCACCTATATAGAACTACCCCTCCCATTAGGACCTACATCAGTGAAAACTATCACACACATGATGAATCACTTTAGTTCCACCGATAAGTCAGTGAAATCAACAAATTAGTAACAACAAATAAGCACTTCAGAAACACTTAAAGTTCTACACCATGTTCCAATTCGTTCTACATCAAGGTTTCTTATTGTTATTGCATTGGATCTATTGTTTATGATTAATGCCTTTTGCCATTTTTTATATACACATGTCTAAAGAAATCCATATAATTTGATTGAGTTTTTAATATTTATGTAAGTCAATTTCTGTCTTTTGAAGGAATTAAGAGCATATGTTTGCTTGCACGGTATCCCCATGTTGTGTCACTCTCCTACCTCTCCTATCCCCCTCTTTCAACTATTGTTCCTCCACAGTTTCATTGAATTGGATTCCAAACAACCAAACATGCCTCAAATTCAGGGAACTTTCAAGTAAGTCTTTCTTTAAGCAAGTATATCAGAATCTGTTCATAAACCATGCTAGTAACATATCATCTAAAATTGTCATATTATACACGCCAATATTCCCATACCATATGTTCAATAAACACGTTTACTTTGCTTGTTGCAGATAACTTTCATGTGTGACTTAGCTTGCAGTTTAGTTTCACTTCCTCTTTATACTGTCATACACCCTAAAAATACACAACACCCCCCTTTGAAATAAACCAAAATTGCTACAAGCAACTTATCTTTCCCCGTTGGATTTTGTAGCAAAGAATCCACTGTTCTTCACACTTCACGTAACCCTCAAATGTTTGGAGGGAGGTAAAATAAAATTTGTGAACAGTGGATAAGCTTGATTTTTCCTATTTTTAATTGTCACACAATATTTCAAACAAAGTTATGCAACACAAAGTAAAATGCTCTGCTGTTGATTGCAAAATTCAAATCTAGTTATAACTATTTTTTTTTTTTTTTTTTTTTTTTTTTTTTTTTTTTTTTTTTTTTTTTTGAAAAGCAAGCGTGAAATCTAGTTATAACTAATTGCTTGATTCAGCTAGAAGAAGAACTATTTTCAAATCAGAAACAATCTCCAACCTAGGTTTTCAGTCGCAGGCCTTCCACCATGTGAACACTCTTAAATAAATTTTGAAACCACCTAATACTCAAAGTTGCTAGTCTAATCCACAATATGACGCCTTTTTTTTATCTCTATCATTTGTGAAATTGGAAGTTAGAGCTCTACCCTAAATCATGGTGAAATCACGGATGTAAGAGAGAAGAAGCATAAATCCATGTACAATTCAACATTAAAAACCACACCCGAAAGGAAGACGACTTGAAAGATAAGACCTAGGAATGATCTAGCAAGAAGCATTTTTAGTGAAATGAGGATCGGTGGCTACGCTATGCCATGTGTTGGAAACACACCTACAGTAACCAATGGACTTGATTGGGCGTTAGAAGACCTCATATTAGAATCTCTTGCGGGAAACTCTGAAATGTGTGTAGGATTTCTTTGTTTTTGCTTTTTTGGAATCATTGTATCTCATTTGTTCCAGTTTTCAAAATTGTGAATAATCTCCTCTTTTGATGCCTAATCTACTTAACTTCTATTCTGTATATCAAAAGTATATGACTGACGACATGAAAGAACTTAGTTTTTTTTTTTTTTTGAGAAGTTTGTCTGAAGCTTTGAAATGTTTACAAGGAGACATCAACATTAAATGTGTGGGAGACTCTATTTGATAAGAAGAATGAGAGAAACAATTGTTCAATCACAAAAATTTTAGGGAAAATCAAAGAATAAGAGATACCTCCAAACTGAGAAAACCCAAGGGAAGATCAACCATAGTTTTTCCATCTCCATCTTTCATGCCTGCAATCACAATCTTTTCCCATACATCGTCCTAAATCTTGTCACTCCATCTCCTCAATGCAACAAGCTCTTATGTTCCTTGTAAAGGAGCTTAAAAGAGTATTTATAATTGTTGGGGCATTGCTTGTCTGGAAGGAAGAAAGAGGAGGCAAAGATACACATCTATATCACCGATGTTAATCTAAACCTTTTCACATTGACATGCTCATTATATTTACTCATGATTGCTAAGCAAAGACGATGGTAATTGGCCTTTTTCTTATTTGATCAATTAAAATGGTAATTGCCTTCAATAGGCATTGACCATCTAAGGAGGGAATTCCAAAGTGAAAGACTAACTAAAGAGATTGAAAACTCGCCTCTGGAATTTCTCCACAAACTTGTACACGTTCGATTCAATTACTTATCGTCAATATTCTGCCTAAAACAAAACAGAAAACAGTATAAAGGCAGGCCTGAATAAATTTCTAAAAGCCCATGTAAAGGGGAAATGCTCAAAAGTCAAAATATGATTGGGAGTATGAATCATTTAGACTGACTGAGGAGTCGTGTTGTTTCTCTTTCGTTTGGCTTTCAAAGAGAACGATAGAGAAAGAATGCTGAATTAGTACAACAGAATGGAGCACCAAAAATGAATAATCTCAGTAAGTGGCAATTCTCATACCACATCTAAAATTAAGAACCATTAGTGGAACCCTTTATATACCGTCAAATTACCTCAGATGTGTCTGTATGTCTGTCCGATGATGTTTAACAAGGTCCTTACAGTGGTGACAGGTCGCATCAAATATTTGCTCATATATGATCTGTGGGTAAGCCTGAACAACCACCTCACAAGTCACATACATGGTAACTATGTCTGGTATGTCCCTAAAAATCACGAAAATAAGTGCATCATTCAAACTGCAAATGACCTTCCTTACTAGGAAGAGGAAGGAGCTAGAAAAATAAAAGGATCGCTACTATAATTCAATACTATAGAAGTAATACCCGACATCCAGTGGCAAACCCAAGATTTTAATCAAATGGGGGCGAAATTGCAAATAATTATTAGTTTATCAGGGGCGGAGCCAAAAGCTTTTTTCCTATCCGAGCTAATAATTAATTAAAATTTTCATCTATCAAAAATACATTGCATAGATCGAACTTGGACGATTTAGTAAAAATGATAAACTTCTAACCACTACTACATCAAGAGACAATAGAAACAATTGAATGAATACTTTTTCATATTATTATTATACATTATATATATATATATATATATATATATATATACTTTTTAATTTTTATTTTTTTGTCAAGCTAGGTATATACTAAAAATGTTTTGAAGTTGAGGGAGGCAGCTCAGTCCCTTAGTAGGCCTGCCAGTACCGACATAAGATGATAAGATATCCACCTGCAATTATCACAGAATAATCAAAAGATAAACGAATGATCCCATTGTAGAATTACAAGCTTTGTACTCTGTAGATACCTTCTTATTCCAATTACATTGTACAATTTGAAGCCTTTTCGTCAATGATCCACACAATGGCTTTGGCCAAACTCTCTGATGATCCACTTTTGTTTATAGCTTTTCGACAAACCCCCTGAAGTTTTTTAGCTCTTCTTTTCAACTCTTTATATTCTTCTCCATCAAAATTCATAACTTGCTGAATGACTCGAGCAATGACTTCTCCGTCAACCACATGCCCATCACCCACTATATTCTTCACCTTCAAACCAACTTTCCAATCGTCTACTCTGAATTTACTATCGGTAATTTGATCTGCGAAAGGGGAATGTAAGCATTGGCACACCAGCAAAAACACCTAGTGTTGAATTCCACTCGCAATGTATTAAGAAGGCAGCTAACAGAAGAATGGCACAAGACCTTCAGTTGTTCACACCAATGCAGTGTAAGATTATTTATTCTACAGACACCTCCATATTGAATTAATGAGAAGAGAACAATCAAGAAAACGGAAACGTACCTTGATCTATGATAGCACTTCAAGGAAGGGATGAGTCTTGATCTTTCAATTGATAACGTATGTTCTCTGTATATCTCTCTGTAGAAGGAAATTTCAGAACAAACAAACGCACGCACAACTGGGGACCATAACTTAGTATTTATCATTGATGGGTTATCAGTTATTCTAACTTACTAATTTCTAATTTGGTCCCTTATCAAATTAGAAATTGTTTAAGTATATCTATACATTAAGCTCATGACATTTTAATACCCTAGCCCAATTAACCATATTAGATCACAATTTATTTGGACTATACTTTAAGATAGCAATACACATTAAACACATATGTGTGTCTACACATGTTAGATTTTTTCAACAATCTTTCATTTGGGCCACATATGTTACCTTAAAAATGTGTATAACCTAATGAGCTCAAAATTTGTCAACACATATAAAGGTATTTCCAAACAATCTCATCAATTGACTATACAGGTACAGGACTAAAGGAATTTTCGTCACATATAGCGCAACTAAATCCATCAATAGTCACGTATACCCATACAATCAAATGACATAGATCAATCATGGATGTGTAGCATGGAAATTACATGTAACGTGATCTAAACATGCATATTTCCAACTGGTCCTACTTTAAACTTTATTGAGATGGAACTTTAATACAATAAACCAGAGTGTGAATAAACTGAATACTTTATTTCTGCAGAAAATACTCAAATACACAAAATGTGTCCAAAATCCAATATAGAGCAATCAAATGTACAAACTCCCACCAAACCAAAATATCCTCAACTGATATAACATCCATATGAGCAATGTGCTCATGAAGGACCTTAGGTGGTAATCCCTTAGTAAGCGAATTCGCAATCATGGAGTTTGTCCCAATGTGCTCTATGAAAATTTGTTTATTCTGTACTCTCTCTTTCACAACCAGGAACTTTATGTCAATATGATCTGACCTAGATGAGCTCCTGTTGTTGTTGTCATATAGAACTGCTGAGTTATTGTCACAATATAACTTTAGTGGTCTTTCAATACTCCTTGGAATGCGCAGCCTGGTGACAAATTTTCGCAGCCATAATCCATGATTGGATGCCTCAAAACATGCTACATATTCTGCTTCCATAGTGTAAGAATCTATGAGTGTCTGTTTGGCACTCCTACAGGAAATAGCTCCTCCAGCTAAAAGATAAATGTAGTCTGATGTGGATTTCCTACTATCTTGGCATCCAGCAAAATCATAATCAGAATACCCTATGATCTCCAACTGATCTGATTTCTTGTATGTGAGCATGTAATCCTTAGTTTTCTGTAAATATCTCATAACCCGTTTGGCTGCTTTCCAGTGATCCATCCCAGAGTTGTTTAAATATCTGCCTAGCATTCCAACAATGAATGTTATATCTGGACGTGTACAAACCAGAGCGTACATTAGACTCCCAACAGCTGATGCATAAGGAATCTCTTGCATTTCTTTAACTTCAAGTTTATTCCTAGGGTATTGTTTAAGACTGAATTTGTCTCATTTAGCTACAGGGGTGTCTCCTGGTTTACAATTTTGCATGACAAATCTTTTAAGCACCTTTTGTATATAGCTCTTTTGCGATAATCCAAGAATACCCCGAGAGTGATCTCGGTGTATCTGAATCCCTAAAACAAAATAAGTTTCACCAAGATCTTTCATATCAATTTTCTTTGATAGAAATCTCTTAGTTTCATACAACATGTCTTTGTTATTAGTGCAAGCAGTATGTCATCAACATACAAAACCAAGAAAATATGCTTACTCCCACTGAACTTATGAAACACACAATTATCAACTTCATTTGTATCGAAACCAAATGAAACAATTACTTGATGAAATTTGTGGTACCATTGACGGGAAGCTTGCTTGAGCCCATAGATGGATTTCTTTAGTTTGCAAACCATATTCTTCAGGTCTCCAGACACAAAGTTTTCTGGTTGCACCATATAAATTGTTTCATTAATGTCACCATTGAGAAATGTTGTCTTAACATCCATCTGATGTAGCTCAAGGTCAAAGTGCGTAACTAGTGTCATCATTGTCCTAAATGAGACTTTCTTTAAAACCGGAGAGAAAGTCACTTTATAGTCGATGCCTTCCTTTTGAATGAAGCCTTTAGTTACAAGACGAGCCTTATATCTATCCACATTACCTTTTGAATCCCTCTTGGTTTTGAATATCCATTTACAACCAATGGACTTTGTATTTTTAGGTAATGGGACAAGATCCCAAACTTGATTGTCTTGCATAAACTTGTACTCCTCATTCATAGCATCTATCCACTTTTGAGAGTTAGAATCCTGCATGGCTTGATGGAAGTTGATTTGATCATTTTTCTTCAATCCATCATTTTCCTCATGTTCTTGGAGAAAAACTATGTAATCATCCGGAATAGCATTTCTCCTTTCTCTCGTGGATCTCCTTAATGGCATTTGTTCTTGAAGTTGTTGAGTTTGTTCCTCTGGAACATTTACTTCAATTTGAACAGGGAGTTGTTCAACATTGTCTTGTTGAGGTTCCAGATCTGCTTCTTGATCAATGATAGGTACAGAAACATGTACATTGTCAAAAACAGTAGGAGTCGAAACCGATTCCTCCTCAAAGACAATGTCTCTTACCTTATTTCTCCCCCCAAACTCAACATCCTCAAAAAATGTCGCAGTTCCCATTTCAAAAATAGACCTAATTGTGGGATGATAAAATTTGTAGCCCCTAGATCGCTCTGAA
This sequence comes from Berberis vulgaris, assembly GCA_963556465.1. Lineage (NCBI taxonomy): Eukaryota > Viridiplantae > Streptophyta > Magnoliopsida > Ranunculales > Berberidaceae > Berberis > Berberis vulgaris. Next base: position 16,347,728 of record OY747133.1, read on the forward strand.
TAACCAACAAAGTAGTTGCTTACTGTCTTGGAGTCCAATTTGTTTTCATTTGACCTATAAGGCCTAGCCTCAGATGGACATCCCCAAAATGTGAAAGTGTTTTAAACTAGGCTTTCGGCTTGTCCAAAGTTCATAAGGAGTCTTGGCAGCCGCTTTAGTTGGTACTCTATTTAGGATATAAGCTGATGTTTTTATTGCTTCTCTCCAGAGTGATTCTGATAAGGTAGAATGACTAATCATACTCCTCACCATATCCTTAAGAGTTTTGTTTCGTCTTTCAGCGACACCATTCATGCTAGGTGAACCTGGCATGGTGTACTGTGGGACGATTCCACATTCCTCTAGAAATTTAGCAAATGGCCTTGGACGTTGTTCTCCTGAACCGTCATATCTGTCGTAGTACTCTCCACCACGATCAGATCTAACGCACTTAATTTTCTTACTGAGTTGGTTTTCAACTTCAGTTTTGAAATACTTGAATACATCCAGTGACTCTGATTTCTCATGAATGAGATAAAGGTACCCATAAAGTGAGTAGTCAACACAGACATAAAGTCTATGTTTGATATAAAGTATCGATGACCATTCCAAGAAGCCGTAGGGAATGGTCCACACATATCCGTATGTATCAATTCTAAGACGTCTGAAGATCTATTAGCACTTAATCTCTTTTGTTTGGTCTGTTTTCCCTTGATGCGCTCAACACAGACATCAAAGTCTGAAAAGTCAAATGAATCCAAAATGCCTTCTGACACAAGTCGTTAAATTCTAGATTTGGATATATGACCCAAACATTTGTACCATAATTTTGCTAAATTTTCTTTGTTTAGCTTCCGTTTAGTACCCCGCGAATTCACTGCAAGGTTTCATTATATGATGCAATAGTATCAAGCAAATATAGGTTATCAAACATACTTAATGAACCAGTACCAACAATATTTGAATTTAATGAAAGACTAAACTAATTGTTTCCAAATGAACAATTATAACCAGATTTGTCCAATAAAGAAACAGAAACCAAATTCCGTCTAAATGACGGTACAACAAAATTGTCTTTCAAATCCAAATAAAAATCAGTTCTCAACAATAACCTAAAATGTCATATTCCCTCAACATCCACCGACTTTTCATCACCCACAAAATGTATCTTTCAACATCATTTGGCTTTCGGTAGCTCAGGCAACCTTGCATAGAAACACTTATGTGAGTAGTAGCACCAGAATCTAACCACCAAGTGTTTCTAGATACTGAAGCTAAATTAACCTCAGAACAGACCAAGTAAATAATGTACCTTTCTTGGCATGCCAAGCATGATACTGACTACATTATTTCTTTACATGTCCTAACTTTCCACAAAAGAAACATCCTTGATTTTCCTTAGGTTTTTTTTGCTCTGGACTCTTAGCAGCTTCATTTTTCTTTCTTTTCTTGCCCTTATCCTTAGAGGTAATTGCCAGATGAGTACTTTCAAATCTCTTTTGCTTCAACCTTTCCTCTTATGAAATGAGATCGTTAAGAGTCCATTTCTCCTTTTGACAGTTATAACTAACCTTAAACTGTCTGAAATGTGCAGGAAGAGATATCAATATTAAATGCACGAGCAAGTCGTCAGACAACTCGAACTTTAATGTCTTAAGTTTGGAAGCAGTGTGAGACATCTCCATGATGTACTCCCTTATGTTTTCCTTGCCTTTGTACTTCATTGAAATCAAGCTAGCTAAAAGTGTGCTTGTTTCAGCCTTATCGTTTTTTGCAAAACGTTTTTCAATTTCAGCAAGGAAATCACTTGCCTTAGTTACCCCTTCAGATATTGCGCCTCTAAAGGCTTCTGGAATGTCGCGCTTAATGATTATTAGACTCATGCGATTATAGCGTTCCCACTTCTCAAAGTTCCTCCTTTCTTCAGAATAACTTTCAGCCGTAAGAGTAGCGGGTTGCTCTATCCTTAGTGCAAGGTCTAGATCCATGCAGTCAAGAACGATTAAGACGTTCTCTTTCCAATCCTTGAAGTTTGTCCCATTAAGCATGGGAATATTGTTGGCATGGGCAGATATTGTAATAGCAGACATAATAGCTATACAGAGAATCAACCTAATGAGCATACATGTTCACATCATAATCTTAATAAACAATCTTTAAATTCAAATAATTATGGAATACATCTCAAGATACTTGGCACAACATTAATATCAAGCCTTTGGACAGTAATATTAACTTGTAAGTGGTACTCTTGGTGTGGTGATCAAATATTGATAATAACTCCTGTCAAACAACAAGTCTATCTTTTGATCGGCTTATTATTCACATGAAAACCTTATAATTGTCACATATTTATCACTACAGGTGTATATGCAATTCAGCCAAATATTATCCTTCCTTTGGGCCGGCTAATATCCGCATGAACTCACAAACACAAACATCTTAACATTCTCAATAAACTAATCTACATAAGAGATATCACTTTGGTGACATCTTGTTTCAATTAGTTCAATCAAATGTTAGACAAACTAAATAAGTCATTAGATGCATCCCAAAACATTTAAATTTAAAATTTTCAAATAAAATTCCTTGAGAAAAATAATAAATAAATAACATACCTAAGTAATGTACCTGATTTATTTGATTTAAGGTCCATTATTTAATTTCCTGAAAAAAAAAAAATTTATTATCAAGGTGGCTCAGAGAGATTCTGCTGAGTGCAATTAGCCAAAACAGGATGGACCGGTTCTCTGAACTGGACTAAGGTGACCCAACAGGATCTGACCCTGTCCCAGCAACTCATCAGACCCAGACCCAACATCCCAAATGTCTTTCAATAAAGTTGTGGCCCAATGGAAACTTTCAAATTAAAACTAAAGGGTCCAATGCAGGCCTTAACAATCAATGCAGACCTTAGACAAATGCAGGGTCTAACAATCAATTTAGGCCTTAGACAAATTAAGGTCTTAGACAATCAATTCAGACCTTAATAAAACTGAAGGGTCCAACAAACTAAACCTTAGAAAATTTAATCAAGATCCGAAGTAGCTACACATGGGCCTAAACCCTGCAGATCATTTTCTTTTAGATCACAAATCACAGATCGTTAATATTGCAGCATATCACAGATCGTTTATAATGTTCCTTAATCGCTTGATAGGCCGGAGCATATCTTTACATGCAGATCAAGATCAACAAACTAGCAGGGTTTTCACATGGGCCAAAACAGATCTTTACATGCAGATCAAGATCTGGTCTTTACATGCAGGATTGATTTATGAGAAAATCCTGAACGAAAAACCCTAAACCCCTTTTGTGAGAAGAAAAAAAAAACTTTTAAAAAACATTGATTTTATGCCAAAAGTTCATCCTAAATTTCATAATCTCTCAAAGAATCAATCATGGAGTAGGCTCTAATACCACTTGTAAGATTATTTATTCTACAGACACAGTTGTATGCTCCATATTGAATCAATGAGAAGAGAACAATCAAAAATAAAACGGAAGCGTACATTGATCCATGATAGCACTTCAAGGAATGGATGAATCTTGATCTTTCAGATGATAACATATGTTCTCTGTATATCTCTCTGTAGAAGGGAATATCAGAAGAAACAAAACACATGCACAACTGGGGACCATAACCCAGTATTTATATTTGATGGGTTATCAGTTATATTCTAACTTGCTAATTTTTAATTTGGTCCCTCATCAAATTAGAAATTGCTTAAGTGAATCTACACATTAAGCCCATGACATTTTAATACCTTATCCCAATTAACCATATTAGATTATAAAAATAAAAATAAAATAAAAAAAATAAAAAAAAACATATTAGATTATAATTTATTTGGGCTATACTTTAAGATAGCAATACACATTAAACACATATGTATGCCCACACATGTTGGATTTTTCCAACATCTCAATCTTATCAAGAAGCTTATTAAATGGACCTTCCATCTTCGTGAAAACAGCTTCAATGGAATGACGCTAAGGATGGAGTGTAAGTGGACGTTCAGTGAGTTTGAAACCAATCAAGCTAAGCCACTCTTATGTGACCACAAAGTAGGCACTTAGATGCAAGAAGCATGCACACATTCATCATGGGGTTGATATGGCCACTACCGGGAATGGCATTGCTACCACATGTAAACTAGAATGCCCATCGCCGTCACTCAAATTCATAGTTTGTATCTACAACCTTAACCAGAAACTGAACAATGATTAGTAGATTTTACCTACTGCTATGCATCCAAAAGGAATATATAGAGAATGGCTTACATAGATGAATTTATGATAGGATTTGCTCTTGTAGGTTGAGATGTTATAGGGTGGTCGTGAACATTTCACGGGCATATTATTATTTCATAAGAAAGAAGGTGTGCTTTGGAGTCGGACCCCAAATCACCAACTAGAATTGATAACGTAGGAATTGCTAATCAATTCCCAGAGGGAGGTATGTGTTAAACGCTTAATCACTATCATTTGATTGTGGAGTAATGAAATTTTTTTATATTAAGAGTACCTTTAGAGGATCAATTAGATGGGGATAGAGCAATTACCTTGTCCAGGCCACTAAACAGTTAATTAAGAAATCCTTTTCAACTCCAGCTGCTATTGCTTCTGGTTCTGCAAGAAAGAGGTGGTTCAAGAAGATTGCTTACGCTCCTTCCTTTTATGGTCGTAGAGCACATGCTTTCCATGTATCAGCTTGGAATCTGAGCACATGTATTCTACTTGATTTCAATACCAAGGATGATAAAAACATCTACATTATGGTTTTAGTGGCACCACTAAGAAGCACCACCATCAAGGGAATGCTAGAATGAACCTCTTAGCATTACGTCTGAATATCAAAACAAAATGGTTGTAGTGTTTGAATGATGTTTTGAAACCAAGATTTTTTAAGCCTCAACTTGAATTTCAAGAGGTGCTTGAAGAATAAGCTTTGGAATGGAGGGTGTCGTCCAACGCACAACTGGTTTGATTGTTTGCTTGAAGATTGTCACAAACACAAGACAAAACACGTAAAAGATTAAAACACAAATTGTTGTCTTAAAAACTGAATTATTATACACAAAAATACTGTCTTTTAAAACTGAATTAAAATGTACATTGGACAACTTCATGAGATAGTTTTTCCAAATGGCAAGGTCGCAATTATTCTTCCAGTAATGGGGATGAAGAATATGGTTACAAGCACGAATCAATCTGTTTCTTCTTTTCAATCCAATCAAGTAACCTGAGGAGTGCAATCAATGATTTGTGCAGCCGCAGTGATGCATGACACAATGTGAACAAAATAAGAACATGCAACAGAAACAGTGTTGATCAATCTATAATGAATCTTCAAACAAGTTAGAAATGGTAGCCACTGAGGATTGTGCCATCAATAGTTGGATATTCTTTAATTAATGCAGGAAATTCAACAAAGATTACAGTGAAATCTGAAGCAACCAAGTTCATTTATAATCTCAACATACTTTGAACAAAGATTAGTTCATTTCAACATCAACTGCTCAAAGAAGCATCCATAAACTTCGACAATGTTTTACATATACTTTTTGCGTCCCAACTTGGCACCACAACCTCAAACACCATGCAAGACAAAGGCCATGTAGCTCTCAATAGTAAAGTGGGAGCAGAGGATCCTGTTTTAGTCATGTATTACAGCAGAAACCAGTAAATGTGACAAATATCCACCAACTAAAATGCCAAAGGTTTTCAGCACCCAAATCTCAAACTCCATTACCATACCAATGCAACAGTCAAAACAATCAAAACCTTCTTCTGGGACTCCTTGACCGATGGCCCCGGGGTGATCTGCAAAAATACAAAAATAGCACACAAAGATTTCAGCCAGAAAAAGAAAGAAAAAAAAAAAAAAAAAAAAAAAGTCAGCCAACCATGTGATTTCTGTAACTATTTATTTACCACAGCCAATGACTTCTGAATACAGAGATAAGAATGCAACTTGATAAAAGAGTGTCTAAAGTAACCACAATAAATGTAAGAGAACACATAATGATGAAATCATGGGGTTTCAATTTTACAAAATGGTGAAATACAACACAAAAGTAAACACAAAAATCGTTAGGAAACACATGATAACTTTTTTTTTCCAAATGTAGAAACGTCTTAGAATACAAGCCTTACAAATTTTATAAATGAAAATAAAATAATAATGTTGGAAAATGAAACAGTGATCCTGTGCGGAAAGGATTGGATGAACTATCCACCATGGTTATACAATTACCATGTAGGAAGTAGAAAAGGTGAAAATCTCATTGGACAAAAGAATAGGTTGACATGGTAACTTTGGCTTGTAAATGACAGAAACTGGGCATTTCAGGAAAAGTAAGAAGGTCACATTCTCAATACCCAAAAGCCAAGTTCGACCTAAGTAAAGCAAAATCATCTTTCTAAGACTTCAAATCCAGAAACCAATAGGCAGCGTACGGCTATTAAATAAATGCTATGAGGTAGAGACGAGAAAAGGAAAGACACTGTTAACGTAATAATGCGATCTGATGATTATGGAATTTTAGCTAGTTCCCTGGGTCACTACGTCAGCCTCGGATTCGTAGTCCGAAAAAGGGAAAGTGAGACTGATCCTGTGAAGATCAGGGAAGAAACAATGTAGCTTTATGCTGCAAGAAATGAAGGATAAGACCATATAACTAGAAGGCGGAGAAGTTCATATACATACAGATTGTGGATCTTATGCAGGATGTAAACTTATTTTTTAAGATAAGTGCAAAAAGGAAAAGTGACATCCACAAATGTTCAAGCAGAAGAAATTGGAAAGTTAAATTCTAGACTACAGCATAATCCTGCTAATGACCCAAAAGAGTTGGATGACCACTACGACTTCCTAATATAACAGACCAAAGAGCAAAACGGCAGTCATATATAGCGCAGAAACAGAAAAGATGAAAATTAGTGAGATTGTACAGACCTTCTCCTCAAGTTTCTTTTGTTGAAAGGTCCATTGCTGAAGGCCCAGTCAACTGAGATAGTCTGAGTTAAAAGCTCGGAACCATTCAAGGCGTTTATTGCAGCTTTAGCTTCGGCATCCGACTCATATTCAATTAGTGCATAACCCTGAAAAGGGGGAATAAAAATTAACGTTAAATGCCAATGACTGCTTTCAGAAGGAGGTGCATGCTCTCATTCTACCAATGAAAGTCCCTTACAATGGAAGGTGGATCAAAAGGGTCTCTAAATTCCAAGTGCGCTTAAGATGACATCCTAGCAACTAGGATAATGGTTCCCCACAGGCCACATCTATCATGGAAGCATGAGGTTCATACCCGACTCTAACACTTGATATGGCTAACAACGTCAGAATGAAGTGAGCTTCAGTTAGGATGAACTTCATCGTAAGGAGATCTTCGCAGAACTATTCGTATTGGCCCCACAAAAGTGTGTCCTTTGCAGAATTTCATTACTCTTTTGTTGCATCATGCATGTATATGCCAAAGGTTACTAGACCACTTAATATGAGAACCCACTAATTCTATGATGCTCAACTTTTGCTACTAGTTTCTACGTATAGCTTTTAGGGGCATTCAGTGCAGGCTTATACCTTCCTAGGACCAGAATATTTATAGACATAAATACAAATAAAAAGTCAAGAAAAGATGTGTAAGACGTAAATGCAACAAATATATAAAATAAATTACACAGTATAAGCGAGAAACTAGTTATAACAAAAAGGGTTTGTATACCTTGACATATCCAGTGCGGCGGTCGAGATTTAAGTGCAGACTCTTAATTTCCCCATACTCACCAAACAAATTTTGAAGATCATCCTCTTGGGCTTCTTCATGCACCCCAGTAACCAAAATAATCCAACCCTCAACAGCTGTACAATTCATGGAGAAAAAATGAGTTAGAAGTGAAATCTCTCAGAGAGCAATCTGCACAGAACCCCCTTAGTTGAAGTTGACCATTAATCACTGGAGCAATTATATCTAGGGCTTTAAAAGGAGGGTTCAATAAATTAAAGCAGTGCAATGTAAGTAACGTGTTCTGTATTTAGTACAAGAAAATCTTGTAATGCTACATTTCAGCAATATTATAAGAGCGGAAACTATTAGGTTTTCCTACATGAGTTTCAAGCTTCTTTTTTTTCAATTACCGAATCCTTCAACAACAAAACTATCACCACCTCCTTGCTCTCCAACACTTTTAAAAAATAGTAATGGAGACAAAAGGCCGCAACCTTTGCTATGCTATACTCTAGCCAACTCTTATACTCGGTGAACCAAGCTCCATTAAAACGTAGTAGTGCAGCTTTTAATTTTTTTTTTGTAGGAATGTGTAGTTCATCGGCTGACAAGGACCCCTTTACAAATAAGTTATTCTAACAACCTCTTGATCATTCAGATGGTAATCGAAAATATGAAATCTTAAACCAGGATTTGTTGGAAGATTTGATAGGTCAACCTTTACAAGAATTTTCTTTGAGATTGGTTCTGATAAATTATGGTCATCCTTATTTTAGGTTCGAGGTGGTAGATTACTAACTGACTTTCTTTTAAAAAAAAATTTATCCATTACTAAAATAAAACTGATATTATATAAGATTGCATTAAATATATTTATATATCCTAAAACTTTAAATAAATAAAACCAAAAACATAAATTCCATGTGGGCAAATTTGTACTAGTGGAGCACGATGCTTTCATGCAAATTCCAAAATAGGTGATGTTATGCAAGATTCCTCATCTTGTGAAGAAGCTCCTTTCCTCGAAGAGTGAGATAGGTTATAAGTTATGACAAATTATTGGAGAGATTTTGGGGATTTGAATTGTTAAACTACTGAGGGGTTTTTTGGGGGATTAGAATTGACTATTTGAATTATACGTAATTTAGAGCCAAAGTTCAATTTTTTTCAAAAAATTTAGTGGACCCTATGTGACTTCGTGTCTGGGCCCGCATCAAACATAACAACAATGTGGGCTATGTGTATGTGTCTCTTGGACACAGGAGTTCAACGTGGGCCATATGGCAACTGAAAACTCACCAACAATGTACAATTTTTATTTATGTAACCAACACATGTTGCCACATTTAAATATGTAATAGTTCGCTTATGCAGGTATAAAGGCAAGAAGGAGCTAAGGTATATTTTGCATAGGTTACATTGTATTCTTTGAAATGTCCACCTTCCTTTTTCTCCACTCTTCAAAAGAAACACGATTTTTCGGTTTTTCTTGTACCATTTCCGATTAACATGTCAATGAGTCCTTTTAGGAGAGAGAAATTGGTTTTCTAGAGGACTTACAAAATGCATTAATTAGCTCAAGAACTAGAACAGACATTTGATTGTGATAGATGGACTATGTTTTGCGGTCAGATATGGGAGAATGACCCATCTTCTAATTCATTGTTGGTCGGTCAGCCATTTGAATGCATTTCTCACGTGTTGAAGTGTGTTGGGTGATGTTTACTTCGACAAAAGACTTTACAAGATGTCTGAAAAATCATTCACATAGTCGCATCTACAGAGAAAGTTAAGATTTTGTGGAAGATTCCTCCTTTTGCACTTAGGGAGACAGTAAGGAAAGAAATGAAGAACAAGATTTTTAACACCAAAGCGGTAGAACAAGAATAATGCTAGTCAAAGGTTTTAATTACTCTTTGGTGTTAGATGGCCCATCCTGCTCTTTTCGACACGATGTAGTTTGAATCTTTTGTATCCTAGTTTGGATAGTATCATTTTGGAGCTGCCAATTTTGTACTAGTCAAAAGATTGCCAATAAAAAAATTAGAATATATAATGGCAAACTAGACTTAGTCCAAGATAAAACTTAAGTTGTCCAAAGGCATCGATTAATCACTTTGAAATCAGTGAGTCCCCGATTAATCGGCGAGTCACCAATTAATGAGTCACCAAAAAATCGGTGATAAATCGAGATTGTTCTGTTAGGTGGTGGTTGTCGTCCTGTTGGGTGGTAGTGGTTGTTGTTCTATAATGTGTGATGTCTTGGACATGATTACATAATTTGCTCTATAATATAACTTTTATTGATTTGTAATACTACACTTATTAATCTTTATTGTCAAGATATATTATTTATTCGATTAAATCTGATTAACCACTTAATCTTAAATTAGTCCTGGACAGTGAAGGGTCCATTTCCGCATTTACTACATAGCCTATAATTCTTATACATTTTGCATCATGGAGTATTTAGACACTTACATTTCAAACATATTTCAAAACCTTGTGTAAAGTAGTTTTCCTTTGATGATATGGGTTGCGAAAAATTCAGCCGCTTTTGAACACCACATCTTTCACTTGCTCCTCTTTCTATCTTATCTCTTTCTTAAATCAAGTTTGAACTTTTATCTCAAAATGGCGAAAAGGAAAGAGAACCCACCATCTCTAATCCAGAGTTAAAGGGAACTCATTATGATTACTTGTCTAGCTACACTTCATTTTTAACCCTCTGCTCTCTAATCTACTCCCCTCCTCAACCCCTCTTGAAATTTTACTAACCACACAAGTTCACAACCCAGCCCACCACTAATCCTCGTGATATTCTCCTTAATCACAAATCCCTTGGTGTCTTAACGAGGTCCTAACTATTATCACTCTATTCCACTCTATTCGCAGCGAAAGCTAAAGCACATTGACTTATCACACAAAAAAAATAAACTAAGCACGAATTCAAGAAACCCTAGATACTGATAAAAAGTAATTAGAAGAAGAAAAAAAAAAAAAAAAAAAAAAAAAAAAAGAGGCAGAAAAGTAAGTTTGTAGTGAGCATTAAAAACCCTAGAAATGGATATGAGAGGGAAGTTACATCGTGCGGCGCCAGGGCCTCCGTCGCTGCCGAGGGATTCGAAGTCTCTGGAAGCGAAGCGATTGTTGCGTTCGGCGTCAGTTTCCTCTCTGAAACCTCTGCCTTTGGTCTTCTTGGGAGCAGAGAAGGAAGAGCCACCAGTAATGGCTGATTTGAGCTTAGGAAGTGAAGCTCTAGGCGACGAGTCCACATCAACGGCACCGTCTTCGTCCATGAGATCGTCGTCTTCGGGATCGAAGTCCACTGCTTCAACGTCTGGGTTCGCCATTCTCGATGGAACCACAAGGGTTTTTTTCGCTTGTTGGAGACGAGAGGAGGACCAAATCGAGCTGCTTCTTCTGTGCTGTCAGATACAAATGGGGAAGGTTTTTTACATTTTATTCAAGTGGCGGTGCTTGTCCATGGGCTGGATTAAGATTTTAGGGTGGGCATTCTACCATCATGCAATCGTCATCTTGTCCCATTTTTTCAGTTCGGTTGAGATTGTTCAAATCCATTCCGATATAATCATATCATGATCCGTCCGGGATCGAAATTGAGATTTTCAATCTCGTTCATCCCGTCCCGTCTCGAATTTATTTATTTAATATTTATTATTAATAATTTTAATCAAACTATTCTTCTAAAGTAAAATTTATAAGATGTTGAAATTAAATCAAAACATCTATTGTTTGAAAATTTGTTTGATTTGATATTTTTTGTTTAGATAGAAACTTTATTTTGAATATTTTAGATCAAATAGCACCAATGAAAATTTATGTTTTTCCACATTTTAATTTGGCTATAGGATAATTATTCTGGTTGAAAATAAAAATAAATGATGGTTTGGTTTAATTTTGCATTATGAGTTATGTAGAAAATTTGGTCAATGAGCAATTTTTTTCATTTCTAAACTTATATTAAGACATCTTGAGAACTTATATCATTCATACAAGATACAATTATGAGTAATGTGAGATGAAATTTTATATTGTTGTGATGAAAGTGCACATAAATTAGGAATTATTGTTGTGTAAGCAATGCGAGATTAAATTTTTTTTTTGTTATTCTTCATTGGAAGATTATAAAGTACATGCTCATCCCGTCCCGCTCTGAACCCGTTTGGGATGGGATAAGGTCAAGATGAGGTATATCTCGCCCCGGTCCCAAATGAATGGAATGGATAGGGATGAGATTCATCTCGTCCTGAGCCCACCCCTAGCAAGTGTGGGTCGAGTTATGCGCACACATCATTCTTTATTAGCACTACACATACAAAAGTAGGGGAAATTGAAAACACATTTTAACCCATTTAAACATAAAATCTAAAAGAAGACTTTGGTCCTTCGTGCCAAATGGGTTATAAGTGTCTTACATGATTAGCTAACTCGAATCCCTAGTCAATTTTGTTTAGCCCCAAAACTCAAACACAATATGATAATTTGATGAGTTAGAGTTAACACGACACGCTTATCAATAGTGTCATGTTTTACCAAACTCACAGTTTGTCTTGTCACGATCACAGTTTGCAACCCTTAGCTTGAAGATTCTAAATACTAACGTCTAAATTTCAAAAAAGGGAAATAAGTCACTTAGACTATCTCCATGTTAGAATTTATAGTTTTTAAACCACATGTGCATAGGTGGTTAAAAAGATGTGCACTAGCTTAAGAGGGTGTCAATGTGTTATGGGTTTAGTGAAAACAATTTTATGTATACAATTTATAAGAACAACTCCAAGTACAATATGGTTATCTCAACAAGTTATGGTGGACATACTCATCGACGAAATCAAGCTCCCCCTTGGAATTTGCGCGGGATAAGGATGGTGAAGTTGGTAATGGTATAAGAGAGAGTGTGGGAATAGTGGTGGGAGTAGTGATCATTTTGGATGCCGAGGAGGAGGCATAGTGGTGGTGGTTGTGGTGGCAGGAAAGAATGAGCGTCTAGAATTAATTTGAAGTCAGTGACAGTTTACTTGGGTTGAATCACGACGTACACTCTTCCGTCCTTGTGTGAGGTTGCAAATGCTTGCAACCTTCTCAAGTTCAGGTGCAGTCGATGGTTGATTAATCAATTGATCGGAACATATTAATGGTTAGTTTATGTAATAGCTTGCAATTTCCTCGAGTTCAAGTGCAGTCAATAGTTCAATCGGATCAGATTAATTATTAGTTTATATAATAATCTTATTTCACGTTGTGTTTTGTTTTCCCTGTTTTATTTTTCTTTTGTTGGGTGTCCCATATAATACCTTACTTAGCTCCCTTGTTTGTAGCGTATCGTATCGTGTTGTTTAACATTCTGTGGTGCAATCAGTAGTAGATTAATCTATCAATCGGATCAAATTAATGGTTTGTTTATGTAATAGTCTCATTTCGAGCGGTCTGAGACAATGGGTGTTCGTCGACCTATGTTGATCCCAAAGTGGGCCTCGCTCGCTTCACGATTATGATAAGAAATCTTGTATATTTGATTTGTCATTTTTAAGCCAATCTCTATTTATTTTCATCATATATATTTGATTTATCTTACCCTATTTGGGCTTTTAGTTTGCAATGTCATGTTAGTAATGATTCTAAACGGGTACAAACACAAGAGGCTATATAGAAGTTTTGAGAGAGAAATTAATAAATAAATAAGATGGAGCTACTATTTTAACCTACAGTTTCCATTCCCACACCGACATGAATTACTAACCACGCCCACAAATTACACACACCCACATTTTATGAACCCTAACCTTCTTCCCAAGAACCACTGAACCTACAAATAATATTTGAGGTTCCGGAACACCTTGAGAAGGCCATGAGGTTGTTGTTGAGCCGTTTAACCACCATTTCGCAAAGGAATTGAAGCTCAAACATTTTGGCCAACTCCCAGCCATTGAAGAGGTAAGCCTTTGGCCATTGTTTGTTCATCCTCACCAATATTCTTTTTTCTATTTTCGCAATTTAAATCAAGGTATTAAAGGCTGTGATGGAATTTTTGAACCCTAAAATGGTGTTTTAGGGTTACCATGAGAGTTTTCTAGGGTTTAGGTGAGTTATCAATCAAAATCACCGTTGTGTTGGCTTATAACTTATTGAAAAATATGTATAACATTTGTTTATATCTACAAACTCCGTTTGTGGCGAGATATCTTCGAAAACTCCGTTTTGTGGCGACTTTGCTAAGCTTGAATTGAAATCCATTTAAGCCTATTGAGCTTCAATTAAAGTCCTCTCTTATTTGTTTTGAAAAGAATTGGATTCCACAGAAGTTTCACTAAAAACTGCATTTCAATTTGTACACACATAAATTTTTGTGTGAATTTGTCTATTTACTCATGAAAACTACGGCGTGGGTATAGACAAACCCACACACGTAATTCTCATGTTTGAATAGTTTCTTATTTTTTGTTGTTATTTGGTTTGTTTTAGGATGGGTAAATCATTTACACAGTCATAGGTTTCTCCCAAAGAGAAAAGTGAGACCTAAAACTCAATCGAAGGGCAAATACAATTGTCAAGGTCAAATCGAAGGTCGGACAAGTCAACAACCTTTTTGTTTATGGTAGTGTTTAGCATAGAGGTTAGACCAGTACTCCAGTTGTTGTTCGTGGTTTTGGTGCTCAGCAAAGAAGTCGGACCAATACTCCAAGTGTTGTTTCAGATATATTTGTTAAACATTGTAATAAAAGAAGCAATGACATGGACATCTCTTTACCAAAGCAGCAATAACAAGAGGAACTAGTAGATGATTCAACTGATTCAGTCTAAAAGATTCTTATATAAGAAAATATTATTTATTCATGCAACTAGAAAAACTATTGTGGATAGCTAGGATTTACATTGAGGGCTTACATATCAAAACAATCCCCAAGCATTGAGGTTATCGTTTTTTTTCTTAATCCAAGTTATGGTGTATGTTGTTACTGTGTGGTGTCCATGTTTGCAAATTATGCACATTGCAACCTCAAACCGCTTTAATCATTCACTTCTTTAGCATTTTTTTACTTAAACCTAATTGTTTTAAATGGCCATAAACAAGCATTCAATGAAAAAGATGATTCATACGCATAAATTCAAGCATGTATAGTGACTTAATTAAACATGCATAAAATCACGCTTTGACATGTTCATAAAAAAGGTCGAAGTGTAAATAATCAAGAAATCTTAGTGTAAAAAGCAAATAAACGCAAAAAAATTGCTTGAAATTGGTCGTCTTCACAAAAAAATTTCCACAAGTAAAAGATCATCTCCACACAGAAATTTGGGGATTGTGTGTTTGTCAAATTTTCTAAGCTAAAAGCCTAGACGCGAATATTGTCGCGTGGGTATCAATATTCTCTCATGGAAATTCCTGCGTGGGTAGTATTGTTTAGGTTATTTTTTTTTTTGACCTTCATTTATTTATGCCTAATAGAATTAGGCCTACGTTTTAAATTTTAATTGGGTCTGACCCTAATTTTCTAACATAATTATTAGGCCAACGTAGTTGACTAGTCATATTTTCTTTATGGACCAACGTACCCTAACTTAAGGCACGTGCCTTGCATGTGCAATGTCCACAAATCCACAAAAAATCACAATGCATATCTCAAGGTAATCTAAAGGATGAAATATCATAATAAAGTTAAGATCCACCCATCTTTTCCATCTTTCTTCCTTCCCCAATGCATCTTCTTCCATATCTCTCATCTCACTATGATCAAACTAAGCCAAAATTTAAAAAATGTGCCAAAAACATTGATAGGATGTGCTTCAAAACATAACGCTGCGTTGGATGATTAACATCTCATGCCAGGCACAATATGAACTTTTAAATTGCCAATGTCTATCTTCCGACCCTCGTTCCCCACCAATTCTCTCCCCATGAGAGACTTGAACTTCCACATGGTTGAATTGACAAATACAAATTCTTACATTTTGGATTCACAATTAAAATTTTGAATCTTAAAAACACCCACACCAATCCTGGAAACAAAATCAAACCTTGTACTTTCTACAAATATCTCAAGCAGATTTATCAACTGCAGCCATCCAAGTATTAGTTGATTTACATAGAAACAACAACCCATTGTTTGTTTTGGTAATATGATGGCTATCATCCAACATTTGATGAAATTAGCAATCGATTGCAAAGAAAACATATCAGTGTGATTAATAAACAAGCATGCTCCAATTTTTTTCTAAGAAATTGAAATTAAAAAAAATGCCTTTTCGCTACATACAGATCCAACACGTAAAAATTTGCCTAAATCGACCATAGAACAAGAACCCCATAATGGGTTCAACCTTTATCATCCAATTATAGAAGCCCAACAATTCATCACAGATCTATAACAACAAATAGCTTTAAAAAAACCCAAATCAAACATGAAAGAAAACATATTTTAAACAAAAAATGAGAGAGATTTCCAGCAAAAATGATAGAGAATCTAAAGCTCGAAATGCGAGTTGGAGAAACATGACTTGATTCATTTTACGAAGTAAATTTGAACATTTCTTCATTGGATTATTAGTTTCTCTCCTAAAGCATGTGTTGAGTGTAAAAATCTGAAAATAGTATCTTCTAAGTTCAGACATCCCCTCCCCAAGGGCTTCTTAGAGTCCGCGAGTTCACACAAAACATTGGAATAAGATGAGTGGTGAGTTCCTGGGTTTCATGGTAGTGAGATGAGAGATCAAGGAAGAATAACATGATATTCATAGATTTATTGAGGAAGGAAGAAAGATGGAGAATATGAGTGGATTTTAACTTTTATCCCACATCCTTTAGATTACCTTGAGATATTGATAGGCTTATAAATTGTACATTTTACACTCCTAATTCTATATTTTTATGTCATATTAATTAATAAAATACTCTCATTACGTGTATTTTGTATATAATGCAGGAATTCAAGTATTAATCATCAAATATCCACAAAATTACACAATAAGACTAAGTTCAACAACTAAAAAGCCCATTGGAAATTTACACATGCATTGTCAAGGATCAAGGATTTTCAAGCCCAAATGCCCATTAAATCAAGCCTCAAAAAGTATCATCATCTACGAATCTCGAGGAAATCAAATTGAACATCCACATGACAACTTCAACATAGAAAAAGGAATCTCTACACATTTCACCTCCTATTCCATTATCCATTCTCCAATACAATTTCTTATTTTATGCCAACATATTTTCCTTATTTTACTTCACCTCCTACTCCACTATCCATTCTCCAATACAATTCCTCATTTTATGCCAATATATTTTCCTTATTTTATTCCACCGCTCATTCTTCTTCACCTATAAATAGTAAATACCCCATGCTTGGAGTATACGGAGGAGGACTTGAAAAGAATAAAACTTGAGAGTTAGAGATTTAGAGTCTTGAAGAGTTTTACTTGTAAGTTTTCTCATTTTCCTTATGTTTATGACCATGAGAAACCTTAGGGTGTGAGTGAGCCCCATGGGAGGATGATCTCAATTAGGTATTCTCAAGGTATTTTTCTTCCATGTAAATTAAACCAACTTTGTGATAAGCATACTCTATGTACTTGAATGTCAATGTTGAATGAAATCGATTGAAGTTTTGTTTTTCATACATGGATACATTTCTTACTCTTGTTTTCATTTTTCTTAAAGTCATAGATTCAAGATGTCTTCACTAGTATGAGTCTAACAAATTCACCCCTTTGATGTTTTAAGTATGATTGTAGTATAAGGTTATACATGATTTGTTAGATATTAGGTATTTTATTTAAGTATGGAATCCTTATATGCTTTTAGATCATGTTTATAATCTTAGAAATGATTATCCAATTGGTATGATTACATAAGCTTCATTGAATAATTTCTCATCTTTAGGTGAGGTGAGAACTTATCTAAGGATGAGTTATGATTGGAAGAATAAATCCTTGAGATAAGCCTAAGAGAACCATCAACCCATGGTGGTGATCTCTAAAGCCCTAAGTATCTCCATATTTGATTGTAATTTGTTTACATAGTTTTTATTTAGCTTTTAGTTCAATCACTTCATCAACCACGTATTTTCTAACTAGAATAAGTTTTAAGATAGATTTAAAGATTAATTTTCCGATTTATAGCTCTCCTTGTGGGATTCGACCCGTATTTGCCGTTGCCTAACTCAATAGATAATCGTGCGCTTGCGGTATGATTTGAGATAACCGTGCGCTTGCGGTATAATTTTCCAATGAACGAATGTAAAATTAGTTTTAAAGTTAATTTTGAATGCTTATCACTAGTTTAGTTTAGGTTCATTTTCATAGTTTAGGTGCATTTGCATTATTTGCTAACATTTTGTACTTTGGAAAACTGAACATCTTCATGTTTGTATTTTTTTTAGTATCTAATGTTTACTGTTTTATTTTTATCAATTTATCGGGTAAATATTCATGATATGTGCTTTCACAAACATTTTTCCATTCGTTCATTGGATCAAACATTAGTGAGAAATGAATTTTTGAAGTTGGACTGCCTGTGCTGGAATTTGACGGCTGCAGATGACTGTTGTTTGGACGCCTGTTTCTATTGATTGATTATTCTGTTTTGAGAGTTTCCAAATTCTATCATGTTCTACATCGTGTCTAGTTTCAAGATCATCTTTTGGATTTTAATTTGGATAAATGGTTGAAACATAAATTGAATTCTCGTATCATCTACGCAATCGGGACAGTGTACTATTTTTTGCATTCACTTAGAATTTCAGTAACCTTCTAGTTGCCAAATGATTTTTAAGAATTTTTATTTTAAAACTTTGGTTTGTTAGAAATCCATGGAAATTTGAAACTCTGAATTTCATAAAGTATTGAACTCTACATGATGTTTCAAAGTCGATCTTTCAGTTCTGAAAATTTCCAGCAATACACTGTTTTGCCAAACTTGAATGATTTTCAACACTTTGGTTCTACACTTTGTATTTGAAACCATTAATTGTGAACAATTGATGACACTTGGATCATAATTAGGATTTTTTTTCTTTTTCTTTGAGTGATTGTGATGATTTGAATTTGTAGTATTAAGTTGTAATAACTAAAACAAGGTCTAAGATACAACCGGAAGCAAAGTGATGTATTTCTCTTAACCCACTTCGAATCTCCTGCAAGAAGTGTTTCTGGAATGATTTTGGATGTTTAAATTTTTGCAAGATATCAAACTGTGTTAAACTACTTAAAAGCGGACCTGGCTAATTGCAACTGAGTGGGACTTGATTACCAACCTCATCACTCCAATTCACGTTCAAACTTGACCAAACTAATTAAAATGAACTCAAATAATTAGAGCCAATTAGAACGGTGTTCATAGGACCTCACAAATATAATAGACTATGTCGAACTCTTTCGTAGCAAGGCTGCTCTAGTGCCAGTTTTTATGCACTGGTAAAGACCAGTGTGACTGCACTGCCATTTCTTACCTTTTTTCCTAGAGAGCGGTGCTTCGACGGAGTTTCCCGCAAGTCTAATATCGTTGTGATTAGGAACACAAGGGTTCTTGAAAGTGTTTAAGTGGTAACTAAATATTGTAAGAAATCATTGGATCCTAAAGACGCCCTTCAAAGGCTTTGCTAGTTCTAGCATATCGAATAGGGAAAAACCTGGCTAGAATGCATCTCTGCCTAGTGTGGTGGTTTAAGGAGTTTTTACGTAATAAGTTTCACCTTACATTCAAGACATATGGGAAAATCTAACCAGGGTGAGAATTGACTTTTGAGACGCTAAAAAATCATTATCCACTTCAAATTAGATTGGGCCTTAAAAATCAATTATCCCTTTTACCTGATTGAAGATAATCAATTTGTTGTGTGCTAGACACCAATGACTTGTTTGTGCATCATCTTCTGAGTGAAATTGCATCTACTTTGTGACAGTTGTATGAGAGTTTGGTTACGAAACCATACTCGACGCTTGACTCGCATAGATAGACCTCTTAGTCCACTTGAGGTTATTTTGTCATCACTTGAAGTCGAAAATCCAATGGCAGATCAAGGCAATGAACAACCTAGAGTTGTAATTCGGGAAAACCCAGTCAATGTTGGGGGTAGAACTCTTCGAGAGTATTTTTTTTCCCCAATACACCAAGGTCAACCCTCGAGCATTGTGTTGCCACCCACCACCGCAAATCATTTCGAGTTGAAGCCACATGTGTTCTCGCTATTACCTACATTTTATGGCTTGGGGTTGGAGGGAGAGAATCCTTACTCTCACATCAATGAATTTTTTACAATTTACAACACTTTCAAATTTCAAAATTTCAGTGATGATTCTGTTAGACTTCACTTATTTCCTTTATCTGTTAAGGAAAAAACAAAGATGTGGTTGGACTCATTACCATCTGGATCCATCACTCAATGGGAGTAATTGAAATTGAAGTTCATCAATAAATTATTCCCAATGTCGAAAACCATTTCCCTTAGAAAGGAAATCCAAGATTTTAGGCAAAGAGACGATGAACAATTTTATGAAACATGGGAAAGATTTATGGACTTGTTACTTAAATGTCCTCATCATTCTTTTGAGACTTGGAGGTTGGTGCAATACTTTTACAATGGAAGTAATTGTCACATGATTGAGTTAATGAATGGAGGGAACTTTGTGAGTTTGAGTGATGATGCAGCTTTTGAGTTTTTTGAGAAATTGTCATAGAACTCTCAACAATGGGATTTTGCGAATAGAATAGATAAAATTTCTACAAACAAAGCATGCCTTTACGTTGTAAAGGAAGACGTAGATCTCTACGCCCAAATAGAAAGTATGAAGAGACAAATTAAGGCTTTATCCATGGCTCAAGCTAACTCAGCTGTGAATATTCACCCAGTCATGAAGGTTTCAGGCAGTGAACCTAACACATTTCCTTGCACCATTTGCATAGAGCCAACACATACGGCTCATTCATGTCCCATCTTTTATCTAGAAAGATCAACCAGGGAAGAGAATGTCTAAGCCATCAATGCTTATAAAAAAGCAAACCCTTTCAGCAAAACATATAATTCTGGGTGGCGAAGCAATCCAAAATTTTCATGGAGGCAAGATCAATCTCAAGTTCATGGAGAACATCAATCTTATAGGAGACCAAACAAATTTCACTCTCAGAGACAACAGTTATCTAATGTTCCACACTAGAATAATCAATTTGTTGCACCGCAACAAAACACGTCATCCTTAGAGGAATTGTTGCAACAAATGATTCATGCCCATGACATAGCTACTCAAGCCAACACCCAAGCCATAGTGAAATTAGGGGAGCAAATGAGTCAACTAGCAACCATTGTTGGCGACAGAGAGAAGGGTAAATTTCCTAGCGAACCAATACCAAATCCCAAGGGACAATTTTTGTCAACCACATCAATCTCAACATCAAAAAAATCCCAAAGGACATATTGAAATAGGAGTTGTTTCAAACCAGGATTCCAACATGAGGAAATAAAATCTATTACGACTCTTAGGAGTGGTAAACAAGCTAACAATAAGGTTGAGTCACCCAAAGAGATTGAACCGGCTCAATCTCAAGAAAAGGAAAAAGAAACCCAAGTGTCCAAGAGTCTACCAGTTAGGAACATGGTTCCTAAGCAAAACCAAGAACCACAATCAATGGAACCCTTTGTCTCAAAAGCTCCATACCCTGAGAGACTTTTACCACCAAAGAAAGGTCCTTTGAATACTGACGTACATCTTAGAAGTGTTTAAATAAGTGAACATCAACATACCCTTCTTAGAAGCCATCAAGAAAATACGTACCTTCGTATACCAAGTTTCTCAAAGATTTGTGTACTGTGAAAAGGAAAACCAATGTGCCTCAGCAAGCTTTTCTAGCAGAACAAACCCCATCCTACATCCAATAACGTATTGTTGTAAAGTACAAAGACCCAGGTTGTCCAACCATTTCCTTGAGAATGGGTGAGAATGAGATCAAGCAAGTTTTGCTAGATCTAGGAGCTAGTGTGAATCTATTGCCATTTTCAGTGTACAAAGCTCTAGGTTTAGGGGAGTTAAAACCAACTTCCATCACCCTTCAGTTAGCTGATAGGTCCATCAAGGTTCCAAGGGGAATTGTTGAAGATGTGCTTGTTCAGGTTGATAAATTCAACTTCCCAATGAACTTCGTGGTGTTAGACACTGAGCCAGTCACAATTCAAAAACCAAATCCCGATCATTTTAGGTTGTCCATTCTTAGCAACATCAAATGCCATAATCCATTGCAGAAATGGTATCATGAAGTTGTCCTTTGGAAACATGATTGTTGAGCTTAATGTATTCCATAATGTCCAACAGCCAGTTGAGGAAGAATGTCGAGAGGAAGTGAACATGATTGAATACCTCAGTGAAAAGTTTCTTCTGAGATAATGTTATAGTGACCCGTTGGAGAAATGTTTAACACATTTTGGTTTGGACCTCGATGAGGAAAATGCCATTAGAGAAGTCAATTCTCTACTTGACTCCATTCCCTTCCTTGACACTGATGCATGGAAATCAAATGTGGAACCTTTACCCATTGGTAGCAAACCACAAATTCCTTCATTAGTTGAGCCACCGAAGCTAGAACTCAAACCATTGCCCAACTATTTGAAATACACATTCTTAGGAGACAATAATACCTTCTTGCATGTTATCATTACTACTCACTTAGATAAAGAACAGGAAGGTAAGTTAGTGGAAGTGCTCCAAAAGCATAAAGAGGCAATTGGCTGGTCTATTGCAGACATTAAGGGAATAAGTCCTTTTGTGGTGATGCACAAGATCCATCTCGAAGAGAATGTAAAAATCTCTAGAGAACCACAAATTAGACTAAATCCCACAAAGAAGAAAGTTGTGAGATGGGACGTGATTAAGATTCTAGATGCTGGTATTATATACCCAATCTCTGATAGTCAATGGGTTAGCCCAGTTCAAGTAGTGCCCAAGAAATCTGGCATTATCATTGTGAAAAACGACGTTGATGAGTTGGTGCCTACTCGTGTCCAAACCGGATGGTGAGTCTGTATTGACTAACGGAGGCTCAACTCGATGACTAGGAAAGACCATTTCCCTATCCCCTTTATTGATCAAATGTTAGAAAGGTTAGCTGGTCACGAGTATTATTATTTTCTCGATGGTTACTCTGGCTACAACCAAATTTCAATTGCCCAAGAATATCAAGACAAAACCACCTTCAATTGTGCATTTGGTACCTTTGCATATAGGCGTATGCCTTTTGGTTTGTGCAATGCACCCGCAACATTCCAAAGATGCATGTTGAGTATTTTCTCCGATACGGTAGAAAGATGTCTGGAAGTCTTTATGGATGACTTCTCTGTTTTTGGTTCTAGCTTTGATCAATGTTTGAATCATCTAACCCTTGTGTTAGAAAGATGTAAGGAGAAAAACCTTGTAGTCAATTGGGAAAAATGTCATTTCACTGTGAAGGAGGGAATTGTGTTAGGTCACATAATTTCAAAAAGAGGTGTGGAAGTAGACAAAGCCAAAGTTGACACTATAGCTAGTTTACCATCTCCAAGAACTGTCAAAGAAATTCGATCCTTTTTAGGACACGTTGGTTTCTATCGTCGGTTCATCAAGGATTTTAGCAAAATTGCGAGACCCTTGTGTGCATTTTTGGCCAAAGATTCCTCATTTGATTTTAATGATGAATGCTTGAAGGCGTTTGAGCAGTTGAAGTCTGAACTTACCTAAGCACACATTATTCGTCCACTGATGCGCTATTTTAGTCGCACACAACTTAATACCCTACTTTGTGATTGTAGTATAGAATAAGTATGGATCGTTGTAGACCGGGGATTAAAGGGTTTGTCAATTTACACTAATAATAACTAAAAGACAACTAACAACCTAATTAATTAAATAATGGGGGATTGGATTTTCTAAATTAAACTATGAAAACAACTACGAAAATTATTATAAAGATAATAAAACTAAAGGGGTGGCAAAGATGAGAAATTAGCTAAGGGTTTATCTCCACACACCAAACATATGCTTATAAATCAATCTTCAATAACCACTTGCTAACTCGTGAGAGACAATGCTCAGATTAATCGTGACCGCACTGCATTAATCTTATTATTTTCCCAAGTTCGTTGAATTAAACTAAGCGTCGCTTTCAAACTATTCTTATCATGTTATCTAAACAGGAATCACAAGTTAAATAACAATCTAAGATCATTAAGTTTTGTGGAAAATATGAACACTGACTAGGCAATTACAAGTATGATCAACATCTTATTCTTACCTAGGTTTTTACTTAACCTTACCAACATTCCTTGGTATTTACTACTTGTGAATACAAGTTCATAACAATTAGGTGAAACTCTCCTATATTCTAGCCCCATATCCTAGCATGCTTACTAAGTTGGCCACCTTAGCAAACATACAAAGAAAAGTTCTCTATAAAGCAGTTAAGCAAAACACAATCACTAAAAGCAAGGAAGATTAAATTCAATTAATTTATAAAACACATGTTCGGGGCTTCGAATCCACTCCTAATTAAGAGAAGTTTAGCTAGACATATCAATCATGCTCGAATAGCAATACATAATTAAATATCAAAACTAAGAATAAGTAACGAGTTAAGAGATGAAACAAAACACTATCACCTGATCCGTGGTGGTACTGAGTAGAAGTTGTTGTGCGAATAGCGCGAAGGAATATATCCCTTCCTGCCGATCTCTGCTTCTTTAGTCTCCCTTCCTTTGCGATCTAGACTTCTTCGATCTCTGCTCCAGTGAGAAGAGGATGCGAGGGGGACGGCTATGAAGGCTTTGGATGAGAACGATAAGGGACGAAGAGGGAAGGAAGAAGGACTAAGACGGTGGCTAGGGTTTGGTGAGGTGGCGATGGGTGGCGACAATCAGGGACAGCGAGAGAGAGAAGGACTGAGATGAGGGTTTATCGATGGTGGTGGAGGCAATCGGCTGAGAGGGAGATCAAGGTAAGAATGAGAGACTGTGACAATGTCTGTGTGGCTGTGATGGGAGCGAAACAGGGAGAAGGTTGTTGTTGCTGATGGACTGTTGCGGTGATGGGTTAGGGCTTGTTGTGGAGGCTATCGATGGGGAGGCTATTGTTGGATGGCTCCCTTCAAAGCAAGGTATCATCCCTTTTATAATTGTTTTGTTTCCTTCTTTGTTTGGTTTCCTGTTTGTGTGGTTTCCTTCTTTGCTTGGTTTCCTTGTTTGTGTGGTTTTCTTGTGCAATTAGTTGCCAATTTGCTTCACTTAGTTCATATTTTAGAATCTTGTAATTGGAAACCTACATAAACATGAAAATAGCAATTAGTACCATAATTAACAAGTAATAGCTAAAAATATATATAGAAATATTATACTAAAAATAGCCTAATTATGCCCCTATCAAATTCCCCCACTTTTATCTTTCGCTAGTCCTCGAGCAAATTCAAGAAAGACTCAAATGACTCAATCTATACTTTCCAACATTTGTCTCAAGGATTTTTAACATATCATGACATATTAAGATTATTTGTAAATACAAGATTAAATCCACATCATTCGAAAATTAATACATGTTCATAGCAATGATATAAAAATTCACAATTAAATCAATCTAAGTGATTGTGAAATTCAAGCGCGTGCCAAGAAGAATTAACCCAAAAATTTCATTGGATGCACTCTTTTCTTTTTCACTGATTGTTTGGTAAAATTACTCTTCATATTCTAGTTATATGTGAGAGGATTGATGTAAAAGGGAAACAAATAGCTCACATATGATATAACAAGAAAGAAAAGCATTTTCTGACTTTATTTATTTACTTATTTATTTTTAATATTTGGAAGGAATGTTACTACTTGAATGCAAGAACTAGTGACACCATATGCTCATGCCTCATTCGAATCTCCATATCGTGACATTGCAAGACACACTCAATCAAAAGGTCTTAATTTAGGTTGTAATGGGGCAATGGGTCAAGGGAAGAGAAAGAACGGATGTGAAATTTTCAAAGGGCTTGAAGAAATGGTGAAAGCATGCAATAAGATTACAGACATTAGCAAAGAATCATATGGTTCAAGACATAAGTGAGAAAATGAAGAGGTGGCCCACTGATAATGAAGAGTTTCAGCAATTATTTTGTATCTATTGAATGAAAAGAATTGAACTATCTGTATGGTACTGAATTACTGAATGGATATAGATAAGGACTTGTATCCCTTTTGTAACTTTTTGTACCATTTGTTTTTCAATTTTTTTTTGTTTTTTTGTTTTTTGTTTTTTTTTTTTTTGGTTTTTTTTTTGTAACTCTTTCTTCTTGAACTGTCTACCACAAGGGTCTTCCCCCACACTTGTTTTTCAACATACCTTGAACCACAATAAAGTCTTTGCAAATCAAATTATACTCCACTCTTTTGATTAGGTTAAAGATAGAAAATGAGGATAATGAAACAAAAGGCTTAATAACAGGCTCAATGGGGTTAACCTAAAGGAAATATATTATGGATCAGGCTTATTTGGCAATGGTGGAAACTAGGTGCCTTTATCATGTCATGCAATTCAATATGATGCTTTGAACGAAATTAATACAAGTTCTAGTGTTTAATTCTTAATTATGAAAGGAATCCAAGTAGCAACCAAAGCAAATAAAATTGAGATCATGCAACGAATTATTATTGACAAAAAAATAAAATATGACCTAACTAAAAACTCTCTAGATCAAAGGAATAATAGGCTCAAAACTCACATATGGGTTATAATGAGTTAGATTCAATTAAGCATGCTATGAGTACCAATTACTAAGTTGATTACATGTGAATTTGCATATGATAACCATAAATAAGCATTAACTAAAGAATAATATTAGATCTTAAGTCATGCTTATAAATCACCTTAAAGTCACGCAATCAAATCTCATCATTGTATTGGAAAGTATCCTGAGACTCAAAACAACTATAAATTTTTTTTATTTTTAAATTTTTTTATGACACTAATACCAACAAAGAAAATAAAAACCAACATTTTTTTTTGTATTTTTTAATGGACTGACACTTTTTAATTTTTTTATTTTTAATCTTTTTTTTAAATAAAAACAACATTTTGTTCCCCCCTACACTTAAACCTAACATTGTCCTCAATGTTAATAGATTATAACACATGTAACGAAAGATTTAAACGCAGAAAAACAAACTACTAACAAACAAAAGCAAAAATAACGAAAAGAAAATAAAGGGATAGAGAAAGTAAATCTGATTGGGTTGCCTCCCAAGAAGCGCTTGTTTTAACGTCGTGCAGCCTGACAATATCTCCAATTAATCCTCAGAATAAGTGGGAACATGGAGTGATACGTCCTCCACGTCATGCTCCACAAATGACTCATAATAGGACTTAAGTCGATGGTGTTTCACTTTAAACTCCTTCCCAATTGTGACACTCTTAATCTGTATAGCACCATGGGGAAAAACATTAGTAACAATAAAAGGACCAACCCATTCAGAACGTAACTTACCAGTTCTAAGACATGATTGGAAAAGCAAGACTTTCATTCCAATGACAAAAGTATTTCCACGGATCATCTTATCATGAAAAACTATGGTGTTCTCCTTATAATTGTTTTTACTATCATAAGCCTCATCCTGAATTTTTTCAAGCTCATTCAACTGAAATTTCTTCCGCTTCTTTGTGTCATAGGGAACTCCATTGCTCTCATATCCGACGACAGTAGTGATGTTGGTCTCAAGTTCATCCTCGTTTCTGAGGTCTGATAATTTCTGGGCCAAATTGTCATTCACATTAATAGAAAAACAAGAATGATTTTTAACAGAATATCTCGTGGCTTCAAAGATGTTGAAACCAATCACATCACCATCAAATTCCATGGTCAGTTTCCCTGCATGCACATCAATATTTGTCTTCGCAGTTTTCATGAAGGGACACCCTAAAAGAAGAGGCAAAGGTGCTGAAAATTCTGAATCTTCCATCTCAAGCACATGGAAATCTGCTGGGAAAATCAAATGGTTAACCTGCACCAACACATCTTCCAACAAACCTCGAGGATATGCATTAGAACGGTAAGCCAATTAAATAATAACACCATCATTTTTTAGCTTCCCAAGATTCATAGAGCGATAAATAGAATATGATATAACATTAATTGAGGCACCTAAGTCTAACATTGCATTTTCAATTTTAGTATTACCGATAACACAAGGAATAGTGAAACTACCTGTATCCTTACACTTCGGTGGCAATTTCCTTTGAAGAACTGCGGAGACATTCTCACTTACCTTAACTACCTCTCCATCTCGGAGTCATCTCTTTGTTGTTCAAAGCTCCTTCAAAATTTTTGCATACTTAGGCACTTGCTTAATAGCATCAAGAAGCGGAATATTGACTTGGACTTTTTGGAAAGTTTCCAAAATTTTCTTATCATGTTCATCTTTTCTAAATTTGGCAAACCTACCTGGAAAAGGCACAAAAGGTGGAACAAGATTAGCAAAAACTAAATTTGGAATACTCACCTTCTTAACTTGGAGCTCTGGTGTTTCAATGATGGCTGGAGATACCTTTTGTAACTCAGCTTCCCTATTTCGACTTTGTTTAGGGACTATTGGCTCATTCTCAATTTGCCTACCACTCCTCAATGTAATTGCTTTTGCAGTTTCAAATTTGCCCTTCGGATTTGGAGTGGTAGAACTAGAAAGTTTTCCTTGCTCGCAAATTTGTTCAATAAACTCAGCTATTTGTCCCATCTGTAGCTTCAAATCTGCTATATCTTTTGCTTGGTTCTGCTGAGAAATAGTTAATGATTTCAGAATCTCATCATAATTAAGGGGCATACTTGAATTGTGCTGAAGTGGTTCAGGTGGTCCTTGAAAGAAACCAGGGGGTGGCCGATTCAAAGCTTGTTGTTGAGGTTGTTCTGAATTTCTCCATCCAAAATTGTGGTGATTTCTCCAACCTTCATTATAGGTGTTCGAATAAGGATTATTCCTATAGTGATTTTGCCCCTTAAAACCTACTGCATTGACATTTTCCCAACCGCCATTCTCAATCAATTGAGGACATTGATCAGATGGATGTCCTGACTTAGTACACGCGCCGCAAACCTGTGCAACTCCTAGCACATTCGGCTTCCCTAGGGCCTGAGTCACAAGTGAAGTAAGATTAGCCATTTGAGTTTCCAAACTAGAATTAGTACTCACCTCATTGACTTGGCGTGAAGGCTCTCCAATTCCTTCATATTGTTGGGCATTTAAAGCTCGGTTTGCAATCAAAGTCTTTGATGCTGCTGGAGTTTTATCAACCAAAGCTCTTCCTGCCGCTGCATTTAACATCTGTCACTCAAGAGGAAGCAATCCCTCATAAAAGTATTGAATCAGGAGCTCATCCTTCATCTGATGCTGCGGGCATGATGCTATGAGAGTTTTGAAGCGCTCATAGTAAGTCGGATATGATTCTCCTGGACCTTGCTGTATGCCACTGATTTTCTTCCTCAACAAGATAATTTTGGAAGTTGGGAAGAATTTATCTAGAAACACCTTCTTCATGCTCTCCCAAGAATATATTGTTCCGAAAGGTAGTTTATAGAGCCAATCCTTAGCCCTATCAGCCAGAGAAAAGGGGAATGCTCTCAACTTTAGGATGTTTTCATCCACATTTATTGGCGTCATACTGGAGCATAGAACTTCAAATTCCCTTAAATGTTTATTTGGATCCTCCGTAGAAAGACCATGAGACTTCGAAATATGATGAAGTAGGCTGGATTTCAGCTCGAATGACTCAGTCTTGCCCTGCGCGGCTAGTGGATACTGAATGCACAAGGGTGTGGCATTGTCCAAGCTGGATGTCGAAAGTTCTTTAATAGATCTATTGTCTCCCATGTCGAACTCTTCAGATTCAGATTCTGAGCTAGATGTTTGTGGCTCTTTTGTTTCTCTCCTCCGTCTTCTAAATGTTTTTCAGGCTCTGAATCGTATTCAAATAAGTTTTCGCTGGATCTCCTATTGCGCATGAACTGGTACCTGAGATAAAGATAGAAAGAAAATAATCAATAAAAATAAAAATCAATAAATAAATAAAAACTAATGAAGTAATTAACAATTTTTCTAATCCCCCGCAATGGCGCCAAAAATTGATGCGCTATTTTAGTAGCACGCAACTTAATACCCTGCTTTGTGATTGTAGTATAGAATAAGTATGGATCGTTCTAGACCGAGGATTAGAGGGTTTGTCAATTAACACTAATAATAACTAAAAGACAACTAACAACCTAATTAATTAAATAATGGGGGATTGGATTTTCTAAATTAAACTATGAAAATAACTACGGAAATTATTATAAAGATAATAAAACTAAATGGATGGCAAAGATGAGAAATTAGCTAAAGGTTTATCTCCACACACCAAACATATGCTTATAAATCAATCTTCAATAATCACTTGCTAACTCATGAGAGACAATGTTCAAGATTAATCGTGACCGCACTGCATTAATCTTATTATTTTCCCAAATTCGTTGAATTAAACTAAGCGTCGCTTTCAAACTATTCTTATCATGTTATCTAAACAAGAATCGCAAGTTAAATAACAATCTAAGATCATTAAGTTTTGTGGAAAATATGAACACTGACTGGGCAATTACAAGTATGATCAACATCTTGTTCTTACCTAGGTTTTTACTTAAACTTACCAACGTTCCTTGGTATTTACTACTTGTGAATAAAAGATTATAACAATTAGGTGAAATTCTCCTATATTCTAGCCCCATATCCTACCATGCTTACTAAGTTGGCCGCCTTAGCAAACATACAAAGAACAGTTCTCTATAAAGCAGTTAAGCAAAACACAATCACTAATAGCAAGGAAGATTAAATTCAATTAATTTATAAACACATGTTCGGGGCTTCGAATCCACCCCTAATTAAGAGAAGTTTAGCTAGATATATTAAACATGTTCTAATAGCAATACATAATTAAATATCAAACTAAAAATAAGTAAAGAGTTAAGAGATGAAACAAAACATTGTCGTCTGATCCGTGGTGGTACTGAGTAGAAGCTGTTGTGCGAATAGCGAGAAGGACGATATCCCTTACTCCCAATCTATGCTTCTTCGGTCTCCCTTCCTTTGGGATTTCGGCTTCTTCGGTCTCTGCTCCAGTAAGAAAAGGATGCGAGGGGGACGACTATGAAGGCTTTGGTTGAGAACGAGAAGGGACGAAGAGGGAAGGAAGAAAGACTGAGACGGTGGCTAGGGTTTGGCGAGGTGGCGATGGGTAGCGACAATCAGGGACAGCGAGAGAGGGAATGACTGAGATGAGGGTTTATCGATGGTGGTGGAGGCGATCGGCTGAGAGAGAGATCAAGATGAGAATGAGAGACTGTGACGATGTCTGTGTGGCTGTGATGGGAGCGAAACAAGGAGAAGGTTGTTGTTGCTGATGGACTGTTGCGATGATGGATTAGGGCTTGTTGTGGAGGCTATCGATGGGGAGGCTATTGTTGGATGGCTCCCTTCAAAGCAAGGTATCATCCCTTTTATAATTGTTTTGTTTCCTTCTTTGTTTGGTTTCCTTGTTTGTGTGGTTTCCTTCTTTGCTTGGTTTCCTTGTTTGTGTGGTTTCCTTGTGCAATTAGTTGCCAATTTGCTTCACTTAGTTTCTATTTTAGAATCTTGTAATTGGAAACCTACACAAACACGAAAATAGCAATTAGTACCATAATTAACAAGTAATAGCTAATATATATATATATATATATATAAATATGATACTAAAAATAGCCTAATTATGCCCCTATCATCCACCTTACTGGAGTGTTCCTTTTGAGATAATGTGTGTTGCGTCTGATTATGCCATAGGCGCTGTGTTGGGACAATAAATTGACAAACGTTTCCAAGTGATCCATTATGCGAGTAAGATTCTCGATGGTGCGCAACTCAATTATTCCACCATGGAGAAAGAGTTGTTGGTAGTTATTTCTGCCCTTGAAAATTTTAGATCTTACCTCATTGGATCCAAAGTGATTGGCAACACTGATCATGTTGCTTTGAAGTATCTTTTATCTAAAAATGATGCAAAACCACGTTTGATCTGATGGGTCTTATTGCTTCAAGAGTTTGATCTAGAAATTCAAGGCAAAAAAGGATTGGAAAATGTGGTTGCTGACCACTTATCCAGAATAATTGTGGAGTCAGAGAAAGGATCGTTACCAATAACATAAACTTTCCATGATGAGCAATTAATGATGATCGCTCATGTCCAGGCACACAACCACCTTGATATGTTGACATTGTGAACTTTCATGCTATAAAAAAAAAATTCCAGAACATTGGTTTGGGCTAGATGAGTTCAAGTTTCTATCCATGGTCAAGTATTTTTCTTGGGATGATCCTTATCTCTTCAAATACTGTCCAGATTCCTGTGGAGGCCATTTTAGTGCAAAGAAGACTATTGCAAAAGTTTTGCAATGCAGTTTCTTTGGCCCACCCTTTTTTGAGATGCCCATGTGTACTGTCAAGCTTGTACAAAATGTCAACAATTAGGGTGTATATCTCGTAAACACATGATGCATTTGACTCCAATCCTGATTGTGGAGCTCTTTGATGTATGGGGTATTCCCAATTTCATATGGTTTCACCAATATCCTTATTGCGGTAGACTATATCTCCAAATGGATTGAAGCCATAACCTGTAGAACCAATGACCACAGGGTTGTAGTCAACTTCTCAAAGGAGTACATCTTTGCTCGTTTTGGCACACCTCGTGCAATCATCAGTGATAGAGGTTCCCACTTTTGCAATAGAGTGTTTGAGAACTTAAAGAAAAAATATGGAGTTACCCACAAGGTTGTTGTATCATGCCATCTGCAAACAAGCGGTCAGGTAGAAGTTTCCAACAGGAAAATCAAACAAATCCTTGAAAAAATAGTCAGACCAGACAGAAAGGTTTGGAGTTTGAGATTGCCCGAGTCCTTTTGGGCTTACCGCACTGCATTCAAGAGCCCCATAGGAATGTCGCCCTATCATCTAGTATTTGGCAAACCTTATTCTTAACTTGTTTACCACTCCTAAGAGTCGTAATGGATTTTATTTTCTCATGTTGGACATCTTGATTTGAAACAACTCCTATTTCAATCTGTCCTTTGGGATTTTGTTGATGTTCAGATTGATGTGGTTGTAACACAAATTGTCTATTGGGATTTGGTAATGGTTGGCTAGGAAACTTACCCTTCTCTCTATCGCCAACAATGGCTGCTAGCTGACTCGTTTGCTCCCCTAATTTCACTATGGCTTGAGTGTTGGCTTGAGTAACTATGTTCTGGGCATGAATCGTTTGTTGCAACAATTCCTCTAAGGATGATTTGTTTTGTTGCGGTGCAACAAATTGATTATTCTGGTGTCACATTAGAGAATTGTTGTCTTTGAGAGTGAAATTGGTTTGGTCCCCTATAGGATTGATGTTCTTTATGAACTTGAGATTGATCCTGCCTCCATTCAAAATTTGGATGGCTTCGCCACCCAGAATTATATGTTTCGCTGAAAGGGTTTGCTCTTTTGTAAGCATTGATGGCTTGGACGTGCTCTTCCCTATTTTATCTTTCTGGATAAAAGATGACACATGAATGAGCCGTATGTGTTGGCTCTGTGCAAATGGTGCAAGGAAATGTATTAGGTTCACTGCCTGAAACCTTCATGACTGGGTAAATATTCACAGCTGAGTTAGCTTGAGCCATGGATAAAGCCTTAATTTGTCTCCTCATACTTTCTATTTGGGCGTGGAGATCTACGTCTTCCTTTACATTGTAAAAGCCTGCTTTGTTTGTAGAGATTTTATCTCTTCTATTCGCAAAATCCCATTGTTGAGAGTTCTCTGACAATTTCTCCAAGAACTCAAAAGCTGCATCATCACTCAAACTCAGAAAATTCTCTCTATTTATTGACTCAATCATGTGACAATTACTTTGAGTTAACCCATTGTAAAAGTATTGCACCAACCTCCAAGTCTCAAAAGCATGATGAGGACATTTAAGTAACAAGTCCTTAAATCTTTCTCATGCTTCATAAAATTGTTCATCATCCCTTTGCCTAAAATCTTGGATTTCCTTTCTAAGGGAAATGGTTTTCGACATTGAGAAGAATTTATTGATGAACTTCAATTTCAATTGCTCCCATTGAGTGATGGGTCCAGATGGTAATGAGTCCAACCACATCTTTGCTTTTTCCTTAACAGAAAAAGAAAATAAGCGAAGTCCAACAGAATCATCAATGAAATTTTAAATTTTGAAAGTGTTGCAAATTGTCAAAAATTCATTGATGTGAGAGTAAGGATTCTCTCTCTCCAACCCCAATCCATAAAATATAGGTAATAGCGAGATCACATGTGGCTTCAACTCGAAATGAGTTGCGGTGATGGGTGGCAACACAATGCTCAAGGGTTGACCTTGGTGTATTGGGGCAAAATACTCTCGAAGAGTTCTACCCCTAACATTGACTAGGTTTTCCCTAATTGCATCTCTAGATTGTTCGTTCCTTTGATTTGCAATTGGATTTTCGACTTCAACTGATGACAAAATACTCTCAAGTGGACTAAGAGTTCTATCTATGCGAGTCAAGCGTCGAGTATGGTCTCATGACCAAACGCTCATACAACAGTCGCAACTCTCAAATGTGATCCTAAACTAGATGCAATTTCACTTAGAAGATGATGCAAAAACAAGTCCTTGGTGTCTAGCACATAACCAATTGATTATCTTCAATCTATTGAAAGGGACAATTGATTTTTAAGGCCCAATCTAATTTGAAGTGGATAATGATTTTTTAGCGCTTCAAAAGTCAATTCTTACCTTAGTTAGATTTTCCCATATGTCTTGAATGTAAGTAAGGGAAACCTTATTACGTAAAAACTCCTTAGACCACCACACTAGGCAGAAATGCATTCTAGCCAGGTTTTACCCTGTTTGGTATGCTAGAACTGGCTAAGCCTTTGAAGGGTGTCTTTAAGATCCAAGGATTTCTTACGATGTTTAGTTACCACTTAAACACTTTCAAGAACCCTTGTGTTCATAATCACAACGAGATTAGACTTGCGGGAAACTCCATCGAAGCACCGCTCTCTAGGCGAAAAGGTAAGAAATGGCGGTGCAGTCACACTGGTCTTTACCAGCGCATTCCAACTGGCACTAGAGCCGCCTTGCTTCGAAAGAGTTTGACACAGTCTATTCTATTTGTGAGGTCCTATGAACACCGTTGTAATTGGCTCTAATTATTTGAGTTCATTGTAACTAGTTTTGCCAGGTTTGAACGTGAATTAGAGTGATGAGGTGGGTAATCAAGTCCCACACAGTTGCAAAAAACCAGGTTCGCTTTTAAGTATTTTAACACAGTTCAATATCTTGCAAAAATTTAAACATCCAAAATCATTCCAAAAACACTTCTTGCAAAAGATTCGAAGTGGGTTAAGAGAAGTACCTCATTTTGCTTCCGGTTGTATCTTCGATCCTGTTTTAGTTATTATAACTTAATAGTACAAATTCAAATCCTCACAATCACTCAAAGAAAAAGAAAAAAAAATCCTAATTATGATCCAAGTGTCCTCAATTGTTCACTAAGTTCACCAAAGTTCTTCTCCAAGTATCCTTTTTGCACAAAACCTGAAAATTATACCATAGGAGAATGATTAATGGTTTCAAATACAAAGTGTAGAACCAAAGTTTTGAAAATCCTTCAAGTTTGGCAAAACGGTGTATTGCTGGAAATTTTCAGAACTGAAAGATCGACTTCGAAAAATCACGCAAAGTTCAATACTTAATGAAATTCAGAGTTTCAAATTTCCATGGATTTCTAACAAACCAAAATTTTAAAAGAGAAATTCTTAAAAATCATTTGGCAGCTAGAAGGCTACTGAAATTCGAAGTGAACGCAAAAAATGTTACACTGTCTAGATTGCATAGATGCTACGAGAATTCAAATTATGTTTCAACCATTTATCCAAATTAAAATCCAAAAGATGATCTTGAAACTAGACACGATGTAAAACATGATAGAATTTGGAAATGCTCAAAACAGAATAATCAAACAGTAGAAACAGGCGTCCAAACAACAACTATCAAATTCCAGCACAGGCAGTCGAACTTTAAAATTTCATTTCTCACTAACCTTTGATCCAATGAATGAATGGAAAGATGTTCGTGAAAGCACGGATCATGAATATTTTCCAGATAAATTGAAAAATAAAACACCAAACATTAGATACTCAAAAAAAAAAAAATAACACAAACATGAATATGTTTAGTTTTCCAAAGTACAAAATGTTAGCAAATAATGCAAATGCACCTAAACTATGACATTGAGCCAAAACTAAGAAAATGAACATAAATTAAACTAGTGATAAGCATTCAAAAGTTACTTTAAAACTAATTTTCCATTCGTTCATTGGAAAATTATACCGCAAGCGCACAGTAATCTCAAATCACACCGCAGGCGCACGGTTATCTATTGAGTTAGATAACGGCAAATACGGGTCGAATCCCACATGGAGAACTATAAATCAGAAAACTAATCTTTAAATCTATCTTAAAACTGAACCTAGTTAGAAAATACGTGGTTGATGAAGTGATTGAACTAATAGCTAAATAAAAATTATGTAAACAAATTACAATCAAATATGGAGGTACTTAGGGCTTTAGAGATCACCACCATGGGTTGATGGTTCTCTTAGGCTTATCTCAAGATTTTATTCTTCCAATCATAACTCATCCTTAGATAGGTTCTCACCTCACCTAAAGGTGGGAAATTATACAACGAAGCTTATGTAATCAAACCAGTTGGATAATCATTTCTAAGATTACAAGCATGATCTAAAAGCATATAAGGATTTCATACTTAAATAAAATACCTAATATCTAACAAATCATGTATAACCTTATACTACAATCATACTTAAAGCATTAAAGGGGGGGGGGGGGGGGGGGTTGTTAGACTCATACTAGTGAAGACATCTTGAATCTATGACTTTAAGAAAGATGAAAACAAGAGTAAGAAATGTATCCATGATTATGAAAAACAAAACTTCAATCGATTTCATTAAACATTGACTCAAGTACATAGAGTATGCTAATCACAAAGTTGGTCTAATTTACATGAAAGAAAATACCTTGAGAATACCTAATTAAGGTCATCCCCCCATGGGCTCACTCACACCCTAAGAGGGTGTTTAGCCACTCTTGGGAAAACTTACAAGTAAAATTCTTCAAGACTCTAAATCTCTAAATCTAATTTTTCTTTCTTTTCAAGTCCTCCTCTCTATACTCCAAGCATGGGGTATTTATAGGTGAAGAAGAATGGGAGCTAGAGTAAAATATGGAAAAAATATTAGCATAAAATAAGAAATTGTATTGGAGAATGGATAGTGGAGTAGGAGGCGGAGTAAAATAAGGAAAAGATTTTGGCATAAAATAAGGAATTGTATTGGAGAATGGATAGTGGAGTAGGAGGTGGAATGTGTTGAGATTCCTTTTGCTATGTTGAAGTTTCTATGTGGATGTTCAATTTGATTTCCTCGATATTCGTACATGATGATATTTTTTTAGGCTTGATTTCATTGGCCTTTGGGCTTAAAATGTAGGTTTGGGGGGGGGGGGGGTTGATGTTATTTGTTATGATGAAAAGATTCTGCTAGGTTTCAAAGCAAGGCTGTTCTAGTTCCAGTTGGTATGCGCTTGTAAAGACCAGTGTGACTGCACCGCCATTTTTTACATTTTTGCCTAGAGAGTGGTGCTTCGACGGA
Source organism: Berberis vulgaris (assembly GCA_963556465.1). Taxonomy (NCBI): domain Eukaryota; kingdom Viridiplantae; phylum Streptophyta; class Magnoliopsida; order Ranunculales; family Berberidaceae; genus Berberis; species Berberis vulgaris. The sequence continues at coordinate 16,385,218 of OY747133.1, forward strand.
GTTTCCTGCAAGTCTAGTCTCGTTGTGATTATGACCACAGGGGTTCTTGAAAGTGTTTAAGTGGTAACTAAATATCGTAATAAATCCTTGGATCTTAAAGACGCCCTTTATAGGCTTAGCCAATTCTAGCATACCAAACAGGGTAATACCTGGCTAGAGCGCATATTTGCCTAGTGTGGTGGTTTAAGGAGTTTTTACGTAATAAGGTTTCCCTTACTTACATTTAAGACATATGGGAAAATCTAACTAGGGTGAGAATTGACTTTTGAGACGCTCAAAAATCGAACAAATCAAACAAATCCTTGAAAAAACCGTCAGACCAAATAGGAAGGATTGGAGTTTGAGATTGCCCAAGTCTCTTTGGGCTTACCGCACTGCATTCAAGAGCCCCATAGGAATGTCGCCCTACCGTCTAGTATTTGGTAAACTTTTTCATTTACTTGTTGACCTCGAACATAAAGCTTTTTGGGCAATCAACCATCTTAACTTTGACATCGATAAAGTTGGTGAACATAGAAAGTTGCAACTAAATGAGCTTGATGAACTCAGAAATGATGCATACGATCTATCCAAGCGGTATAAGGATAAGATGAAAAATGTCCATGACAGTCAAATCATGTGACAAGAGTTTCAACTAGGTCAAAAAATACTTTTGTACAATTCCCGCCTTCACATATTTCCGGGGAAGTTAAAGACTCGTTGGTCAGGACTTTTTGCAGTCAAAACTGTTATCCCATGGGGAACCATCACAATTGAGAACCCAAAAGACAGTAGTAGCTTCCAAGTTAATGGACAACGCCTAAACCCTTTTTAAAGCTTCATAACCCAAAAGTTGAGGAAATCCTTCTGGAAGACCCTGTCTATGAATATTGACTGCCTTTCGTACTCCTTCATTGTCTATACCATTTTTTATTTTTGTTTTAACTAGTTCTACTGTTCATGGCTTGTTTTGGACAACATTCATTTGAGCATCAAACAAGCTTACGGTGCTCCATACCCTTTTTTTCATTTACATTGTTGTTCCTCTTTTGACCCACAATGTCGTATTAAGAACATTGAGGACATTGTTTGATTTAAGTTTGGGGGAAAGATTTCAAAAATCTAATGTTTCATTTCAAAATGGAAAAAAAGGCATCTGAGGGTAGGATTTGAAACTTTGATAGTTAGTAGTTTGTCAATATTTGACAAAAGTTTGTACTACTCATAAGCTAGGCATATTCTAAGAGTTGTGTTTTAGCTTCGATGTTCTTAACTAAAGTTGAAAAAGTGGATTAATTATCTGGTGAACATGAGAATAATAGTGGAGACTTGAACCCTGTGAGATTTGTAGCCTTTATCATTTCTGAGGGTTATACGCTTATTCTGAATTTCTTGAGTCCTACATTATCTTGTTGTGTGATCTCTATAAATTTTAATTATGTCAAAAACTGAGAATAAAACATCAAAGTTGAATCACACCACCATAGTACGTTCTAAAATTCACCCAAGGCATAGAAACCATTTAATTCTTAAGAAATGAAGAAAAAACATTTATTTGCCTAGATTGAGCCTTTTAACCTACCTATATATTGTTTACCCTTAGAGCATGTTTGAAGTCTGTCATATTAACAGTTTTGTTGTTAACCCACTAATCAATAAATCCAAATAACCAAATTATGTTTTTCTAACCCTTGTGCTTTTGAGAAAGGTTGGAGATGAATGATAAAAAAAATTTATCACCATCAATAGAATATGTATATACTTCTTAGTACCAAAAAAGTGTAGAAAGAGCTTCATATCCCATTACCATTTTGTACAAGGCTATAAAAAAATGCTTTTGTTTTTCAAATCCATGAAGATGTAAAACTCTTTAATAGAAAAGGAGTTAAGCCAATCCACGAAGTTCAATACTTAAAGAAAACCTGTAACCTTATCAAAAGTATTTTTGTTTGTCTTTAACCTTCAATGTTACCCTGTCCTAAGCTCCGTCACAACCTAGTCAAAATCTTTTGATCCTTAGAAAAATATGACCAAAGTGTGGAGGGTGAATTAAGAAATACTGTGGTGAATGAATCAATATTCTCAGTGGATGATATTCCTTCTTGAGATCATCTTTATTGTATTATCGAATTCTCATCTTTTGTTTTGTATGTGAACTGTCTCTTATTCATTGTTTCATTTTATTCACATACATTTGAGAAAAAAAAAGCCAAATCTCTGAGTGATTATATACCTTGTGAGATTTGAAGTTGAAGCGAATTTTCTAGAATATGAACCAGAGATATGTCCACTTTTAAACTGAAGTTTGCAAACAAATAAGATGATCAAACTCTTAATGTAAACTTGAACGAATAATTCCTATGTGTTTTGTATAGTGCTTACTTAAGTCACTTATTGAATTAATACTTACCAATAAGTTACAAGAATATATCTCTTAAGGCTTACGCATTCAAGTATGAACTCTCTGAGGCTAAATAAGAAAAAAAATTATTTTGACCAATTTTTTAGTCTGAGTCTCAAGTATAACAAATGTTTGTGGGTATCATTTCTGGAAACCCTCACAAGACTACAACTAGTCCACTAGGAAAATCTAGAGCTTTAAAGACTTATTACATAAGCTAAATGTAATTGTGATTCCTTCGAAAGTGAGTTAGTTTTTATTTTTCTTTTGCTTGAGGATTAGAAAAATGTAGGTTTGGAGGGATTTGATAGGCTTATAAATGGTACATTTTACGCCCCTAATTCTATATTTGTTATGTCATATTAATTAATAAAATACTTTCATTACGTGTATTTTGTGTATAATGCAGCAATTCAAGTATTAATCATCAAATATGCACAAAATGACACAATAAGGCTAAGTTCAACAACTAAAAAACCCATTAGAAGTTCACACATGCATTGTCAAGGATCAAGGATTTTCAAGCCCAAAGGCCCATGAAATCAACCCCAAAAAAGTATCATCATCTACGAATCTCGAGGAAATCAAATTGAACATCCACATGACAACTTCAACATAACAAAATGAATCTTTACACATTCTACCTCCTACTCCACTATCCATTCTCCAATACAATTCCTTATTTTATGCCAATATATTTTCCTTATTTTACTCCACCTTCCATTCTTCTTCACCTATAAATACCCCATGCTTGGAGTATACAGAGGAGGACTTGAAAAGAAAGAAAATTGAGAGTTAGAGATTTAGAGTCTTGAAGAGTTTTACTTATAAGTTTTTCCATTTTCTTTATGTTTATGACTATGAGAAACCTAATGTTTACCATGAGTGGCTAAGGGTGTGAGTGAGCCCCATGGGAGGATGACCTTAATTAGGTATTCTCAAGGTATTTTCTTCTATGTAAATTAGACCAACTTTGTGATTAACATACTCTATGTACTTGAATCTCAATGTTTAATGAAATCGATTGAAGTTTTGTATTTCATAATCATGGATACATTTCTTACTCTTATTTTCATCTTTTTTTAAAGTCATAGATTCAAGATTTCTTCACTAGTACAAGTCTAACAAACCCACCTCTTTAATGCTTTAAGTATGATTGTAGTACAAAGTTATACATGATTTGTTACAAAGTTATACATGATTTGTTAGATATTAGGTATTTCATTTAAGTATGAAATCCTTATATGCTTTTAGATCATGCTTATAATTTTAGAAATGATTATCCAATTGGTTTGATTACATAAGCTTCATTGTAAAATTTTCCATCATTAGGTGAGGTGAGAACCTATCTAAGGATGAGTTATGATTGGAAGGATAAAATCTTGATATACGCCTAAGAGACCCATCAACCTATGGTGGTGATCTCTAAAGCCTTAAGTATCTCCATATTTGATTGTAACTTGTTTACATAGTTTTTATTTAGCTTTTAGTTCAATCACTTCATCAACCACATATTTTCTTACTAGGTTAAGTTTTAAGATAGATTTAAAGATTAGTTTTTCGATTTATAGTTCTCCTTGTGGGATTCGACCCGTATTTGTCGTTATCTAACTCAATAGATAACCGTGCGCTTGCGGTATGATTTGAGATATGATAAAATTTCATGGTAATGAGATGAAAGACCAGGGAAGAGTAACATGATATCCGTAGATGCATTGGGGGTGGAAGAAAGATGGAGAAGATGAGTGGATTTTAACTTTTATCCCTCATCCTTTAGATTACCTTGAAATATGCATTGTGATTTTTGGTTGATTTGTGGACATTGCACGTGCAAGGCATTTGCCTTTGGTTATTTTGGTCCATAAAGAAAATATGATTAGTCAACTACGTTGGCCTAACATTCTGTTAGAAAATGAGGGTTAGACCTAATTAAAATTTAAAACGAATGTCAAATTTTATTAGGCATAAAACAAATAAGGGTCAAACTAAAAAAAACCCTATTATATAGTTAGTTTCAGAGGCATTTTTTCATACTTTAGAGCATCTCCAATGGATTTCCTAAAATAGCAAAAAAACTATTTTAGGGGGCTCATGTGAGAAAATGCATGCTCCAATGGATCCCTTAAAATATTTCTTTTTAACTTTACTTCCAACTTTTCCCTAAATTTAGGGGCAACCATATCATCTTCTAAATCTTAAATAACATTAAAATATTCCAATTCTTTAATTTTCCAAATTAAAAACAAAACCAAAAATCAAAAAAAAAATATGGGGATGAAAAAGTTGAAAATATGTTTAAATAATGATGAAAAAATTAAAATAAGATATGTGGTTTGAGTGATGAAGAAATAGAGGTACCCCTAAATTTATCTTTTGATTAAAATGAAAAATGGTTGATCCCATAATTTAACTTTTACCATTAAAGATGCTCTTAAGCGTGTTAAATTTGAAAAAAAAACCTTCATAATTTGAACGGGTTGAAGTCCAAAAAGCCCATAATGATTTAGAGAAAATGATTTGAGGCTCAAATTGCAAAAAGCCCATAATATTCACTCTGCATTGTGAATGCAAATCCGGGTGAATTCCAATGAGACTTCCGATCCGCTTTGAAATTGAGCAACCCAGGTTGAGATGGTCGGAAACCGGAAACCAATATGAAAGGTAGCCACAACTGATTAAATTGCAGGAGATAAAGAGATAGATAGATGAGTGGGTCGCTTTCTCAGACGTTCCGTTCAATCAAGTGCCGTCACGCGGAGCTTCCCAATAACACATCATCACCAGCATCATGGTCTGTATATCATCTCTGCCAACAAACCCATTAAGACATATGTTGGTGTCACCACCAACTTCTCTCGCCGGTAAAATTTTCATCATTTTCTTCGATTTTTATCCTTAAAGCTTGGATTTTGAAGCATACCCATTGTATTAATTTCACCCCCAAAACACCCCTTTAGCTGATTCCCCATTTAAGCTATTCACGTTATCAATGCCTTTTTATGGAATTTCTATGAATATAAAATCTGAATTTTTGTTGTTGTTTGATATTTGGGATTTTAAGCCCAAAATTTGGTATGTGAATATTTGGGATTTTCATATACAACTAATTGAGTGGTAGACAGTGTGATATACGAAGACTCTTCAAGTATGGTTTTGGGTGGGGATACAAACCTCTGTATAAAAAATTGGAGAGCTATTCAGTAGGTGAAGGTCCATGACTAGGATCGTGACATTGCCCCCAATATTCAACAACTTAGCTTATGCTAAATTATTTTAATCTAGCCTATAGGTCGTCTCTGTCGGGAATCGAAACTTGGATGTGGGGTTTGACTCTGATACCAATTGTCATGAATCAACCAATTCTCCCAAAAGCCCGAGCTGTCCAGGAGGGGAAGGTCCATGACGATCGTGACAATGTGTTCATTTCCATCTTGAGATTATGTGACGGAATTTGGTGCTTAAATTATTCAAAAGAGAAGATGTGCTCTTCAACTTGATATTTGGGCCATTGTGTGAAATGTTTTTAGTGTGAATAAGGGTCTGTTATGACACCATTAGGCAATAAAATGAAATGGGATGAATAAGTAATCTCAATGGGTGGGATGTGGATTTTTTTTTTGTTTCCTACCTCATGAAATGTGAGTTTGGATAGTGTGAATCGTGAATTAAACAGGTAAGCACGAATGATTCAAATTATTTGATTCTTTTTGTACTTATGACTATTAGTGCATATACAGTAAACCATAACTTGCAACATTGCTAGTTTTCGACCTTTCAAGTCTTGATGTCATGAAAAAACGGTTGTCCGAAAATCTTGGAGCTCCACATATTCGCCAAATCATTGTGGACAGTTGACGTCAAACCTGTTTAGTTATATACATCTTGAGTTGACGTCATACCTGTTTAGTTATATACATCTTGATGTACATTCGTAATTTTCTTTCCATAATGATTGATGTCTAAGTAGTAGGTTTTTCAACATCAAGAAATGGATAACCAGGGTGCTGTGAGGGTAGATGATGAATGTCATTTAGTACCAGACACATTATTATGCAGTTAATGCAAAATGTGGTCCTTTATATGAGCTGACCTATTCTGTTCTCCTGTGTATTTCCTGGTGTGTAGCTTATATTTATTTATTTATTGTTTTTTATATTAAGTTTAACTCCATTGATAATCCATCTAGGTTCACAATGATTTCCCAAAAGTAAGGGAAAAAGGTACACAACAAAAAAGGCCCTTCAAAACCTACTTGAATGAGCCACCCACAAAGATAAAGGCTAATTGTATTAAGCCTCGTTCCCATCCCTCCATCTCTTCAGCAAAACCCAAGCTTGAGATTCACTATCTTCGCCCGAATTTTCAGAATTCTCCACATCAAAACCCAGTTGATCATTCTAGGTGACATAACCCTTCTACCCTCTCAGCGCTGACCGAACTCATAGAGAAGTCTTTCCCTTCACTGTTCTCCACTCATCCATGAAGACTTTCTTCGAAGCATGAAATTGGCTTACCTCCTTTGCCTTTAAACTTTGTAACAATCTAACTTTGTTGAACATATTGTTGGTTTTCTTTGCCGGCATTTCCTTCTTGCAAGCATTGCCTTTCTCTTTCTCTTCAATTATACGAGATACTGTGTAGCTTGTATCTCTTCATGTTATTTCAGTAACAGTTATTTTTCTTTTGAGCAGTGGTTGTATATTAATGGACTATAAATATCTTCAAGCTTCATCTGTTGATTATGTTGGATAGATGCTTTAAAAGTGTGTGTGCTTCTTCAGCCTTTTATTATCATTCAGTAATAATTGTTATCTATTTTTTATAGTTTGAAACAACATAATCGTGAACTTAAAGGTGGAGCAAAAGCATCCCATGCGGGAAGGCCGTGGTTATGTGCTTGCATTATTCAGGGTTTTAAGGACCATAGTGAAGGTAATGCACATCTTCTACATTTTTCCAAGTCAAGCTCTCTTTTCTTGCAACACCAATATTACATAACCTTAGAAAAATGCTATCTTCTTGATCCTTAGTGACTCAGCCTGTAATGGCAAATGGAACAGGTGCATTTTTGGATCTAGGTTCTTGGCCTCCTTATTTTTACATGAAGTACAAATAGTCTGATTGTTTTGTGTGGTGGCATTATTCGTAAATAGCTCATGTTAACAATTTCTATGTGAACCATGTCAAATACAAGATAGTAGATGTGAAGAATGTCATCATCATTTTTCTTGTTTTTGTTATTGGGCTATAAAACCACAAAAAGCTCCCTCACCATGTCTCCATTTCTTTTGCATGAGGCAATATCTTTATGCTTGCTTGCTGGATGGTCTTTCATACTAGAAACCTCACACCAATATTTTCACTTAAGGTTTAAGCCTAGGCTCCACACCTCTCCCCCCCCCCACCCCCCCCCCCCCCTCTACTCCTTTACAATGTTCCCACTTATGATCTCTTTTGTATTTGTCCAAAGATCTTTAGACAGACTTCCCCTTGTTCATCTAGTTAATCCAAAGTAAAGAAAAATAGATGAAATAGTTGAAACTGGAGAAGTTACACCCTTTCCATGGTAATTTCCCCAAAGGCAATACTAAATACATCCTCATTACCTTAATGCCTAAAAAAGGTGTAGGATGATTTGGGATATTAGTTGGCAGCATGTATAAAATCATAGCAAAGGCAATGGCTAGAAGATGTGATTGTGACTGGGCTTAATCAGGGACCTTTTGTGAAGGATAAGGAACTTTTGTATAGGATTATGGTTGCGAACGAGTTTGTAGATTCGATGTTGAGATCCAAAAATCTGGGACTATTGTGAAAGATAGATTTTAAGAAGGCTTTTGACCATGTGAATTGGGATTTTGCATTTTGTTATATGAGAAGGATGGGCTTTGGTGAAGATGGCTGAGATGGGTCAAGATATGTATGTTGTCAATTCACTTGTCATTTTTGGTAGGCAGGGCCCTGATTGGATTTTTAACAACAAAGTAGGGGATTGAAATCAATGCTAGTGGAGGTTTTGATCTTTGGGGTTGATATCCCATCTCCCTCTTTTCATGGAAGCCATTTTGAATCTTTGTATGCTAGTTGGGATAATATCATTTTGGACCTTATACTTTTAAAGCTGCCATTGTTTTTTTTACTCTAGTCCATGATTATCAATAAAATGTTTACCATTCTGAAAAAAAAAATTTCTATTTTAAAACAAGTCTTTTATCTCTACAAAGACTTGAGAGTGTATTAGAGGCATTAAAAACAAATAAAGTAAAAGAGATTAAAAAAATTGAGTCTCATGTTGGGTTGTATACATGTTTTATCGTATCGGGCAAGTATCAAGTTATGGTTACTACTAGTATTGGACAAGATCCTATTGGGGCGCGTTCACATGCCCCAGATTAGAATACATCACTGCCCTAAAAGAAAGATTTGGATCCTATGCCATTGCAAAATAAGACACTGAAGGGAGGAAGAGGCACTGTAAAATCCAAGTACGCCTCGTCTTATTGTCTCTGTGAGTTCCCATTCTCGCGAGGCAGTACTTTAATACAATTGATGTGTCTTGCTTATCAAAGGGGGAGGGGAGAGGGGGTGACTACACTAAGCAACTCAAGGATATAGAATAGCCAAGACTGCTCCAACACAAGGTCTAACTATACACAGGAAAAAAAATTTGCTTCTTATGGTGTGCCTTCAAGAAGAAAAGGACTCCTCTTTGCTCTCAAAGAAGCAGACTCGCGACCATAATAGGGGAAGGGTTTTGCTCTTGGTTCCAGTATATGTGGGACTAACTAGGATCATAACACCACGATTTTGGCGCATTTTGCTTTTTTTGTTTGTTTGGTATATTCCATGTGGGATCAAATCTCAAGCAAAAATAGCCACTTTTATGTGGGCTCTTACCTCTTTGATTGTTGCTCCATTTTGGAAATGCAATTGGGGCTAAATTGTAAACATCAATTTTTAATATTCGCAAGTCCAAAATTGACCCAGACTAAATTGAAAATTTGTGAATCCCTAACGTGAATATATTTCTTTGATTTTGGACTGGATCTATTTCATGAATATTTCTTGCAAACTGCAAACTTCCATAAAATAACCGATTGAGTGCATTTACAAATTTGCAACTCTAATTATTGACTAGATGGTTCATTTCTTGACTTGATAACTAGTTGCTGTCTTCAAACGATTTGATGCTGTCTTTAACCCACATTGAAGTTTTTTAATTCAATGTTTTGCATTCAAATGACATCAGCCAAATTTGGCACTAATGTGGCCCTAGTCATTATATTCTAGGCTTTTGTACATATGACCAATTTGAAGTGGATTGTAACACTAGTACATTAGGAAAGCTGTGTATTTGTATACATGCTTGATTTTATACGTCGATCCCTGTGGCTCTTTTTCAGGATATTTTCAATTGTCAGTTTTTTATCAAGGAAGACTTGACTGGAGAATCCTAAAGATATTTATTACAACTTCCTAATAAAAGCCAAGTATTTTTTACAACGATTTTGAAAAATAAAATAATATAAAAAAATTGACAATAGGTCTAACATATCTACTTCAAGGGACATTGTTCCCAAAAGGCCTGGGTTTCACATTGTTGTGCGGAAAAGTTTCCTTGACTTTATAGTTAGGTAGAAAAAGAAAATTTACATTTTTCTCTTGTTTTAGTGTGATTTTATTCTACATTTTTTATCGCTACTTAAAGGAGATTTGATGTAAAATCGGGGTTCCCTTTTCACTGAATTATTCCCCACATAGAGTGATTGGGTGGTCCACCTAATTCTCCCTGTTTTTAACTTACAGATAAGCATAAAGGATTTTAATTTTAATGACCATTTATTATTTCCTCCATCATGAAAGGGCGATATATTAATTGTATGATAACTTTAGACTTCTTTAAAAGCTAATAGAGAATGAGGATTTGATGCCACAAACAAAGATAAACACAAAGGTTTAGAGAGAGAAATAGTGAGAGCAATGGAAGGAGAGAGGTTTGTAAAGGTTTACCTTGAATGCTCCAGGAACCACTTTGCTGCCCTTGGCTTGAACATACTCGATGGTTGTCACAAATACATTGGTAAACTAGGTGAGATGCACTGTGAAGCTTGTGGTAGCCACCAATCTTTTCATTCAGTAGTGTTAATGCCAATGAGAGACTATATGGCCATGTATTTATGGACTGAGGATTGCAATGAGATCCCATCCCAAGATGTAGATGGGGAGATGATGCCTGCGCAAATGCAAAATCAAGATTCCAGCACTGTGGGAATCCAACAAGATTCAATTGGGGCCCCATTGCAGGCTCCCGATCAGAGTAGACCACCATCTGAAATGTAAGAGTCAGATCCTATAGCACTGCAAAATGAAGGTTCAGGAAGGAGAAAACGGCAATGTGTCTATGTTAGCTAACGCATAGGCTCTACCTCACTACCAAGAAGACAAAGTCAGCTTGACTATTTTTGCAGTGTGCTCGGGATCACTAGAATAGTTTTTTACTAATGGATGGATAACGTCAAGATAATGTTGTTCCGTATGCCTCTTGATGAATTTTTAAGAATAATTTTCCATTTTAGAAGAACATGGAAACTTTGGAAAGCTGGATATTTGCACAATAAAGGGGTGGATCAGCTTAGCCATGTGGAGCTATCCACAAAAGCACTCTTGTTTAGCTTAGAATATTATTCAGTTGTTATTTATTTTTATTAGTGTTAGGAAAACTTGTCATGCAAATATTTCCTATTGTTCAGGATTAGTAGCTTGCAGGCATTCTATTGTTTTCATGTTTCCCAGTGATAGGATGGGAACAAAACTTTAAAAATAAATAAATAAATAAAATGAGGCCAAAAAAAGTCACAATTAATCCCAAGTTTATCAGAAGAGCAGGAGTACAAATCAGCAATATCCATTTTGGGTGGGCCTTTGGTTGCTTTGTTTGGTTACGTATGACATGTATCTCGAGGCATGGAGTATTCGGACAATGTCTACTTTGGTGATACTTAGTAAGGTTTTCCTAAAATCTGGAAACATCTGTGCACTCCCCTAATGTAGGCACATTAGTAGTTGCTTTGTGTTTGTTTATGCAGTTTTGGAATGCTCCAAACTTTGGAAAATTTCTGATTTGAAATATTTTTTTTCTAGTTCTTTCCTTATGAATGTTCTTGGATATGTATAAGAAAGACGAGTATTGTATCGTCTGTAATCAAAAAAGTTTTTCACTTTGATTCAGTTAGTTTTTTGTCTTTGTTTTTGGTTTAACCTGTCTATGATGTTTGGTTTTCTGTTAGGATCCTATCTGTTCTGTTCTGTTTAGAGACGTTCGTTTCCTATATCAGTTTGTTTAGCTTTTCTGGTTAGACTGCCACTGATCTTTGGTATGAATGCTATCTTTGGTTTTTTGGTGTGTGCCTATCCATAATCCTGATTTGGTTGGAATCCTTTTTGCTTGGGATTTTTGTTTGGTATTAGTGGGCTTGGTTTGGCCTCCAATTTGGTACAAGTTTCTAGAGATGTTATGTTATGTTCTGGCCCTGCGCTCTGATTTAAATTATTTATTTGGTCCCATTATTTGTATGGTTTTAGTTCTGTTCAGCTATCTGCTTTTTCTGCTCACCATTTGATTCAATTACTTTGGTTTCTCTGTTGCCTTTGTATTCGGTAAATTCACCATGAATGATGATGTTTGGGAGCTTTAGTAGCTACACGCTCCATCAGTGGATGATATTTGGTTTCAGTGTTGATGTCTTTTGCTAGAATTGTTTGGCGACTGTTACGCTGCTTTGATAATGTTCTCTCGTTCAGCCATTAGGAAAGAGTGTTGACAACACAACTGATGGACATTGTTAGTTATGCTGTTAGTATTGTTCATCTGGTAGCCATGTCTGGTGTGATCTTCTCCAACTGTTGGGTTTTGATTGATGCCTTAGTCTGGCATGTGTATTAGATTGATGGTGAACCAAAGTGTTGCTAGTTATGCTTTGTTTATGGCTTTAATTCTGTCTGCTTGGAGTTTGTTGGTTGTCAATGTCTCTGTCCAGGATTTGTTCGAGTTGTATGCATTGCAGTAATTTGAGCGGACTCATTATGCTTCTCTGGTTCACAATATGAGTGCGGGGGAGGTGTTGAGAAATAATTGTGATTTAAGAAGAAAATAGCAATTTGGAAATCTGGAGTTTTTGCACAATAAACAGGTGGATAGGCCTAATCATGGAGCTTTTTATGGGGGAAATTTTGTTTAGTTTAAGATATTTGCTAGTCATTATCCGTTTTCTTAATTGTTAGGAAACCCTCCAAATATTTCCTAAATGTCTGGAATTGATAGCTTGCAAGTGTTATTTATTTATGTTTCTAGTTCTAGTTTTTTGTTAGCAAATTAGTTTTGGCCTATTACTAGGTAAGCATCATAAGCCTTAGGCCCCTGCTAAATACCATCACCAATTCCACTGAAAGACACCACCACTATATAGCAAAAAAACCATAACCCCCCATCTCTTCTCTCCCTTTCTTCTTTATCAATCACCACCGCCACCTCTCCTCCTCCCCTCTTCTTATTCTTCTCCTCCATCAATCAAAAAAGAGGAGAAGAAGAGAAAAAAGAATAGAGAAGAAGAAGATGGAGGAGGTGGGATGAGAGTAAAGGGGAGGAGGAGGTGGTAGTGGTGATTGATGGAGAAGAAAGAGAGAAGATAAGAGGGGTTAGGGTTTTTTTTCGTTTTGTTTATATTGGTAGTATCTTTCAGCAGGTAGTGGTGTCCTACAGAAAGTAAGGGATTGGTGGTGTTCTTTAGCAAAAATGATGGTGTTATTTAGCAATAGCCTAAGCCTAAGCCTTATGGCACATACATTCACTGTATTTGTTCTCAAGTAGGATGATGTCAACTACTTTTAACACTGATTATACAAGCAATTCTTGCTTGGGGTGAAGAGGCGGTGGCCTCAACATCTTTGAGGTTTCCAACAAGGATGAATTGAGAGGTGGGCTGGGGTTCCTTTACATTGTTAGGGGTATACAACAGAAATTTTTTAGGAGTTTTTGCCGCTGCGCATGGTACTCGATTCTTTGTGTTGGATGGCTAGAATGATAATGATCTCAAAGCTTTTAAGCCATTGATGATGTTTGTATCCTTCTTATCCAATAGATATGACAATTGGAAACCCCATCTGAGCTTGGTTTATCGTTTTTAATGATAATTCATCTTCGTGTTTAGATCATCATTTCATAAAATAGGATTGACATTATGATCCTCATTGCTTTTGAACTCGTTTCTAGAAATATCTTCAGTCAAGACTTGTTTCCTCATATCTTTTGTTGTTAAATAAGTTAGTTTTACCTGGAAAATGGCATCAACTCAGATTGCTACAAATAACAAGTGTTTGTTATTGTATTCTTTGAACAAATTCTTTTGAAACTTTCATGCTTCATAGTGCAGGTAGTAATAATATGGTTATTTCTTCTGATTTGGTTCGAATGGAAATGGAAGAACTGCTCACCGAAGCTGATCAGAAAAAGAAAACTGATGAAGTTGTGAAACAAGAAGATAATGGTTAACTTCTATTGTTGCAACTATTGAATGAGTTTTCGCGAAATCTCACAGAAATTTTCGTTTTTTTGAATTACGAAAAAAAGGTGAAATATAAATTTAAATTTTTTCGAAATTTTTTTCTTCGAGTTTTTCATAAAATTTGGGTTTTCGTCAAAAACACATAACTCAGTGACCAAATTTTCATTTTTTTTGAAAAATTTTAGAGTTTTTTTTCGTAAATTTTGATTGTTTTTTTAAATTATCATTTCTTCCAATTATTTATTGATTTTTTTAAACGATCCCCATGATTTTTTAATTATATATTGATTTCATGTTTGTTTCGTTTTTTTTATGAAATATACTGCATATTATAAATATTAAGCATGATTACATAATTGTTGTTCTACACTCAAAGCCAAAACATGTGCTTCACCGTTTAGATCTCTAGGGATATTTACAAGCCCAGTTAGGAAGATTTGAAAGAAGAGTTTGAACACTACACACAACCAAGAGCCACATCCATCGTATGTCTTTTTGTTGGTCTTCCAAATCTGCATGCAACTAGGAGTGTAGAGCACCAAAATCACCCATGATCAATCCGGTTGGCCACTGCTTTGCTTGGACTAGTAAAAAAACAGCTTCTGCAGCAAAACATTCGGCCATAGTACTGTGTGCGATTCGATCGAGAATCGTGTCCATTAGTTTGGCGTGCACCCTACCAAAAGCATCAATCGCTAAGACACCAAAAGCTCCCTGTTGTGATGAGGCAAAAAAAAACATCATAAGTCACTATGATCATCTTAGGGGAGAGAGAGGTTGAGACAGGTATGGGGTTTCTGACTGATGTATTGATGTTATGATCTCTGGTCGCTAAGAGTTGTTGGTGTATTGCGTGGATTCTGGAGTTAAGAGTTGGTGCTTGTGGATCAATGGTGGGGTTTGGTTGAGTAGGCCGGTAATTGGAGGGTGAGAAGAGGAACTTTGGTTAATGGCTATGACAACATTCTCTAAAACCTGGTGAAGGGATGTGTTTTCTCCATTGTTAGTAAGATGTTGAGGGGGGAGGAACCATTGTTTTCGCCACGCTGCCCAAGTATGATTGGTAGTATGGATGAATTAGTAGATGAAAAACTTTACTTTGTTAAAAATTCAGTCATTGCGAGTCTTCCAAATGGTGAGCATGATTGCCGTGAATTGTGAAAGTATTTCATCTTTGATGTGCGGTATGGTGGAGGATGATTTCCATAAAAAATTCAAAGAAGGCACTAATGGTTTGTGTGGTCATATTGATTGGGTTCGGGGAAAGAATGCAAAGTCGTTGGACAACTAGACAGAGAAAAAAGAGATATACTACATCTTCATGATGATTATGACAGAAGATGCAACAGTCTTCAATGGGCATATAGATCTGGGTCAGGTTGGCCATAGTTGGGACAATGTTTTTGGAGACTTTCCACAACAGGAGAATAGCATTAGCAGGCGCTTTAATTCTCCAAATTTCCTGTGAGTTTTAGGAGGGAGATATCTACAATCCCAGTTAGAAGTGGATGGTTCCAAGTCAGCCAAAACCAAGGCCTTGGTGGCGCTTTTGACAGAGAATAATCCTTTTTTTTAATTTTTTTTTATCAAAATTCCAAATCAAAGTATTCGGATCCAAAGATGTACGGATTTGTAAATCGAGGATGTCCTTTGCCACAGGTCCAGGAAAGAGAGATAGGACCAGTTCAGAGTTCCAAATTGGGTTTGGTCCATCAGGATGGATCCATAGGTTTCTAACTTTTGTGAGAAGGGAAGTTTGGGAGGTATCTCGAAAGGTTGGAGAGATGCAATCTATCGACAGGAGACCCGGTTTTACCCAACAGTCATGCCATAGATTTATGTCATTTCCCGACCTGATTTGCCAGAGGAGGTGAATTCTCATTTTTTTGAGTGCGGACAAATTTCCTCTCCAAGCAAAACATGCCATGGAAGGAGGTTTGGATAATTGGAAGATACTCTTTTGATGGAAGTAAATACCTTTCAGTTGTGAATTACAGGAGTTCTGGTGGTTCACAATTGCATGCCAAATAGATTTGGATTTAAGAGCCAGATTTTTGTGTCTGGTGGGCGGGATATTAATACCCTTAAGTGATGTGGGATTGTTATTTTATCCCAAGTACAAAAGTGTTTTGTGTTGGCAACGTCCGTACCATTCCACCAGAAACTACGAGCTAGAGTGTTGGTTTGGGTGGTAATTGAGCATGGAAAGAGGGAAGTTTGCATTGTATACACAGGGATTGAGTGTACCACTGCCTTAATCATAATAATCCTCACTGCCTGTGATAACACCTTGGCTTTCCAAGAGGACAATTTTGCATTGATCTTATCGACAATGAATTAGAAGTCCGACGCCTTTTTCTTTGAAAGAAGCAGATGCGATCCGATATATTTGTCCTTGGGGTTGTACAACTTAGATATCAATATTCTATTAATCATTTTTGTATGTTTGGGGTGCACATTAGAGCTGTAATAGACCGAAGTTTTATCATAGTTTACCACTTGGCTTGAAACTTCACAGTAAGCTGCAAGGTCTTTGACAGAATGTGCCTCTGCAAGGGATGCTTTACGAAAGAACATAAGATCGTTGGCATAAAGAAGATTACTGATGGATGGTGAATGTCGACGAAGATGAATACCCATGAGAGCGTTGTTGGTTTTTGCTTGGGCGAGCACCTGGGAAAGGGCTTCTGCCACTAGAATAAAAAAATAGGGGGAGAAGGGGTCCCCTTGGCGAAGTCCTCTAGTGGGTTTGATGGGCGAGAGTGGGGAGTTGTTAAGAAGCATTCTTAAGGTAGAAGTTGAGATGCATTGCTCAATTAGCAGGATCCAATGATTATCAAACCAAGTTGTCTCAGGAGTTGCAGAAGGAAGAACCATTCCACTCTGTCGTAGGCCCCATATCAATTTTGATAGTCATCCAACCTTGTTTTTTCCGATGAGAGTGTTTCATCTAAAAAAAAAGGTTTCGTGGGTAAGGTTGACATTATCTGTAATGGATCAGCTTTTGAGAAAAACACCTTGGTTGGGGGATATGATATTGTTTAGATGTGGTTTTAAACGATTTGCAAGGATTTTGAAATGACTTTATAAATTACATTGCACAGACCGATTGGCCGGAATTTGTCCAGAGTGGTGAGATTTGAAACTTTACGGATTAGGGCTAGGAAGGTTTAGGTTTCATTGATCTTGGGGTCCATAATCCCAGTTATGAAGAAGTTAGTAACCACCTCTATCACATCTTTCTTTACTATATCCCAAAAGTGTTGAAAAAAGAAACCGTGAAAAACATCTAGGCTAGGGGCTTTATTGCTCCCAAACCCGAAGATAGTATATTTTATTTCCACTTCATCTGGGATTTTAAGAAAATATTCATTGTTCTCTTCTGTAATGACAGGTGTGAATAAGGACAAAATATCTTGGTTGGGTTGGGGTATGGCAGATTGAAAAATGGTGATGAAGTAGTCGTTGAGGACGCGTCCCATCAAGGAATGGGTGGACTGCCAAATGTTGTTTTGATCCCGGAGATAGAGGATATTGTTTCTTTTCCTACGGAGAAGACAGGAGAAATGGAAAATTATGGTATTTTTCCAGAAGAGTTCCTCCCGAAGGTATAGTTCATTGAGCCTGTCTTCTAGGATTGAAACTGCCATAGCATTATTAGCAGAGGGTGTGGAATTTTGCAAATTATCTAGATTGTGTAGGGTTTCCTTAATGTTTTGGCTTATGTTTCGGAAAACATCCTTGTTCCAACGAGAAAGGTTGTAGCTAAGTTTTTGTTTTTTTGTGAGGCTAAAATTATTGAGCGGGGATGAGTAAAGATTGGGAGTCCAGGTCGTGTGAACAAAGTTATGGCAGCGAGGATCTTTGGTCCACATATAAAAAAATCTAAAGGGTTTTGTGATATAACTAATTGTAAATAAATGGCTCTATGGTCCAAAGAATAAGTATGGATAGTACGAGCTATGGCGGAGTTAAAAATTTCTAACCAGTCTGTAGAAACAAGTATTCTATCAAGTTTAGATTTAATGCCATGACTGTCTTTTCTTTTATTGTACAGGTGAATTTAGAGCCATTGAGAGAAAAATCAATAAGGTTATGGGTGTCTAGGAATTGTCTAAGATGTTTGACATTTGAAGTTGTGACTTTTCTACTACCTAACTTATCATCTTGAGCTGAAATAACATTAAGATCGCCAATAATCATAATAGGGAAGTGTAACAGTGAATGGATTCGGGATAGAATATCTCAAAAAAAGGAATGGCGAGATGGATTGGGTTCTCTGTAAGTAAAAATGATGGACCATGTTTCTTGAGAGTAGAAATGATCAACTGTGCAGTAAAATAAATATTTACATGAAGAAATGATATTTAAATGCGTATCTATAGGGAGATGGCCCGTAAGTTGCGGAATGCGTAGGGCGACCCGATGCCCCTTGCATTCCAACTTAGAATCATGGTAACTTGGGCGTCGCCCCTTCCTCATATGTGGAAGCAAGATTGGTGAAAGATTGACTTGAAGAGCTTGTTGGGCTAGACTGCGAGAAACATGCAGTAGTCTGGTGGATTATATCTGCACCAATTAGTGTTGGCAAGCCTGGTGGAGGTGGGTGTGAAATATCATCAGAGTTTAGAATGTCTGTAATCAGTGCTTGGTTCAGGAGTTTTGTATCCTCTCTTCCAATTCTCACCTCTGTGGGACGAGTCCATGAGGGACCACTGTAATTAGGGCGAACTTGGTTAATTCTCTGAAAGAAATGCCCAACATTGGGCGTTTCCCTCTAGTGAGGAAACCCCCTTCCTGAATACCACTCTGGACTTAGTCTAATTTGCACTTTCCTTTGCCGCTACCTCTTGCAGTTCTCTTGGCAGTGGGAGGATTAGGCATGTTTCTGTTTCCAGTCTGTGGTCTTGTTGTTGTAGTAGCACACGGTGGTGGGGGTTCTTGTATCCCAAGGCCTCTATTGAGGCATCTAGCCCGCATCCTAAGGATCGTTCGCCTGCGTGTTACTCGCAGATGAGCAGCCGCATTCATTTGAGACACATGGTGATCATCATGGCCCAAGAGGAGAGGATCATCATGGCCAGACTCTGCTTGATGGCCCCTCGAGAAAGGATGTGGAGCGAGCATGATGCCCGGCAGAGTTCCTGTGGTTGTTTCTGTAGCAGAGGCGCCTTGTTCCAAAACAGGCGGTTCTGAGATGAAGGAATCAAGTAGTGCGTTGACCGTAGGAGACGGGGGGGCCAAAAATCTGTTTCGTCACTGTCCTTGAGGTATTTAGATGGAGGTATGCAGGACTGTAGCTAGTTTCATGATGAAGAAAGGTTGTGTGGATCGGGCTTAGAGACAGGTTGGATTGATTTGAGAAGTGAGGCCCATGAGCCCGTAGTTGATGACTCCTAATAGGGTTTTGAGAGTTATAAAGTTGGGGCCCCATTTGTTGCGTGATAATTGGGCTGGATTCATCAACGAGTTGCACAGTGGGCTGGGCTTCATCTAAATGCTCAGAGAGTTGTTGTTGCTGAGAAGGTGTGGTGGTACTGGGTATGTTGAATTCAAGAGAGGAGATTGAGATGGAATGGAGTGAGTGTGAGCGGTGGGATGTGCATTTGTGGGAGTTAAATTGAAATGGTGATGGGAGTGTGATGATGTGGCCGAGTTGTTGGGTTGGATAAAGGAATGTTCGGTTTGATGGGGCGGCATTGAATTGTTGTCGGCTTTAAATGGCATTGTCGGCTGGTTTTGGGTATAAAGTCGATTCTGGGTTGTGGTCAATTGGGGGTCCATGGAAAGTGGGTCAACTCGCTCTCCATCTTCCATCGCATTGAGATCAAAAGGGTGTATATTGTGTGAGTTTGGTTGTTGCATTGGCTGTGTGGATTGCATGGAAGTATCTGCCCTATTATTCGGATGGTACACTGGTGTTTTATCGTTTACCTGCTCTACCTCCATGTTGACAGGGGTAAAAGAGAATCTATTAAACTGTTTCTTACTGATTGAATAAGCCAGACTTGAACGGATAGCCATTATGTGTTTAATCCGAGATTCAAGGCCAAAATGAAGAATTTTATACAACTCTTCTTTGGACCAAAGCTCTCCATGCAAGGAGTAGGGGGGTTGCGAGAAGATGGGACATTTTTTTCCCACTTTGTGACCGACCAACCCATAGCAGAAATAGAACACCGACATATCCTCATAACAAAACTTTATCCGGAAGTAACGCCCATTGGTTATGCCAAAAGGGTACACATTTTACTTGGAATTGGCTTCCCAACATCAAGCCAAACTTTAAATCTAATAAAAGGCACAAAGATCATGTTTAAAGCTTGTTGGTCTATCTCTATCAAACAATTGGCCAAAGGCTTCTACATTAGGAACCAAAAGTTTTTGTAGAGGGAATTCATGAACCGAATCCAACAAGGGATTGTTTCAAATGTGATGGAGGTGTATTGAGTAATCAATTCTTTGACAGATACTAGCCAACCAAACAATGTCCATGGGCCGTTGTTAAGCACTTGTACCTGATCTTCAATATCAGTGAATTGGACGAGGTAGTAGATATTATGCTTGTCTTCATGTCCCTCCAATAATTCAAAGTGGACAGTGTGCTTTGGTTCCCACTGAGGAAGCATGCGGTGGGCAAAAGTAGCTGGACTGAGAGATTGATCATGGAAATACTTTGCTACTATTCTTAAGGTTGGATCTTCTAATCCTTCATTTTTTTTGTGTTATGTATTGAGGTTACGGGATTGTAAGGTTGTTCTCAAATTGATGGGAAAGTTGAGATATTAAAGTGTCGTGTGGCTCTTGAGAGGTTGAGCCAACATGGTGATATGTTGAGCCTACATGGTGCTGGAAAGGTGGCAGGAGGATGTGGGAAGTTTGCATGGGGGTGGGGTTAAGAGGATGTGAAGTTAAGAGAGGTGGGGTTGATGTAGGTACAATGGGCAGAGATGGAGTCTGCATGGAGTTAAGCTGGTTGTGATCACTTCGAGATGAAGAAGGATTGGATTGAGAGGATGGAATGGGGGATAGAACAGAGTGAGGACTGAGATTTGAAAGTGGAAGGGTTATATTATGGAAGGTTAACAATGGTTGAAAAATAATAACGTGAATGTGGGATTGAGGATCATAGGTGATTGTATGAGGAGAAGCATAAGGTAAGTTTGGCATATGAACTAGGTTAGTTTGAAATGATACACAAGGGTTGGGTTGGGGAGGGTTGTTTGTATTGACTAAAATCAATGCTAAAAAGCAATGATGGGGCTGTTATACCCTGGAGACAGTAGTAAATATGGAAATTTGGTCAGTCGAAAGACTTGTTTTAGATATTTTCCTAGATCTTGCCATAGAGATATAACTTAAATGAGGAAGGAGAAGTTTATGATGACATATTAAATACGATGGGGGCTAATGTGAAGAGAGGAAAGAGGGAGTGAATGCCAATGGGATTAGCATAATAGTTAGAAAGCTAGGGAAATGGAAATGGAAGGGAACTGTAGTAGAACAAAGGTTTGGAGAATGGTTAGATAATCTGTCCCCAAAAGCATCTTTAACCTGGTAGATGAAACGCAAGAGACCTACACTACACAAACATGAAAACCAACAGTAAGTAGCAAAAGCAGTTATCAATGTGGAATAGCACAGTTTGGGAGAGACAGTGCGATGAGAGGAAGTTAAATGGAAGAGGGATATAAAAAAGGGAGGTTGAAAGATTTATTTGAAAGGTAAGGAGAATGTGGTAATGCTATCAGTTGAATAGAAGTCGAGAAAGAAGATGAAGCTGAGGACAGAAGTAAGTCAGAAAAACAAGGACACATAAATTGAAAGAGATCTCTGGTAGAAGGAAAATGAGGGCGAAGCGAATATGAAAACATGGTGTGGTAGAAAGAAGATTAGAGGCGGGCGACCAATATGGGGAGAAAGAAATGAGGAAACAAGGATCAAAGAGAGGAACCAAAAGAGGAACTTAGTAAATAAGAAAGAACATAGAAAATGGGATAAGAAGGAGATCAGATCATGAAAAGGGGATAACAAGATGATCAGAAGATGAAAAAATGGTTTAGACTGAGAGAACAAATGTATTCCAAGATAAGGAAGCTCAAGAAACATGGTGTAGATGTGTTGAAATGGAGATTCCACAGAAGGAATTATATGGGAAGAGTGCGTATGAGTAGAGTTTGAGTTTGCTGGATAGTTGAAACTCAAAAACTCTCCATTCCTCTTCCCTGTTTGTTGATTTTATGTTTGTTTCATTTCTTGGTATTTAGGTTTTTCATTTATATATTTATTTACTTTCCATTTTATATATTTATTTACTTTCCATTTTTTCACATATTTTACATTTCACATATTTCATATACACTCGATATGCATCATATATATATATTGTGTATTCTCGAAATTTTTATGTTTTTTCTTTACACACCGAAATGTTTCTTAAATCAAGAGACCGAAATTAACCCGAAAAACGAAATCACAATCCTTGGTTGCAACACAAACATGCAGCTCTATATAAAATTCAAGGTTCTTTTGATTTCAGCCACTGGAAATTAGATCCTTCCTGATTCGAGTGGCATATCCTTAAGAAAGGCATCGATACAGGTACGACACATCAGACATAACTGGATTCGGGCATCAAAATTGTGTATCCATGTATCTAATTCGTGAAGTAATTCGTGGTTCGGGTTTCTAACACATCATTCTTGAAAATAATATCTGATTAGTGATCAAAACAACACAAAAGTAGGATCAAAACCACACAAAGTAGGTGGAAGCAAGAGCGAACCAGAGTTCTCATGGAAGGAGGCAACTAATTATTATGTGAATTAGAAGAGCAATGGATCAACCATTTAAAGAAATGTGTGGAGGCAAAATGGAAGTGAAAGAAAAAATACATAATTTTTAGGGGGGCAATCAATCAGTAGTATTAACCAAGTTGACCCCACTATTCTATAGGCAAATTAACAACATTTCAAAGTTGAAAGAGGGGGGTTATTTAGCCCACATGTTTAATTTGTTTATTAGGGACGGGATATTTTATTTATTTGGTAATGTAATTTTACATTGTCTCCTAATGATCTTATTACAATTTTGATCATTGTGAATAAACATTTATAGATTACAAACCTACATGTTATTCCTTTCTGGAAACTATTCATTCAGAGGTCACCCTCTAACAATCCAAACACAGCAAGACTGGAATTTAACAAGTAGATGGCACAGACTTATTACATGGTTTCCTGAATAACTTTAGAAATTATAGCGCCCTTTTAAGTCCACATTCTCTAAGTCCTCATTGAAACTATTTTTTTATTCTAATTTACAAACATTCAAGCATATGTTAGTATGATTCTTACCATGAGATTTTTCATATATTTTGTGATAAAAGCACATGATTGAGGTCAGGTGCTTCTACATTTTTTTTTTTTAAATTGGGTCGTTTTTATTTATTTATTAATTCATGCCCGAAGGCTATATGCCTGACCCTATAGGGTTAACCAAACCAGGCCCAAAGGCTACAATATTGTTGCCACTTAATATCCCACTCGCCTCCATCTCGCATAGAGACTTGCTTTCGCTCCAGTCCATCGCTTCCACCTTGCATGAAGACTCATTTTTGCTTCGTTCCGGTCTAGTCCATCTAAGCAGCTGCATTCAATACCCGAAGGCTTTATCAACGACGGAGTAATGGTGCTCTTAATAATCAGGCAAAAACTCACAAAATCCTAACTGGTGAGTCTCGAACCCGCGACCTCTCACAAGGAGAGTGAATGTCCGACCAAGTGAGATTTGAACTCGCGAACCTCTCGAACCTACAGTTGGATGTTTCATCAACTTGTTTTTCTTAATATTGAGATTTGAACTTGGTTATCCTACTGTCTAAAACATAAAGCGCATGGTCTTGCCATAATATAAGATAATCTTATAATACATGAGACATTAATCAGTCATACGATCACAATCGTATATGTGGCATTGGTCAACTATAGCATGAGAAAGGCCTCGAGGCGGTCTCAAGCGGACCCATTCATATTGTTCAGCTTGTAATTCAGGCGCTAAGCCTAGTCCAGCACGCTCGAGTAGAGCACCCAACCCCTAACTTGATGTTCACTGAGTTGGATATGCAGACGGTCTATTCCCCGCATAACGATGCCTTGGTTATCAAGATTACAATATCAAAATAAGGCGTGAAAAGATAGCTGGTGAACACAGGGAGCTTAGCCAACATCCTATTCTTGAAAGCATTCCGCAGGATGCGGCTGAGAGATGAAGAGCTAAAACCGAACAAATACCCTATCAGTGGAAAGACATGAACTATCAGGGGAGATCAATATTCCATCAGGGAATGTCATTACGTGGCAATGAAGCTATCGGGTAAATAGCCACGACGACTCAAGTCCCCTAAAAAGGAACTAACAGGCCAAGGGTTTATTGATAAGAGAGTCTGAGTGGAGAAACTAATATATAGAATTTTTTAAGAATAACTATCAGTAATTATCAATAAAAGGCAAAAGGTGTGATGGTTCAGTGGTTGAGCAGTGGCGGATGGTATCACTAAGTCACAGGGTCGAATCCAGCTGGCGGCATCTGGGGTGGAAAGGGTTAAGGGATTAAAAAAAATATCAATAAAGGTAATCTCTTTAAAAACGACTTCATTCCACACTCAGCTCCTTTTAAAAGGGAAAACCCGGTTCTACCATTGGGCCAAAATGGTGCACAACGGTCGGGACGAGTCCTATTAAGGGCGATGATAACGCGCGACATAAGTGACCTAGTTTGTCTAAAGGAACTGAGTTAACACACGATAGGTCAAGCCCAGTCCACAGACAATTGACTGCTGCGGAAGGGCCTGGTTCGATCATGGGAAATAGCACACATCGACCCAACCTAGTTCTATTATTGGCGACGACGGCTAGTCGCAAAAGTGACCTGGTCCGCATAAGGAACCAAGGTACCGCACAACAAACCAAGCCTAGTCCAAGGATTGATCCACCCTAAAAAGGGCCTGGTCCGAACACGGGGACCTAAATAGTGTAAAACGACCAAGCCTAATCCTATGTAGGATGACAACAACTTGTCGCACAAGTGTGACCTAGTCTACCTTAGGAACCACATAAAGACACTTGCGAACATAACTCGGTCCACAAACCGTTTGCTGCAAGCAAGTCGAGCCCAGTCCACAAACAACTCACTGCATAAAAAATTTATCCATGTCACATGGACCAAAATGGCGCACAACGACCGGGCCTAACCTTATTAAAGGAAACAACAACCCGCCGCATAAGTGACTTAGTCCGCTTAAGGAATCGAGGTACGATACAGCGGGTCCAGCACAGTCCACGGACAACTTACTGCTTTAAAGAAGCCTGGTCTGTTCTCGGGGACCAAAATAGTGCACAACGGACAAGCTTAGTCTTGATGAGGACGTCGACAGCTTGTCGCTAAGTGGCTTAGTCTGCCTGAGAACCATGGCACCGCGAGGCAGACCAAGTCAAATCTGTTGACGACTCGCCGCACCGGAATAATATAGTCTAAGGGATCAAGATGGCGCATAAAGGCTATGTCTAATCTTGTTCGAGATACCGACAACTTGCCCATTAAGTAACCTACTCCGCTAAATAGGAATCCAGCCCGTTTGGGCAAAGATGATTCCTTAACAACCTAACTCTTGTTCAAATTGGGGTTTATCATGAAGTCTAGTCCAGACGAGCGGATATGACTTCTTCCTAGCTCAAGTCCTCTCAAGGACTGAGTTAGATAAGTACAAGAATTTAGCCCATTCGGGCAAAAATGATTCCTTAACAACCGAACTCCTATTTAGGATTGTGGTCTATCATGAAGTCTAGCCCAGATGGGCGAAAACGACTTCTTCCCAGCTCAAGTCCTCTGAAGGACTAAGCCAAACGAGTAAAGGAATCCAACCCATTCGGGAAGGATTGGATCTATTACGAAGTCTAATCCCAGGCGAGTGGATATGACTTCTTTCCAGCTCAAGTCCTCTCAAGGATTGAGCCAAATGAGTAGAGGAATCCAGTCCGTTCGAGCAAAGATGGCTCCTTAACAACCCAACTCTTGTTCAGGATTGGAGTTTATTATGAAGTCTAGGCCCAAACGGGCGAAAATGACTTCTTCCCAGCTCAAGTCCTCTCAATGATTGAGCCAGATGAGTACATGAATCTAACCTGTTCGGGCAAAGATGATTCCTCAACAACCTAACTCATGTTCGGGAGCGGGGGTTGTCATGGAAGTCCAACCCGGAAAGGTAAAGGCGACTCCCCTTCAACTGAAAGTCCTCCTCAATACTGAAAGTACTGCAGGTATATGGTACCGAATTTCAGTCCGACAAGAGATGGTTTCTCAAGCAACCTAACTACTGTACAGATTCAGAGAACATCAAGGAGGTTGAGTCTTCAATGCGAAGACACATTCTGCACAAGCTCAACTACTAAGGGAGACAATGATTACGTCACTAAGGGAACATGACTCGGACAAATAAAGGTGACTACCCTACAACTTAACTCTCACAGGAGATTAAGTTATTGTTGTCATAATATGAGCTCTGACAAGCAGTCTAGACCAAAGCCCTACTTCAAGTAGGGTTGGACGCACTCGTCTACTCAGCCTAAATCTAAACAAGAATTAAAAATGGCAAATACGATAGCTACAAAACAAACAAAAAGGAAAAGAAAAATTTTCTCATTAATAAAGTCCTCAGTACAAGAAACTGCTCATTCGGTGGGAGTAGAGTCAGAAACATCTCCTTGAGAAGCAGTCTCTGGGACGTCGAGATGGGTAGCCGTCTCCGCGACACCCGAACTGGCTTCAGAGCAACCTTGCGGAATAAAGGAAGAGTCATCTGCCTCATTGAATTTAACATAAGCAAAAGGTTTATAAGCGGAAAGATCCCAACCATCGCGATCCTACTCGATATAATCCAATAGATCCAAGCTCCCAGCAACAACCTCATGGGTCTGAGCATTATCGATAGCCTTGAAAAACTCTTTCTCTCTAGCATCCCATTGTGCCTTCAAGCTATTTAGCTCCCCAACTGCCTTAGCCAAGTTCTCTTCGGAGTTCGCCAACTTGCAGGCCACCTCATCACGACGTGCATGCTTGGAGTCAAGTTCTTGGGTGAGCACAGAAAGTTGCGCCTGAAAGGCCTCATGAAGCCTCTTTAAGCGGATTATCTCAGCACACTTATTGTCCAAAACACTCTGGGAGTCGGTGGAAGACTCTTCATGACATTTGACAAGCGCTCTGCAAACGTAGCCTGATTGTCTATCGTCCTGTCCCGACATTCTTGGGAGTCATTTAGCTCAGACAAGAACTCGACTTGGGCAGTTTGGGTTTCGTTCAGATTCACTTGGAACCCTTTCAGCTGAGATTCCAAGGACGACTGGGCAGCCAACACACTATTCGGACTTCTCTGGGCATCAGCTAGCTGAACTTCCAGATTAGCCCGGGTGGTCAACCGCTCGGTCAGCGAGTCCGCCTTGCTAAGGGCATCAAAAAGTTGTGTCTCCCGATTGATGAACTTCGTCTCCAAGGCAAAGACCCATACGGACTCCACCTCAGTACCCGCCATACTAGCATGGGTTAGGTGAGTCATCCCCTAATTGGAAAATAACACACGTGTATAAATGATAACGCACGTCGAAAACCAAATGACAAATCAAGTGAGTTGTTAACTTACTAGCATCAGAAGTTGTTGCCCATGATTAAAGTGCATTCCCCATGGTCCTTTCCTCCAATGGCAGCTGGTTAGCTAACCACGAAAAATTCTTCTTCATCAGACCAACAATATCGGTCATGTGATCCATGTGGTGCCACGTATATTGCTTTCCAAATATCAGGAGAGCACCAGAACCGACCCCAGTGTCAGTACGCAGAACTTCAGGGACAAAAGCCAATCTCTTATCTCTCCCCGCACTTCTTGAAAGAGAGGACCCAACAACCCGTTTTCCTTTGTCAGCAACAGTGGAAAGAGGCTCAGACAACGCTCCAGTTCCCAGACCAGTGGAAGGGTCATGGGCAGTGCTCCTAGGAACAAATTGTTCTTTTAGGGAAGACATACCAATGGGAGTGACCTCCAAAGCCAGCTGCTCCATTCCCAATTTAGCATGAACCAGGGTCTCCGACGATTCCTCATCAAGGTTCAGGCCCACAACATCCCTCTCCACGCTCTGGGAAGCAGCAGGAGGAGAAATGGATCCCAAACTTGAGCCTTTCAAAGTGACGGGGAGAAAGCAAACCCTCCAAAGCTTTCTTATTTAACGTGATAGGCATCTTCGACACCTTCCTCTTCTGAGACCCAGGTGTCTGCACGTTGGCTCCCGAAGAAGAATCAGTAAGCGCAGTCAGGGCCAACCCTACACCATTGGTCTCGCCAGAGAACAAGTCACTCCGCCTATTATTATCTAGTTGAATAACCTCTAGGATAGGCATTGACGACAGAGCGAGGAAGTCAGCTTTCTCATAAGGAGAAATGACAACAAAATCTTGCAACCCTAGTTAGAAACAACGAATAAGTTAGACAATGACGAATATTAAATAGAAAAACAAAAAGAACTTACAGAGGTCCCCAGAGCGGCGAAGGGCTCGCAAGCCATCGAAGGTAAAGTACCTAGACTTCACAGAGGAATAAAAAGCAATACAGCTGCCAATCCTTCGAGTCCTCGAACTGACCAATCAGACAATGTGGATTCACCAACCAATAGATGCCACACTTATTCATCTTGATGGGAGTCAGGGTATGAAGCAATTTCGTCGAGAAGTGGAGCCCGCCATCCTTTGCCTTGATCAGATATAGCAATCAGTATACTCCACCTACTCGGCACTATCTGAGCCGGGGCAATGTAAAATAAGACAAGTAGTGTCAGATGACACTAGGAACAGGGAAGCGTAAACTAGCCTCAAACATGGGTTATATAGGCAGATGCACCCCTCCGTTTGAACAGAATGAAAGTCACTTTCCAAGAGGAGCGACAATCCCATATCACTAGGGATTTCATATTATTGGCATAGGTAGTCAGGCCTTCCCTAGACAGCAGTGACCCCTTGAAGAAGTCTAGACAGCCTTGGTGACGCTCTCGCGAGAGATTAAGTTGCACAAACATGGTTGGACAAAAACTCGAGCTTAATCAAGTCGGAAAAGTAAAATACAGATAACAAAAAGAAGCTCTGAGAAGGTAAAAGTAAAAAACTCCCCCAAAATGGGCTTATATAGGTTTGAAGCTTGAGGAGATGATTACTTTATCGTTGCATAAACATTAAATGCAGCGGAAGCCGAAAATGCGTCGAAAATATGCCATCATGGCACACCATGAACCCCACACGGTGTCAGTTAGTGGTCCAGTGCGCAGACCCACTAACTATGGGGAGTAGCTGATGAGACATCAATTAGTCATACAATCACAACAATACACGTGGCATGAGTCAGCCTTACCACGAAAAAAGCTTCAAGGTGGTCTTGAGCGTACCCATTCATAAACTACTGTCAGCCCGTAAGTCAGGCGCCCAAGCCCAAGTCACACCGGCCTAAGAGGCACGAGTCTTGAGGCTTGGTCCAGGACAATAAGGCTCGCACACGAGTCTCTGAGCTATCATAGGCCCGAGACCCACTCGCACAAATCAACTCTTAATTCAATTAGGTATTGGGTCCTAAACAGAGCTAAGTACCGAAGAGACTCAATCATGTACAAGTAAAATTATGGGCGAGATCTCCTGCTCCATCACACTCTTAATAGCAGGGACAATTGAGGAGGGAATACTTTATAAAAGGTGAAAGGGAAGAAGAAATGTGCGCATACACTTTACTAGTTATATCTAGTCTGTATTCTTCCTTGTAGCATTATCTGACTTAACTATCGAAATGCCTTCACCACCACAACAGTGATTCCTGGCTTACCACTATTCATTTTCACAGGTTCTAGATAAATAATGACAGATTTAGACACATCAATAAATATTTTATCATCATAATCTTTTGACATCAGTTCTCAAGGAAAGTAACATGACATTTTTTGAGAAAATAAAGAAATGTGGTAGAGAGATTCTTGGAGTCATTCAAAGTGGCCGACCCTCAAGATTCCTGAATCAAGTGGGGTCATATTATATTAGATTCTTAGGAGAATTGTCAAACCAGACAACTTATCTTTCAGTTTATGATAACAATAATGAATGAATGGTAGTTGGTTATTAAGAAATTTTAAAGGAAAACTAAGAGTACATGTGAGTATTATCATATTTGATCACCAATCCTATAAGTTTTCAGGTTAGATGAAAGACTGAGATTCTCTAAACATCAAGGGACTCCATTTTAAAAATTATAGTAAATAAAAAAAAAAAAAAAAAAAAGGGAATCAAAATATGGGATGATGGATTTAAACAATAACTTCAGCTTAATTGTGATTTGAGGGCATGAGTGTTCCTTAAGCAATGATGTTATCTCTAGTATGCAAAGAAGACTTTATATGCAATAATTACTCAAATTCATCATTATTATGTCATTGGTACATCATCTCACTTTTGACTTTAGAGAATAATACACTAGATTAAGTGGGAAAAAAAAAAATTTCTGAAGTAAATGACATATTTCTACTAAACATTTTAAAAGACCAATTATTTTAGATATCACTTTTCAAAATGAAAAATTACTTTTACAGACCAGTAATTTTAAAATTGCTTTTAGAAGAAAAAATTGTCTATCCATGTCATTATCTCCGGGTTTGCATTTAAAACAAGTTTTACTATTGAACAGTAGAATTTTATACAGAAATCATGATCAAGGTGTGGTAATGATACCATTACAAATTTGGTCGATCATGTCCCACGACAAGATCCAGTTACGATATCAGAGTGGAATAAATTCCTCTACTTTTGAAAAAGATAAAAAGAACAATATCCTTTACCCCCAGGCCTTCCATTTTCCTTTAGGGTGCGGATGATACAAAGAGCCCAGCCCAAAGCATCTTTTTTCATTGCTAAAAACTAAGAAAGCTTGAAAACAAGTCCTTTTAACCTACAGTGTTTACATTGCCAATCTTGTCTTTATTTTTGGGGAAATTCTATCTTTGGGCATAATAAAAGGCACCAGGCACATCCAGTGTATCTCTAATTAATTTTCCCCAAAAAATTGTGTCAAAGGAAAAAGGAAAATTGGGAAATAACCTAGGATAGATCATCATCATCATTAAAGCCCATTTCCAATACCTGGTGTCGGCTACACGTATTTTGGTTCTTCAAGTAATGCGGTCTTCTCACATATCCTCGCCTAATTCAAGTTCAATGATATATTCATTTACTGCCTTCATCCAAATTTTCAACAATCGTCCCTTTCGTCTACACCTTCCACTAATACAAATCAAAACCAAAATATACTTGTAACCGTGGATATTAAGAGTGAGATCAGTTTAATGGTTAATACGGTGAATGCTCATTTTTTCTTTTTTCTTTAGACAATAAAAGTTTGAATAATGTTGTTTATACTTAATAAAACGAATCTCGTGCATGAACAGTCACAATAAGCCCAAAAGTCATCCATTGATAGGTAAGAAATTTGCATCATTGGTTAATAAGAAGCAACCACAAATAAACAAACTCAACCAAAAATCTACCTAGAACCTCAATCAATGCTTTACACTTCTCTAATTATCACCTACACATGAGAAATCAGGAGAAGAAAGTCTCAACTTCAAATTATTGTTGTTATCATGTATTTACAAAAACCTCCTAGTTGCAGCAGTAAAACCCCATCTATCTCAACTCTCGGGGACCCAAAGAAAACCCACCCCATCATTGGCTCTTTCCCTCTCCATCTCCTCCTCCTCCCAACTGCATGGAAGGACCACCAGTTGAGGTTGTACAAGTTTTAAGTCACCAGGGTAGTTTGATATGTTGATGTTCATGCAAAAGGTCACATGGATACAAATCAATCTTATCCATGACCCCACTCTTATAGAAGAAGAATTTTTGCAGAACCAGATGAATAAATAGCCAGAGACACAGAAAACTGTTTATTAGATACATCAATTATGGATGAGGTGACTAAGTACTAGTATGAAGAATGAAAGAGTTTGGTGGAGTGAAACAAAAATACTTAGCTTTATATCTCCTTTGGGCACTCTGGGATAAAAAGGACTAGAAACTGATATGGTTGAAAGCCATATGAAGTTCTTCATATGGATTTTCTTCCTATCAGTGAGCTTTACTATTGTATTTGGTACTTCTTCATGGTGTAAGAATCATTTCAACCGGCAGACAAATCAGATATTTGAACAGAAAACAGACAGATTTTGGGAGTTTGATGGCAAGTCCAAAAGTTGGGTTGAAGTGAATTTGCCATTTGATCTTGTTTCGTGTGTCAATAGGAGTTGCACCAAGGTGGGATCCATTGATAAGACCGAGAAGAAAGAGGAAAGATCTGATGAAGGATCAAATCCTCATGAACATGGGCAGAAGTCGAAAGGCAAGCATGGGTATAGAGCAGAGTCAGATGATGGTTCTAGTACAATTTTGAGACAGAGGAAAAGGATATCCATGACTAGAATGTCAGACACATCGATATGGGTGACAGGGGAAAGTGGGTCTATCTACGAGAGGTATTGGAATGGTTTGCAGTGGGTTATTGCACCCCATGATTTACCAGATTCGGAAGGTCCTGCAGTTGCGATTTTTCTCATCAACCAGACCATTCTTACGCTATCTGAAGCAGGGAATCTCTACCAGGTAGTACTCTTCATCTTCCTGAGTTTTTGGTACAGTACGATATGCTGTAACTCAACTCATAATAGTCGTGTGATTGCTGCATATACTGAAGGTTTGCACTGAATAAACAAGTCATTTCTTCTATTCTAAAAGTATTTTTCTTCTTGGGTTCAAACTTGTTTCTTTCGATGTTTAGGTTGTGATTACAAAATGAAAGGAAAGCAGTCAATGGGGATCTTTTTTGAAATGGTTCATATGAATCCATGAGACAGAACGAACAATAAAAATAAAATTCCTTCATGATTAAAATTAAGCACTTTCGTTTAATGAAATAAGAAACTAAAGTGCTAGTTTGTGAATCGGTGATGGGGACCTTACCAAACAATTTCATCAGTTTCAGCAGATAGTCAACTGATTCTATCTATTCCTACTTTATTGTTCCATAAAAATCAGAACTGCTAAGTCGGGTTGAGTAATCAACATATTGTATATCCTAAATATGTAGTTACATGGGGATCTCAATATATTTGTTACAGCTAATCTATTATATGGTACTGGTATTCAGCTGCAACTGAATGAACACTCACAGCCAATATGGATTGATTTCACACCGAAAGCTGAACCCAATGCACATAGTATGGAAGATGAAGCAATCTCATCTCCAATTCAAATCAAGGCTGGTACAGTTTCATATGATGAACAGTAAGTAAATAATTCTAGTTTGGTAGGTCTTGCAGCTTGATCTTTGGATCCACGAACATATTGATAAGTCCATGCTGATAAACCTGTTTGATGCTTGGTATTGACGAGCAGGAGAATGTACTTCACCACAATTAATGGATCATTACTAGAACTCAGTGAAGTCGAACCCCGGAGGTAAGACTAACTGGTACAACACGCTGTTTCCTAGCTGACGGTTTAGATTTTGATTATGAAACACTCTGCATCTGCAATAAATGTTAAACTGTATTTCTCAATCAGGTGGTTATGCCATGGTCGACCCCCTGGTGGAAATGTTGCAGCCATAGCTGATGCCGCAACTATTAGACCCAACGTGGTATTTATAGTGAGGTAAAACCATGTAAATATCAAGAGTGGTTATGCAACTATTAGAACATTGTTAGGATTCAAGTCTCAAATCAGTCAACATTAGAAATGTAAGAAAGGGCAAGTTGACTTTGTTAGAATAACAATTTTCTCGTTATCAGGGAAAGAAAACTCTACCTAACAGTGAGATTATTCAGTGCAGTTCTTCAGGACATCTTTATGAATTTGATAGGAGCTCAAGGCCATTGTGGAAGAAACACATATGGGGTGAAGGATCAACAAAAGAAACCTCTTTGGAGCCATCAAAAGGATGTATTTTGTATGGCTTGGTCGGAGCTCACTCTCTATCCCTGTTTCTTCTTACGAAGGTATATGAAATTTGTTTGATGATCAAAGATAAAGACTTTAAATATAGAGATGGACTTATAAGTATTCCGCGGTATACAGGCTGGTAATTTGGTGGAGAGGCGGCTATACAAAAGAAAGTGGAAATGGATTATCCATGGAGGTCCAAGTGACCAATATTTGACATCTATTACTCAAGTTGTACATGATGAACTGAATGACAGGATCTTTTCATTATTCTTCACGACAGCTACTGGATCTGTACTTGAATATCGACATCCAAAACATTCAGGTTACTCCAATTAAACCTCATAAAAAAGTGGACTCTTGTTTGTTTAGTCATAATATAATTGAAAGTTTTTAAAATAAATATAGTTACTCTACATACTCTTAATGTTTATGAACTCAAACTGCAACATATGGAGAACTTTACTTTTCAAATAAGGTATGCAACAAACTTCAGACCTATGAAATAACTAAATGGTTACAGAGCACACGACATCATTTTCATAATCTTAAGTACTGCTTAGTGTGCAGCATTATGGAACTTTAATTATTACTTCTATTGTTTGAAAAATGTCTGTCCAAAAGTTATGCCTCCGTCTAGCTTTCCTAGGAATGAGATATTGATGTAGATACTGATTCCCCTGTTCCTTGGTGGATCACATGCTTTTCTTTGATCTATTCCCACAAATACCAGAGCTTCTGAATTGTGCTGTCTCATCTTGCCCTTCACCAGATTTACAAACGAATTGGATATCTTATTCTCCCTTCTTGGATGAAAAAAACAAAGTATTAATAAAGCAACACAGACGAGTAGTTCTTTATACTATAGTCTTTACACCTAACAGATAAAGAGCTTCTTCAGGGCGTCACATAAAGCTGCAAGAACATGCTCACTTGGGATTGTAGGTACCAATTTGTCTTCCACTCAATAGGACCAGAGTTAGAGAATTTTGAAGACTACCTGATGATTCTCAGAAAATCTCAAGTCTATGTTTATGTTTTGAGCTTGTTAATTATGAATGTAGTTCATAGGTATTAATACAGATTGTTTAGAGACATTCTAATGTCCAGCCAGTATTAATAGGTTTTATGAATAGAAGCAATATTGAACTGTATTCTAAACATAACTTTCTTATGGAAAATCAGGCATGGCCCAGGGTGACCAAATGCAAGAGACATGGGTGAATCACATGCATCCACTGAATGCAAAAATTGCAAAAGGTATTCCTGGAATTCAATTTCAGACAGGGAGGATGCTGTTCCCTCTAGATGATGGTAGACTTGCAGAGCTACATTTGCCAGGGATCGGAGGTGAAGGTTCAGGCCCAAATAATCCGATTACCATGCGGAGAAAGGCCTCATTCAAGTATGAATGGTCAGTCTTAGATGCCCCACAAACTGAAGGATGGAATGCAGAGTATTGCACAGACCAACGTGGTCCATTGAATTGCATTGCAGGCATGAGAGATGAACCCAATGATTTGGATAATACAAGACCAACAGCAAGGAGGCGGAAGGGAGGGCAATCATATGAAAATTATTTGATTCCAGGTATATCAGATGATGGAACAGATAAGTCTGGGGAATTGCTTGGTTTGTTAGCAAATGGAATAAACATTAACTTCCGTATGCGTGCGATGCATGGAGGCAGATCATTTTTCTACATTACAGATAATGGCTTGACTTTTGAATATCTTTTTGCCGAGAATCTATGGCTATGGCTGAGACATGAACATTCAACAAATATGAAAGGTGTAATTGGAAACTATAATGGAAGCGTATTTCTGGTTGATGCACATGGCAGTTTACTTATCAGAGAAAGGACTGAAAATGAGCTACAATGGATAAACTGCACAGCTATGAGGAAAGGGAGGCATGTTATGGGGGGGCCTCCATGGGATGGAATACCTGGTAAAACTCGTAAAGTTACAGCAGATGATGCTCTCTTCTTTGTGAGCAAAACTGGACGATTAGTACAGTTTACAGTAAGTTGCAAAGTTTCTAACGATAGATAGCATATTATGTTAGAATATAATTGAAGTGGATCTACCCTTGAGCTTGATGGTTAACTCGATTTTATCTTGGTAGGTGTCCTTACGGAAGTTTAAGTGGAAAGATTGTCGACGCCCGCCAACTACTAGAATTGCCTATATAGTTGACCAGGAAATGTTCAGAGAAAATATAGTGTTTGCTGTCGGAAGCAATGGCAGACTATATCAGTATAACAAAGTTACAGAACTATGGCACGAGCACTATCAGTCCCCGCATTTGTTTCTATCAAGATTGCCAGGAACTGTGATGAGATTCTCATCGCTATCTTTTATGCGTTCTATATTCATGGTCACAGAAGATGGTGGGCTTGTCGAATATAATTGGAGCACATTGGATGGATGGAACTGGGTGGAACATGGAACCCCGTGCAAAAGTGTAACCCTTGTTGGTGCACCAGGACCTAGCCTTGATAGTGATCAACTCTTTTTGATTGGTTCAGACGGGGAAGTGTACCTTAGATATTTGGATGAGAGATCATGGAAATGGAAAAGTTACGGTTTTCCTACTTCGGAAAATATGATAGATAGCATCCAGACACCAGTTCGAAAAGAAGACAAAATCAACAAGTTTTGCATCAGTAAAGAAGCTCTCGAGAAGAATTCACAATACTTGAATGATCCACATAAAAACTGTGACCCCAAGGTTAGTATTTGTCTGCTTTCTCTAGTAGTAGCAGGTAATCCAAACTAAGATTGAATACTCGTCCAATCTTTATGCAGGTGGGATCAGTAAGGCCGATTCAGTTCTCAGAAGATTCACTGATCTTCGAACTAAGAGATGGAAGGGTAAGATCTCGACAACAGAATTTTACTTTGCCATGTTATATGATCTGCGAGTTATATGTACCATAATTCAAGACAAACAAGATGGACAAATTATAACAGAACCAAGAAACACCTTAAAAATAAGAAATAAATATAGGCAAAAATTAAAGGAAAACATTTATGTTTTTTTTATTGAAAATCCTCATTTGTAATAGAGTGCAGACCTTGATTTCGAACAAGAGAGATTTAGATTTGTCAGCAAAGAAATTCTTCGAAAGGTCTGAGATACACTTATGCTTTCGATGTTTCATTTCAATTGGGTGAAAAATAGACAGGCACTTTGGTAGTTTCTAGGGAAGTATCCTGCAAAATGCAATATATATCAAACCAAACTTATTCCAAAAAAAAACATAGAGAGAGTTCAAACTTACTTCTTCATGGCAGTTGGCAGAATTGCAGCGAAAAGATGGTACGCAATGGACATGGTCACGATTTATTGGCACTCCAACAAGTCTATGCCTTTCAAATTATTGGACTACGTTGACATCATGATACTAAATACACATTTACATATATGGAATGCAACCTGACAACAACGGAATGTTCAAGGTGGATGTTAAAAGATACACAACAAGAGTCTGATGAGCAGTCAAGAGAAACACTCAGATATTTTGTTTTCTTCTTTCTAATTCTGATGTGTATGTTTCTCAAAACATGGCATGTCATGATTGAGGTTATAATGTCAGCCGTTCCTTTGTACATGAGAGAAAGTCCATTGTAGAAATTAACAAAGATGTATATAGAGTTGAAAATTTTAATTACAGGGGAAGTTTATTATTATGCTGTAGGAGATTTTTCTACACACATAATAAAATCCAACTTACGTTTTTTGTTTAAGTTGCTGTTTCTAAAGACAGATTTGGATAGGCTAACATATCATAAAGGTCTTTAATTTTTGCCAAGAGTTAGTTTATACAAATGGGCTGAGATAGTTTTGATTTTATTGGTGCAGTATGCTTTGTGATATAATAATTTCTTATGCAACTGGAAGAACAGCAGTATGACCTGTTACATTCACAGTGCGCTTGGCAATTATCGACATACTTTTGATGTTCTAAATGACATTCGATTAAGGAGAATGTAAAAAAAAATGAGGAATGTGGGAGGAATGAGCTTTCTTCTTATCTTTCTTGCTGTTCAGTATCCTGCCCGAGCCTTCGTTATACACTTGCACATGTTTTCTCTCTTTTATTGGTACATATCTTTTTTAACTATCAATAAAAGATTAATGCATAAGAAATATTGTAAACATATTTCCTTGAGATATATGAGCCTGTTTCGGGCATAGAAATAGGTAAATTCTCTTATCAGTTTTTCAGCACTAACAGACTTCAAATCTTAAACCATGCAATAGCATTAGTGAACTAAACATAAATATTTCTTTTTTATTTCCTTCAATAACAATCCTAGTTCAACTCTCACACAGCCCCCATATGCATCTTCTATTTCAGACCAACTCTCAACTGTTCCACAAGTTAAGGTTATGGCTTATTCTATTTTGTGTCATACAGGGAACTCCTGGCAGCCCAACTTAAAGCAGCAGATTTCTTCAAAAGTCTGTGGTCTGCCCCTATCGGCACTATTTTATTACCAGCACTTGTACCAGCTATAAGATAAGATTATCTTGATTTTCCTCACACAGGAAGAAAAGTGTACCATTGAAATAGTAACACTGAGATGACCTGACCATCAATGTGTATGATACAAATTATGACAATCTAAACAAGGCCATGGATGAAATATTCAGTCCAAAAAGATCCTAAGCATTCAAATTCTTGCATCATTTGCAAGGTTTTGACTTTGGGGAGAACAAAGTTTGGACTAACAGTAATACAGACGATGACCTGATTTTTACAGTAAAATATGCCCAGGTACATTTAATCTCTTAAGCTTAGGGGGAGGTATTCAATTCGGGATTTGAATAAACACTGAATAATTTTAAATCTCGTGGATTTTAAAAGGTTTCAAATGATTTTACAAAATCCACTGGATTTTGATAAATTTTAAATGATTGAATTTTGTAGATTTTATAAAAGTTTGTTATGGATTTCTATGGATTCTTATAAATATGTTATTAATCATAGGAAGCAATGAAAGAACATCACCTATATTGTTATTCATGCCAACACAAATCATAAAACATCACTCAAACACATCAATTAAACAACTGTTTGTATGTTACGAGAATTTTACTTCAAATTAAAAAAAAATTTCCAAATACATTGAAGATGGTCCAAAAGTAATACAAATAAATATTTTACTTCAAATTGTTATCCCCGCCACCTCTCATTCTCCCTTATTCTTCATCTTCTTCTTCAATCACCACCACCACCACGCTATCGCCACCTCCCTCTTCCTCCCCCCTCTTCTTCTTCTTCTCCATCAATCACCACCGCCACCTCTCATCCTACCTCCTTCCATTTTCATCTTCTTATTTTCAACCTCCTCCCCCTCACCTCTTATTCTTGTTCTTTTTTTTTTCTTTTCCTCATCCACTTTTTTTTCTCTCTATTTTTTTTTCCTTTTTGCCCTCACAAAGGTTATAGCAAGTGGGGAACCTCCACTCGCAGGAACCTCCGCAAGGGCGAAAAATAAAAAAAATTGAAAAAGAAGAAGATATGAGAAAAAAATAGAAGAAGAAAAACAAAGACAAAAGAAAAAAAAAAAAAAAAGAATAACAAAAAACAAAGAAAAAGAGAGGACAAGAAGAAGAGAAAATAGGAGGAAGAGAATGAGAATGGGAATAATAATAATAATAATAATAATAATAATAATAATAATAATAATAATAATAATAA
Source organism: Berberis vulgaris (assembly GCA_963556465.1). NCBI lineage: Eukaryota > Viridiplantae > Streptophyta > Magnoliopsida > Ranunculales > Berberidaceae > Berberis > Berberis vulgaris. The sequence continues at coordinate 16,424,936 of OY747133.1, forward strand.
TAATAATAATAAAGAATAAGAACAAAGGAGAAGATGAAGTGCGGGTGGTGGTGCATCCTGCGATGGTAGGGCATGATGGTGTGGCCAGAAGTTGTGGGGCAAGGTGGTGTTGCTCTTGTGAAGAGAGAAGAGAATGGAAGGTGACGGTGTCCTTTAGCAGATCACAAAAAATGGGGTAGTGATGTCCTTCAGTGAAAATGGTGGTATTATTTAACAATAGCCAATAAAAATCCGTTGAAATATGAGAGGGGAAGCTTGGATTTGGAATAACTCTTATTATATATAATTTCCACTCACAAATCCTTCAAAATCCATAACTTTAACAAATTCATTAAAATCCACTACTTTTTTTAATACCCATGATTTTGGTAGACTTTTGAAAAGCATGAATTGAACACCCCTGATTTTAATGAATTTTAAAACAATCCTTTAAAATTCATATTTGAATACTCATAGATTTATATGTATTATTTTAAATCCTTAATTGAATACCCCTGAATTTTAATGAATTTTAAAATCCTTCACAATTCATTAAAATTCGTAATTGAATACCACCCCCTAAATTATAAAAAGCAATTCATCCCATATGTTCAAGATATACAACTATAGATCACAAAGTTGGTAATTAAATGCTAACAGCACAACATTTTATATAATGTATCCCCTTGATTCTGGGGAAGTTTTCAACATTATCAACAAGGAAATGACACTATTTTACATTCCAAATTGACAAAGCTATGTATACATGGAAACTTTTTTTTTTTTTTTTGATACATCGAGGATAACATATGATACAAGAGTGAATTCCTCCAACATTGGAGAAAAGAAAACTACTTTTTAAGTTAAAAAAAAAAGACTTGATCCCTATGTTTGTAACATTGTCCTTCACATCCAGAAGGTTTAGAATAAGGCCCAGCACAATGAGCAATTTGGCTCAAGTTATCCAACCATGTTATGTAAAACAAGCTAGAAAAATGAGGCAAGCAGCAGTACTCATCTAACAATGGCATTATCAATAATTGGCTTTTCGCTTTGCAAATCTGAAGAATCAATCCACAGTCCCGAAGTTTCCAACATTTGATCTGGATGACTGTCCAGCCATGTTTCTAGTTAATAATACCAAAACACAGCCTAAGCAAAACTCCCTTGTGTAGTCTAACAACCATAATCAAATAGCTCAAACAACTGTATTTTTTTATTTACTTTTATCTCAAAAAAAGTTTTTCTCTACCTTTTCTCATCCCATCGGAATTTGTCTTCGACATCCAGAACGATTTGTCCGCACAATGTTATTCATTTTTACTATAATTGAATTAATTTCAAGGGCTACAGAGGTTCTTGAGATCTTCCTCCTTGGCATACCAAGTAGGTATGAATCTTGATACGTAGGGATAAAGATCCTTGTAGGAATTTCTGATGGTGCCTTCTGCCACTCCAGTAGCCAGCGAGATATCTGCACCAATGAATACAAGTTATATGAACACAGTGCTCACTTCTAGCAGAATACAAGTATATTATAATTTCAAACCTCTGAGAAGTTTCTTTTCATCTGATAGCTGAGTCACAATGTAAATAACAGCTGCAGCCACCGAAATGGGACTCCTCCTGTGAAAGAAAACCAACAAAGGATCAATTGTACATGTTCTTGACAGTGTGGGAAACAAAACGAAAAAAAATGTTTGTTTATGATGTATTTTAGACAAGGGGAATGAATAAGATACCTTAATTGTAAACTAAAACAAGCATTTTATTTCACCATCAATAAATAATCAATTTACAACAAGAAGCCATTACATTTTATTTATTTGTTTAAAAACCAAGTAGAAAGGTTGATATCACCAGAATAATGTGCTTTTTAGACCATAAACCCCTCCCAAGAAAAAGAACTAGATACATGCAAGAAACAACTAACCAAACAATTAATACCTTATGTCAAGCTCTTCTGATTTTTGGACGGCTTCTTGGGCAGCTTTTACAGATTGATTGCCCATGTTAAGATGAGAACAGAAACGTCTCTGGATAATAGGTAGGAATAGTTTCAAGAATTCAAAGTGTCGCATAAGCAACTAAACAGCAATATACAAGTAGCTTGGAGAAATGAAAAAGCTTGTTCAAAGTTCAAACCAGGATATAACTCACCAGAAAATCTCCAGCATGAATAGTACCCATATCCATTGATTGACCCAACTCAACCTCCAATTGTTTCACAATGAACTCTTTTGCCCGGCCAACTTCCTTTTTTGTAGCTCCATTGGCAACAGAGCAAATTTCTAGTTGAAAGCACAGATTCAACTAATAAGCTCAGAGAAAGATAAATCAGGAAGCATCCAGGATTTTATGGAAGCTTAGGCTGTACCCTTTACAGTGCGAGGCTTGTCTTCCTGCCGACAAGCAATATAAAGGCAAGCAGCCAAAATTGCATCCTGATTTCTTCCTCTAATGGATTTCTGATCTTCCACCTTCTTATAGATCTCATTGGCTCGATCCTTAAACAAAAATAAGACATCATTAGCATACAAAATTTTGTTCATGAAAATCTCTATCGAAATACTTGGTAAAATGAATAAATAAACAAAACTAATTTACTTTGGAACCAATCAGAAAATGTTAATCAACAACTAGAGCAACTGCCGAGCACCCACATCATGAAAGAAAAAAGATGAATGAAACAGGTGATGTAACCCATATGACCTATTGTGGTTGTAATAAGGGTTCAAGAAGCATAAAATTAACTATCAGATCTGAAATCTCAACTATGAACAACTTCTCCCCTACTCATTTCCAATCAAGTTTGTAATGCAAATCAGGTTATAGTATATAGGGAAAGAGATGAACAATGCTGGGAACTAAACCAGCAACTGACCCTACAATTTGACACAGAATGCTCAAAAGATACAGGGATTATAGACAGTAGACACAGATTGGGAAATTAGTAGATAGCCTCACTTTGGGGTAGGATTGGCAACCCACGTCACGCTCATGTAAGTAATGATTCTCATAGCTGGACATATGGCAATTTTGGTAGATTATATGTGATCTTGTTACCTCTATTGCTTCAAACATCGATAATGATAGCTGTGAAGCATTCTTAGACACCTTTGTTGTTCCACCTTATTGCTAAATGAGTTTAAGCCTACATGCACATCAAAAGGTATTCCTTAGATTTTTTTTCTCCAACCCCTCATTTTCTCGCTTGAGATAACACAAGGGAGAGAAAACGAATTACAAACCACTATATTTTTCTTTACAAAATTGAGGGCAAGGGCAAGGGCAAGGTCACTGATGCCATTGCCACCTAAGACGATAGTTTTCTTTGGTTCGAAACTGACTTTGTAATTCAATCTATTTGTGCTTTGGCAAGGGTCGCTGCTAGAATGTAGATTTTCTTTAAGGAGATAAGTGCGATCAATGTCCAAGCTTCGCCACCCCAAGGTATTGTTTTCTTTATGAAAGTGCCTCCCCTCAGCCTTGGAGGCACCAATGCCAAGCCTTAGCAAAACAAACGGCAATGATAAAAGAAAATTACTAAGGTTAAAAATCATCATCATCATCAAAGCCCATTCCCGAGATTTTCGGGGTCGGCACTAAGGTTAAAAATAAAAATAAAAAACTCATGATTATGCTGCATCTCACCATAGTGCTATGGCAGGCCTTAGTGCCTCGACGCTACAAACTAAGGATTAAAAAGTGGTGGATAAAGTTGGACTGGCACTAGAATCTGCAGAGCATAACCAAGGATAAATGGACACGAACACGCGCGTCGTGTCGGACACGACACGCCGACTCGACAATTTTCCAAAAACCTAAGACTCGGGGATACGTCATATTTTTTTTTTTTTTTTGTCATACAAATACAAATAATAATCTAATAAAGTGCCTTCCTAGAGTTTTTGAAGAAGATGACACTCTTGCAAGAAAAAAATAAAGTTGAGAAGAGAAGAAACATAGACTAAGCATAGACTACCTCTATGCTTTAGTGGTTTTTTGCCCTATTTATCGTAAATCGCAATTGAAAGAGTCATTCACTTTAAATGGACAAAAAACCAATCAATTAGGTGGTTATTTGCAAACATCTAAAAGTAAAAAATAAAACAAAATTGGTTTTCGAGTCTTGACTGTGTCTTGACCAAGTTCCAGGTGTATTGGAGGCGTGTCCGACACGTTGACCACAATGACCATGTGTCTGACACCTGCCGACACGTTGACCAAGTGTTCGACGCGTGTCGGAGGCATGTCGAGTGAGTGTCGATGTCGGATACGTGTCGAATACGGATACGACAAGTTTTCCAAAGAGTCCATGCTTCCTAGAGCATAACTAATAAGAGGCAGTTTGGAAAGGGGGATACGTCAACAAGGCGGGGAGAGTTACTCTAATCAAAAGCACACTGCAATGCTCGAATCGGTAGCAAAAGAGATTGAGAAGACATATGAGGCACCACAACTTCATCCAAAAAGTAACATTTGTTGAATTGGGTATCGGTTAAGACAAATAATTAGGAAGGTGTGGGAATCAAGAGGGTAAAAGAGTTCAACCAAGCTCTTCTCTTAGTACGGAGGGGTATTGTTGCAGAGAAATATGACTTAGAACAGTTTAGATGGTACCAGAAAATCCACCTTGTCATGATAGGGATATGCACTGTGGAGGGCGAATCTGAAATCCAAGTTCAGTTGTCACATGTGGTGAACAATGGGAAAGGGTGGACTTGCAACAATGTATGGGTTGGAGACAACCACTGAAACGTCCTTTTGGGACTAATGACGAATGAGTATCTCCCGGTGCAAAACAGGGCCTATTGCGGCCTATTTGATGGTGAATCTGCATGAGAATTGTCATTAAGGAAGGTCTACAAGACTGGGAAACAGATATACTACTCTGGATTGCTTCAAGATAGGAATTTTAAATGTGACACCTGACTCGCTGTTGTTGGGTTCCAAACAAAAGTGTTTAGTAAAGACCTGTTGTGATTTTCTTACTGCCCATCCTCAAGTACCACCAAACAGCCCTCCCTTTGACAAAAAAGGCACCTCCAAGGACAAATTTCCTAGTATGCTCTATATTTTCACATTAGAACCTAAACAATTGATAATTTAGCTCGTCATGGTCTCATCGTATCAAACCAAACAATCTGTGTAATGAGATTGTCTAATAATCAATTGAAAGCCTAATTTTCTCCATGGCAGTTTGGGAGAAAATGGCTTCAGCCTATGGTGGTCAGTGTCCAATGGCAAACTCTTTAACCTCAATGGAGTACTGGATGCTTCACTACCAAAGGGAGCTGGTTATGGGATAGAATGCTGATTGCTACACTAGTTCTTGCACTATGTAGGGAATGCAATGAAAGAATATTCAGGGAAAAACAAGGAGGTAGACCAGGTTTGTATGGACATATATGGGTCAATGTGTTTCTGGGACACAATTTAGGGGATATGTTGCTAACTTCCGTTAATGTTTCTTCTGATGAGAAAATTTGCTTATGTAGTTGTACTGCAATCTTTGTAACCTTGGGACTTTGCCAAAGCTTTATTTTTTTCTTCAAAGAGCCTTGCCTTAGCCTAGGAGCGCCCCAATGCCATTCCTAAATCAAGGTGGTCAGCGACTAAGGCTCGTGAACTCATTATCAAAAGGTGTGCTTATGCATCAGACATTTGCTGATAAGTGATAACTGCCTTCATGCTAGGGATGGCAGTGGGGCGGATTTTCACGGATATCCGCCCCACCCAATCCGTTTGGAGCGGTTTTGGATATGCCTAAACGGATTTTGGGGCGGATACGGATATCCAAACAACATTCATTAAATATTCGGGGCGGATACGGATTTGGCCATATCCGCCCCGCGGATATCCGTTTAAGTGTTAATATTACAAAAATACCCTCCACCCTTTAAATGCGAAAAAAAAAAAAAAAAACCTACATCTCTCTTCTGCCTCAGCCTCTCACCTCTCCTCTGACCTCTCTCTCTCAATCACTCTTCACTTCGTTTTTTCAGTTCAAACAAACAGAGGAAGAGGAGCAAAAGCAGAGAGCACCCGTCTCTCTCTCGTCTCCAGTCCAGTCTTGCTCCTACCCCTCTCTCTCTCGTCTCCAGTCCAGTCTTGCTCCTACCCCTCTCTCTCTCGTCTCCGGTCCTTCGTCACAGCGAGGTCTCTCTCTCGTCCAGTCCTTCATCACAGCGAAGGTCGTCAGGTCGTGTCCCTTCGTCCCTTCTTCTCCCTCACGCCGCGATCTGCCTCCCTTCTCCCCTCACGCCGCGCGATCTGCCTCCCTCGCAGAGAGATCTCTATTTGAAGATCAAGATCAAGATCACAGCGAAGGCGGTCGTCGCCCCTTCTCCTTCCCAGATCTAAGATCAGATCTGATCTATCCGATCTCATCAGATCAGACCTCGATCTAATCAAATCAGACCTCGATCTCATCAGATCAGAATCTCATCAGATCTGATCTCAGATCTGATCTCGATCTCAGATCTCATCAGATCTGATCTCAGATCTCATCAGATCAGATCTGATCTCGATTTCGATCTCATCAGATCTGATCTCTATCTTAGAGTTCAGATCAGATCTGATTTTTTTTGGTAATTTGTTGTAATTTTAGATCGAATTTGTTGTAATTTTTAGATCGTTTTTTTTTTTTTGTAATTTGTTTATATTAGCGATTCAGATATCTGATTTTTTTTTTAAAATTTGTTGTATGTTTTTTTTTAATGTATAAATGATCGTTTAACTGTAATGAAAGAAATTTTTTAACGGATTGCTTAAATATTGTTGCAGATTCAATGCAGTGTTGCTTAAATTATGTTGTTGCTTAAATTCTATTGTAAAATATTGTTGCAGATTGCCAGATTGCTATTGTATTGTTGCAGATATTGTTATAGTGTTGCAGAGTTTTACATTGCAGTGTTCAGAGTAAAAAACTAAAAATTATATCGGGCGGGGCGGGGCGGGGATTCTAAACCCGGGTATCAACCTATTTCATGCGGATATCCGGGGCGGGGCGGATATCCGCAAATCCGTCTGGGGCGGGGGCGGTTTTGAAAAATAATACCAAACGGATATGCGGGGCAGATTTTAATCCCCGCAATTCTCAGCGGGGCGGGGATGGATTTGCTTAAATCCGCCCCAATCCGCCCCGTTGCCATCCCTACTTCATGCTTGTCACCATATAAGACACCATGATGCTTCTACATGTTGGCATGAAGTTGGTATGAAAGAAAAAGGCACAAAGGGCTCTTTCCATCAACCAATTGAAAAACAGCATTGACTCATGTAACTTACACCTTTAGCATCCAAATCATTTCTAGACGCACGGTTTTGGTGGAAATATTACGCGTAACTCACCTCAAGGAGCACCTCAAGACATGTGCCTTGAATGCCTCCGTGAATATTACCAATCACCATACAATCAGAGTTGGCCTGTAGATGAATTAACCCCATAAGCAGCCAAAACTGATATCCTGAGTGTTTGTTTGAACTCGAACATTATCCATATATCAAACCAATAGACCTAACTCAAGTATCCATAAAATGGAAAAACCTCGACTCTACGGCAACCCACAATGATGACAATTTCATCTACATATTAGAAATGCAAATGAGAGAAACCCTCAACCTATAGCCAATTTCTCAACCATCCTAGCAATTTCCATCCAGAAATATGGTTATAAGGAATATGAGGATAGAGAATACGAGAACGACATGTGCCTGAAAATTTCAAATTCAAGGGTTGCAGTTTATTCATTGCTTGCTGCAAAGCACGTAGTTTAAAATTCAAGGAATACAGTACCTTTATGGTCGCAACAAGATTCAACCTGAAACCAAACAGTTTAAGACATCAGATAAACATACAAAAGCAATATCAATGGTAAAGGCCAATGACTGTATAAACCATGTCAAGCAAAAACACTGGAGTGGTAAAGGTACAAGTATGTTCTATACTGGTATAACCTTAACTACTAAATAAGAAACAAATGATTGGAATAAGTGAAAAACAACTATCACCACCAAACAATTCACTGGAAAAAAAGACGCCCTGGCCTTCCACTCCCCGTACCCCTGACTCCATACCCTGTAACGACTCCCCAACAAGATTTATCCATGGTGTCAAGACTCATCAAGCAAGCCATCAAGGTTTCCAGGGATGCAAGATTTATACCATTTCACTGTGAAATATTATGAGCATTATTTTAATTCCTTCAAAAGTACTTAGGGTTTTGTCATTGTATCAGGACACCAGAGATCTACTTATAACACTGAAAAGAAAAGGAACAAAAAGTTATACTAATATGTAGCATCTAGTAGGCTTTCCTGGAAAGGAAATGTGAAAGGAGCCTGTTTTGAATTCCATAGAATTAAACACGAAGACAATTTTTTTAATTTATTATTGTTTTATTTTTATAATTGATTGAACACACACAGCTCACAGCTCATAAATTAATAAAACAGAAAAGAAAAGGCATTACAACTGAGCTGAGTAACTCAAGAAAGAAGAAAAAGAAGTAATGTTAAGATGAATCAAACAGAAATGGAAAGAACACTCTAAAAAGTACGAAACCTAAAGCCTGAAAAGGTTTATGGAGCACCATTAATGACTTTTGCCCAGTCACAGAAAGCCCATCTCCGAAACAGTTGAGTCCTTCGTAATGGCTATGATTCGATCACATTTTGTAGACCTCTAACTTCTTCCCCTTAAAAAACTAGGTCTGTTATTCCGTTGCAGACTCCACTGGACAGAGAACTACCAGTTGAGACAAGCTAGGCTGATTCAGATGCTGAAATGGCCAAAACAGTTTTAAAATAAGGGTGTTTCAAAAAAAAGGAGGGCTAGATTCCAAATGGCAAAATTATCAATGGCTTGAATCTCCCATGAACTAGAGTCCAAAATAAAAAATAAAAATTCTGACGTGGAACTTGCACTCAAAAAAAATTTTGACACTAAACTTGCTTGATTTGTCATCCCAGTGACACTGACCTTCATATTCTTCAATCATTAAGCTCAAGCAACGCAATTAAATCCATGAGCAACTTCAGCGTCTCTACATTGCTGCCTTATAAGCTTCATTTTCTTTAGAGTTAAAATGTCTTTGACGTAAGGAAAGGATCCTCATAACACTTCTACCTGACCCATATCAGCACATATGAAATGAACAGTATCGTCGGCAAATTGAATGTGGGAGATCTCCACATGCCAAAGCCTTCCAATAAGCTTTTCTAAACCGCTATAATGAGTATTTAGATCAAGCTTTCCAAAATTGAATTAATAAAAGAAAAAACAGAAAGAGAATCATCATCTCATACCACAGAAACCAACAAAGAGACTGATGGACCATATCCGAGAAGAAAGCACTGGAATACTTGATTGGTAAAAGGGAATCCAAACAAATAAATTGTGGTAAAGTGCAAGAACAACTGCCTGATTCTCACCAAATAACGTAAGATACGATCCAATAACCAAACCGAAGGATTCACTTCTTTATCGTTTAAGTTCCTTTCAAATTCAAATAGACACTATCACTATCAAAAGGTTGACTAGAAAAACAATAGTTTGTTACTTGAAATGGATTATACCAGTCAACAAAAAAATCTAATCAGCACCCTTACCTTTGATTTGGAACAAATTGAGAGTACTTTCCCGAACAGACTTAAAATTCAAAATCCCCAACCGTGGCGAACGTCAATAAGCACCATGCGTCAATAAGCACCATGCACAAACCGCTTCTCCTTCTCCGCCATTATTTTCCTTCGCAGATCTAATCCATCATCTTTCTTGTAATGCAACTCATCTCCCATTTGATATAAATGAGTTTCTCAATCTAAACGACATATATATCGCATTCTTACTCCCTGAATCCTCGTCCTTCTTCAAGTCTCAATTAATTTATCCACAATCAAATTCTCATCTAAAACCACAAATGTTTAACCTAATTGAGTGCTCATAAACCTAAAACACCATAAATTTACCTACAATAAGTCCTACAAAACATCAAACAAAGATTCGAAAGAAGATGAGGAAGTGGAAGAGGAAGAGGTTGACACTCAAAGCAAGGATGATGATGTTGGCAATGAGGAAGTTGGCGATGACGTCATGCAATATTTGGTTACTAATGATTATTAGACTATTAGTATTAGTGTCTATTTAGACTATCATATTTTACATTTAGCCACTTTTTGTATATGGTGGGCATTGAGCATGTTCTGGCCCTTTAGGGTGCCTAGGGTCATATATGTTTTTTCTAAGTTTGATAGTTACTTGCATATGGTACACAAGTATTACATTATTAAAAGTGTTTTTTTTTTCCTATCATTTGCTTTAATATGTCATATTTGTGTCTTTCATATGCTTAAATAGATATATAGTATATTTAATATTCATTCATTTGTTTTGCATATATCTTTGATATACGTTACAATACGATATATAAAAATTAAATTTAGATTTACAATACAATAAACGTTTGGACAACTATGAGATTACCTTTTCAAAAATACTCAAAATCACCAACATAGTTTTCTAAAGTCCCCCGAGTCCCCAACCACGGAGAACGTCAATATGCACAACACTCCAACCACTTCTCCTTATAAACGAATTCTAGCCACCACCACATAACCTAATCTCTAATCTCTCTAGTAACGCAACTCATCACCCCTTTGATCAAAGGAAGTCATTGCCACATTTAGGCTATTTCAATGAAGTTTATAAACGAGTTCCTTAATCAAGACTTAGCGACCCGAAGAGGAGAGAAGTAATTTCCTAGGTTACCCCATCCTTGTGTCCGTCCGTCCGTCTGGAATCCTCAAATAGGTGACCACCCAATCGAATCGATTACGCGACACCTTTTCCACCTCCGCCTTCCTACTCCTCCAATGTTTTCTCCTTCCTTTCTGGTCTGTAGTCTGGGGATACAGACCCAATGATTGAGCTTCAGTCATTTTCATTCAAATTCATTTGATTTAATCAACCGAGTTGCAATTATTTCATTCAATTGATTCAGTCAATAAAGATCCACTGGATTCATTCAAAAAATTGAGCTTCAATCGAATCGTTAGAAGCAATAGAGAAGCAAGCAATCTACTGATTCAGCAATCGATGTGGAAGAACCCCATTTGTCAATCGATACATAGTTGTCTCACTCAGTCTTCACCGCATTCCATTGCAGTATACTAGTCTAGAAGACATCTATCTCACATTCCACTCCACTAATCCTCTTGTTCTTCTAGTTTCAATTTGTTAGTCTACAATAACGTTACTATTTCAACCTAATTGCTTGCCAGGTCTTAAACCTAATAAAGGCCGCAAAGCTCAAACAAAGATTATGGAAATTAGCATAAGATGTAAAGAGACCTATCAGACATGATGGCGATGTTCTTGAAAGCCGTGATGAGAGTCCGATCGGTAGTGGATCCACGATTCTGCCAGCGACCGAGAGACGAGGATAAGAAGTCTCCAGAAGCCCCGTTGGGCTTGGCAATGACGGTGGAGAGACCTCCATCGGTGAGAAGAGGGTTGGACGGGCCACCGACACGAACGGGATCGTTGTCTCCAGACTCGTTGGCGAAGGTCCTCCACTCGGATGTCTCGTCGATCGAGTGCGCCTCAAGAACGAGTCCGCACTCGGAGCAGACTGTGTCGCCCGCCGAGTGGTCGAACACCACCTCGGTGCTCTTCTTGCAGTCCGTACAATACGCGTCGGACATTGCTTTGCTGGTGGTGAATCGAATCGAGAATCGAGAGTGATTGTTGAAGATGTGTTTGTTGTTGTTGTTGTTCCCCTCTGTTTCTCTCTCTTTGGATTTTGGTTGTGTGATGGGGTTGAGGAAGGAAGGATCTGTGCGTTGGATGGATGCGAACAAGATAGGAACTAGGAAGTGAGCAAGGAAAGGGGTAGAGAATTGGGGATTCTGGCATTTTCTTCCGGACTAGGCTGTGCCTTAAATAACAGAAGATCACAAAATAGCAGCATAATTTTTAGGGGCCTCCCGGCTCAACTATTTAACACCACCATCCCTATCTTTAACACCACCACCTTTCAATCTCGCACTGTCAATGTAAATTCGAAACTCTCAATTCTCAAAATTTTCTCTTAGGGTGAAAAAAATACCGATTAAATTCGGTTAAACTAAACAGAAACCGGTTATAAACGGCTCGGAGTCGATCTACGGTTCTGAACCGACCAATTAATTAGATATATATAAATTAATACAAAAACAGGTAGGTGTCAATACATGATTGATGCAACAAATGCCCATGCGATGCACCTTGTTGCACTGGATCACGCCCAAAAATAAAAATCCAAAACGCACACAACCTTTTATCTCTCAGTTTCTCTCTTTCGCTCCCAAACCCAAACGGTCGCCAAACCCTAAACCTAAATCTTTTTCTTTTAATCTGATCATCTGAGGCTCCAACACCCTGTTGCACTAAAGATTTGCACCATCTTTCGATCTCTCTCACTCTCTCAATGATCATCATCAAGGGTAATTGTTGTTTGCAGGTTCGATTTCTTCTTTTTCATCTTATCTCTTTTCAATTTCATCTATAATGTTTGTTGTTGGATCTATCTTATTGTGGTTTGATCTGCTTGTTTGTGGTTCAATTTTTCTCTTTCGATCTCTTGTTTTTTGTTTCGATATCTTGTTTTTTGCTTTTATATCTTGTTTTGTTTGTTGTTTGTTGCTTTGATATCTTTTGGCCCAACCGAATCGGACCGATCTGTAATTCGGTCCAACCGATTTCATTGATTTACAAATAAAAAATTCGGTTTCAATTTGGATTTTGGGCAAACCGAATGAAATCGGTTCAAGTCTCAAAACCGAACCGAACCGACATTGCCCACCCCTATTTTTCTTTATTTTCCTATCTTACTCTCAGCGTTTTCTCCCCAAAATAACAACAACAATCGCTTCTCTCCCACTTTCATCCATGTTGCTATTGTCGTTGTAGTTGCTTCTTTTTCACCACACCACCATCGTTTCTCGCTTGCCCCTTTTTATCTTCTCATCAACAGTAGCAGCAGCGACTACTGTCGGCTACCCTGCCCCTCAGTCATCCCCTTTTTTTATTTTTCTTTTCTCCTCTGATCCTGCCTTAGCATTTGCGAGAATGGAACTCGCTCTCACAGAGGCTGAGGCAAGATAAACTCTCATATTTTGAAGCATTCTTCTTCAGGTTATATAAACTTATCTTTAGTGGTTTTAGGATAAACTTTACATTACACAACATAGAGTTTTTTAGAAAGGTTTTTGTAGAAAAGTAAGAAGGGAAAATCAACCCTCTTGTTTGAAAGTTTGCTCTGATTCCTCGTGCATCAAATGTTTATTGGGCCAAGGTTTGAATAAATCATCATTTAATTTAACTCAAAAAAAGGAAGATTGTATCACCATACATGCAACTACGATATTCCTTTGTGGTGGGAAAGCTATATGAATACATCATATTCAAAATGGTGATTGCTATATGAAGTTTCCTTACCATTGAAAAGTCCTTGTGAAGGTAGGTAGAACGACAATTGCTTGATAAAGAGAATGAAGGCGTGCATGTCATAAATCTGCCCTACTTGGAATGATTTTTGGGTCAAAATTCAGTACTAAGTGATTAGCGCCCCCTATGTTGATTGCTCAAATAAGAGTTCAACTTTTGATCAGAACTAAAACAAACACCCTAAGTTGAGTGTCTCACTTCTTATTAGGACTTCCGACTCAATTCAGAACAAAAAAAAAACATAATCATAGTCGCATACTTAAAGCTATATCCAAACATCATAAGTAACTAACATGATAACAAGAAGAAAACAATCTACAAACACGACTCCACTATACCTTGAGCATCTCCTCCGCCTGTACTCCAATAAGAGTACACCCAAATGTTATTGGAAAAATAAATGTGGGTTAGCTAACGCTGGTACGAGCAGACCATATATACACCACAATAATACTAGGCAATATATAAATATTTTAGAGATAAACCAAGATATAACAAATAAATGAGATGAAAAATGAAAATGGAAGATATCTAACACATTTCTGATCTTTTCAACTAATACATTGTGTCTCTACGGATAATGATGTTAGGTTCCATCAGTCACCTCTTAACAACATTCATAATCAAATTGTTAAAACAAAGGACATTATCCTAATCCCCACCGTTCAACAATAAGCTACATAAGTACTAAACTTAAGTAAACTACAATACCAATACATATAATCAATTAAGCAAATGCCATGAAGCATGTCTTTCGAGGTAAACCACTACATGCAAGTATAGTTATTTGGTTTACCTCCCTGCACAAAACATTTACCTAATAAGGCAATCCAAAACATTTAACTAATAAGGCAATCCAAAATATCTAAAAAAATTATGTCACATTCTGGCACGTGTCTCAAGGTAGATCATCACCTGCAAACATAGTTAGTTGATTTACCTTTCTGCAAGGCACAATTATTCAAGACAACAAACATCACAAAGGCAAATATTTGAAGTTACTTCCATGTCATACCCTATCATACTTTTCATGTGTTGAATGGGTCACCACAAAACATCCCCATAACATGCATTAACGGCTAATCACACGGGCTAAACAAACAATCACATAAATATTACGTGCCCCGGAGATGAGCCATACTCTCATAACTCTTCCCCTACCCCTAAGGAACACTCCACTGTGCTTGGGGTATTTCCCGCATAGTGGCTTAGTTTTCCTCTTTTGGAAACTCCCTGGGAGGATCCCACCATATTACGCAGAATATACTCTGTATGGTGGCTTAGTTTTCCTTGCAAGAGGACAAACTTTATACCAAAGCCATGTGCTCTATATGGAATCGGGTCATTCATGGGTCGTGCAACAGAAGGCAAATCACATTGTCTGGGTAGGATGTGCATGTAAACAACTAAACAAGCTCAAAATCAACATCTGTACTCATTTCTTTTCATAAACCACAATTCTCAATTTTGTAAATAATATTACTATTTGATCAATGACCAGTACACACTTTAATCATTTGCTATTAAACTTTCAACCACTACACCAACAAAAAGACATGTTGAAATAGTTGAATAAACAATTATCAGATTATTTATTATTTAATTGATTTTTTGTAAAGCTAAGTATTTATTAAAAATATTTTAAAAGTTGAGGTTGGGAGAGGGGGGGGGGGCAATTGCCCCCCTCGCCCCTTAGTAGATCCACCCCTGAGTGTACTCACAGGAATCACTCTAAACCATTCTATTCTAGAAGGAAAAGCTTGGCAAATAAATGCATTGTGTTACTGCAAGAAAACCCACATACCAATTCGAAGTGTGCTCATAGGAATCACTGTAAACCACTTTATTTTGCAGGGAGAAGCTTGACAAATAAATGCATCGTGTTACAACAAGAAAATCTGTGGCCTGATTTTGAGTATACATCAAGATACTCGCATGAAGCAAATTGCCAAAATTAGAGACACCGCCAATTTTAAGTTTCAAATCATAATATTCATATTTTTTACAACCAATTTTAAGATTTGAATCATAATCTTTGATGCGTCCAAATCTTGCTCTCCCATGAATTTGACCTGCAATACAGATGTTAGACTACACAAGAACACCTTTTTGGTGGCCGAATGCACTCCGATGCTTAAGTCAGCAAATCTGTTTGAAGAATAAAGTAAATCTGGATAAAACTTAGTTAAAATTGCATACATTTGTCAAATGTTCCCTTTTACCTTTTATAATGATCGCTGTTAACTCTCCATGTGACTTAAACACGTTAGGCGCAACGAATGGAGATATTTCTCGTAATAGTCTCCTCCTTTATGGAGATGTTTCGTGGAGGCGTAACTCCCTCCACAACTCTTTTTTGTACAACGTTACTCTTCTTTATGAGAGAACTTGTGTCGAACCTAGATTTGGGCTTTGATTCGTGCGACTTGGATTTGGGCTTCGATTAAGTCTTCCTTTAATGGGCTTTGTTTGGGCCTTTATCATTGGTTTTAACCTTTTTGGGTTTTATAAACTGACCTAGTAGATGGGATGCCACATCCTCGTGATGGATGTTCTATGCCACTTGTATGGCTACGATGTTGGTCTATTTTGATGTATCATCAGCTACTCCCCCAAAGTTAGTGGGTATGCTGACGTGGCCACTAGTTTCGTGATGGTTGGTCTTTCAATTTTATCATTGCCTTGAATTTAATGTTTGTTAGCAACTTTTGGTGGGTTGGGGTCTCGATCACATGTTTATCCATTCATTTTCGTGCATATGTTTTAGAGTTTCACGCGCCATTATATCCTGCATGTCATCCCATGAGCAGTCTTTTTTTTGTTCGACTCTATAAACAGGGACATGATGGGTTTGTTTTCCTCTTTACGCCATCTTTGAAATTAGGGTTATTTCTTTTTTCCGTCGTCATCTTTTTTTTTCTTGCTTATTCGCGATGCCTGTCGGTGATTTACTGGACGGTGAGCAGTTTGCTATCTTTGAAGCTCATTTCTCTCCCAAGATGGTTTCTCAGGCGACCTTGGATAGCGTTCGTTCTGACTACTCTTTGCCTTCCGACCTTGAGATCATTTTACATCGACAGAAAGATAGTCTGTGCCGTCCGAGGAAATGGTATATTGTGTTATACCCATGTATGTTTCAATCCGGCCTTCGATTTTCGGTTCTAGAGTTATTCTAATTAGACTTTTTGGGTATTCCTCCTGCTCACATGGGTCCTAACGGTTGGAGGGTTCTGGTTTCCACATATGCAAGAGCCATCCCTTTTTGTATTCCTTTGACTGTTAGAACTTTGCAGTCGATCGTCGGTCTGTTGGTGACCAAGAGTACTTGTTTTCTTCGTTCTCCTACGTGTTTTGGTAATCTGAACGATGATATAGGGGTTGGTAATGGGACTGGTTTTATGCTTATGTCCATTGTGGCTACTTCGACTTGCGATGTCAACAAATAGTAAGGTCCTTCCGGGTTCCCAACAAGCAGACTGCAATTGACAGCGGAAGAACATGTTAGCGAGCATTTTTTGCAGTTTTCCAGGGTTCCTTTGGACACCCTTCATTTCTGATGTCATGGTAGGGCGCAACAATTTGTATAGTATGAATGAAGCTGAACAGGCTCTGCTGTTTGAGAGGCTGGTTATGGAGATTGTTGCCCGCACTGCTCTCGTTGGTGGTGGTAATGCTGTCGTTGATGGGAAAATGAGCTCGGATGTTACGGATCTCGATCCTCCTATTAGAGTTGGCGCAACTAGTCTAAATTCTAAGAAGAGAAAGGTTATGAGGCCTGTTAGTCCATTGAAGCAGTTGTTTATGAGTTCTGACCGTGTTCCAAAGAGAAAGCGGCTCATCGATTCTAATCGTCGCGCTTTTCCTTATTCGAGTTCTGTTGATAGGGAGCCTGTGAGGGATGATCACTTATCTCTGGAAGAGGCTGAAGAGATGAAGTTGGCGTTGGAGAGGAGTTAAAAGAGACCATTCGCCCATTGGATGATGACGAAAAGAGGCTCCTTTCTGCTTATGGCGGCCCTGACGCTACCGAGTGCTCTAATGATGATCCTAGAGCCATCAACGATAAGATGTTCCAATTGGTAGTTGTTCAGTCTAAGGACCTTGGTGGTCGCGATCAAGTTCTCGAGGCGTAATCTCCCCGTTGTTTTCCTTTAGTTGTTGATAATGCGGCGGAGGTCCTGTCGGCTTAGGTTTTTCTGTCCTCATTGGGACTACCACTTGTTTTGCTTTCGCTACGATTACTATGCAGCAAGAGGGTGAGGGTGGTTTTATGTCGTTCCATCTTCCTTTCCGGCCGTTGGTGGTGGTTCTTCCATGCTTCTGAATCTCCGTGTCCTCCATTTGCGAATTTGTTGGAGGGAACCAACCCCTCAAGAGATTCGAGTTAAGTCGGATGGGAAGTTTTGCTGGTTATCCCATGTTGACGTGTTGGATGGTGCACATAGACTGATCAATGAGTGGCACATACGATCGGTAGAGAGGCCTTCTATGCCTGTGTTGGATCCGGGCCTTCATCTTGATGATGGCCTTAGATATATAATGGATGAGATGAATCATCTTACCTACGCGGGGGTGATGGGTTTAGATTACCAAGCTAGTCGTAACCAGGTGGTTTCTCTAAAAAGGAAGTTTGCAGCGCTATTGTTGGTGTTTTCTCACATCCTTTGTCAATTTGACGCGTTAAGAGCGCGATGTTCAGGACAAGAAAAAATGGTTGGGTTTGCTCAAGCTTCAATGATTGAAATGGATGGTTCACTGGAATGGTTTGCAGCTGAGCTCGAATCTTTGAAAACTGATTTAGACAGTGTTTGTGCACGCTTACACAATGTGGAGAAGGAGCTGTCTGCCGAGAAGGCAATTCGTGATAATGTTGCGCGTGCCATGATAAAACAATCTACCAACCGTGACATCGCTGGAAAAAGGGTGGAGCAATTAATGGCTATGTTTGACGAGGTCAAGGCAAATACCTCCGCGATGCTTACCACTGCTGAAGGACGGCTTATTTCTGCTAGGAATGAACTTACTTTCGTTAAAGACAGGCTTCGCATTATGGAGGTGGCAGATTGGCAGCGAATTATTGATGAACAGACTGAGCTTCTTGACTATATCGAGGGGCTAGGTGTTGATTTGTCTCAGCATCGTTACTTGGTCTATCAGACCTTTGAAGATGAAAATGGTGACGAAGACCTTCCTGGTCTTTTAGATGACCCAACGGTTGAAGAGCCATTACTTTCACCTCCTCTTGGAGAGAGAGCTCCTACCAGTGATCTGGCTACCCCTCGTCCATCATATGGTGCCGCTAATGATGTTATGGATGCCTCCGCTTTATCTTCTTCTTTGAATGTAATAGAATAGTTTATTAAGGAACAACAATTTTCTCCTTGGTGTTCTTACTTTTCTTCGTAGTCGTAGTTCGTCTTGTTGACTCGTTCATGTTGCCTATACCTTCTTTAGGTAAGCCATAATTGTCGAAATGAGTTGCACCGTGTATCTCTAGTTTTGATTTTTACAGCTACATTTTTTATCTTGTCTGAATTTCGTTGATCTGAATTCTCCTACGCTCTGATGCATTTGTCTCGACCTTGTGTTGGTTGTCTCGAAGCTTTTATGAGAAAACTGGTTTGTACGTTCATCTTTTACCTCGTCAGTCTAGTGTACTAATTGACCCGAGGCTCTCTGAATTATGTTAACTCGTTTGTTCAACTTTCACTTCGTTGGTTTGATGCTCTAATCAAACCGAAGTTGCTTTTATTAATTGACTCGTTGGTCAATTTTCACTTTGTTGGTTCGACGTATTAGTCAACCCAAAGTTTTTTTCATTTAGTTGACATGTTCGTCCAAACATCACTTTGGTGGTTCGACATTCTAGTCGTCCCGAAGTTGCTTTTATTGAGTTGACTCGTTCGTCCAACTTTTACTTTGTTGGTTCAACGTTCCAGTCGACCCAAAGTTTCTTTTATTGAATTGATTCGTTCATCAACTTTTACTTTGTTGGTTTGACGTTCCAGTAGACCTGAAGTTGTTTTCATTTAGTTGACTCGTTCGTCCAAACTTCACTTTGGTAGTTCGATGTTCTAATCGACCCGAAGTTGCTTTTATCGAGTTGACTTGTTCATCCAATAACTTTTACTTCGTTGGTTCGATGTTCTAGTCAACCTGAAGTTGTTTTCATTTAGTTGACTCGTTCGTCCAAACTTCACTTCGGTGGTTCGACGTTTCAGTCGACCTTAATTTTTTTCGTTTAGTTGATTCGTTCGCTAAACTTCACTTCGGTGGTTCGACGTTCCAGTCGACCCGAAGTTGTTTTATCGAGTTGACTTGTTCGTCCAACTTTTATTTCGTTGGTTCGACGTTCTAGTCGACCTGAAGTTGTTTTCATTTAGTTGACTTGTTTGTCCAAACTTCACTTCGGTGGTATGACGTTCCAGTCGACCTAAAGTATTTTCATTTAGTTGACTCATTCGTCCAAACTTCACTTCGGTGGTTCGACGTTCCAGTCGACCCGAAGTTTCTTTTATTTTGAGTTGACTTGTTCGTCCAACTTTTACTTCGTTGGTTCGACTTTCCAGTCGACCCGAAGTTGCTTTTATTGAGTTGACTCGTTCATCCAACTCTTACTTCGTGGTTGATCGGACCATAAGTTTAATATATATCCGACTTGTGTCCTGATTTCTTTTAGCTTTACATGTTGATTGCTCTATATGCTTAAGTTTTGACGTATTTATCTTGTTGTCCACGCGTAAGATTCCGAATTTGTAATTTTATTGAAATTCCCTTCTGGATATTCCGACCAACCCTAACGGTTGTTCTTCTTGAGTAGTTACGCTACATTGAAGAGTGATTTGCTTTGTCTTCCTAATCATTGCTTGGTTGATGTCTATTCTCGCATTAGAGATTCATGTCTTTGTTGTTTATATCTCGTATAGTCTATGTTTTCAGTCGCCGAATTTTCTTTTGGTCATGTTTCGCTATTTTTTATTGTAGCTAATGGACTTGGAGTGCTATCTAATCTGGTAGCTGAGTAGTATTGATTTGATCGATGATGCTCACATCAGCGCCAAACTGTTTGATCAAGATCACGTTAGCACCGGGTTTGACATCAATTACAGAGGTTTGATCGGGTCTGTTGCCGTGATAGGGGCATAATTAGGCTATTTTTAGTACCATATTTCTATATATATTTTTAGCTATTACTTGTTAATTATATTACTAATTGCTATTTTCATGTTTGTGTAGGTTTCTAATTACATGATCCTAAAATAAAAGCTAAGTAAAGCAAATTGGCAACTAATTGCACAAGGAAACCAAGCAAAGAAGGAAACAAAACAATTATAAAAGGGATGATACCTTGCTTTGAATAGATCCATCCAGCAATAGCCTCCACAACAAGCCCTAATCCATCATCGCAGCAGTCCCTCAATCGTCTTCCTCTTCTCCTTCACAAAATCCAAAACACAACCCCCATCTCGGTCTCAGTTCCTCATCCACGTTTGCATCCCCATCCAGCCTCCTCATCACTGCCACAGTTGTCGTCGTCCTGAATCCATAACCCCCTAATCACAGCCTCATAGCCCATCCCAAAATCACGCACACATCTTCCTCACCCACTGTTCGTCGCAATCACATAAACCCAATCGAAACAGTCATCGTCCTTCTCCTCATCGTCTCGCCACCGTCTCAGTCCCTCTCTCCCTTCCACCGTTGCAGCCCCTTCTCACCAGAGCATATCGCGAAGAGGAAGGAACAGAGAGACTGGTAAAACAGATCGCAGATCACGAAGTGAAGGAAGAGTTTGTGCTATTTGCACCCCAGCTTCCACTCAGTATCACCACGCACAGGCGACATCGTTCTTTCTAATCTCTTTCTCTTAGTTTTAGTTTGATATTTAATTATGTATTGCTATTCGAACATGATTAATATGTCTAGCTAAACTTCTCTTAGTTAGGGGTGGATTCGAAGCCCTGAACATGTGTTTTATAAATTAATTGAATTTAATCTTCCTTGCTATTAGTGATTGTGTTTTGCTTAACTGCTTTGTAGAGAACTTTTCTTTGTATATTTGTTAAGGTGGCCAACTTAGTAAGCATGCTAGGATCTGGGGCTAGAGTATAGGAGAGTTTCACCTAATTGTTATAATCTTGTATTCACAAGTAGTAAATACCAAGGAACGTTGGTAAGGTTAAGTAAAAACCTAGGCAAGAACAAGATGTTGCTCATATTTGTAATTGCCTAGTCAGTGTTCATATTTTCCACAAAACTTAATGATCTTAGATTGTTATTTAACTTGTGATTCCTGTTTAGATAGCATGATAAGAATAGTTTGAAAGCGATGTTTAGTTTAATTCAACGAACGTGGGAAAATAATAAGATTAATGCAGTGCAGTCACGGTTAGTCTTGAGCATTGTCTCTCACGAGTTAGCAAGTAATTATTGAATATTGATTTATAAGCATATGTTTGGTGTGTGGAGATAAACCCTTAGCTAATTTCTCATCTTGCCATCCCTTCAGTTTTATTATCTTTACAGAAATTTTCGTAGTTACTTTCATAGTTTAATTTAGAAAATCCAATCCTCATTATTTAATTAATTAGGTTGTTAGTTGTCTTTTAGTTATTATTAGTGATAATTGACAAGCCCTTTAATCTCCGGTCTAGAACGATCTCTACTTATTCTATACTACAATCACAAAGCAGGGTATTAAGTTGTGTGCTACTAAAATAGCGCATCAATTTTTGGCGCCGTTGCCGGGGATTAGAAAAGTTGTTGATTACTTAATTAGTTTTTATTTATTTATTTATTTATTTATTTTTATTGATTTTTTTTCTTCTTTCTATCTTTATCTCAAGTACTAGTTCATGCGCAATAGGAGATCCAGCGAAAACTTAGTAGAATACGATGCAGAGCCTGAGAAAACATTTAGAAGACGAAGAAGAAAAACAAAAGAGACACAAACATCTAGCTCTTAATCTGAATCTGAAGAGTTCAACATGGGAGACAATAGATCTATTAAAGAACTTTCGGCATCCACCTTGGACAATGCTGCACCCTTGTGCATTCAGTATTTATTAGCCGCGCAGGGCAAGACTGAGTCATTAGAGCTGAAATCTAGCCTACTTCATCATATTCCGAAGTATCATGGTCTTTCTATGGAGGATCCAAATAAACATTTAAAGGATTTTGAAGTTGTATGCTCCAGTATGACGCCAATAAATGTGGATGAGAACATTCTAAAGTTGAGAGCATTCCCCTTTTCTCTGGCTGATAGGGCTAAGGATTGGCTCTATGAACTACCTTCCGGAACAGTATATTCTTGGGATAGCATGAAGAAGGTGTTTCTAGAGAAATTTTTCCCAACTTCCAAAATTATCTTGTTGAGGAAGAAAATTTGTGGTATACAGCAAGGTCCAGGAGAATCATATCCGGCTTACTATGAGCACTTCAAAACTCTCATAGCATCATGTCCGCAACATCAGATGAAGGAGGAGCTCATGATTCAATACTTTTATGAGGGATTGCTTCCTCTTGAGCGACAGATGTTAGATGCAGCGGCAGGGGAAGTTTTGGTTGATAAAACTCCAGCAGCAGCAAAGACTTTAATTGCAAACCGAGCTTTAAATGCCCAACAGTATGAGGGAATTGGAGAGCCGTCACGCCAAGTCAATGAGGTAAGTACTAATTCTAGTTTGGAAGCTCAAATGGCTAATCTTACCTCACTTGTGACTCAGGCCCTAGGGAAGCCGAATATGTTAGGAGTTGCACAAATTTGTGGCGTGTGTACAAAGCCAGGACATCCATCTGATCAATGTCCTCAACTGATTGAGAATGGCGGTTGGGAGAATGTCAATGCAGTAGGTTTTCAAGGGCAAAATCACTATAGGAATAATCCTTGTTCGAACACCTACAATGAAGGTTGGAGAAATCACCCCAGTTTTGGATGGAGAAATTCAAAACAACCTCAACAACTGACTTCGAATCGGCCACCCCCTGGTTTCGCCCAAAGGCAACCAGAACCACCTCAGCACAATTCAGGAATGCCCCTTAATTATGATGAGATTTTGAAATCGTTGACTATTTCTCAGCAGAACCAATCAAAGGATATAGCAGATTTGAAACTACAAATGGGACAGATAGCTAAGTTTATTGAACAAATTCGCGAGCAAGGAAAACTTCCTAGTTCTACCATTCCAAATCCGAAAGGCGGGTTTGAAACCGCAAAAGCAATTACATTGAGGAGTGGTAGGCAAATTGAGAATAAGCCAATAGTCCCTAAACAGAGTCAAAATAAGAAAGCTGAGTTACAGAAGGATGATCCAGCCATCCTTGAAACACCAAAGCTCCAAGGTAAGAAGGTGAGCATTCCAAATTCAGTTTCTGCTAATCTTGCTCCACCTTTTGTGCTTTTTCCAGGTAGGTTTGCCAAATCTAGGAAAGATGAACAGGATAAGGAAATTTTGGAAACCTTCCGAAAAGTCCAAATCAATATTCCGCTTCTTCATGCTATTAAGCAATTGCCGAAGTATGCAAAAAAATTTAAGGAGCTTTGCACAACAAAGAGACTACTTCAAGACGGAGAGGTAGTTAAGGTAAGCGATAATGTCTCCGCAGTTCTTCAAAGGAAATTCCCACCGAAGTGTAAGGATCCAGGTAGTTTCACTATCCCTTGTGTTATCGGTAATACTAAAATTGACAATGCAATGTTATACTTAGGTGCCTCAATTAATGTTATGTCATATTCTGTTTATCGTTTTATGAATCTTGGGGAACTAAAAAATGATGGTGTAATTATTCAATTGGCTGACCGCTCTAAGATTTTTCTTGGACATGCAGGATTCTATCGGCGATTTATCAAAGATTTTTCTAAGGTTTCTGGATCACTATGTCGACTCCTACAAAAAGATGTGCCATTTGAGTTCAATAATGACTGTCAGACAAGGTTTGACAAGCTTAAGGAGTTGTTGACATCAACACCTATCATTGCACCACCGGATTGGAGTCTTCCATTTGAGCTTATGTGTGACGCATCAGATTATGCCTTAAGAGCAGTTTTAGGCCAATGGAGGGACAAACGTCTTCACGTCATCTACTATGCCTCCCGAACCTTGAATGACGCTCAATTGAATTATTCCACAACTGAAAAAGAACTTTTAGCTGTTATATTTGCTTTAGAGAAATTTTGATCTTACTTAATTGGAACTAAAGTTATAATTTTCTTTGATCGTGCAGCTTTAAAATACTTGCTTACGAAAAAAGAAGCGAAATCGAGACTTATACGGTAGATACTTCTTCTTCAAGAGTTTGATGTGGAGATCAGGGATAAAAAAAGGGAGTGAAAACGTGGTAGCTGACCACATGAGCCGTTTGGTGCACAATGAGGAACCCTAGCCAATTCTTGAGACTTTTCCTGACGAGCAACTATTTTTGGTCGAGGTAAGTGAACCATGGTATGCTGATATTGTAAATTACCTTGTATCCAAACAGATTCCGAACACCTTAACTCGAGTTCAGAAGGATAAGCTCAAGAAAGTGGCGAAACAGTTTGTATGGGATGATCCCTATCTGTGGAAGCATTGTACCGATCAACTGATTAGAAGGTGCGTACCCGATTCTGAATTTAATTCAATATTGACATATTGTCATTCTTATGCTTGTGGGGGACACTTTGGAACTCGAAGAACAACTCGTAAGGTTTTAGAATGTGGATTTTATTGGCCCACTTTATTTAAGGATGCCAGATTATTTTGCATAACTTGTGACCGGTGTCAAAGAACAGGTAATTTAATTAGGCCCTAGAGATCAAATGCCACAACATCCTATATATAATGTGGAAATCTTCGATGTATGGGGTATTGATTTCATGGGTCCATTTCCTTCTTCTAATGGTTTCATTTATATATTGCTTGCTGTGGATTATGTTTCAAAGTGGGTGGAAGCAAAAGCCACCCGTACTAACGATTCCAAAGTTGTTGCAAAATTTATTCGTTCTAACATTTTTGTAAGATTTGGAATGCCGCGAGTGAGTATAAATGATGGAGGTTCCCATTTTTGCAACCGTACAATTGAAGCTTTGCTTAAGAAATACAATGTCACACATATGGTTTCAACACCTTATCATCCCCAAACAAGTGGACAAGCCGAAGTTTCAAATCGTGAAATCAAGGGAATACTTGAAAAAACAGTAAAGCCCACTCGCAAAGATTGGAGCATGCGACTTGATGATGCTTTATGGGCATATCGAACAGCATATAAGACACCTATAGGGATGTCTCCCTTTCGGATTGTATATGGGAAACCGTGTCATTTACCTTTTAAGACTTGGGTTATTAAGACTTTCAATATGAACATTGATGATGCTGACCTTCATAGGAAATTGCAGCTGAACGAGCTTGAAGAGATCCGGAATGACGCATATGAGAGTGCCAGGATTTATAAGGAGAAAACTAAAGCTTTTCATGATCGCATGATCCGCGGAAAGACTTTTGTGGTGGGCCAGAAAGTCTTACTTTTTCAGTGATGCCTTAAACTTTTTCCCGATAAGTTACGTTCTAGATGGGTTGGTCCTTTTATTGTCACTAATGTTTTTTCCCATGGTGCTATACAGGTGAAAAGTGTCACAACTGGAAATGAGTTCAAGGTGAATGGGCATCGACTTAAGCCCTATTATGAGTCATTTGTGGAGCATGTCGTGGAGGACGTATCTCTCCATGTTCCCACTTATTCTGAAGATTAATTGGAGATATCGTCAAGCTGCACGATGTTAAAACAAGCACTTCTTGGGAGGCAACCCAATCAGATTTGCTTGATTTATCCCTTTATTTTCTTTTCGTTATTTTTGCTTTTGATTGTTAGTAGTTTGTTTTTCCGTTTTTAAATCTTTCATTACATGTGCTATAATCTATTCACATTGAGGACAATGTTAGGTTTAAGTGTGGGGGGAACAAAACGTTGTTTTATTTTGAAAAAAAAAAGTGTCAGTCCCTTAAAATATATATATATAAATATTGGTTTTTATTTTCTTTGTTAGTATTTAGTGTAATAAAAAAAAACGAATTAAAAAAAAATTATAGTTGTTTTGAGTCTTAGGATATTTTCCAACACAATGATGATATTTGGTTTTTAATTACATGACTTTAAGGTGATTTATAAACATGATTTAAGATCTAATATTATTCTTTAGTTAATGCTTATCTATGGCTATCATATGCAAATTCACATGTAATCAATCAACTTAGTAATTGGTACTCATAGCATGCTTAGTTGAATTTAACTCATTATAACCCATATGTGAGTTTTGAGCTTATTGTTCCTTTGATTTTGAGAGTTTTTAGTTAGGTCATCTTTTATTTCTTTTGTCAATAAAAATTCGTTGCATGATCTCAATTTTGTTTTCTTTGGTTGCTACTTGGATTGCTTTCAAAATTAAGAATTAAACACTAGAACTTGTATTAATTTCGTTCAAAGCATTATATTGAATTGCATGACATGCTTGACATGATAAAGATACCTAGTTTCCACCATTGCCAAATAAGCCTGATCCATAATATATTTGCTTTAGGTTAACCCCATTGAGCCCGTTATTAAGCATTTTGTTTCATTACCCTCATTTTCTATCCCTAGCCTAATAAGAAAAGTGGAGCATAATTTGATTTGCAGAGACTTTATTGTGGTTCAAGGTATGTTGAAAAACAAGTGTGGGGGAGACCCTTGTGGTATACAGTTCAAGAAGAAAGAGTTGCAAAAAATAAAAAATAAAAAATAAAAAATAAAAAATAAAAAATAAAAAATAAAAAATAAAAAATAAAAAATAAAAAATAAAAAATAAAAAATAAAAAATAAAAAATAAAAAATAAAAAATAAAAAATAAAAAATAAAAAATAAAAAATAAAAAATAAAAAATAAAAAATGAAAAATAAAAAAATGAAAAAAAAAATGGTACAAAAAAAAAGTACAAAATGAATACAAGTCTTTATCTATATCCATTCAGTATTACAGTATCATACAGATAGTTTAATTCTTTTCAGTAGATATAAAATAATTGATGAAGCTCTTCATTATAAATGAGTCACCTCGTCATTTTCCCACTTATGTCTTGAACCATATGATTCTTTGCTAATGTCTCTAATCTTATTGCATGCTTTCACAATTTCTTCAAGCCCTTTGAAAATTTCATATCCGTTATTTCTCTTCCCTTAACCCTTGTCCTCATTATAACCTGAATTAAGACCTTTTGATTGAGTGTATCTTGCAATGTCACGATGTGGAGATTCGAATGAGGTATGAGCATATGGTGTCCCTAGTTCTTGCATTCAAGTAGTAGCATTCCTTCCATGAGATCATATATCTTAAAAAAAAAAAGTCAGAAAATGCCATTCTTTCTTGTTATATCATATGTGAGCTATTTGTTTCCCTTTTACATCAATCCTCTCACATATAACTAGAATAGAAAGAGTGATTTTACCAAACAATCAGTGAAAAAGAAAAGAGTGCATCCAGTGAGATTTTTGGGTTAATTCTTCTTGGCACGCGCTTGAGTTTCACAGTCACTTGGATTGATTAAATTGTAAATTTTTATATCATTGCTATGAACGTGTATTAATTTTCGAATGATGTGGATTTAATCTTATGTTTACAAAGAATCTTAACATGTCATGATCCGTTGAAAATCTATGAGACAAATGTTGGAAAGTATAGATTGAGTCATTTAAGTCTTTTATTTTTGTTTCTTGGATTTGCTCTAGGACTAGCAAAAGATAAGTGTGGGGGAATTTGATAGGGGCATAATTAGGCTATTTTTAGTACCATATTTCTATATATATTTTTAGTTATTACTTGTTAATTATGATACTAATTGTTATTTTCATGTTTGTGTAAGTTTTCAATTACAAGATCCTAAAATAGAAGCTAAGTAAAGCAAATTGGCAACTAATTGCACAAGGAAACCAAGCAAAGAAGAAAACCACAAAAACAAGGAAACCGAGCAAAGAAGGAAACAAAATAATTATAAAAGGGATGATACCTTGCTTTGAATAGATCCATCCAGCAATAGCCTCCACAACAAGCCCTAATCCATCATCACAGCAGTCCCTCAGTCGTCTTCCTCTTCTCCTTCACAAAATCCAAAACACAACCCCCATCTCGGTCTCAGTTCCTCATCCACGTTTGCATCCCCATCCAGCCTCCTCATCCATCGCCACAGCTGCCGTCGTCCTGAATCCATAACCCCCTAATCACAGCCTCATAGCCCATCCCAAAATCACGCACACACCTTCCTCACCCACTGTTCGTCGCAATCACATAAACCCAATCGAAACAGCCATCGTCCTTCTCCTCATCGTCTCGCCACCGTCTTAGTCCCTCTCTCCCTTCCACCGTTGCAGCCCCTTCTCACCAGAGCATATCGCAAAGAGGAAGGAGCAGAGAGACTGGTAAAGCAGATCGCGAAGTGAAGGAAGAGTTTGTGCTATTTGCACCCCAGCTTCCACTCAGTATCACCACGCACAGGCGACATCGTTCTTTCTATTATCTTTCTCTTAGTTTTAGTTTGATATTTAATTATGTATTGTTATTCGAACATGATTAATATGTCTAGCTAAACTTCTCTTAGTTAGGAGTGGATTCGAAGCTCCGAACATGTGTTTTATAAATTAATTTAATTTAATCTTCCTTTCTATTAGTGATTGTGTTTTGCTTAACTGCTTTATAGAGAACTTTTCTTTGTATGTTTGTTAAGGTGGCCAACTTAGTAAGCATGCTAGGATCTGGGGCTAGAGTATAGGAGAGTTTCACCTAATTGTTATAATCTTGTATTCACAAGTAGTAAATACCAAGGAACGTTGGTAAAGTTAAGTAAAAACCTAGTCAAGAACAAGATGCTGATCATACTTGTAATTGCCTAGTCAGTGTTCATATTTTCCACAAAACTTAATGATCTTAGATTGTTATTTAACTTTCAATTCCTGTTTAGATAGCATGATAAGAATAGTTTGAAAGCGACGTTTAGTTTAATTCAACAAACTTGGGAAAATAATAAGATTAATGCAGTGCGGTCACGGTTAGTCTTGAACATTATCTCTCACGAATTAGCAAGTGATTATTGAAGATTGATTTATAAGCATATGTTTGGTGTGTGGAGATAAATCCTTAGCTAATTTCTCATCTTGCCATCCCTTCAGTTTTATTATCTTTACAGAAATTTTCGTAGTTATTTTCATAGTTTAATTTAGAAAATTCAATCCCCTTTTATTTAATTAATTAGGTTGTTAGTTGTCTTTTAGTTATTATTAGTGTTAATTGACAAGCCCTCTAATCCTCGGTCTAGAACAATCCCTACTTATTCTATACTACAATCACAAACCAGGGTATTAAGTTGTGTGCTACTAAAATAGCGCATCATGCCGTCAATTTTGTTGTCGATAATTCGGGTTGGCTTGCATCCGTGGGTAGGGTCCTTGAATTGTGTGAGTTGATTAATGCAAGCTTCTCCATGTTCTGAGCATTGGTAAAAGTGTTAGTACTCCTACTTCGATATAGATTTGCAAGAGTGAGAGGTTTTTTTTTCGCTTGGGTTGATCGTTTTGCTCCCCCTTGCCATGAAGTGTAAGGTGTATATTAGTTCCCTAGGTTGTTCTTTCGATCTTGTGGTGAAATCTTCATTTTTTTTCCTTTGAGCTGCTTGTCTGGCATTCCAATGAATTTGTTGAGACGTCCTCTTTGAACCCAATGCTCTATTTCATCTTTCAACTTATAGCAGTCTTCAGTATCGTGCCCGTGATCCTTGTGGAAGGAACATATTTGTTTTTGTCTCTTCCTTCTGGGTCTTCTTTCATTCTGAGTGGCCAGTTGATGTTTTCCCAATTTGCCATATATTCCAGTATATTGGTTCAGCTTGTCTTTAGGGCTGTGTATGGTTTGAATTTTTTTTTCATCACACTGGTTATTCGCTCATGTCTGGGC
This sequence comes from Berberis vulgaris, assembly GCA_963556465.1. NCBI lineage: Eukaryota > Viridiplantae > Streptophyta > Magnoliopsida > Ranunculales > Berberidaceae > Berberis > Berberis vulgaris. The sequence continues at coordinate 16,455,357 of OY747133.1, forward strand.
AGCCTCGACTGCGGCTTCCCGAATTCTCGCTGGTTGGATTCGGTCTTTCAGCCATTCCAATGCCTCTTTGACTGAATGTTATGTGTTTTTGGTTTTTTTAACAGGATCACCATGCTTTTTGGAGGTTTCAGGTTGAGAGCATAAAAAAGGGGCATCGATCTTTTCACTCTGGCGGTGAAAGTAGCAACAGCTGTGTCATTGCTGCATCCATCGATCATCGTCAGTTTATTAGTGAAATGAGTGACATATTCCCTTATCGTCTCTTCGGGCTTTTACTTGATATGGAGGAGGTAGTGTGGTCATTTCATCATCCGCTGGCTTCCGATGAATCTTGTGATAAAGGCGGTGGCTAACGCTTGAAAGGAGTCTATTGACCTCGATGGTATGTTGTTGAACCAATTCATTGCTGTGGAGGTAAGACTAGTCTAAAATATTTTGCATGAGATTGACTCCATAGTCTCTTTCAACGCCATCATGTGGTGGAAGTGCCTCAAGTGATCTGTTGGGTTGGTGGTGCCATTATATACTTCAAACTTTAGTGGTGTGAACTTCTTTGGCATGGGAGTTATCATGAGGGTGTCGGAGAATGGCAGTTTGGCTAGTTCGTACAATACGTTGGGATTAGTTACTTCGATTCTTAATGAGATTTCAGCAGGCGTTCTGTCGCTCTATGGAGTCTTACCTTGGGGAAGTTCATTTCTCTCGAGGTTTCCCTATTAAGGTTCTACTGGAACTTCATCGCTTTCTCGAGTTCGGTTGGTGGAGTTTTACTGGGGCGGTGCTTGGATAGGATCGGCTAACTGAATGCGCTCCTGGTGAGTTTTCGCAACATCTTTGTCATGTGGTTCATCTGGACCGTAAGCAAGTCTACCCGAGTATCCGTGGCAGTGTCGCCGGTTGTTTGGGTTGTCTAAGCTATTGCATGTTGTGGATCTCGATTGCGGGGTGCAATTGGCCCGATGGTTTGAGCTGCGTCTTGTTCGTGAGCTGTTTGCGATACATTGTTGTCAGTAAAGAGGATTATTATGATCGTCGCTGGGTTGAGGATCTGTAGAGTGTGTCATTTGTTCTGACAGCTCGTTGATCGTTTATCAGATTTTGGTGAACTTGGTCATTGTGGATCTTCTTTTTAGAAAGGAAACTCGTCGTTCCCCACGGACGGCGAAAAACTGATGCATCCAAATCTTCTCCTCTGTGAGTTTGACCTGCAAAAGAGATGTTAGACTGCTCAAGACCACCTTTTTGGTGGTCGAAGGCACTCCGATGCTTAAGTCAGCAAATCTGTTTGAAAATGGAAGTAAATCTGGACAAAACTCAGTTAAAATTGCATACCCTTATCAAATATTCCATTTACCTTTTATAATGGTCGCAATTAATTTTCCACTTGACTTAAGCATGTGAGGTGCAACGGAAGGAGATGTTTCTCATAACAGTCTCCTCCTTTATGAAAATGCATCCGTGGAGGCGTAACTCCCCCCATGACTCTTTTTTGTGCAACATGCATCTTCTTTATGAAAGAACTCTTGTCGGGCCAAGATTTGGGCTTTGATTTGTGCAAGCCTGGATTTGAGCTTCGATTATGTCTTCCTTTAATGGGTCATGTTTGGGCCTTTATGAGTGGTTTTAACCTTTTTGGGTTTTACGAGCTGGCTAATAGATGGGACGTCAAATCCTCATGATAGATGTTCTCTACCATTTGTATGACTGCGATGTCGGTCTATTTTGATGTATCATCAATTTTCATATTATAATTTAGATCTAGATACAGTCTTCTATATACTCAAATTGTAATTCAGATCTGGATGCAGTCTATACTTGAACCCTATGTGAATGTTATCCGACGAATTTTATGCCCTAACAAACCCTTAAATTAAACAGATACTTAGTAAGTAGTAACCCATCTTGTTCTTAAAAAAATCCTAATAAACGTTGAAGAAGGTCACAACAAATTAGATAGAACTCTGTTATATTGTTACAAAATTAAATAAGTAAAGAAATCAAAATCTCCCACACCAAAAACATGCTACAACTTGTAAAGGGAAATTTTTTCATTGATGAGGGAACCAACTTTATTTATTTGGTTTTTATTATGTACAGATGGTTGAGGGCACTGAATACAAATAGGGACATTTTAGTAATTTAAAGTAAAACCACTTCCTAAATTTTTTTTCTCCACTCCACTTTTCTCACATATTAAATGTAATATATATATATATATATTTCATCTTTATTTTTCCATTATGTCCACTCATCTTTCTTCTTCTTTTGTTTCAGACTTTCAGTCTGCATGTCAGTGGTAGTCTAGTTGAATGGTCTAAGGCTGTGGTGGTTTAATCCTCACATTTTGGGTTCTATACCCACTAGCGGCAATAAATCAGAACGTCAAAGACTCTATTAAAGATAAAGACAATGACAATTCAATGGAAGCAATAACAAGTAGTATTTCGAGTTTAAAAAACTCTTTGGGTAATGTTGAAGACATTGTTGTCAATGGAAGTTAGAGATAAAGATGATAATGTTGCTTCCAATTTGTAAGAAATTAGCGTATTATCCGTGCATGATGGGAAGTGGGTCGTAGCATTAGGGTTAAACTCGATCGGAAATCTTGAAAACAAATTAAAAAAATTAAAAAAAATTCAAACTATAGTTGTGAGTTTTCCCCTAACTTTGACTTTGTTAGATATGACATTCAAATTTTTTGTTTGAATGAGCATTAAGATACTTGTTTTGTTCGAGAAAATATTGAAAAAATACTTACAACGTAAAATGTATTTGACGTTTTATCTAACATAAAATATTTTTTTTTAAATTTAAGCCTTTGTCATGATCATTCATTGCATTTGAATGATCTTTAAAAATGCATTCCAACGATACCAATTTTACCAAATTTTGACATGTACGTAGATAGTTATGACATTTTCATTTTGAAAAAAGAAAGCACAAATTTTACTCTCCACCACATGTACATTCCACTCATTTTAAGTTTTATGTTCCGTTTCTTTTGCCCTATTATGTACTTCATATTTACAAATATGTCATTGTAGACAAGATGATCTCAACCCTTAATTGGAGAAAAAAATAAATCCAAATATGCCATTGTAGAATATGAATTGAAGATAAAAGATGGCACGATAGAAAGTGGGTCATGACATTAGGGTTAAACTTAGTTTTGATTGATTGCACAATTTCAAACAACGACAAAGAATTATCCCAAAACTTTGAATTCTCAAAAAAAAAATTGATATTTTTGTTTGAATGTGCCTTAAGATGGTCGTCTCATTCTTGATAGATATTAAAAACATTAAAACTTTAAATGTGTGATACATTTTTCTTTGGAAAATGTATATGGCGTGGAATGAGTATTTTAAAATTTTAAGCACTTGTATTGATCTTTGGTTTCATTGGAAAAAACTTTAAATATGTATTTCAACGATATCAAGATTTCTGAAATTCAATAACGAAGTTGATAGTTATTGATGCAGTCGATTTTCGCTCCCTGCTTTGAACATGTTCCTGCTGACCTGCACAAGTAACGCACGTGAGCCACGAACCACCGTGGGGTCGTCGATGGCACTCCGATGCTAAAATCAGATAGGGATCTGAGGAAGGTGTAATGTTGTAACAGGGATTTTATAGCGTACCTTAGCTTACCGACCTCATGCCTTATTTATAGTGCAAGAAGTTCTGGTTCAACCAGGCCATCGTAAGCGTAGTTTAGGGAGGAGATCTTCGTGGAGATCTCTCTCTAATTAAGAGTCGTGATGTAAGAGGGAAGTTCCCTGTTAACTCTGCACTCTTAGATACGCGGGAGATAGTTCCCAATCCCAGAGCAATCCGTCGAAGGGAGTTTTTTTGTGTAGAAAATACTCTCATGTTTGCTTCCTAGTTGGAAGCAAAGAGCAACACTAATTGCCCGTCTGAAGCTAATCCTCGAGATACTTGCCTGAAGAGGACTTATGGGTATCGTTGATAGTTGTGAGCCATATGGGCCTAGCATGCTGTGAGAGTCTGGGTCCGCTTGGTTGATTGAAATTGAGCGGGCTTCGATCTACTTGGAATGGATATGTGTTGGGCCGATGCTTGAGCCCGTAATTCCTCGAGATCATTATGACACGAGTTCGGCTTAGGAGTGTGACTGTTTTTATGTATCATCTACTCCCCCTGAGTTAGCGGGCCGTCACATTGGTTTGCTAAGTCATTTCTTGAAAGGATGCGGCGTTCATGATGATTGAGTCTGAATCGTTGCTTGAGCCGCAAGCTGCATTAATTTGGGCATGTGTCGGTTCGGCGAAAAATAGGCGAGAACCTGTTCTCTAGGTCATCCGCAGTGTTGATCCTGACCTTTTTTCTTCACTTGGTTTTGAAGATATTATTCATTAAGGTTCGTTCGTCTTCTTCATGGCTCAAGCAAACCTTCTTGATGACACTATTTTGACCAAGGGCCTAGAGTTCTTTGAGGACAAGCTGTTGTCCGAGCCTGGTCTCGCTGAAACCCATGCAAGGTATGGAGTTCCCGAAGACTTGTCGTTGTACCTTCTGACGGGCGACCAGACGCCAATGTCGCCTCTGATCGGTTTCATCTGTTTGCATCGAGGGATGCTTAAAACTGGAGTGCGCTTCCCAGTTCAGGACATGATTTGGGAGTTCTTGGATTTCTTGGGGATTCCCCCGGCTCAGTTGGGACCCAATAGATACAAGATCATTATCATGATTATGCTCTGTGCTAAGAAGGTCGGCATTAGTGTGACCCCGCGGGGTGATCTAGTTGCTAACCGATCCTTGACTGCAGAGCAATGTTGTTTGCAAGTTGAAGTCACCGAGTTGCTTTGGTAAACTGTCTGATAATTTCAAGTTCTGGCAGAAGTACTACTTCTTGGCTCCTGCGGATTTGAAGTATTTTCGGTACAAGGATCATTCGTTTGAGCGACAATTCAGGTCGCTTCGTAAGTTCAACTCCTTTACTTTGACTTTGATGTGCTTGATAGTGGGCTGAATGATCATTGTCTGTGTTCCTTTGCCGGAAGGTTTCCCATTGATCTTTTTACCTTAGAGGAGCAAACCACCATGGAGTCATTCCGCGTCATGGCAAAAAAGGAGGCAGTTGATATCATAAGAGTTTCCAATTTCATTCGTAGTGGGTTGTGGGACAACTGGCACGTCGCCCCCACTTTGTATTGAGAGTCGCGCATTAAGCTGAAAAAATGGGCCCCTTCCAGGAAGATGAAGGCTGTTAGGGCCAAGACTCTCGTTTTGTCCGATGCAAAGGATCCATCTGATACGAGGAAGAAGCCTTGCGTTAGGGCCAGGCCGTCTTAGGCACGATATGCTCCGTTGAGAGAGAAGCGCGAGTCTGCTAGGCTCGTTGAGGCGAAAACTAATGTGCTTGGCTTGGAGAAAGATTATTTGTGGTTGGCCGGAGTTGCAGATGGGTCGAATCTTAGTGATGCGCAGGTTGATACCCTGAATGATTGTCTAGTGCGGGTCGCAATGGTGGCTTCTGTCGGCGTTAATTAGCGTGGGGCCACTTTGATAGAGGGTTTCGTATATGATTTGCCTGAGGTACCGACCATTGACTAGCCTGAAAGTGGTTGTGGTACCGGCCGTGTTTCCTGTAGTCCACATTGCTCACCATCTCGTTCTAGGCCACAGCTAGAACTATTGGAAGATCTTTTGGATACTTCGGTTCCTTCTTTGCCTTCGGATCCTGTTGGGTCGTCTCTCAATAAAGGGTCGGCCGTTCTTGACAAGGAAAATGCCACGGAGGAGAGTCTAAGGATGGTGGCAACCTTGAAGGGCGATCCTGAAATAATTCCTGATCAGGGGAAGCTTCATCCCGATGCACGGATAAGTCTGTTCGCATCGGACTTGGTGGAGATGAGCTCACATGTCTAGCACCAAGAGGTGGATGTTGAGTATGCTTCGAGGAAGCATATAAGCAGGCGTCACAGCTAGCTGATGGACCACACTTCAAAACACAAGGAGGATACGCTGGAAGAGCGTGTGGACAAGGGTTTGAAGTATCTTATGCTTGGTATGTCTCATATGAGCCACGCGATCGTTGCTGGGACGGAAGTAGAGGCGGCTCGTGAGAGAGTATATACCTTGGAGTGTGTCTTCTCGCATGCGCAGACGATGTATTCTGATGTGCTCTATGAAATTGAACGGCTTAAGAAGCAGGCCGAAGAGATGCAATCGGATCAATCAACTACGGCTGCTGAGGCTCAGAGGGCTTGTCTGGAGAGGGACAGACTTAACCAGGAGTTGAGCCAGCTTCGCCTAGAGGTCGAGGGTGCGCAAGAAGTTGCGGCTAAGGCGCATTCTGAGCTGTAGTATCTTGTTGAGGAGAGTGCTTCGAAGGGAGTTGACTGGGCTGTTGAGAAGCAATGGTTGGAATCTGATGTGGAGTTCTATGCTCAAGAAGCGAGAAAGGTTGAGGACTAACTCGATCTGGGAGGGTATGAACTCAGTGCTGGGAAGAGTAGTCTCAGGTCGATGCACTAACTGGCAAGTTGGAGCTACAGGAGCGTGACCTTATTGATGCAAAGGTGCGAGAAGAAGAGCTTCTTCAAGAACAAGGCAAATGTGAGTTCCGCAGGGTTGTTCATGGCCGACTGGAGTTGTTGGCGCTGATGAAGGAGGAACATCCGGAATGGGATCTTAGCCGTTACAAGATGATGTCATGTGTGGACTTGCCTGTTACCTCTGAGTCGTCGGGCGAGGAGGATAGTTCGATCCCTAATGTCCAGGTTGAAGCGCGTACAGATGCAACTTCTGCCCATGTTCCTCATAGGCTTAGCTCTTTTGTTTTTGTACATTCTCCTAATTAGGAGCAAACTTTGTGTTTTTGTACACTTTTTGTCTTGGCCATTAATGAAAACAATATTTTTCATTTCATACTTGGTGTCTCTATTGTTAGTTTTTCATTTTGCCTTGTCGTCTTACTTTGGCTTAAGCTGGTTGAATCAATAAGACGTTGTGTGATCTATCTGCGACAGAGAGATTGGCAACTTTTTATTGCAAATGACCCGGAGTAATTGTTGCGTAGTGTCTGATAGCGGGCATGCTGCGAACAGTTTAACTGGGTCGTCCCATAGGTAAGTTGTTTGAACTTTTTCTTGTTTGTCTGACTGGCCGGCAATAGTTGTTGCCGCGGGCAAGCTGTGGTGGCCGAAAATACGTGTCAGAGTGTTCACACCGAGTCAGGCGCCGTAAGCTTGGGTTGGCGTCCTAATTAGTTTTCATCTGGGCACCGGTTGTACTATCCTTGTATCAGCACGAGTGCCCTTTTTCTAATGTTAGAATGTCAATCCGTTTGAGCGTAAAAGCGCTGACTCAGCGAAGCTCATATCTACGTCCGCAGTCCTGAGGGAGAGTTGTGGTCCCATGGCAAGCTATCAGAATCAGTTTGGGGCTGACTAGGCTTCCACCTTCCGAATTATGTATGACCGAGTAAAGCGGTTGAAAAATTCGGGGAGTAAAAGTTTGGCAACTAGGCTTAAGACCAGTGGTCTTGTGGAAAGCCGTCGAAATCAGTTCGGGACTAACTAGACTTCCATCTTTAGAATCGTCGACACCCTCCCCGCGCGTTGGGGGCTACGTGTTTGAGAGGGTTTTGGCGGCCACGCTGAAGAGCAGTGGTCCAATGGCGAGCCAATCGGAATCAGTTCGGAACTGACTAAGCTCCCACCATCCAAATTATCTACCCATGAGTGCACCAAGCTACAAATTTGGGAGGGTTCGACGGCCACGCTGAAAAGCAGTGGTCCCGTGGCAAACTGTCGAAATCAGGTCATGGCTAACTGGATTCCCACCTTCTAAACTATCTACACCCTCGCAATGCGGGCTACAAGTCTAGGTTTGGTGATTTGACAGCCACACTGAAAAGCATTGGTCCCGTGGCGAGCCATCAAAATCAGTTCGGGACTGACTAGCCTCCCACCTTTTGAACCGTCGACACCCTCCCCGCGTAGTGGGTGCTACGTGTTCGAGAGGGTTTTGGCGGCCATGCTGAAGAGCAGTGGTCTCGTGGCCAGCCATTGGATTCAATTTGAGACTGACTAAGCTCCCACCATCCAAATTATCAACACCTGAGTGCACCAAGCTACAAATTTTGGAGAGTTCAGCGACCACGCTAAAAAGCAACACTCCCGTGGCAAACCGTCGGAATCAAGTCATGGCTGACTGGGTTCCCACCTTTTAGACTATCTACACCTTCACAGCACGGGCTGCAAGTCCAGGTTTTGATCAGAAGCTTTCGTTCTCACTTGATTAGGTTACTTGATTAGGTTCGGCAAACACTAACCGCGAATGGGGCAGTGATCCCTGGCGAGTTGTCGTCACCAGTCATGGCAGCGTTGATTAGACTCCCACTTCTTAAACCATCGATGCCTACGCTAAGCAGACTGGGTGTCGAGGTGAACCAGAAGCTATCGTCATCAGTATTGGCTGACTAAGCTTGCCTGGTTTGACCAGAGGTTCTGCCTGCTGAGGGGCGTGCGAACCTAATGGACGAAGTTACCTTAACTCGGCGAGTGGTAAAGTCTGTATGTCAAAGTTGACTAGGATCCTCGAGTGTTTGTGCCAAGCATGCGACAGGGTGCTTCTCGGATAAAAGGATAAGCCCATGGGTTTGCAGAGGAAGGGCTAGGGTTTCCTGTGTGGTGTGTTACGTGTACGGCATAGATCGCACGGTTATACGTGTATGGTGTAGGCTGTGTGACGTTTGAGTATATCAATTACTCCCCCTCAATTGATGGGGTTGTGTGCAACACCATTAATTGATTAACGTGATCTGCGTAGTTTTCTTGGGAACCGTTGTCGTCCTTTTTCCCATACGACATTCAATGATTAGCAGTTAATGCTGGAGTGCTCTTTTGGTTACCACTATTTATATATAATGGTGTTTTTCAATCGTTGTAGGCACCATCTTTTGTTGAGTTTATTTTCTGTATGTAATGTTCTTGTCTGGATAAAATGCTATGGGTTTTTTCGAAAGCTGAGGGAATTGTTTTGGGTTTTTCAAAGGCTGTAGTTGGATCTCCATCACTAGACTTTTCGAAAGTTCTGATGTTTACCTCGACCAGGCATAGTGATAGTTGCTTTTATGCGTGGTCACCTGTTGTGGGTGGGCATGTTGTTAATCCACTGAGGTCTCGTAATCTCTTCTCATACCATGGATAAGTAGTGTTGGTACTTTCCAAAGGGAACGATTTCTCTTTTCTGTGCAAGTGCCTTATCATTGTTCCTGGATGTTTGATCTCAGAGATAGCAGCTGCGTCCCACTTCGTGGTGGTTGCCTCCATCACTTCTTGATTAACACCATCGTCTCTCTTGCGCTGGAAGTCGGCATCCGGGTTGAAGGTGGAGTCAGGTATGGCCAACTTGAATGGGCCTTTGATTCCCAAATATTCCATTCCCCCTTGCGTGGGAAGGCATATGCATTCCCAGTTTACCTGATACTTGTCCCAAGTTCGCAAAGTGTGGGAATTGGGTCTGAGTGTTTGCATGGGAAGGCGTATGGCATTAGGTTTTCCTCCTTGAGGTCCGTGTTGCGGAAAGCATTGTGGAACAGAACATTGAGTGAGCTTCCTGTGTCAACGGGATCTCTCTTGACTTCCCACTTTGCGATGGAAATGGAAATGACCAAGGCGTCGTTGTGCGGTGCTCGGACTCCATCGAGGTCCTTGTCCGTGAAAGTTAAAGTGGGAATGGGGTCTTGAATTTTTGAATAGCAAATGCGTATGTCTTCAACCGCAGATTGTGTCCGCATATCCAGCAGAGTCTGCTTGTGGGACCTGTGCAACTGGTCTTCATTCAGTCCGACTCCATGAAGGACGTATATTATCCCAAGAGTCTCATTCTCTATTTCTTTGACCGACTCCCCCTGTTCCTGGTCTATTCTGGCTGATTCTCAGACTTCAGGAAGTCTTTGAATTTGCCATTGCGGATCTAGTGTTCTACTTCATACCTCAGACTTTTGCAGTCATTGGTTTTGTGGCCACTTTCCTTATGGTATGCACAATACTTTTCGTTGTCCTTTCTGGCAGGGTCTCCGCGTGTTTTCAGGGGCCACTTCAATTCCTCCCAATTTTTCATGGAATTGAGTACATCCGACAGACTAGCATTTAGGGGTGTCACGGCTCTAGATCCAACGTAGTTGGGTGACTTCTCTAGCCTGAGACAATCAGGATCCAGTCTGTTTTAAGTGTGTTTCCTCTTGCTTCGCTCCTCATCCTCGTGTCTTTTTTCCTCCTTGTCCTTCGAAGCCCTTCCTGTTGCCTTCGGTCTCTCTTTTAGCAGTCCTTGACTCCTCCAGGGTGATGTGTCTCTGGACACACTTGAGGAGCCCTGCCATGTCCAAAGGGGGCTCCAAGGTGAGGTCCTTGAAGAGCTACACCCTTAGATGAGGGTTAACTCGTTGTTGAAGCATGTGACGTAATCTCGGAACATCTCACCGGACCTCTGCCTTAGAGAGAGTATGTAGTGCGGGCCTTTTCTGAATCGTTGGCTTCCGACGAAACGTGTCAAAAATTCTTTCGCCAATGTTTTAAAGGAGTTGATTGACTTCGGTGGAAGGCTGATGAACCGCGTCAACGCAGGGCCTTTAAGACTGGTGGAAAAGGTTCTGCACATAACGCATTCAGATCCTTCCTTGAGCACCATTACGTGCTGGTAATAGCTTAGATGATTGAAAGGATCGATGGTTTCGTCATAGGAATCGAGCTTCAGGGGAGTGAACTTTCTCGGATGTGCTTCATTCTTGATCCGGTCCACAAAGGGTGGGATGGAGAGGCGATATAGTACGTCCAAATCGTGTTTTCTTCTGTGGAAAGGGTTCCCGGGACCGAGCCTCTTTGTCCTGGCGGTTGAATCAGCATTAGCCGCACAACCTCCCATAGTCCAATAGGAACTGGCGGGGGTTTGGCTCTCCTGCACTTGTTCCCTATCGTCCACTGAAGGTGGAGGTTCGTGTTATTCCTGATCTCCATCAGCAGTGGGTGGATTATGTCGTGTGAGGGTCTCCATCGCCTTGATAACCTGCTGTATTTGGGATGTTAGCACCTCGATTCTGGGATTTGTCGTTGTCACCGTTGGTGCAGGGGCGTGAGTAGACTGCCTGTGTATGGCAGAAACTGGTACAAGGACAATCAGAGCATTGGATGTGTCCCCTGGTTTGTTGTTGCGTAACCTGGTGGTCACCATCTCTCTGAAATTTGGTAGGAGACAACACTTAGTGTAAAGTTAAGAACTATGTTGTCCCCACAGACGGCACCAAACTGATGTAGTCGATTTTCGCTCCCTTCTTTGAACCTGTTTCTGTTGATCTGCACAAGTAACACACGTGAGCCACAGACCACCGTGGGGTGGCCAATGGCACTCTGATTCTAAAGTCAGATAGGAATTTGAAGAAGGTGTAATGCTGTAACAGGGATTTTGTAGCGTACATTAACTTACCAACCTCATGTCTTATTTATAATGCAAGGAGTTCTGGTTCAACCAGGCCATCGTAAGCGTAGTTTAGGGAGGAGATCTTCGTGGAGACCCTATCTAATCTCTAATTAAGAGTCATGTTGTAAGAGGAAAGTTCTATGTTAGCTCTGCACTCTTAGATACACAAGAGATAATTCCCAATCACAGAGCAATCCGTAGAAGGGAGTTTCTCTGTGTGGAAGATACTATGGTTTTTGCTTCCTAGTTGGAAGCAAATAGTAGTTGTAGTTGCTCGTCCAAAGCTGATCCTCGAGATACTTGCATGAAGAGGACTTATGAATATCGTGGATAGCTGTGAGACGTGTGGGCCTAGCATGATGTGAGAGTCTGGGTCCGCTTGGCGGACTGAAATTGAGCGAGCTTAGATCTGCTTGGGCCGATGCTTGAGCTCGTAATTCCTCAAGATCATCATGACATGTATTCGGCTCAGGAGTGTGACCGTTTTTATAATATCATCAGTTATGATAATTTCGTTTTAAGAAAAAAAAAACACACACACACACACACACAACTTTTTCTCTTCGCCACATGTGCAATCCACATAATTATTTACTTTTAGTGACAATTTACCTTTCCACATGTTTTATATTTATAAAATGTCATTATAGAAAATAAATCTCAACCCTCAACATCTTTTCTAACTTTCAATCATAGTCATCTTTTATCTCCAGTCGCTAATGAATAGTGAAACACCAAGCTGATTTGTAAAATACACTAAGATACCATAAAAGTTCAACATGATAAATAGAGTTTATTCTACTTTAAAGATCAAGATAAATAAATATCAAAATGTTGGGTATGGGTATAAACTCATGCACTCTTATTGGATTGATGGAAGGTAAAACATAAAAGCTAACTTTAAGTCCTAACCATTAGATGAATGAATCTCAACAATAAACTTTAAGTTCTATGTGATTCGTTAGATTATTATATTTGGGTAAATCTCAGCCGTCTTTTATCTCCAACCCCAAACACCATTATGATTTGTAATATAGACTAGGATATTCCCCGTGTCATTGGCACGATAAAAGTTTATCCTTCATACTAACTGCCTAATCACCATCAACAATTGAAGAACAATAAATAAATATCAAAATGTTGGGTAACGGAATCGAACCATGCACTCGTATTGGGGATTGATTGAAGGTAAGATATAAAGGCTAACTTTAAGTCTCAACCATTAGATGAAACGAATCTCAACCATGAACTATGTTTATCTACAAACTTATCTCTTGGTGCTTTAATTTCTACGGGATCCGTTAGATTCTTATATTTGGATAAATCTCAGCAGTCTTTTATCTCCAATCTCAAACACCATTCTGATTTGTAATATAGACTAAGGTATTCCTTGTGCCATTGGCATGATAAAAGTTTAAAACTTGTCAAAACATGATCACCCTTAAGTTTTCATCTTTCATACTTATATGCCTAATCACCACTGTCAACAATTGAAGAAAAATAAATAAATGTAAAAATGTTGGGTATGGGAATCGAACCCATGCACTCTTGGTGCTTTAAATTCTATGCGATCCGTTAGATTGATATATTTGGATAAATTTCTGTCGTCTTTTATCTCCAACCTCAAACACCATCCTAATTTGTAATATAAATTTTAAAAATTGCAACTACTCATCTTTCCTTTCCTAATCTAACAATTTTTAGATAAAAATAACTACAACTATGAAAGGATGCGAGAACCCACATTCTTGGGTTTAAATAAGATTTCTCCTTGTAAAAGACTCAACCCTAATTCTAGACCTACTTCTAAATTCTAACATTCTACTACATTATTTTCCCTTCCATTCAAAATTCAATATCATCATCCCTTTTTATCATACCCACGACCTCCTTTTCGATCATTTTTCCTGTTATCATTGTGACCATCATAAGATTGATGGGTTGATAGTGTTGATCTTGATGAAGTTTAATGTAGTCCTTCAAATCAGCAACAACTAGCTCAAGGTTTTTACAATTGTGTATCTCTACCATAAAATCTCTAGAAGTGTCATTCAGCCTAGCAATACCAGTGGAAATACTGCCATCAGTAAAAAGAGGATTCGAAGGGCCACCAACACGAATGAGATCGTTGTCTCCCGACTTGTTGGCAAAGGTCCTCTACTCGGATGTCTCGTCGATTGAATGCACCTCAAGAACGAGTCTGCACTCGGAGTAGACTATGTCGCCTGGCGAGTGGTCGAACACAACTTTCGTGTTCTTGTAGTCCGTACAACACGTGTCCAACATTGTTGGTGGTGACTGATGCAATCGTTTTTCACTCCCTGCTCTGACCTAGTTTTGCTGACTTGCACAAGTAACGCACGTGAGCCACGGATTACCGTTGTGGTGGCCGATGACACTTCGATGTTAAAGTCAGACAATGATCTAAGGAAAGCATAATGTTGTAAATATAGAATTTGTAGCGTACCTTAGCTTACCAACTAGAGGTAAGCCTGGTTCTACCAATTCATCGAAGGCGTAGTTTAGGAAGGAGATCTTCTTGGAGATCCTTCTTTAATTAGAAATCGTGTTGTAGGAGAGAAGTTTCATGTTAGCCTTGTGCTCCTAGATACGCGGGAGATAGTTTTCAATACGAGAGCAATCCGTAGAAGGAAGATTCCATGTGTGGAATGTACTCTGGTATTTTCTTCCTAGTTGGAAACAAAGAGCTGTTGTAGCTGCCCATCTGAAGCCGATCATCGAGATACTTGATTTAGTAGGACTTACGAGTATTGAGGATAGTTGTGAGACGTGTGGGCCTAGCATGCTGTAAGAGTCCAGGTCCGTCTGGTGGACTGAATTGGGCGAGCTTTGAACCGCTTGGGCCGGATCAGTGTTGGGCTGATGCTGGGGCCCGTAGTTCCTCGAGATCATCTTGACACGTGTATGGCTCAAGGGTGTGACCGTTTTTATGTATCATCAGTGATAATAAATCGAACTGGGAGTCGAGAGTGGTTGATTGATCAAAGTTGTGTTCTTGTTGTTGTTCTTCCTGTCTGTTTTTCTATCTGGATTTTGGTTTGTGTTGGGGTCGAGAGTGGTTGATACCGGCTGCGAAGGTCAACGAGATCCCTCTTCGACATCAAAGATGTCCCGAAAAACTCAGTGCAGGTCGCGAGACAGTCAGATGAGAAACAAGAAGTCATGATTGGAAGAAAATATGCACTTGGCCCGACTGAAGAAAATTCTTGGCAAGAACAAACAAGAACCCTAGAAGGGAAAAATGTCAAACTCCCTCAAAGAAGGTCTATAGAGACATGACTTGCAGGTTAAGCAATCACCAAACCACTACACAAGTAATAACTGCAGCGCAGAAAGCTAAAAAGCACCGAAATATATCATCATAACATCGCATAGACCCCTACGCACAGATAGTTATTGGCCCAATACGTAGACCCACCAACTAGAGGGAGTAACTGATGAGACATCAATCCACCAGGCAATCACAACGGTACATGCGGCACATGCCAACCCTAATATGGTAAAGGCTTCAACATGGTCCCAAGCGGCCCCAGTCATAAATTGTTGTTTAACTGGTAAGTCAGATGCCTAAGCTCAAGTCAAGCCAGCCCTAGAGGCACGAGTCTTAGGGCTTGCCCCAGGACAATAATGCCCGAACATGAATCTTACAGTTGTCACAAGCTCGAGATCCACTCGCACAAATTAGCTCTTAGCCCAATCAAACATTGGGTCCTAAACAGAGCCAAGTGCCAAAGAGACTCAGTTATGCAGTGAGATCTCCTCCTTTCATCACGAGCTTGATCGCAGGGACAAATGACAAGGGAACACTTGCTATAAAGGAGATGAAAGGAAGAAAAAAGGTACGCATATACTTTTCTATTTACTTTCAGTCTTCACTCTTTCTTGCATCGATATCTGACTTAAGCATCGGAGTGCCTTCGACCACCACAGCTGTGGTCCCTGGCAAACCGCTACTCATTTTTACATGCTCAAGCAGGAAAGACATAACCAAATTTGACAATTTTGTTTCAAACTATGAACCCAATTTAAAGCCATAATATCAGCTTCTGTAATCAAAATATGAATATCAAACTATTATTTAAAGCCATAATTTGACAATAATATAATCAGCTTCTGTCAGTCAATTTGGTGGAATAAACTTCCAACTGCTTGATGTCTATAACAGTTGTGTAGTTATTGCTTACTAATATATTTCTTTTTTGTTTCGATATGTAATCTGGTCTGAAGCATATATGTAATTATTATCAAGCATATATTGGCATAGTTGATCTTTTGAATCTAAACATTCATAACTAGTTGAACAAGGATAGGCATATTCAATCAGGCTAACTAACAAAATGCACAGGTACATAACTACCAAATACTATTCAAGCATCAATGCAAAACCAAATCAGTGAGCCTTTCAAAAAAAAAAAACCAAATCAGTGAACGAACTTACTGAAATTTAATTAACGACATTAAATGAGTCTTTAATTACCTGCCATTCAGGTGAATCCGAATAATCCATCATCTTGCTCCACTGATCAGGATCTAAATTTGGAGGACATAATCCTTTGCAAATATAGAAAAAGTTCCCTAAGTCACTTTTCATCACATGTAACTAAAATTCAAGTTAATATAGTCCATGATCTCAACCATAGGATGTTATGGCAATACTACAATTATAACTTGAATAAGTAGGTACTTAGGACTCTGAACCAATAGAAGGAAGGTCAACATCGTATATGCAAATTCTTATAATTTTAGTTTCTTTATTTTTGTTGCTTGGAAGTAGATGATACTATATTGACTTTTCATGGCTAGTGAATCAAACTGGTCAATCAACACATAGAGCAAAAGAATCAAGGTTGGTAATATTCTTCTCAGTTATCATGCGAGTTGTCACATATGAGACATTATTTTGTTTGAGATGGTTATTGCAAAAAGAGGGATTCATGTACCTGCCATTGATTTTAGAATCCAATTGATCTAAGAAATCCAACGGTCATATATAATGTGATCAAACCATCTGCATCACGGGTACAAGAAATTATTAATACCTTTATCAATGACTTACAAATCTAAAACCATAACCATCGAGCTATTTGGTGTGAAAAAACAAAGAGAATTACAAAACTTGTCTCCATTGTTTGTTTTTAGTATGGGAGCTCAACCAAGTAGATAAATAAACTTTAAAATTAAAAAGGAGAGGTTAATCGAAATAGAAAAATTCCAACTCAGTCAAAAAGAATCTGTAACCAGTTCAAAGAATATGTGTTTCACGTTCCCTTGTATTAGTTTGTGTTCAGTAGATTAGTATGGAAGAAGACAGGAAGGCAACAACTAATTCCAAGTCAAGTTGTACTTCAATTCATGTGTTCCCTCCTTCACCTGTGAGAGTTCAGTAAACCTAAATTGAACGTTGACATTCAACACATCGTGTGTAAATTAGATCAAAACCGAAAACTGACTCGATTAACTAATAAACAGGATCTAATTTTTAGTTCACTTGCTTTAGGAGAGAACATCATTCTTACTTGTAGTATTTCAGTATGTTACAGGAAAACATATCCAATCCAATCAATTAACACCAAACATGGCGAGTTCCACATGAGACATTCTTTTCACCAGTTGGATCAAATTTGGTCACACGTATCCTAACAATAAAAAATAAAATAAAAACAACCATATTAATAAAACCCACATCGGATCAAACCCAACTCAAAAATCAACCCATCCAATCAACCCAAGACAACAAATCCTTCCATCAAACAACGAAAATCCAAATACCATTACACAAAACCTTCAAAGTTTACATCTAAGCAATACAAACATACCCAGACACCAATCCACGAAAAAATAACTCAATTTGATAGTGTTCTACATCAATACTACAATACATCAAGAACAAAACACAAAAGATTAAACATCTTTCCTACCCCATCTTAGTTAAAAAGATGAACCTTGGTGGAGCAAGAGAACAGTTGAAGCACGCACATGAAGATGGAGAGAGTGTTGAAAGAAGTGGTCGAAGATTTCGAAGTTAATTAATTAGGATTAGTTATCTTAATTAGTGGTTAATAAAATCCCGATATGTAGGGATATTTTTAGTGTCGTTGTTGGGAGTTACCAGTAACTGAACCACGATGGGGTTCATCTTCTATACGTGGGTAGTTTTTCAGTTCAGATTGTAAGGCATATATATGCCAGACATTTGCATGAATAATATTGGAGAATTGAAAGCGTATTCATCTTCATTTCACTTCAAGATCATACTTTGTTTTATCATTTGGTATCAGAGCAAACTTCACAAGGGCTTGGTTTTTTAAGAGAACAACAGCAGCAAAAGGAGAAGGAGATGACCTCTGAAAGCAGTTTCGTGCAGCCTGCAATTCCTAGATTCGATGGGCATTACGACCACTAGAGTATGCTCATGGAAAATTTTCTGAGGTCTAAGGAATATTGGGGCTTGGTGGAGACTGGAGTTACGACAGCGGCTGAAGGAGTACAGGCCTCAGAGATTGCAGATCAGAATCTCAAAGACTTGCGTGCAAAGAATTACTTGTTTCAAGCCATCGATCGCTCAATTCTTGAAACAATTTTGAAGACGGACACTGCAAAGGACATTTGGGATGCAATGAAGATGAAATATCAAGGGAGTGCCAGAGTGAAGCGATCTCAGCTTCAAGCACTCAGGAAGGAGTTTGAAGTCCTCCACATGAAAGTAGGTGAGTCTGTAAATGACTACTTTGCACGCATCCTCACAATAGCTAATAAGATGAGAACTCATGGAGAGAAGATGGAGGATATGATTGTTATAGAAAAGATCTTAAGGTCAATGGCTTCTAAATACAATTATGTGGTTTGCTCAATTGAGGAATCAAATGATCTGGATAAAATGACAATTGATGAACTACAAAGTAGCTTGTTAGTTCATGAACAAAGGATGAATAGCCATGAAATCGAAGAACATGCTCTGAATGTCTCACATGAGGACTATCAAGGTGGTAGAGGACGAGGGAGAAGTACGCTTTTCGAGGACGAGGAAGAGGTAGAGGAAGACGGGCTCAAGACAAGTCACTTCTGGAATGCTACTACTGCCATGATCTTGGACACTTTGCGTTTGAGTGTCCAAAAAGAGGCCAACGTGTTCATTATGCAGAAGCACACGATGAAATGCTCTTGATGGCTTATATTGAAGACAAGAAAGAAGGGAGTGAGGAAGCTTGGTTTCTGGACTCAGGTTGTAGCAATCACATGTGTGGAAAGAGGGAGCTCTTCACTTACCTAAATGAAGGGTTTCGAGAATCGGTCAAGCTAGGGAACAACTCAAGTCTTGCCGTGGTTGGTAAAGGTAATATTCGTATGCAAGTTGGTGGTATGCAAGTTGGTGGAGTCACTCAGGTTGTAACTGAGGTATTTTATGTACCTGAGTTAAGGAACAACTTATTAAGCATGGGGCAATTACAAGAGAAGGGTCTGACTATTCTCATTCAACACAACAAATGCAAGATTTATGCATCTGGTAGAGGCCTAATCATGGAGACTACAATGTCAGTAAATAGGATGTTTGTCCTATTGTCTAAGGTACCTAAAGCTCAGCCCCAATGCTTCAGCTCTTTGAGTTCAGATCCCTCCTATATCTGGCACTGCAGATATGGTCATTTGAGCTATAGTGGCTTAGAAACCTTGAAGCAAAAGAATATGGTGATAGGATTACCTAATATCAACTAACCTGAAGTTGTGTGTGAAAGTTGCCTCAAAGGGAAGCAACAATGTGATTCATTCCCGAAGGCAAGTAGCTGGAGAGCCTCATGTCCATTGCAGCTCATACATGCAGACATTTGCGAGCCAATCTCTCCTATTTCAAACAGTCAAAAGAGGTATATTTTGTGTTTCATAGATGATTTCACTCGTAAATTATGGACATACTTTCTAATAGAAAAATCAGAGGCTATTGAGGCATTTAAGATATTCAAAAAAAGAGTGGAGAAGGAGAGTGGCTTGAGCATTAAGGGACTAAGAATTGATAGAGGGGGTGAATTCACATCAAATGAATTCAGTGAGTTATGTAGTGTCAATGGGATCAGGAGACAATTGACTGCAGCCCACACACCCCCAACAAAATGGGGTTGCTGAAAGGAAGAATCGAACTATCATGAATATGGTTTGATGCTTGCTTTTAGATAAAGGAATTCCAAAGACTTTCTGGCCTGAGGCAGTAAACTGGATTGTGCATGTGCTGAATAGAAGTCATGCATTGGCAGTGAGATATAAGACTCCTGAGGAGGCTTGGAGTGGGAAGAAACCATCTGTAGAGCATTTTAGGGTGTTTGGCAGCATAGGGTATGTGCATATACCAGATGCAAAAAGGACTAAGCTCGAGGATAAGATTATGAAGTGTATTCTCTTGGGAGTCAGTGAAGAATCTAAAGCTTACAGGCTTTATGATCCTTGGACTGAAAAAAATCATAGTAAGCCGGGATGTAGTATTCAATGAGAATGAAAGGTGGAATTGGGGTGATAAGCATGTTGATCAAATTAATGTAGCATTAGAATGGGGTGATAATGATGAAGATCATGCAGATTCTGAGAATGGGAGTGAAGAAGACAATGTTGATCCTGAAGCTAACAATGATGATCTTGCAAGGAATGAAAATGAAGAGATCATAGTGGCTGAATCATCTGCACAAGACACTCAGGAAGGTGAACTTGGAAGGACCAGAAGGCCACCTGCATGGATGAGGGATTATGTGAGTGGAGAAGAAGTTGAGGAGGTTGAGACTGACAAAGTTGAGGAGGTTGAGACTGACATTGTTGCTAATATGGCATTACTTGCAGATAGTGAACCTGTCAACTTTGAGGAAGCCGTGAGAAATGAGAAATCGAGATATGCAATGGAAAATGAAATTCACTCCATTGAGAAGAATGATACTTGGGAACTAATAGAACTTCCAGCTGGAGGGAGGGCTATTGGAGTCAAGTAGATTTTCAAGATAAAGTTGAACGATCAAGGTGAAGTATACAAGTACAAAGCTCAACTTGTGGCTAAAGGGTACAGTCAAAAGGAAGGGATCGACTTTGGAGAGGTGTTTGCACCAGTAGCTAGAATGGATACTATTCGTCTAATTCTAGCTCTTGCAGCTCAAGGGGCTTGGCCAGTCTTTCAGCTGGACGTGAAATCAGCCTTCCTGCATGGAACTTTAAATGAGGAGGTCTTTGTGCATCAACCACCTGGTTTTGAGGTAAAAGGAGAAGAACACAAAGTTTACAGACTGAAAAAGGCTTTGTATGGGCTAAAGCAAGCACCTAGAGCATGGTACAGTCGCATTGAGCAATATTTTCTACATGAGGGATTCACAAAGTGTCCATATGAAGCAACTATGTTCATCAAAAAGGTAGAAAGAGGTAAACTGTTAATTGTTTGTCTTTATGTTGATGACCTTATATTAACTGGAAGTGATGCTAGCATGTTTGATGACTTCAAACAATCAATGATGTCGGAATTTGACATGACTGATCTCAGGAAGATGAGATTTTTCCTTGGCATTGAGGTGAGACAAAGAGATGAAGGAATCTTCTTATGCCAGAAAAAGTATGCACTGGAAGTGTTAGAAAGGTTTAAGATGGAAGACTGTCATCCAGTGAACAATCCAATTGTTCCAGGGGTTAAGATTGACAAAGATGAGAATGTAAGGAGAGTAGATAGCACCATTTACAAGCAAATCATTGGAAGTTTAATGTACTTAACAACTACAAGGCCTGACATCATGTATGCTATCAGCCTCACTAGTCGGTTTATGGAAAACCCGACTGAAATGCATCTTCAGGCCATCAAAAGAATTCTAAGGTATGTTAAGGGTTCTCTTGATCTGGGAATATTCTATAGCAAGGGAGGAGATAAAGATTTAATTGCATATAGCGACAGTGACTATGCTGGGGATTTAGCAGACAGGAAGAGCACATCTGGTTCAGTTTTCATGTTGGGAACAGGTGCAGTCTCTTGTTCATCAAAGAAGCAGCCAGTTGTGTCTTTATCCACAACTGAGGCAGAGTTCATAGCAGCTGCAACGTGCTCTTGTCAAGTAGTGTGGCTAAGGAGAATCTTCAATGAACTTGGAAGGAAACAGGAGGAGGCAACAGCTCCACAATTAAATTGGCAAAGAATCTTGTTCTTCACGGACGTAGCAAGCACATTGACGTGAGGTTTCAGTTCCTTAGAGAATTAGCGAACAATGGAGTTTTGAAGATGATCTACTGCCACACACAAGATCAATTGCCGATATCATGACCAAACCAGTTAAGTTGGAGACATTCTTGAGGCTGCGCAGCATGCTAGGGATGAAATCAAGTCAGAGATTAAACTGATCGTTGCATGAATGCATGATCAGTTTAAGGGAGGATGTTGAAAGAAGTAGTCGAAGATTTCGAAGTTAATTAATTAGGATTAGTTATCTTAATTAGTGGTTAATAAAATCCCGATATGTAGGGATATTTTTAGTGTAGTTGTTGGGAGTTACCAGTAACTGAACCACGATGGGGTTCATTTTTTATACGTGGGTAGTTTTTCAGTTCAGATTGTAAGGCATATATATGCCAGACATTTGCATGAATAATATTGAAGAATTGAAAACGTATTCATCTTCATTTCACTTCAAAATCATACTCTGTTTTATCAGAGATGAGGCAATGGAGAGAGAAAGAAAGAGAGAGGCGAAGAGTGTCGTAGAGTCTCCTGCGATGGTGGTTTTTTCTAGTTCGACTGAAGGGGAAAAGATGTGAGTTCGATAGAAGGAGGCGAGGAAGAGGCGGTGAGTTCGATGGAAGAGGAAGAGGCAAGTTCGGTCAGAGGCGAGGAAGACTGAAGGGGATAGAGGCTACTGAAAGGCGAAGAGGCGAAGAAAATAATTTTTTTTTAATTTTGATGAGGTCGTAGCGGATGTATAAGCCACAAATTAACTTATCCGCTAGGAACAAAGTTGGTGACCCATATAAACGCCAGTCATAGACTACGTGTCAGCTACAACCACCAGCACTAATTCTCTCAATATTTAAAGTGTAATTACACGGAAACATTTCCTGCTTTCGACTTTCGTGGCAGTTATAACAACCAGAAATTAAATTCTGGCGGATATAAAAGACATTAATATCCTGTTTTCGGCGGTTACTTTTATCTGATGGGACAATTGTAATACCGCTACCACATTCCACCAGATCTGCCTCTTTTTGTTCTAGTGCATGTAACCCAAAACATTATAGAAAAATAAAAAATAAAAAACATGCTCACTCTAGTCCACTTCCCATTACGTTGTTCCAACTAAGGAGCTCTCATTCCTTACGAGTTTACATGAAAACTTCGTAAGAGTTTTATCCACAAACCCAAATGAACCATTGACGCCATAATCAACCAAACTTTCCATAGGTCCTAATCAAGCTTGACAAATCAGATTACCTTTGAACTTCAAAGAACCTTTCCTTGGTAAAATTGTAGATCACTTCTCGGACTCCTTTAGATGAGAATGGCCATTGATTGCTTACCAAAGTACTATATCCCTTAGATGATTGATGTAGAACATATGACTGAAATAATTGAAGACGTAATGGATGGACGAAAGATAATAGAACGTAACCGGAATTTACAAATTTTGGTGTCCGAGCTCGGAATGAGGCATGTTATACCTTTACAGAAAGGAAAACTACGCGAGTAAAACACACAGCTATGTTGTGATGTATGGTGGATTTTAGGCGTTTGAGGTGGTTTACGTTTCCAAAATAGTACTTTACCAATTTCTAATAGGATTTTAATTTTTTGTTTTCTAATAAACTTTGGATTTGTAAAGAAAATAATTGGAGAATTTTATTATTTTTGTTATATTCCTTGAATGAATACAATCTTATATAAGCTAACTTTTACCTAATCTTGTGGAAACAGAAAACTTAAAACTTGTTATATACAAAATAGAGTCTTATACTAACTTTCCTATTCAGACTTTACTTTGTTAACTATTCTGACTTTCCTATTCTAACTTTTCCATTTTTTAACTTTCTTTCTTTTAGAGATGAATCAATCTTGGACTTGGGTTTGGCTGTGTTGAGTGCAAGCCCTACATATTCTAACATGCCCTCGCAAGCTAGACATGTAGAAGCAAATGAAATGTGCAGCTTGGAGGAAACTTTGAAGTCCAATTTGATGAAGAAATCATGACTATCGAGTGAAGTTGCTAATGGTTTGTCTCGAGCTAACATGATTGTCGAATTTTGGATGCTTCTAGATAATTCTGGATAAAATTCTAGATAATTCTGGTAAGAAGAAATCATGTCTATTAAGTGAATGGCTAATGGTTTGACTTGAGCCAGCATGACTTCCACTTAGCGCAAAGGTTGAAAAAATTATTTAACACAAATGTTGGTATTGCTCAGCATTGGTGCTAGATTGCTCAACATTGGTGCTGGTATTGCTCACCACAAATATTGGTATTGCTCAGCATTGATTCTGGATTGCTGAACATTGGTGTTGGTATTGCTCAACATTGATGCTGGTATTGTTTCTTTTGGGAGCTTGTATAGCGGTACAGAGTAGAATGCTGGGTGCAGATAACGCTTGAAGAAAAAATAATTTTCTTCCTTCCTCCTATTTTCTTTTGATTTGCTTGTCGGGCCGGCTTATTTACACATTTTGTCGCTCCTTTTTAAAACACAACCACAAACACTTTAAAGAGGAGGGGCAAAAGAGTAATTCTAGCGGGTCAGGCAAGCAAACCAAGCCGGCTAGAATTACTCCTTCATATTTTCTTCTTTCATACTTCTCTTCTTCTTGCTATGTAATGTCGAACTGAAGAAGGACTGCGAGAAAGAAGGAGAGGACGGGGGAGTGGCTTGTTGTTGACGAGGCGGAAGGTGGAATCGACATCAGCAGCTGAGGAGTCGTTGAGAGCGCAGTCGAAAACGGAGTCGGCATGGTTCTTGTTGCGAGATTGGTTGTTGTCGATGTATTGGTTGCAAAAGGGACGTTGGAGGGATGGTTGGAGACAAGTGTTGATGTGGTTTCTGCAGGTCCCCATCTGTCTGCGTTGAAGGGCACCGATCCTGCTTCGAAGAAAATCTTTTTTTTTTCTTTTTTTAATGGAAACTTATCTTATCAGAACCCCTCAATGAATTGAAGAAGATGGGTTGAACTTTGTTGTGCATGATCTCTCTTTCTTGTTGATGCTTTGTTTGAGGAGGAGGTGATTTTTGTTGTGTGGTTCTCTTGTTGGCTACGTGAGAGAGGCGACAGAGAGAAGAAAAATAAGGCTGGAGTAGGCTGCGATCTCTGAATCTGTTGATGATGCTAGTTCGTGAGCTGGAGATGAAGGCAAGGAAGAATCTGCGTGAAGGTGAGGGTTTTTTGCAATAGTAGACTTGTTGTTAAAGGAGAGAGCAAGACTATGGAGGTGAGATAACTTCTGAGACGCTCGCTAGATTGTTGACAGAATCGGGATTGAGGCGCTGAAGAGATTGATGTAGGTGTGAGATTTTCATCAAAGAAAGGAAGGCGATGAGATGGGGTGTTGGCGTGGTGGTTCCAAAAAGAAGAAGCAGAGTATTGAGATTGAGATTTGTGATTTGTGATTTGTGATTGAAGATTAGGTTCACGATTGATTTTGGAACTTGATTCAGATGGAGCTGTTATGAGATTTGTTGGTTGCCAGCTGTGTGAATTATGATCTGTTATGATTGAGATGGAGTTGTGGCTGTGTGAGAAGAAGATGGCTCGTCCTGAACTGGAATTTGTTGAAGGGACTTGCAATGTTTTCCCTATTGCATTATATTCTTCCTACTTCCATTCCCGTGGTCTCTTCCATCTATGATCAAATTGAGAGCTCGGAGTCTTTCTTGTAGTAAGATTTCAAGATCACCGCTCTGATATCATGTAAAGAAAATAATTAAAAAATTATATTATTGTTGTTATATTCAGTTAACCTTGTGGAAACGAAAAACTTAAAACTTGCTATACAAAATAGAGTCACTTTTCTATTCTAATTTTTACATTCTTGTATTTTTCTTCTTGTAAAGAAGAATCAATCTTGGACTTTGGTTTGGTTGTGTTGAGTGTAAGCCCTACATATTCTAACAAAATTTTCAAGACTCTTAGAACAACTTAAAGGTTGAGTTATGTCTTTAAATTGCTTTCATGTATTGTTCAATGATCAATTCAATCATATTATTATTTAGAGAAACATTTCTGTTGTTTTGTTTGTGCTGCATCAATGATTGAGGCCCTCAATTACTTACCAAAATATTGCTTGATCCACCAGCTACACGCATCTAGCTGGTATTGAGGTGCAGTTGATATTAAAGGATATGGTTGCCAACTGGTTAAAAAGCTTTGACATGTTAGTGATAACTATCATGTTAATCTGCTGCAAGCATAGGCAATACTGGGAGATGTTATAGAAACTTGCGCCTGATTTGTTCACCGGGAGTCGTTTCTTCTACTACAAATTTGCATAATCATTAACTAGTTAATTTTGTTATTTTACAACTATCGTTCATTGTTAAAATATAATTTTTGTTCCAGCTGAGTTAAAGTCGTTACTTTTGCTTAGTAACACTTGGTGTTTGCTTATGGATTTCACCCTGGGCAGCAAGTCAGAGAGCTGCACGCAGGATTGGTGATGTTAGTTTCTCAATCCCCTGAACTCCTCGCAAATGTGTTTTTTTCATAAATCTATAGAATAAGATCATGAGTGAAGGATTGCATAGCAGGATAAGACTGGCTCAAAATTTAGAGCATTGTATGATTTTCTTCATTGTCAAATATTTTGGATCTCTTATTCCCACGTGTGGACAGTATTTACTTCTTGATATATTATGATGCGTTCAAAAATCATCCTCATGTGAGTTTGACCTGCAAAACAAATGTTAGACTGCCAAGGACCACCTTTCTAGGCACTCCGATGCTTAAGTCAACAACTATGTTTGAAGAAGGAAATAAATTTGAACAAAACTCAGTTAAAGTTGCATACCTTTGCCGAATGTTCCCTTACTTTTTATAATGATCGCGGTTAATTCTCTACGTGACTTAAGCATGTGAGGCACAACAAGAAGATAATTTTTTCGTAACAATCTCCTCCTTGATGGAGATGCTTCCGTGAAAACGTAACTCCTTTCACAACTCTTTTTTATATAATATTTCTCTCATTTATGAGAGAACTCATGTCAATGCTAAATTTGAACTTTAATTCGTTCGAATCTAAATTTGGACTTTTTTTTATGTTTTCTTATAATGAACCTAGTTTAGACCTTTATGGTTGACTTTAACCTATTTTATGAACTGACCTAATAAATGGAATGTCATCGACATTCTCTACCACGTGTATGACTTTGATGACAGTCTATTTTGATGTATTATCACATTATACATTCTCTAATATGATTTTAACAACTATAGTGACCTGCAATTGATTCAGTTTAATTTTCAAGCTTTCATGGCCTAATCATTGATGCTAAAAGAGGTCACAGGGTATAGTTTTGGGTTCAATGAAGTTTTTGTGCCAAGTATGTGGGTATGAATGTGACAATTGATGTTTTGACACAGTACTGATGGAAATTCTGAAATGAACATGATGACGTTCGAAAGGATTTTATGATGATTAGTTAAAGTTTAAAGTGGGTAGCTCAGATTGTGCACCAACTTAAAGAGATAAACAAAAAAAATCAAAATATCCTATACCAAAACCACGGGACAACTTATAAAAACACTAGAATATGCTCCGTATCGTTGACATTCTACATAAATTTATTTTTGTTATTATTTTTACTGAATACATCCGTCACTATCCTCATTTTCGCTCTTAATCAGTATTGAAGTGTAAAGCCTATTCAATAAAATTTGAATCAGTTGAGGAAAAATTTTAAAAGCCGATAATGAGTTATCCCCCAATCTCTTGAATTCGCTAAAATATAAAATTTAGGATTTTTGTTTAAATGTGCATTAAGATGCTAAACTCATTTTTTATGGTATGATCGATCTGTCTCATTACTTTTAAAAATATTGAAAAATATTAAAGTCGTGCAATACATTATACATTTTTTAATTATGAAATACAAATTTTTAAAATTTTGGCCTTTTGATTTTGTTCAAAAGATCTTCAAAAATGCATTTCAACGATACTAAGTTTATCAAAATCCAACAATGATGTATATAGTTATGATAATTTTTATTTTGCTAAAAGAAAAATACAATATTTTCTCTCTACCACATGTAGATTCCACAAAAAAAATTAAAAAAACTTTTCATTATTTTTAGTCTACATGTTTTATATTTACAAATATGCCATCATAGAAATGAATCTCAATCCTCAAATTCAATACATTTCCCAACTTTCAATCATAACCATATTTTATCTCTAATCCATTCGATTTGACTTTGTCCCAGTTATTAATAAATAGTAAAACACCACTCTGAATTGTAATATAGATTAGACTTTGTCCTAGTCATCAAAAAATAATAAAACACTACTTTGTAATATAGATTGGAACTCTAATCCTACATCATCTATCTTCTAACATCTACTACATCACTTTCCGTTCCTCTAAAAATCATCAACCATGCTGATCAGACCTACCAAGTCGTCCGCGATCATTTTCCCTGTTATCACCCATCAAGATTGATGGGTGGATTGTGTCGATCTTTATGAAGTTTGATGCGATCTTTCGAATCAGCTGGAACCAGCTCAAGGTTTTCACAGTTGCATATCTCCACCATAAAACCATCAGGGTCATTAAAAAAGAGCTGATCAATAGCTACACCCTTTTCATCTTCAACAGTTCTTTTCATATATTTGATGTTCATATATTTGATGTTCCTCTCCTTCAACTTTTGCTCAATCACATTCATGTATTCACACTGCATAACACATAAACTCTAAATATAACACAAACTCTAAACATATAATGATGTTGGTAAAACAAGTTGAGAGAGTAGACCTGAAATGAAATGTGGTTGTCCTGGGGATCCAAGTGATCTGTATTCGCTGGTAGCCTTTCTTCATCCTTCGATTGCACCAAATGAATCCCAACTCCATAATTAAACAACCTAGCCAAACAAATGACACACTGACTAATAGATATCTTTCGCAATACAAAATAAAAAACTCTCATACAGATTACCCGTGAGTACACGAATGTAGCTATACCATGGCCTAACAAATTATTTGTTGCAAAAATGAAAGATAGAAAAAAAAAAAAAATATATATATATATATATATACTTACCATGCACCATCAAAATCGAACGTCTCGGGGCGCTTCATGAGCACGAAACCAAGAACATTTACATAGAAATCGACGGAATCCTTGACGGACCTGCAGAGCTTGGATACATGATTGAATGCAGGCACGGAACCACGTGGGGGCACTTGCCCCCACTGACTTTTTGAGATTTTTTTTTTTTTTTTTTTTTTTTTTATTTATGTATACCCCAAATCCCTAAAAGTGGCTATGGGGACTCAGCTTATCTGCCTTTGATACCCATTGAGAAGATTGCGAAGGTCTTTGACCGTAAAGAGGCTGCCACTGGGCCAGCTGTTGAGATGGCACCCATCGAGGTGGCGCAGTGAGCATCCGTTCGATTTGGTTTCGATAGTAGTAGTAACGATGATGTATATCGAATCGCTTTAACTAGTAATGTTAGTGTTTCAGTTTGGTTGATGTCACAAATTTTGTTTTGGCCTGCATGATATGGTTGGTTTGATTAATTTATGTATGCAGGTTTGTGGAAAGGCACGGATTCAGGTGGGGGCAAACTTGCCCCCACTTACTTTTGAGATTTTTTTTTTTTTTTAATAATTTATTTGTCTCCCAATTAGTTTTTAATTTGCTCCTCTATTCGACTATTCTCACTTTTCACTTCAACTAGGACTTCATTCTTCAAATCATATACATATCAAATTCAAACTCTACTTTTAGAGTTAGAGATAGAGGTTAAATCCCTCAAATCTCTCAAAGAACAGAAATTCTAGCGGACCTGGGAAACCAGCGTGGTTTTCCTGCCTGGCCCCCCCTCTTTAAACACATACTCCAAAAATGTGTTTTAAAGAGGAGGGCAAAAATGTATTTTTGCCCCCCAGGCAGGGACCAGGCTGGTTTCCCAGGCCAGCTAGAATTGCTCCTCAAAGAAACCAAAATCCACAGTTTCTTCTTCACACTCCATCGATTGAATAAGATGAGGGAAACCCCTATATTTCATCATCTTCAAAGATCTATAACTATTGAGTTATTTGAGCTCATCTTCACAAGATTCAGTAGGATCCAAACCACCTTATTCTTTTTCTTCTAGGTACCAGGTGCCTTCATTAATCACTGTGTTGATCATCTCCACAAAAAAAATCGTAAGCAACTCAATTTCTTCCTCATTTTCTTCATGTAGTAGTAATCAACGATTCAAACCCTTCTCTTCTGTTGTGTTTCTATAAGTAGTAATCATCTTCAATGAATATAATAGTAATCATCTTCAATGACTGTCTTTGTTGTACTCCCCTTTTTGCTATAGTAGTAATCAATGAATATAGTAGTAATTCTACAGGGCCTGGGTCCCCCTGCTTGGTTTGCTGCCTGGGGGCAAAAATACACTTTTGCCCCCCCTCTCCTCTTTAAACACCTTTTTCCAAAAAGGTTGTTAAATAGGGGGGCAAAAGTGTATTTTTGCCTCCCCAGGCAGCAACCTCGCCGGTTTTTCCAGGCCAGGAAGAATTTCGGATTTAAAAAAAAAAATTCATATTAAAGTAACTAAATTTTATATTATATTTAATTAATTATGACATCACTCCGCCCCCCTCAACAAAAATCCTGACTCCGTCACTGATTGAATGTCATCATTGGCATCTTATCATCGTCCTCATGATGGCTCTTCTCTTCATCATCTCTCTTCTTTTTCTCTTCCTGTATTTTTTTTTTCTTCAAACACTTACTCTGGTGTGCTTTCTTTTTTTCCTTCAGGGATTTTGCGGTTTATGGGTTTTGACAATTGATCTCCTTGTAATGTAAAAAGAGGACACATGGAAGTTTGTACACGTTCACAGGTGGTGGGCTGACACGTGTGAGTGAGTGGACAAGTGCAACTGTCACATTTACTGGAATCTGTGCTTGTTGTCAGCTCAGTCGTATATACAGACCACAATCTCATTGGATCTGGTAGAGGTTGGGATACCACCAACTTTGCATGGAGATCAAGATCCGAGATATGGTATCGTATAAAAAAGAGTAGCAAACATTTCGTAAATATATCAAGAAGATAAGATATCTTGAAGAAATATCATACACAGTCCATTTAATTAGCGTGTCAGTCACATATATATTCTCGAAAGTAACTGCATACAAGAGAAACATTTGAGAAAATGTTAAAAAACCAGTAATGGATGCAGGAGACAGACCTGTAGTCATTTAGGACACCATTCCCACGTATTCCTTTGGCATGTTTGGTTACCCCTTTGACCATTGTAATGTAATGGCTATTACAATGGTCAATTGCATTCATTTGTTTGGTGGCATAAAAAAGCATTGTAATCATCATTCCCATTACCAATTTGGTTGTAATGGCCATTACATCCTCCCACCCTATGAATGGCCATTACATTGGTCATTGTAATGGTCAACAAAGCAAAATGACTTCATTTGCCCTCGTCATCTTTGTTGTTGTGTTGAAGTTTTTATGCTTTGTAGTGAGGGCATATTTGTAAAGTCACATTCCCACTCCCATTACATTTCATAGTTAAACCAAACACTCCTTTTACATTCCCATTACTACTCCCATTACCACTCCCATTACTACTCCCATTACTGTTCCCATTACAACGTGGAACCAAACAGGCCAGTGCTTCACCCATCGGTACACCTCTGAGAACCCAAAGATTTGTCGAAGAGCAACAATGTCAATGAGAAAGGTGCATTTCATCAGAATGCACCAATTAACAGTTTAATACTAGAATGGGGCATAAACCAATACTAGTTGTGATTGAAATTTATGGTATTCTACATTCTACTTGTGATTCAACCATTAATGATAGAATTGAAAAAAGAAAATCTTTCTTATGTCACTTAGAACCATTCAAAATGCATTGATCAGTCAATTGAATCAAATGGAGCCTTTGATTCATACATTACGTTTATGATTCTCTCAGCTTGCAGCAACTTCTGGTACATGTTGCAACCTAGAAGTCTGGAAGTCAGTGTGCTTCAAGTAAAAAACACAGTCGTGATTTTCCTTTATTGTATCTAAACCCACCGTGCAATCATGTTAGTAGATGGATGGACCGGAGGAGGTGTCTTTGCATTCCTATTATCATTTAAATCTACAAAGAAATAAATAGAAGAATGAGAACTCTTCTTGGAAAATGGTTTTCAGAAACTAATTGATAAACAATTTTTAACTTACAATTGTCAGTTGGCTTTCCACCAAGAGATGATCTCCAGGATAACCCTGTAGTCTGAAGACCAGTTAGTGATTGCCTCCTCAATGCTTTGGCACTTGCTGTGGCGGGTGACCTGACACTTGTGTTATTTGAATCGTCAATGGGGGACTTTGCTACAATTTGATTTTGGTGGCTCCTGAAAGTTGACACAGCATGCGATGTGAGATAGGAAGGATGGATGACCAGTTTGCATTGATTACAAAATGAGTTGTTCCTTAGCATAAAGACTCGAGGCGTTATATACCTCTTATCAGATGCATTATTGATCAATTTCCCAATTGTCCGAAGTGATTTCCTTATTTGAGATCCTTTTTTACTCGTGAAGCCTGTGGTCTGTGATTTGTTGGAACATTCAAGTTCGCATGCCTGATCCTCCTTTGCATGTGCTGAAGGCTCAGGCGCCTTTGGTAATTGGACAGGCTGTAATATCGATCTACTCTGAAATCCTCTTCTGTTTTGACAAACTGAACTTGTAGGACTACGGGGAGCACCCTGATATATCTCTATATGTGAACTATCGTTGCAGTTTCTGCCACTGATGCTGGCTTCTGCATTTTGAAATTGGCGACAATCACTGCTTCTATCCTGACAGATCTGCTGAGGAGGAGAAACACAAGGATTCACATCCAATCCATGAATACCATTCATTGTTACCTGCAACAAGGTCAGTAAAGCATGAGTCAGTTTTGAACATGATGCTAAGTTACAGCATACACAGCTTCAGTGAAGTGGAAGCACATACATTTGCAGAACTTCTAATTTGCAGTTGATCTTTTGCATATTTTGTGCCTTCTGAGCTTAATCTTCTTGGACGAGTTGAAGTATGTTCTGTTCTAAGCTTCTCTGTAACAGCTGGGGTTCTTATAACCTTTCTATATTCTGAGTTCAAAACATTTTCAGTCTTTAAGACAGTAGAGTTTTCAATGCTCAACCGACGAGGGCGTGGAGGAGTTTGCTCGGTCATTATTTTTGGTTTCTCCTGTGGAGCTCGTAAATCTTTTGCCTTCTTTGATTGTAAGCTATCTGCTGTCTTTAAGGCAGCAAGATTTTCAGTGCTCCCTCGATGTGATTGTGGAGGAGTTCGCTCAATCATTGCTTTATTTGATTGTAAGGTATCTGCTGTCTTTATTACAATAGAACTCTCAATGCTCAATCGACGAGGATGTGGAGGAGTTTTCTCAGTTGTCACTTTTGCTTTGTCCCATGGAGATCTAA
Source organism: Berberis vulgaris (assembly GCA_963556465.1). Classification (NCBI taxonomy): domain Eukaryota; kingdom Viridiplantae; phylum Streptophyta; class Magnoliopsida; order Ranunculales; family Berberidaceae; genus Berberis; species Berberis vulgaris. The sequence goes on from OY747133.1 coordinate 16,488,473, forward strand.
CTTCCATTGCTTTATGTGAATGCAAGGTTTTTGCTATTTTAACGGCAGAAGAACTTTCAATGCTCAATTGACGAGACCGAGGAGTTTTCTCTAATGCTACTTTTGTTTTCTCATGGGGAGATCTTACATCCTTTACGAAATTTGATGGCATGGTCTGTCCCTCCTTGCTTGATAGTGCCTTCTTTAGGCTTTCAACCTGCAAGAATTTAATTAGTCTAACCTAAAGGACCAGTTATTACACTTAATCACAAGAGCTGATTCCTGTCCATAATTTCAGAAAGAAGAACTGCAATCTGAAGTGTGTAATTGCACAGTGTTTGGTTTATCATTACAAGAAATGAATTGGGTCATTACGAAATACCGTTCATAGTTACTGAAAATGGGGGTTACATGCAATCTGTTAGTACAGGGTACGACCATACAGTTTATTGCATTTGCACGCAGATTCCTTTAAGAGGAACAACCAGGTTTCAGAATACGAATGTTCTAGAGAAGACGTTACCTTGAAAGCGACTCCTGACACCCATTCTCTGGCACTATCTAATAGCCACTTAATTAACAATATTAAATAGTGTAAAATGTATGGGGCAGGTAGAGCTGGGTAAGGGCTTCTATAATAGGCAACATCTAGGAAGCTCGAGCTCTGGTGAATCTGAGATCAATCTAAACAGCAAGAGGGTAGATGGAAAATCAGGTAATAGAAAAATAAATGTTCATTAAAAAAAGTTGTAACTTGGAAGGTTTACATATTTTTCAAAGATGGAATTTTTTTTGGAAGCAATTGATGAAGTATTTGGATCAGTATCACACAGCCAAGAGAAAATGTTAAACTCAGTAACCTACTTTGTTCTAATGAAATTCCATGATCAAATTGTGATAAACTCGTATTCCTGAGATACAATCTTGGTACAGCAGTTATATCATTCCCTACTTGAATTTTAAAGGTGTGCAATACAGATATCACATATGCTATCCATGTAAATGAGAAGTGAGAATCAGGCAACAAGGCCTGAAAGGTTGGCATGCGTGCTATTTTGTTGAAACAAATATACTCATAAGAAAATACAAGTAAGCCTAGCAAGTTCTGATGATGTTGTATGAGATGAAAACTTAGGTGTTAGTTTTCAAGCATTCAAGCATAAGTTGTGTTACGAGCTAGAAATGTAACGTAACATATTCCCCATGTCAACTACTATACTGAAAAGAGAGGACAAAGCAGAAGCCAATCAATGAATGAGGAAGTCTACCTGTTCCCTAAGTTCATTAACCTCACTGCTCTCTCTGTTCATACAAGCAGCACCAAGCTCAACTGTTGACACCCTCTGGGCAAATTTCAGTGTGCTAACTGTTTCTCCATAAGAATCTGATTCTGGACTCACATGCGCAAACATTAATGTTTTTGCATGCCCACCTATCCAGTGTGTCAAGAAGAAAATTAATCAGAATAGTCATATTGATTGTCCAATTTAAAGGTATTCAATTATATGTGTGAAGCACTGAACCTAAGGAATCTTGTAACAGTTGTGTCAGTTTGCTGTTTCTGTAGGGAATGTGGGAGTTCTTCTGAGCTAGTGCCATAATGACATCCCCTAAACATGAGAGAGACTTATTTATATACTGTGCCTCCTTTAGCCTATCTCCTGTGACTTCTGACTTGTCCACCCTCTCACTCCCAGCAAGGTCAACAAGATGCAAGCAGCTGCGCAGGATGTTCCCGGAAACATCTTTACCTTGCACATGCACAGTCAAGATGCTACACGCAAGCATGAGAAATGATTACCATTATTGATCTTCTAAGTTATTGTAGACAATTGACTTCAACATATCATGTACAAACCTGTGAGAGCGACTGCTTCTGTTGTTGATTGCAGTGGAGCTAACTACACGATTTGTCTCACCAAGTTTCATTAGATTAAGAACATCCGTGGAGGACGCCACAATGTGCACTGTTGCATCAGGAAGACTCAACTGCCCATTCCTTGCACAGTTGCATATCTCTAATTTGTTAATAGTTAAGAAATCCAAATCATTGCAAGCTTAGCTGTAAGCCTGTAATAATTCATCACATAGAGAGTCAAGTGTAAATAACAAGAATTAAGGATATTTTGTTGTTGATGAGTCTTCTGTGAGGAGGTCTCGAACTTGCTCATTATAAATTTCAACCATCTGAACTCTAAATTGATAATTAACTGTATCCTTCCTAACACTAGATAATTGGAAAAGATCATTCAGAGCCAAATAGTTGATTCCCATATCCTTACCAGAACCGTCAGGTGGACCACACTGTCACCAGAGAGACAGAGGATGAGAAATGTGATCAAGTTAGCTGAAAACCCATACAACTATGTAGTTAGAACCATTGCTTGCAAAATCTCACAAGGGTCTTACCATGGTATGTGTTTTACCAGATCCTGTCTGTCCATAAGCAATAATGCATACATTGTAACCATCCATGACAGATCTAATCAATGATCGAGTATCCTTAAAAACATCCTCTTGAAAAGATAAAGAAAAAATCCATAAATTCATGTGAAAAGAACATCCAATTTAATGAATAAACTAATGCAAAGAATAAAATATGCGAAGTAGAATCACCTTGAGAAGCAGTTGGACCAAAGACCTGATTAAAGTGAAAAACTTTCCGTGCATCTTTATGTGGTTTCAGTGGATCTAACACCACAAGAGACCCATCATCACCAATATGGTCAACTACAGTTCTTTTATTAGTGCCAAAGACAGGCCTTATTCTGCAGTAAACTCGTATGTTTCCTGAAGTCAAATATAAAAATAATTTATTCTAAAGATACTTTTACTTAATTTAAACCTCTTTTTATCGGTATATGTTGTAAGTTCAAAATGAACAAATTGTTAATTTGAGAAATGAACCAACCTTTTAGATCCTGAACCATGTTATACAAGTCCCTATTTTCTTTAACCGCTCTTTGGTATCCAAGAGCAGCAAAAGAAAGTTCTTCGACCTTGCTTCCTGTATGAGCCAAAAATATGCATCAGTCAACTCTTTATAATGCTTACAAGATTACAGTTATTGCGTAAATGAGTTGGCATATTGAGAGCTCATAAAAGCTGACACATTGTTATGATCATTATTCTTTCAAGATAATATATTGAAGAAACCGGAAACATGAAGTCAAGAACGAATTGTTGACAGGGTGCCAATCCAGTAAAAAGGAAAAAACTCATTCGGACAGTGGTACCTTTTGTTATATTCATTGAGGCATCAGAACAAAAGGAATCATGATTGAGTTTCTAACAAATTGACAGAAAAAAAAAAACCCATTGTTTTTTAACTTATTAGTTCTTACATAAGACATACCTAATTGTTGTAAATCATCCTGCATTTGGGACTGTAAGACTTCAAATTCTTTTTTCGTCCTTGATAACACCTCCCTTAGATACTGAAAATTAGGCAAATTCAGGAACTTGACAATTACAACATCTCACTGATCAATTTTGAAAATAAATGCTATTCCAGAAATCCATTGAAAAATTATTTAGATAGCGCATTTTCCCTTCCCTACCTTTATATGGCATTTATCAAACTGATTAATTCAACTAAATAAAATTACACGTTGAAAAACTTGTAATTGGTTACGCATTGGATAAAACTAATAAGTTGGGACTAAAATCCCGCAACTAAGCCCGAAACCATCTAGGCTGGTTAAGTTGAGACAAGATAAGTGCAAGATGGGTTTGAGATTTTGCAAATGGAATCTCTAGTATGAGATTTTGAACAACGGTAGCTCAAATCTCACTCTAGTGGTGATGTTGGGACTTTGGGTTGTGGACAAGTTTGAGCCCAAAAATGACATGGGCTAGATATTGCACCCTATAAAGACCAATATATATAGTGTCCTATTACAGCACTGAGGTCTATTCAGATAAATGACAGACAGTACTAATGTATAGTGGTGGGCTTGTGAACTAAAGTAACTGAAAGGATTGCAGCAAGCACTTCAAGAAAAATGAAAAACCCAACTAGTGTGTAGTAGTAAGTAACCAGATAGATAAATGGACTATGTGGATAATGCCAATACAATTACACTAAACTTGGGCTAGCACTTCACCTTGTTGACTATGGTGTCTAACGTCAAACTATGGTGTCTAACTAGTTGACGTTATGCGTAGGAACATGTACATTTTGTGCTTAAGAGCCTTTATCATAAATAACCCAATCAGTTCGTCCATTTTGGGAATTTCATTTCTTAAAGAATATTAATCCTAATTTCATGGCCACAGTTGTAAATCCATATGACTACTCTATATCTATTATTTTCTGAGGAAGTCCATAAATAGTTGTGTTTATATAGCAATTTTGGAATAAGAAAAAAATGGTGAAGAAAGCTAACTCTTATGGATCAAACTATATAAAAACTGGAAATTTGGAATTCAAGGGAAGCGGGTAAGAAGATACGCTCACCAAAAGATCTTTTTCATGTACTTCAATTGAATGCCAATGTTTGCAATTGGGCTTTTCCATGCAAAACTTGCAATTCTGCAAAGTGGATGACATGATTGAGGCTCGGATCATGGTATAATAGCAATTAGATGTAGTATATGAACACATGGATCTAAGAACAACTCTGTTAATTGTTACGTTAGTCGAATTAGCATTTCATGATATATCCTTCTTCAACTAGGAAACCCTCATCATTGGCTAGTTTCACATTAAAAAATGTCTGCTCAATATGATACCATTGGGGATGCAAAGTTATAAACGTACCTTACTAGTGTCAACTCTAGATAAGTTCTCTGTAAGTACTGGCACTGATTTGCTCTCTTTTAATAGAGGCTCTTTGCCATCTGATTTTAACTAGAAAACATGAAAAATTTTAGTTAAATATATCTGTGTCTATCTACTAGATAATTGAGATGAAGATAAAAGAATGAGTGAAGATCTAGTGATCTAGAAAGTGTATAGTTAATTGCCTCTAAAGACATTGGTGAAGAATACATCTAGAAGATCCACATCTAATTGAAAATAAACTAAATATAGATTCTTCACCATACATATTATCCATAAAAGAAAAAAGAAAAAAAAATCATATTTCAGTAAATTAATGAAATAATTGAATTATTCTCGCAAGATTCAAAATCATTGTTTTTAAAAGCTGAAATGTGAGGCGAGACGTAAGCCTCAATCGAATGACAATTCATAAAAGCAAATTTAGATCATAATAAGTCATAAAAGCAAGTTTCGCACCACTACAAGAGTTTAGGACAGCAAAAAAGGTTGAACACAATAACAACAGTGAAATAAATAGTTACAAACAGTGGAAAACATTGACAAATAGCGAAACCAAACAGTGATAACGTTTCACCTAATGCCTCTGAAACGTTTTAGGTGCACCTCACCTTGAAACGAGCCTCAAGGCGCATGTTTGAAGTGTTTTTTGAAAACATTGGTCAAAATATCCTCATTATCATGTAAAACTGGAGTGACACCTCTATGCTAAGTCGACAATAGGTATGAGTCGTACTACAATGTCAAATTTAAATGAAGACAAAAACATTCTAAATTTGAGAGCCACATGGCACAGCATATTCTAGAAAATAGAAGTTGGAATTGGAGACATGGAACAATTACGTTTTGATAGAATCTTAGTATCTATATTAAACTAAATACCTCACTAACTAAAGTACCCTTAAATAGCACATGTCTTATTTTGGGAAGGAAGTAATTATATTTAAGGTTTGTGAGACCCTCAGAAGAGATATGGCAGCTAAGTTATAAATGCTTCAATGTTAGAATAGTCATTAATTTTATTTTATTTTAAAAAATATAATTTCTTTAAAATTATATAGATATATTCTGGCAGTACACGTGATAGTGACAATATGATCATCTTGTCTAATAGAATCACCCGAAACTTTGCAACTAGAATAAACACTTTAGTGACTTTTGTTAAGCCTAGGTCCTACATGCAAGAAATCTCATTGAATGTAGTTTTTGTGTGTATGTGCATAAAAGTTCCAAAAGACTCACCTCAGGGCAATGGTTTAGCTCTTGTTCTAGCAAACATCTCGACATGATCTCATTAAAAAGCTTGACGGACTCCTATAATAGCAAAGAATTCAAAAAATGTGAAAAATGTTTCCTTTGATTATTAAAATGGAATCTAACTAATGAACCATAGTCTATAAATTATCACCGCATTTCCATGCTGTTTGGATGCCAGAAGATTAAGGTCGATGTTCTCCTTTGCTCCAAGCAGACACTCAACAATATGTTCCACAGTTGAATCTATAAAACAAAAATAAGTATGACAGAAACTACTCAATCAACCGAGTGAAAGTACTACTGTGTACAGCAACAACATCAGTAAAGATAAAATAGTCGAACCTTCAACTGTCCTGCTTTCAACTTGTATGTTTGATGTTTCCTCAGGGACAATGGACATATCCAACTGTCTGCAAGGCCCCAAGGAATTCACTAGAGTACCTCGTGAATGAATCCTACCAACAGACCGGGGAACCATGGGGGACCGCACAGGCTTATAAGACCCATTTGCGCCACTACTCCATTGTTTCCATTCATGATATGACTTAAGAGCTAAAATACAATCAACAATTTTAACTGTCGATCCAGTCTCTAATGAATCCTGATAATCACCAAACAAGGTAACAACTAAAACCAAATTCAAACACAAATTAATTTTTTTCAAATAAAGATCCAAAATTTACCCTTTTGAGATCCGAAGCTTCAAATGCAGGCAGTTTCAACTCCTCCACCGCAACCAAGAAGTTGCGAATGTTCTCAAAATACTGATATGCATTCAATTGCTGGGTTTCCGATGTGAGTGAGGGCAAATGACTCTCTACAACCTAAAAACCCCAATTCAAACAAAAATCAAATAACACCAAATGAACAGTAAAAACCCTAAAAAAACGATTGAATCAGTAAATCTGAGCTATTTGTACCTTATGCACAGATCCAGGTTGGATCTTGTTGATAGCATTGCAGAGAACAAGCCCATTTTTCAAGCAGGAAACGAATTCTGACTCCGATGGCTGGTTCGGCAGCCCGAGCGGTCCCACAAAGTTTTGGAGCCACACCGCAGCTTGGTATCTCCTCAGAGCTGTTGAACAATCAAAGAAGAGAAAGAGAGATAAGTGAATCATGGAATCAAGAAACAGAGAAAGCAAAGCAAAGCAAGCAAGAAGAAGAAAGAGAGAGAAGAGAGAAAACCTGCTTCTTCAGCCTTTCTTGTAGCCAAATTGAAGTCGTGAAGAACTGTTCTTCTTGAAGGATCCTCCATGGAAATGCCAACTCACTCACTCGATCGATCGATTTCTTCAAGAAGAGAAGAAACCCTAGAACGAAGAGAGTGAGAGAGAGAGAGGGGCGAGTTTTTTTTTTTCGCTCTTTGTTGCTTTGAATTGTTTAAAGGTCACTCGCTCACTCACTCTGCGGAATCGAAACGTTACTCATGTTTTTGAATTCAAAAACAGGGAAGAAGCCACGCGTGCAACAGTATTGGATCTTGATCGAAGATACAGGGTAAGAGAGAATCCAAAAGTGTTGTATAGGCCTCGTGAGAGTTTGACTTTTGGGCTTGGATTTGGGCTTTGAGACGATGACATCTTATTGTTTATAGAAACATTTTATCAAAAATATTTTGTTAGGATGCGATTACTCAATATTTGGTTTTATTATCATTTATGAACATATTTTATTAGGATATGATTGGTCCTTGATGGAGTGATTAGCTTTGTTTTGTTTTCTTCCGTATTTGGATTTGAAAATTTTAGAACTTCTCACTACGGTGACAAGAATGTCAAGAAAGGCAATGACTATTTCACACCATCATTTCTTTTCTCTCACATCATTCTACTTTTTTACATCACCTATTTTCTTTCTCACATCCCCTATATAAATAAAAATCATCCATTTTTTTCCCTCACCATTCAAATCGACAATGGTTCCTCCCTCCCCCATTCAAAATCTCTTGCAAATCTCCTCCCTCTCCCTCGAAAACTCTCAAAATCCCCTCAAAGTCAAAACCCTTAAACTCAAACTCAATAAATATGCATAACTTAACATAACAGAAAAACCCAAACTCAAAACGAAAAAAATGCAAAACAGGGTAACTTTCGACCAATTTAAATTCTCAATTAAGACCGATTCTCAACCTCATCAAAACATTAAAGTTGTATTACTATGAGTTATCTAATAAATACAACTTGAATCAATTGAAAGTGTTTTGAAACGAGCAAGTTATGGTCATTTTACTAAAGTCGCGCAAATCTGTCCGAAAAATAAAAACGGGATAGTGTTCCTGACTTTCGACCAACTTATGTGCTAGATCGAGACCAATTCTCAAGTTGATCAAAACACAAAAGTTGTATTATTCTGAATTATCTAATAAACACAACTTTAATCACTTGAAATTTTTTTAAATAAGCAAGTTATGGTCATTTTACTAAAGTCACACAAATCTGTCGGAAAAAAAACGGGATAGTGTTCCTGACTTTCGACCAACTTATGTGCTCGATCGAGACCAATTCTCAAGTTGATCAAAACACAAAAAAAAAATTCATGTTCACATTGTGCAATGCATGGTATCTGAGAATCGGTCTCGATCGAGCACATAAGTTGGCCGAAAGTCAGGAACACTATTTCGTTTTATTTTTCGGACAGATTTGCGCTACTTTAGTAAAATGACTATAACTTGCTCATTTCAAAACATTTTCAAGTGATTCAAGTTTTGTTTATTAGATAACTCATAGTAATACAACTGTGTTTTGGTGAGGTTAAGAATCAGTCTCAATTGAGTATTTAAATTGGTCCAAAGTTACCCTGTTTTGCATTTTTCGTTTTGAGTTTGGGTTTCTCTGTTATACATATTTATTGGCGGTATGAGAAAGTAAAATAAAAAAAACAATAACACATTGGTGGTGTGAAAGAGAGGATATGGTGATGCGGTGTAGTCGCTGCCAACAAGAAATCTCTGACTTTGGTCCGAAGAGATCAAACTATTTAGGTCAAGATCTCAAAAGCTTGAGTTGACCGTTCAATCTTGTGTTAAGTCAACGAAAGAAAAAGATATTCTTGTTCCGACTCCCATGACTTACCAATGTATTGAACAAGGGTAATGATGTATTTTCTTAGGTCACGTGTTGCACACATGTTGACTTAATGCTGGATTGGATAGTCAACACACGGTATGGTATTATGACATAACAGTGTTCTAAAAATCGCTAGGCGCTGGGCGGGCGGCGAGCAGGTGCCTAGCGCCCAGGGGCCTAGGCGGGTGCCTAGGCGGTCTTATGTTTTGTATTATAACTTTAATAATTTACAAAAGTTAAGCATAATACCTTATCAATTACATCCAATTTAATGTCAATATACATATGCAAAATTTAAAAACATGAAAAATTAACAATCGTGAACAAAATTTATTAAAACTCAAATGACTGAAGTTGGTCATGATGGGTACTTTATATAAATTTGAATTTGTGTAATCTTTTATTTTTCTTCAAATTGCATGAATAACCTCAGTTATATTTGATAAAATCTACATTAGTAAAATTGGTACCGGCAGATCCTTTGAGAATTCCATTAAGTAATCATCTTTCGCTACATTTAGACATATCATCATCATCATCATCAAAGCCCATTCCCGAGATTTTCTAAAAAAACAATTAAATAGTTTATTTCTAAAAAATAGGAAAGAAAAATAAAATAAGAACACAATCAACCTTATTAAAAAATAAAAAAATAAAAATAAAAAAAATCTCCCAGACCGCCTAGAGTCCGCCTAGGCCGCCTAGACCGCCTAGACCGCCTAGCCCGCCCAGACCGCCTAGCCCGCCTAGACCCCGCCCAGACCCGCCTAGACCCGCCCAGACCGCCCAGACTGCTCAGACCGCCCAGACTGCCCGCCCAGGCATTAATCTGGGCGGTTTTCCACCTTCTAGCGCCTAGGCGCCGCCTAGACCGATTTTTAGAACACTATGACATAAATAGTGCGGTCTTTTGTGACTAAAGATAGAAGTACCCTATAATCGTAGAACCAAGTACCAACCTTTAAAATTCCCTAGGTTTGTTTAGTTGCACGGGAAATGTACATGGAAATTGAAACCGTTTCCAAGAATTCGATTCCGAGGCCTCCCCCTGGGATTTGAAATCTCATGAATAGTGAAAAAATTGTCTTATGAAGAATCAATTTTCTTTCAGTAAATAGACTACCCAACAGCAGAAAACTACATAACAAGGAAAGTTAATATATAACCAAACAACAAAAAATTGCATAACAACTGAAATAGATTAGCCTTGTTATTCTCCCCGAACTATATTAGCCGGAAAAAAGAAAACAAAATTCCTAAAGGTTATAATTTGGAAAACTATCCAAAATGAGTATGCAGTTGATTAAGAATTGCTACCAGTGTCAATGGCTTCATCTGACCATGTTTTGGTTTAGAGCACTGACTATTATGATTATTATAAGGTGTGTGATATAATAGGATCTACCATATGGTAGAATAAATTCTACTGTAATATAAATGTATAAACAAAAATTCTATCTCTATTGTAAAGTCATAATCTGTTAATTCCCTCCTGACCATTTGAAGCGTTATATTTTCAAAAACATTTTCATTTTCTTCCCTCGTGATACTTGTTTGTCATCAATCTCTCACCAATATTTAGCCTTAGATATAATTTACCGCTCGATTAGGATTGCATTCCCAAGCAATCCTAATGTGTAAGGATATGATATAACTTTGCAACATTTTAAGGAATTGTAAAGGGTGGTATAATTTTCTATACCAGAGACAAATTTGGCGGTCACCATTGGAGATGCTCTTTCAAATGCAAACAAACATCCTGGCCCTCTTATGACCTATTCTTTTTAAAATCTAACCAATATATAAACCCCCAGTCCCAATGAACCCAACCATTTGAAATAGACACCAAGAGTTATGAACTTATGGATAAGTAATGTCATGAAATTAAAGCCAAACTTATTCATTTATTTTTATATAACATTGTTATTGATATGGGAATGGTATGTATTTGTATATAGGTTGGAGCTTTGAAGCAGACATCCCATCTTGTGGAATTAAACGTTTGGAAACTCAAAACCCAAACCAAATAACTTCCTTTTGTGCTCGTTGTTCAACTTGATTGATTTCAGTTTCAATCGCAATTGTGGTCCCTTCCATCCTACAACGACCCTGCATCTAATTTTGGCAAGATTCACAGTTCTATTATTCCAAAATAATATACCAATACAAATTAAAATGTCACAACTTGAGGCTTTTTTTTCCAGCATGATACAAACAAAAACTATTCTAATTAAAGGCTCTAACATACTATAATCAGAGCCATGGTTAGGCATTGCCACTAGTAGAATATACTGACTAAAAAATGTTAGGAAATCAGGTTTTTGTAATTATGTTTTGCAACTAGGACGACGTGGCGTAATTTTGAAAGAATGATAAAATTTCCAAAGTGTTTATGTGTATCTCAAGGTTGTAAAAAACCTCCTCTCATAATGCCACATCATCCTGATTGCAAACAATGTATAGATTGTATGTTTCTATGGCGTGCATGTGTGATGTGTATACCAAGTAAAGTTTTTTCAGTGTCTAGCAGCAACCATGACTGAGGTCAAAATGGTTTCTAGGTGGGAAAGCTAAGCTAAATTAGTCCCATACAGGTTCTATGATAGTTTCAAAATCGGAGTTGATAAGATTTTTATCACGATTATATTTGCCACAAAATGGAGCAGCACATAACCACATAATAATGCCAATGAGACACACCATGCATGTGTTATTGTTTGCTCTGCACTATATTTTAAATGCAAGCATTACATTTTGACCAATTGATCTCTAAAATTAAACCATATGAATGGTCATGTTTCATCCGGTAAGACATAAAACATTATCTAATTTATCTATCAATATTGATGCAGTTGTTTTTCGCTCTCTGTTTTGACCTAGTCCTGTTGATCTACTGACATGCACAAGTAACACACGTGAACCACGGACCATGGACCACCGTTGTGGTGGTCGATGACACTCTGATGCTAAAGTCAGACAGGGATCTGAGGAAGGTGTAATGTTATAAACAAGAAATTTGTAGCGTATCTTAGCTTACTAACCTCATGCCTTATTTATAATACAGGAGTCTTGGATCGACCAGACCATCGAGGGCATAGTTTAGGAAGGAGATCTTCATGGATATCAATTTCTAATTAGGAGTCATGTTGTAGAAGGGAAGTTCCCTGTTAGCCTTGTGTTCCTAGATATGCGGGAGATAGTTCCCTATCAGATGGTGATGCAGTCATTTTCCGCTCCCTGCTTTGACCCAGTCCTACTGACATGTACAAGTAACGCACATGAGCCACGGACCACTATTGTGGTGGCTGATGGCACTCCGATGCTAAAGTCAAACATGGATCTGAGGAAGGTGTAATGCTATAAGCCAATGGCATGACAACTCAACGGTTAGAGCTTGGCGGATGGTACCACTAGGTCATGGGTTCAAACCTAGCTTGCAGCATCTTTATGGGTTCTAGGATCCTATAAAAACCCTGCTTGCCTTTCAAAAAAAAAACAATGTTGTAAACAGAGAATTTCTAGCGTACCTTAGCTTACCAACCTCTTGTCTTATTTATAGTACAGGAGTCCTGGTTCGACCAGGCCATCGATAGTGTAGTTTAAGAAGGAAATCTTCGTGGAGATCCTTCTCTAATTAGGAGTCGTGTTGTAAAAGGGAAGTTCCATGTTAGCTCTGTGTTCCTAGATACGCGGGAGATAGTTCCCTATCAGTAAGTAATTTGTAAGAGGAAGTTTCCTTGCATGATATGTACTCTAGTATTTGCTTCCTAGTTGGAAGCGGAGAGCTGCTGTAGTTGCTTGTCCGAAGGTGATCCTTGAGATACTTGCCTTAGTAGGGCTTGCGGGTATTGAGGATGGATGTGAGACATGTGGGCGTAGCAAGCTATAGAAGTTCGAGTCCATTTAGCGGACTGCATTGGGCGAGCTTAACACCGCTTGGGTCATATCAGTAATGGGCTGACGCTGGGGCTCGTAGTTCCTCGAGATCATCATGACACGTGTATAGCTCAAGGATGTGACCATTTTGGTGTATCGTCAGCTACTCCCCCGAGTTAGTGGGCCGTCACATCAGTTCGCTAAGTCATCACTTGAAAAAATACATTGCTCATGATGATTGAGTATGAATCATTGCATGAGCCGCACGCTGCATTTATTGAACATGCGTCGGTTCAGTAGGAAAGAAGCGGGAACCTAATCCCTATTTAGGTCATCCGCTGTGCGGAATCTGACCCTTTTATTTCCTTTGCTTTTGAAAATATTGCTCTGTTCATCTTCTGATTAAAAAGTTTGTCTGTTTTCTTCATGGCTCAACAAACCCTTCTTGATGACGCAACCTTGGCCAGCGGCCTTAAGTTTTTTGAAGACAAGTTGTTTTCTAAACCCGGTCTTGCTGAAATTCGTACGAAGTTTGGGGTCCCTGAGGACCTACCGTTGTCTGTTCTGAAAAGCGACCAAATGCCAATGTCGCCACCGGTGGGGTTCATCTGCTTGCACCGAGGATGCTTAAAGCCGGAGTACGCTTTCCCATTTTGGATGTGATTTGGGAATTCTTGGACTTCATTGGGATTCCTCCAGCCCAATTGGGGCCTAATGTGTACAAGATCATCCTTCTCATTCTGATTAGGGTGAAGGAAGCTGGTGTCCGCGTGACTCCATGAGTAATCCAGTTGTTGACTTTCCCTCGATTGAAGAGTAACGCTGTCTTTGAGATGATATCGCCGACTTGCTTCATGAATCTGCCAGATGACTTCAAGTTCTGGCAGAAGTATTGCTTCTTGGCCCCCGTGGATTCAAAGTACTTCCAGTTCAGAAGTCGTTCGCTCGAGTGGGAGTTTAGACCACTCCCTAAGTACGACTTTTTCTTCTGGTTTCGCTGCACTTGATTGTATGCTAATTGTCGCTCATGTTTTTTTTGCAGAACGGTTTCCCACTACTCCTCTTACCCTAGATGAGCAAAACACTATGGAGACATTTCGTGATTTGTTAATAACGAACGTGGAAGATGTTATATGCGCTCCCAACTTTGTTGGCAGTGGACTGTGGGACGACTGGCACGTGGCCCTCACTCTTTACCAAACATCGCGAGTTAAGCTTGAAGCTCGGACCTCTCTAGGAAGAGGAAGGCCGCTGGGGCCAAAGCTCCTGTGTTGTTTGACGCGGAGGAGCCTTCTGAGATGCTTGCCTCAATTGTGAGTTCAAAAAGGTTTTTTATCAGAACCGAGTCGTCTTCAACACGATCCACTTTAGTGAATGAAGAGTGCGAGTCTGATCGACCCGTCAAGGTGAAAGTCGATGTATATGGCTGGGAAAAAGACTACTTGCAATTTGCAGGGGTCTATGACATGTCGAATCTCAGTGCCATACAGGCGAAAGCTTTGAGTGAGTGGTTGATGAGGGTTGCAATGGCGGCCTCTGTCAGTGTCGTGCGATACTGCTCCGGTAGAAGGTTTCCGTGAAGATTCGCCCGAGGTTCTAGCGCCTGATCGTCTTGCTGGTGCGCTGTCTGATAGTGGTCGTGGTGGCACAGGCCAAGTTTATTGTAGTTCGCATTGTTCACCATCTCGTTCCGAGCCACAAATCAAGGTGTTGGAGGGCCCTTTGGATAACTCGCTTCCTCATCTTCCTCCGGATCCTGTTAAGCCGTCTCGCACTAAAGGGTCAGTAGTTCATGAGAATGGAAAGGTTGCAGATGAGAGCTTGGGAACAATGGCGACTTTGAAGGGTGGTGCTAGTGTAATTCTTGATCTGGGGGAGCTTCATCCGGATGCAAGGATCAACCTCTTTGCACCGGAATTAATAAATATGAGCACCCAGATCTGGCATTGGGAGGTCGACATGGAGTATGCTTCGAGGAAGCATATAAGTAGGTGTCATAGCTGGCTGATGGATTACATTCCAAAACCCGAGGATGATACGCTAGAAAGGCATATGGATAAGGGTTAAAAGTACCTTATGCTGGGTATGTCTCACTTGAGCCAGGTGGTCGTTGCTGGAACCGAAATCGAGGCGGCTCGTTAGAAGGTGTATACCAAGGAGCGTGTCTTTTCGCACATGCAAGCGCTGTATTCCGACGCGCTTTATGAAATTGAGCGGTTGAGGAAACATGTTGAAGAGAAGAGGTCGGAATAGTCACCTGTAACCCCTATTTAAATTAGTTTAAGTCAACTCTGAAATTTAATTGCAACCACAGTCCTTGTGGGATCGACCTGTACTTGCCCTTGTCTACCAGTTAGACACTGTGCACTTGCAGTTATTAAGACTAGGTTAAATTAACCTATTTATTTAGGTTAGTTAAATCTGCATCAAGTTTTTGGCGTCGTTGCTGGGGACTGTAGTGGTGTAATTGAGTTTAAGAGTTTATTTTCACTAGTTTGTAGTTTATTTTCACTATATTAGGTCAGATATAGATTGCTTTTACTTTTAGGATAGGCTTGATTTTATTTATTTCTTTTAAGTCTTAGAAGTTTTGATACTTGTTTTTGTTTTTGTTTTTTTTGCAGGTATTAACAGGTAGGAAGCATATATTACAGGTTGCATAAAAAAAAAAAGGCACAGGGTTTGAATTGTTTATAGGTTGCTATCGCGTGGACACTCTCAGAAGTCAGCGAACCGTCAGGTGGACGGTGCTTCTGATCGACTTCTATCCGGCGTCGCAAGTAACCCAAGAGAGGTTCACGCCGGAGGTAACTTCTTCCCACTGCATCTGCACGCGGTTTCTGAGTGGATTACTGTGTGTTTTGCTTGTTTTGTTTTTAGCTAGAATTGCATGCAAATTTGAATAGATTGAGGATATTTCTGATGCTGTAAAATTCTGTGCTCTCTCCCGCGGATAGGTTAACCACCATATATTTTAGGGTTAGGGACCTAAGCCCTCACTATTAAAATTTTTAGCAAGATAAATTAGGACAAGACGCTCATAGGACCCCTCTTTTGAAACTTGAAAGTTTAAAGTAATCAAGTGAAGGAACATATCCAATCTTGGAATAGTTCTGAAACTGGCATTACACTTTAAGCTGAAGGTAGAAAAGGAGGTAGGAGCAATTAGATTTCAGGATATTTTTTATGCTGGGAAACTCCGTGCTCTCTCCCGCGGATAGGCTAATTAAAATGGATTTCAGCCCTTGATTAGTAACAAACATAGGTAATAAAAAGGAGTGCTTGTAGGGATTACCAGACGTTACAGCCTCTACCTAGTAAATTAGTTTCTCACGAGATTAATTTGCTTCATAGAAACCTCGATTTTTCGTGGGGCTATAACTATCAGCTGCGCAGTACCCGAAGGCAATCTGAATGATTGTATTGCTAGGTACTTCTCTAGGGTCGTTTGCCATTCATCTTGCTTGCGCATCATATAGGTCTTGATTAGGTTTTCCCATTTTTATTTTTAGAGTTAGGTCATCTTCATATAGAGGTTAGGCTTGCATAAAAAATAATAATAATAATAAAATAAATTAAAAAAATTTGACGTCTATTTAGGAGTGTTGACTTTGAACCTTCGTTATCCATTAGTGTATGCATACCTGGGTGCGTGATTCTAAGAGTAGACTTGTCCGACAAGAATTCGAAGAGTTCTTTGAAGTCCCCATTACCTATTTAGGTTCATCATCCTTGTCCACTGAGATGGCTGAGGGGAAGGCCTTTAAGGATTACTTCGCCCTTCTTCCTAGTAGTGTTCCATCTTGCATTGTCTTACCTAAGAAAAATGCAAACAGTTTTGAACTCAAACCATCTATTATTCATCTCTTGCCCACTTTTTATGGTTTTGAGAAAGAGGACCTTTATCTTCATGTCAAAGAGTTTCTTGACATCTGCGCTACCCTGAAGTACCAAAACTTTTATGATGATTCGGTCCATCTTAGGTTATTTCCCTTTTCTTTGAAAGATAAAGTGAAATTGTGGTTAAACTCATTAGTGACGGGATCCATCACATCATGGGACGCGTTGTCAAGAAAATTCTTGACAAAACACTTCCCCATTCATAAAACGAATGCCCTCCGATGAGATTTATCTAATTTTCAACAAAAAGAGGGTGAACATTTCTATGAATGTTGGGAAAGCTTCAATGAGCTCATTGTCAGGTGTCCCATCACGGATTCGAGAAGTGGCGGCTAGTTCAATACTTCCAAGACGGTCTAACCCCTCAAAACCGTCGTATGATTGATGCCACTAGTGGTGGGTCATTAATGAAAATGAGCGTCAGTGAAATTTGGGAATTCTTTGAGACGCTTTCCGAAAATTCTCAGCAATGGGATTATTCGAGAAAGGAGTCTGATGGGCGTAAGGGTGGTATATATGAAGCTAGAGATACATCTGTTCAACCCTCTTCTGCCTCAAAGTTAGAGACGACTGTTATGACCATGACTCAAAAGTTAGATGCACTTTTGAATTTGAGTCAACCTGTACCTCTCGCAAACGCTTCATCTGAAGTCTGTGCTACATGTTCGAGTCCTGGTCATTCAATAGCTAATTGTGACTTGCAAAACGATTATCCTGCATATTATGCTGAGCAAGTCAACTCTTTTAATGCGATTATTATATAAATAGGTTAGTGTTTCGATTATTATATTTTATAATAATTATTTCGTTTTCATGTCTTTGTAGGAATTTGAGCTTGAACGATGAAATCGTATTAAGGTGACAATTTAAGGAATGACAATTGGTTGATTCTAGCGGTGGTACAAAGTAGAGGGTCACATATCTAAGCCTAACCCTAATAAACATAGGTCCACCTAATTTAACCTAAGCCCAAACCCAAAATGCTAACCTAAAAACCCAAGCCCAACGTCTTTTGGAGAACCCAAGCCCAAGAAAATAGGAGAACCCTATTTAGCTCTCCCCAGTTTGGAGAAACTCTTTTCTCTTCTTCTCTCTTTTCCTATGGGTGTTCTTCTCCTCTCTCTTTCAGCCACCACGCCAATCCACCCTGCCGGCAATCATCACTCGATAGGAGAGCCGGCAGTGCGATAACCCCGCCATCACCACCTCCTCCTCGTCCTCCACCATCAGTCGCCACCTCCTCACCCTGTTTCGCACATTCACAGCCGCCACCATCTACCATCCCTCTCGCTGTTCCATCATCCTCACCGCCGCCATCCACCGTCTAGCAACCTTGCCACCAGAGCCACAACCACCGCCACTAATCACCGTGAAACAAGGGCGTGACAACCCTGTTTCACGTTAAAAACACCACCTCGCCACCGAGCTTCGCCATCACCACCATCCGTCTTCATCTCATCGTCTCTCTCTCTCTCACAGCCACCACCATCATCCGCGCACCACCACCACCACCTCACGAGCAAAGCAGCAGCAGAAACAGGGAGCGCCTCCCTGTTTCACAGCCACTGCTTTTCTCATTCACGTCTTTTCTTTATCGCATCTCTCTCACCCTCTCTCTATCTTTTGCAGGTAACAGAGCCAGTCGGAGGAGCGAAGATGAAACAGCAACGGCGGGGAACAGGGCACTATCGCGTTGGAGACGAAGCTCTGAGGAGCGCGATATTGGTGGGAGAAAACTGATTTTCAAATCAGTTTTAGTTATTTGCACCCCGGTGTTTGCTCTGAACCACCACAAACCATCAACAGCCCTTTTCTCGGGATTCGCGTTCGTGCAGAGATGAGTTGCGGCGTACCACACCACAAAGAGATGACCACCGCTACCATGATCAGCTAAACCCGTCGCCAAGGCTAAGATGAAACCAATTGGGTTTCAAGAGTTTGTTCTAGTTTGACTTTTTATTTTATTATGTGCTTAACTGCAAAATACATTTAATTTTTGAATATTAGTAAATTACTTTCACCGATTATATCGGATTTGATCTAGACTAGTCGGTAATTAGAGTTTTCTTTACTAATATTTAAAGCATCAGTTTTAATTGGTTAAGTTAGACTTGTGATTGAGTGTGCTGTAATAAGACACTCAATGCTAGGAGTTGAAACTTAATAAATTAGACTTGTGATTGAGTGTGCCATAACAAGACACTCAATGCTAGGAGTCTATAATTTATGCTGAAGTTAATTGTAACATTTGATTTTAAAACTGAATTGTTCTTAACGATCACATCATCGATGCAATCAAGGGATTCTTTCTCATCCCTAAAGGTTCTCGCTTTAGAAAATAATAAGTTAGATTAAAATAACTTGAAAATTTGAATTGGTGGATTCAATGCCTTGGTTTCCCTTCTCATATTCTTTAAAACTTTTTATTTTGCTTTTTTTAATTTGATTTTTAGTTTAGCTATTTTGATTGTTGTAACCCCCACTTAAATTAGTTTAAGTCAACTCTGAAATTTAATTGCAACCACAGTCCTTGTGGGATCGACCTGTACTTGCCCTTGTCTACCAGTTAGACACTGTGCACTTGCAGTTATTAAGACTAGGTTAAATTAACCTATTTATATAAGTTAGTTAAATCTGCATCAAGTTTTTGGAGCCTTTGCCGGGGACTCTGAAATTTTATTAAGACTCTGAAATTTTATTAAGACTGTGGTTGACATGATTTCAGAGTTCGAAAAATAGGTTAAGACTGTGGGACTCTGACATTTTATTAATCCGAGGATGTTTGTGAAGTTGACATGATTGAGAGTTCGATGGAGAATTCCTTATTGCAGTCTGTATCAGATGATCCCTTAACAGCATGCTTGACTCACTTCGGTTTAGACTTCGATATTGATAATTCCATTAGGGAAGTGAATGCTTTGCTTGATTCAACCCCTATTATGGATCCAGGTTACACATGGAAGCCTAAAGTGGAACTCCTTCCACTCAGTGAGTCAAAATTGAACCTTTCTGCTGATACTATTGGGCTTTCTGACCCATTCCCTTTTCTGCTTGTTCATGATGACCCATTTGACATATGTCCTCCTAGTGACTTCTACATGAAGTCTGATCCTCAATATTCCTTGGAGAGACTACATGCTATAGGTAATGATAATTCTAGGTTTGGGGGTGTTGTTGCTTTGTCTAACTCATCATCTTGGTGTAGTTCATTTTGTTATGATGAGCCTGTACCACCTGATATATCTATAGTTACATCTACCCGCATCACATTTCCATTGACCAGGGCTAATTATGTGGATCCCATGTTCCTGAGTGAGGATTTCAATTTTCACCATCCTGATGTGAAAATTATCCAATCTTCTAATTTGGAGCCAGACTTAGGATGCTCCATTTTAGGAATAAGGGAGGATCCTTTGTTGCGTATCACTACTTGCGACCCATTCATGTTTAAGATCCCTACTGACTTCCAAGGAATGCGAGCTCCTTTACAATTTCTATATGATTTTAGATGGTGTCCTTGCAACTTTTGGGATGTGCTAGTATATCTTGTGTCGCATGTGGTTGCCATTTTTGAGTGGACTGATCCACAACTTTTCAGGTTGTTAGTATACGATTCCTTAACCCTTTTGAAGTGAATGTTCCCTATGTTCTTCCTCGTCACTTCATGATATATCATTCATGAGGGAGAATATATGTCGGGCTGACGACGTTAAACCAAGTGCTCCTAGGAGGCAGCCTAGTTTCAATTGTGTCATTATGGTTAGTCTGGATTGATTTTTGAGTTCTTTCTAGTTGCATTTCACTCATACTCGTTAGCTCCGTAACAATTTTGACTTACAACTGCTACATGTAATTTTTTTTTAAAACTTTTTTTTAACTTTTTTTTTTTTAATTATTATTTTATTATTATTATTTTTATTATTATTATTATTATTATTTTTTTTTTAATTTTTTAATTTTCTTTCATTTGTGTCCTATATTATTTTTATCAATTTATCATGATGAGTACACAGTTCTTATGTCTCTGAGCGTTCATTGGTGG
This sequence comes from Berberis vulgaris, assembly GCA_963556465.1. Taxonomy (NCBI): domain Eukaryota; kingdom Viridiplantae; phylum Streptophyta; class Magnoliopsida; order Ranunculales; family Berberidaceae; genus Berberis; species Berberis vulgaris. Next base: position 16,509,378 of record OY747133.1, read on the forward strand.
ACGATTTCGTCGAAATTCGTAAAAACTTTCCCATGGTAATATCACTTTAACTCTCATCTTTTCTTTTTCCTGCATTTGTCATGATCATCATTTTATACATTGAGGACAATGTTTGGTTTAGGTTTGGGGGTGAGGAATATGTGCTTTCACTTGTCACTTTTATATATCAATAGGAAAACATAAGGTTTGATATTATCTTTAAGTTAAATATATTTCATGATTTTTTCGATTCGACCATTCTTGCACTATAAGCCGAGTTAGCATGATTTGAAGTTAATCAGTAAGATATTAATAGAAAACCTTAGAATAATAGTGGAGACTTAAGCCTTGTGAGTTTCGAGACATTCTATTTTTCTTGAGGGTTATTAAATAAACTCTGATTTTTCTTGAGTCCGCATTTTCTCGTTGATGATCTCATTGTTCTTGTTTCTTTTATTGATTGCTTCGAGAATGTTGTTAGAATTGAATTATTACACTAGAACTTCTTGATTTATTTAGTTGAGATGTCATAATACCGACTAGAGTTTAAGAAGTGATATAGGCATTTTTTTTTCTTTGAACCGTTCTTTAGCCTTTTAGCCTACCTAATGATAAATATCCGTTTGCAACCCTTTGAGCCTTTAAATAGATTTTTTCTTTACTAACCCCATTTCCAGTACCTACTCCAGTTAGAGAGTAATGTCCCATATTATTTTTATCCTTACCCAATGTCTCTGAGAATGTGTATGGTTGATGTATTTTTGAAATGGGCAAATAAAAAGAGTTGAAATTAAATATTCCATGAATCCTCGGGACTGAAATGGTTTATTGTGCAGAAGGGGAAAGCATGTCAAAAAAAAAAAAAAAAAATTTGATGCTTCGAAAAAAAGGAAAAACAAAATATATATGAAGAAGAATTTCGAAGGAAGAAAAATTAATGGTGTACAACATTAGTTTATTCTTCAGAGCCCAACATGCTTATTAAAGGGTGTATCCATTATCAGAGAATTTTCTCGTATCCTTTTCCATTCATGTTAGCCAAAATCTTAGCCTCATTACAACCTAATAAAGATCTAATTGATCTTAAGTAAAAGTTTGGTTCATAGACGTGGAGATTAAATAAACAAGAACTATGGCGTGTGATTCAACATTCTCAAAGTAATTGATATTCCTGTCCATGAGATCATATTCATTTCATTATTTGAAAAGTCCGTTTTTTCATGATTATTATATGTGAGATGTTTGTATTTTCATAATTTATTCTCTTTCTCACATATAAACTGAGTGATAACTAACCAATCTCTGAGTGACAAGAGAGATTTGTAGTCGAAGCGTACAATTCAAAGATTATCTAGTCGTATCTTTGCTGAGAAAAATAAAGTTATGTTGATAAGGCCATGCACACACACACTTCGAGTTGGGAATAATTGATGAAATTTATTTAACCTTTGGGTATCATTAAATTGTTATGAGACTTTTTGATTTATTATTGTGAGACTGTTAGCTGTTTTCATAATTTTTTGGCAATTAGATTCTTACCCTGAGGATAATAGACCGAGTTACCATGTTTTGGAATTATTGAGTCATAATATTTGTGGGTAACATTTCTGGAAACCCTCACGAGACTATAACTCGTCCACTAGAGGTAATCTAGGGGTTTAAAGCCTTGTTGCACGTTTAAGGTAAGTGCAACCGATGATTCCTGCGAAAGTGAGTTAAAATTTTATTTTTATTGTTTTGCTCGAGGACTAGCAAAATATAGGTTTGGAGGTATTTGATATTCACGTAATTATTACATAATATATCCCTTAATTTATATATGTCAGCGTTTCGATTATTATATTTTATAATAATTATTTCGTTTTCATGTCTTTGTAGGAATTTGAGCGTGAACGATGAAATCGTATTAAGGCGACAATTTAAGGAATGACAATTGGTCGATTCTAGCGGTGGTACAAAGTAGATGGTCACATATCTAAACCTAACCCTAATAAACCTAGGTCCACCTAATTTAACCTAAGCCCAAACCCAAAATGCTAACCTAAAAATCCAAGCCCAACGCCTTTTGGAGAACCTAAGCCCAAGAAAATAAGAGAACCCTATTTAGCTCTCCCCAGTTTGGAGAAAGCTCGACTCTCTTCTTCTCTCCTCTTCCACGTTCTTTCTTCCCTCCTCTCTTTTCCAGCCACCACACCAATCCACCCTACCTGCAATCCTCGCTCGATAGGAGTGCCGACAGTGCGATAATCCCACCATCACCACCTCCTCCTTCATCCCATTGAAACAAGGGTGTGACAACCCTGTTTCACGTCATCACGCCACACAGCCACCACCGAGCACCACCATCAGACGCTCTCACCTCATTGTTCCTCGCTAACAACCATGCACAACCACCGAAACAGACCACCACCCTATCTGTCCAAAACACAGCCACCACGGTCCATTAGCAGCCCTTTTCTCGGGATTCGCGTCCGTGTAGAGATGACTTCCACCTCCATTGACGTCGTGACCACAACTACCATGGAGAGCTAAACCCTTCGCCAAGGCTAAGATGAAACCAATTGGGTTTCAAGAGTTTGTTCTAGTTTGACTTTTTATTTTATTATGTGCTTAATTGCAAAATACATTTAATTTCTGAGTATTAGTAAATTACTTTCACCGATTATATCGGATTTGATCTAGACTAGTCGGTAGTTAGAGTTTTCTTTACTAAAGCATAAGTTTTAATTGGTTAAGTTAGACTTGTGATTGAGTGTGCCGTAATAAGACACTCAATGCTAGGAGTTGAAACTTAATAAATTAGACTTGTGATTGAGTGTGCCGTAACATTTGGATATATTTGTTGTTGCTTGCCTATAGCTTGCACCAGAGAGCTCACTTGGTTTACTTCGGATACCTTTGCTTTCTTCTGATCTATTCACATAGTTGGGTTGTCTATCTTTACTCCATGTTATGCTGGATTCAGATGCTTGTAGTATGTAGTCGTTTGTATCCTCCTCTGGGCGCTTGTTGTTACATCTTTCCAGTAATCCCTAGAGTTTGTCTTCGTAATTCTTTATTTATTTATTAAATGATTGAAAATCACATAAGTCTTTAAGAACTAAAACTCTATATTGACTATGGAAAGGAAAATAAACAACCGACATAAACTGACTTTTGACGGAGGGAAATTGATCATGGCCCTGAAGTGAATTTGAGCAGCCCTTGTGGGTCGTTGGTATTCTCACCGGACTGTTGAGTTTCACTGACGTTTACAGAGGTTACTGAAGGGTAGACCTTGTATGGGTGTTTATCTCCTCGCCGACGGAATGTCTGAGTTTGTATCCCTGTTTGCCTCGGTCTCTCCGTTCCGTCTTGTTAAAGAGCAAATTGCTCCTTTGTCGCTTGATGATGATGCTTCTGTAGTCACTCGACCTGCCTCTAGTTCAAAATGCTCCGCGTGACCCTGTTGGATCTGGGAACATTCTATCTGTTTCAGTGCAGCGTAATGGAGGCTCGTGTCGTAGTTTGGTCTCCACGTATCGTCCCTTCAGAGTGGTTAGCGGTGTACTTAACACAATGGTGAAGGGTGGAGACTACTGCTTCCACCTGGTGGAGCCATACACTTTCCAAGATAAGGTTTTAGGTAGATGGTGCATCTACTAAAGTATAGAAACGAGACCTTTCTTAGTTGTGGTTTACCTGCTACTACTGCTAACCTTATTTTCCTCATCAAGAAGCATTTATCTCCGCCGAACCCAATCAGCGGGTAGTCCAAAGACGTCAGGTTATCCTCTTTGAGGTCCATACTGAGGAATGCATTGTAGAACAGGATGTTGAGTGAGCTCCTTGTGTCTACCAGAGCTCTCTTTCACTTCCCACCTTGCGATGGAGATCGAGATGACTAGGGCATCGTTGTGCGGCGCTCGGACTCATTCGAGGTCCTTGTCCGTCAAGGTCAAGGTGGGAATGGGGCTTTTAATACTTGAATAGAAAATGCGCATGTCTTTGTTTGCAGATTGTGTCTGCATCTCTATTAACGTCTGCTTGCAGGACCTGTGCAACTGGTCTTCACTTGGTCCGACTCCATGAAGGACATAGATTATGCTCGGAGTCTCATTTTCTACTTCTTTGTCTGACTCCGTCTGGTCCCTGGATCGTTCTAGTCACTTATTAAAGTTCAGGAATTCTTTTAGCTTGCCCCAGCTGATCCAGTACTAAATCTCATACCTCAGACTCTTGCAGTCGTTGGTGTCATGGCACCCTCTTTGTGGTACGAGAAATATTTACTGTTGTCATGCTTGGAGGGGTCTTCGAGCAGTTTCGGGGGCCACTTTAGATCTTTCCAGTTTTTCATAGAGTTTAGTACGTACGACAGGCTAGAATTGGGGGGTGTCACAGTTCTGGATCCAACATAGTTGGACGATTTTTCTGGCCTGGACCGGCCAGGGTCTGACCTGTTATCACTAAGCTTCCTTTTGCTCATTTCTTCATCTTCGCGTCTTTTTCCCTCCTTATCCATCGAAGTGGAGGGCTTCTTCTCACCTTCGATTTACGGTCCTCAACTCCTCTAAGGTAATGTGCTTCTGGGCACTCTTGAGGAGCTCTGTCATCTCTAAAGGGGGCTCCAAGGTGAGGTATTCGTAGAACTTTCCCTCATTTAAGCCCGCGGTGAAAACTGTCACGGTTTTGTCGTCGCTGCATCCATCAATGAGTGTAAGCTCGTTGTTGAAGTGAATGGCATACTCTCTGAGTGTCTCATTGGATCTCTGCCTTAGAGATAGTATGTAATGTGGGCCTTTTTGGAAATACTGACTTCCAAAGAATCGCATCAGGAACTCCTTTGCCGGCGCCTTGATGGAGTTGATCGATCTTGGCGGGAGGCTGTGGAACCATGTTAGTGCTGACGTCTTCAAGCTGGTGGGAAAAGTCATGCACATCACCGACTCAAATCCTTATTTGAGGGCCATTACATGTTGGTATGGCGCAGGTGGTCGAATGGGTCGGTGGTTCCGTCTTAGAAGTCGAGCTTTAAAGGAGTGAACTTCTTCGGAAAGGCTTCATTCCTAATGTGATCCACGAAGGGAGGGACAGAGAGATGGTGCATCACGTCTGGGTCACGTGCCCCTCTGCGGAGGGGGTTCTGAGGGTCGAGCCTCTCTCCCCAGGCGGTCAGCTTTGCGTTAACTGCGCACCCTCCTATATTCCAATGGGAACTAGCGGAGGCTTGACTCTGTTGTGCTTGCTCTCTGCCGTCCTTTGAAGATGGAGGCCTGTGTTGCTCCTTTGAACACGTGCATAACCGGAACCGATGAAAGCGGCGGTACAACGCCAGCTGGAGCGTTTGACGTGTCCCCTTTTTCTCCATTGTTGCGTGATCTCAGGGTCACCATCTCTCTGTATCTCGAAGGGATATGATGTTAGTTAAAGGCTAGGAACTTTGTCATCCCCACGGACGACGCCAAACTAATGCAGTCATTTTTCGCTCCCTGCTTTGACCTAGTCCTATTGACCTGCACAAGTAACGTACGTGGGCCACTGACCACCATTGTGGTGGCCGATGGCACTCCGATGCTACAGTCAGACAAGGATTTGAGGAAGCTGTAATGTTGTAAACAGGGAATTTGTAGCGTACCTTAGCTTACTGACCTCATGTCTTATGTATAGTGCAGGAGTCATGGTTTGACTAGGCCATCGATGTCATAGTTTAGGAAGGAGATCTTCGTGGAGATCCTTTTCTAATTAGGAATCGTGTTGTGGAAGGGAAGTTCACAGTTAGCCTTGTCCTCCAAGATACGCGGGAGATAGTTCCCTATCAGTGGGTAATCAGTAAGAGAAAGTTTTCCTGCGTGATATGTACTCTAGTATTTGCTTCCTACTTGGAAGCGGAGAATTGTTGTAGTTGCCTGTCCGAAGTTGATCCTTGAGATACTTGCAATAGTAGGGCATATGGGTATTGAGGATAGTTGTGAGACACGTGGGCGTAGCGAGCTGTAAGAGTTTGGGTCCGTTTAGAGGACTGCATTAGGCGAGCTTAACACCGCTTGGGCCAGATCAGTGTTGGGTCGACCCTGGGGCCCATAGTTCCTCGAGATCATGACACATGTATGGCTTAGGGATGTGACCATTTTGGTGTATCATCAAAGGGTAATCCGTAAGAGGAAGTTTCCCTGCGTGATATGTACCTTAGTATTTGCTTCCTAGTCGAAAGCGAAGAGCTGCTGTAATAGCCTGTCTAAAGTTGATCCTTGAGATACTTTCCTTACAAGGGTTTATGGGTTTTGAGGTCAATTGTGAGACGCATGGGCTTAGCAAGTTGTAAGAGTTCGAGTCCATTTGGCAGACTGCATTGGACGGGCTTAGAACCACTTGGGCCTGATTAGTGTTGAGCAAACGCTGGGGCCTGTAATTCCTTGAGATCATCATGACATGTGTATGGCTCAGGGACATAACCATTTTTGTGTATCATCAGCTACTCCTCCCGAGTTAGTAGGTCGTCACATCGGTTCGCTAAGTTATCTCTTGAAAAGATATGCCGCTCATGATGAATGAGTTTAAATCGTTGCTTGAGCCACGCGCCACATTTAATGAATGTGCGTCGGTTCAGTGGAAAAGAGGGGGGAACCTAATCCTTATTTAGGTCATCCGTTGTGTGCAGTCTGACCCTTCTATTTTCTTTGCTTTTGAAGATGATGTTTTGTTCATCTTTTGACTAAAAAGATTGTTCGTCTTCTTCATGGCTAAACAAAATCTTCTTGATGACGCAACCTAGGTCAGGAGCCTTGAGTTTTTTGAAGATAGGTTTCCCTCTGAACCTAGTTTTGCTGAGATCCGTACGAAGTTTGGGGTCCCTGAGGACCTGCCGTTGTTTGTTCTGAGGGGCGACTAGATACCGATGTCGCCACCGGCGGGGTTCATGTGCTTGCACCGGGGGATGCTTCAGACCAGAGCACATTTTCCCGTTCTGGATGTGATTTGGGAATTCTTGGACTTTCTTGGGATTCCTCCGGCCCAACTGGGGCCTAATGGATACCGGATCGTCTTTCTTATTCTGATTTGGGCGAAGGAAGCTGGCGTCCATGTGACTCCATGAGTGATCCAGTTGCTGACTTCTCCTTGGTTGAAGAGTAACGCCGTATGTAAGATGACGTCTCCAGCTTGCTTCACAAATTTTCCAGATGACTTCAAGTTTTGGCAGAAGTATTGCTTCTTAGCCCTCGCAGATTCAAAGTACTTTCAATTCAGGGGTCGTCCGTATGAGCGGGAGTTTAGACCACTCCGTAAGTACAGATTTTTCTTCTGGTTTCTCTGCACTTGTTTGCATGCTAATCGTTGCTCGCGCTTCTTCGCAGGATGGTTTCCCACTACTTCTCTTACCCTAGAGAAGCAAAACACTATGGAGACGTTCCATGGTTTGTCAATTAGGAATGTGGTGGATGTTATATTCACTCCCAACTTCGTTCGCAGTGGGCTGTGGAACTATTGGCACATGCCCCCCCCCCCCCACTCTTTACCGAACATCACGAGTTAAGCTTGAAGATGGGGACCCTTCTAGGAAGAGGATGGCCGCTGGGGCTAAAGATGAGCATGGAGTATGCACCCCAGACTTAATAAAGATGAGCACCCAGGTCTAGCATCAGGAGACATAGAGTATGCTTCGAGGAGCAATATAAGTAGGTGTCATAGCAGGCTGATGGATTAAGCTCCAAAACCCGAGGATGATATGCTAGAAGGGCGTATGGATAAGAGTTTAAAGTACTTTATGCTGGGTATGTCTCACTTGAGCCAGGTGGTCGTTGTTGAAACATAAGTCGAGGCAGCTCGTGAGAGAGTGTACACCATGGAGCGTGTCTTCTCGCACAAGCAAACGTTGTATTTCGGCGAGCTTTATGAAATTGAGCGGCTGAGGAAGCAGGCTAAAGAAAAGAGGTCAGAGCAGTCAACTGTGGTTGCAGAGACTCAAAGGGTTCGTCCGGAAGCCCTTGAGCGTGATCTAGCGGAGGTGGTGTCTTCGAGGGACAGATTCAAACAAAAGTTGGATCGGGCCCACCAAGACATGGAGGTCGCGTAGGAAGCAACGGCTGAGGCGCGTTCTGTACTGCGGTCTCTCATTGAAGAGAATGCTTTGAAAAAGGCTGACTGGGATGCTCAGAAGCAGCAATTAGAGTCTGATGTGGAATTCATTGCTCGGGAGGTAAGAAGGCCAAAGACCAGCTCGAATTAGAGACGCACGAGTTTAGTGTTGTGAAGAGTAGTTTGGCTACAAAGCAGTCTCAGGTTGATGTGTTGACTAGCAAATTGGAGTTGTTGGAGGATGAACTTGCTGACATGAAGGGGCGAGAGGAAGAGCTTCTGCAGGAATAGGGCAAGTGCGAGTTCTGCTGGGTCTACAAGACAGGTTGGAGCTGCTAGCGCTGATGAAGGAGGAGCATCCAGAATGGGATTTTGGCCGATATAAGAAGATGCCGTATGTAGACTTTTTGTTGCCTATGCGTCGTCAAATGAAGAGGGCGATTTGGACCCTGATGCTCATGCCATGGCGCATATGGACGCAACCCCTACCCCTTCATCCGTTAAGCTTAGCTCTTCTGTTTCTGTACCTTCTCCTGATCAGGAGTAAATTGTGTACTTGTACCCATTTTGCTTTGTCTGTTAATTAAAACAGTTTTATCTTGACTGCATTCTGTACTTGTTTTGTATTCATTGTCCCTATTGTGCTTTTTCTATTTCGCCTTGTCGTCTTACTTTGACATAGGCTAGTTGGATTGATAGGAAGTCGAATGGTCTATCTGCTACTGAGAACTTGACAGTTTGCATTGCGAATGACTCAGAGTCACTGTTGCATAGTCATGTCCGATAGCGGGCATGTCACGAACAGTTTGGACGAGGGATGCATTACCCGAGCTGTGTCTTGTCCTTAAGGTAAGCTACTGAAGGCTTATCTTACTTGTCTTATTTGTCGGCTGTGGTTGCTGCCATGGGCGAGTTGTGATAGCCGAGAGTACGCGTTGGGGTGTTTGTATCGAGTTGGGCATCGTAAGCCCGGGTTGACATTCTATGTAGCATCTATCCGAGCACTCGCTGGACGATCTATGTGCCGACGTGAGTGGCCTTTTCTGATAGTAAAGTGCCAGTCTATCTTTGCTGACTGAGCTAGGGTTTATCTTTGCGGCGTTGTTTTGAGGGAAAGCAGTGGTCGCGTGGCGAGCTGCTTGGGGCTCTCACCATCCGAACCATCTATGTCTGAACAGAGTGGACTATAGGTTCGGGTAATAAGGATTTGGCAACCATGTTGAAGAGCAGTGGTCCCGTGGCGAGCCGTCGACATCAGTCAAGGACTGACTAGTCTCCCACCTTTTGAACCATCTATACTCGCGCGGTGGGGGCTACAAGTTCGAGAAGAAGGGGTTCAACGACTAGGCTAAAAAGCAGTGGCCTCGTGGCTAGCCATCAAAATTAGTTCGGGACTGACTAGGCTCCCACCTTCCAAATCATTTACACCTGTGCGCATCAAACTACAAATTTGGGGGGTTTTAGCGGCCACGCTGAAAAGCAGTGGTCTCATGGCAAGTCATCGGAATTAGTTTGGGACTAACTAGGCTCCCACCTTCTAAAATATCTACACCCGCGCAGTGGGGGCTACAAGTTCAGGGTTGGTAATTCGGCGGCCAGGCTGAAAAGCAGCGGTCCCGCAGTGAGCTGTCGGTATCAGTTCGAGACTAACTAGGCTCCCGCCTTCCAAACTGTCTACGCCTACACAGTGGGGATTACAGGTCAGGTGTTTGTAATTTTGCAGCCAGGATGAAAAGCAGTGGTCCCGCAGTGAGCCGTCAGAATCAGTTCGGGACTGACTAGGCTCCCGCCTTCCAAACAATCTACGCCCGCGCAGTGGGGGCTACAAGTCTAGGCTTTGATCAGAAGCTGTTGCCAGTCATCACCAGCTAGGCATACCTGATCGGGTTCGGCGATCATTGACCGCAAAGGGGGCGATGATCCCTGGCGAGTCGTTCTCACCAGGCGTGATAGCGCTGATTAGACTCCCACTTCCTAAACCATCGGGATCCGCGCTAGACAGACTAGGTGTCAGGATGAACCCAAAGCCATCGTCATCAGCCTCGGCTGACTAAGCTTGCCGGTTGGAGAGAGGTTCTGCCTGCTAGAGGGCATGCGAATCTACGTCCACCAGCATGGTGCATTGTGTGGACAAAATTACCTTAAATCAACTAGTGATCCGTAGGTTCGATCCATGTGTCAGAGTTGATTAGGATTTCTAGTGCTCGCGCCAGTCATATGGTGGAATACTGTTTGAATAGTAGGCCAAACTCATGGCCCCGTAGAGAAAGAGCTAAGGTTTTTTGTACGATTGCACTACATGTATGGTGTAGATCACACAGTGGCACATGTACGGCGCAGGCTACGAGACAGTTAAGTATCAGTTACTCCCCCTCAATTGATGGGGTTACATGTAGCATCATTAATTGGACGAACGTGGTCTGTGCAATTTCCTTGGGAACCGTCGTCTACTCGTTTCACATATGGTATTCAATGCTGATCTTTAATGTTGAAGCGCCCGTTTGGTGAACCATCATGTCTATATAATGGTGTTTCCAATCATTGTAGGCACTATCTTCTACAGATCATATCTCCTCTAATGTTCTTGCTTGAAGGAAATTCTTTGGGTTTTCCAAAGGCTGAAGGGAGATCTCCATCACAGGAGTCTCTGAATGTTCTGACATTTGCACTGATCGGGCACGGTGACAATTGTTCTTATACGTGGTCACCTGTTCTAGGTGGGCACGTAGTTGATCTGCTGTGATCTCGTAATTTCTTCTCATATTGCGGATAAGTATTACGGATTTCCCCCTAAGGGAGGGGCCTCGGCGCTACCTTGTGTCGTTGCTTCACATGTACGCGGTTCCCACTGCTAACATATGGCTGATCGAAGTGTTAGCCGACGCGAATGCTTTCGGGGGTGGTATTTCTCAGTCACCCCGGGTATCGCGCATGTGAAAAGTGTCATCGCTTGACAACATTGTGAGACCGTAACTGCTTTGTCACTTGTGGCCATCCTCATCTACCTTCTTCCAACTCCAGGGGGCTAAAAAACTATTTGATGAAGTCTGCAAGGAGGTAGGATGTCTTTTGAAGAAGTCAGTCATCCGTTGTAAGGTCTGTATCGTTGTTGGCGAGTCACTTTTTCGGGGTGATTTGACAGAGCAATGGGCTGCTCTGTGTTTTCAAACCCTCTGCCACATTGTCCTTAATCTTAGGAAGGGGTCGAGCGATGTTCATTTGGATATCTTTGTTGTTGCTTGCGTATATCTTGCACCGGAGAGCTCACTTAGCCTATTTTGGATACCTCTGTTTTCTTCTGATCTCCCCACGTAGTTGGATTGTCTATCTTTACTCCATGTCATACCGGATTCAAATGCTTATAGTGTGTAGTCTTTTGTATCCGCCTCCGGGCTCTTGTTGTTACATCTTTCTTGTAATCAATAGAGTTTGTCTTCGTAATTATTTCTTTATTCTTAAATGATTGTAAATCACATAAGTTTTTAAGAGCTAAAACTCTACACTGACTATGGAAAGGGAAATAAACAACTGACATAAACTGACTTTTGACGGAGAGAAATTGATCTTGGCTCTGAAGTGAATCCGGACAACCCTTGTGGATCGTTGGTATTTTCAGCTGACTGTTGAGCTTCGTAGATGTTTACAGAGGTTACTGCAGAGTAAACCTTGTAAGGGTTTTAATCTCCTAGCCGACAGAATATAGAGGGGTTATATCCCTCTTTGCCTCGGTCTCTCCATTCCGCTGTGTTGAAGAGTAGATTGCTCGTGTGTCACTTGACGATGATGCTTCTACAGTCACTCGGCCTGGCTCAAGTTTAGATTGCTCCGCGTGACTCAGTTGGATCTTGGAACATTCTATCCGTTTCAGTGCAGTGTAATGGTAGCATCGTGCCGTAGGTTGGTCTCCACATATCGTTTCTTCAGAATGGTTAGCGGTGTACTTAATGCACTAGTGAAGGGTGGAGACTACTGCTTCCATCTGGTGGAGCCATGGTCTTCCCAAGATAAGGTTTTAGGTAGATGGTGTGTCTACTACCATGAAGTCTAAAAACAAAACCTTTCTCAATTGTGGTTCTCCTACCACTACCAGTAACCTTATTTTCCCGATCGAGAAGCATTTTTCTCGCTGAAGCCAATCAATGGGTAGTCTGAAGACGTTAGGTTCTCCTCTTTAAGGTCCATACTGCAGAACACGTTGTAGAATAGGACGTTGAGAGCTAACTGTGTCTACCAGAGATCTCTTTACCTCCCACCTTGCGTTGGAAACCAAGATGACTAGGACGTCGTTGTGCGGCGCCCAGACTCATTTGAGGTCCTTGTCCGTAAAGGTCAAGGTAGGAATGGGGATTTGAATCCTTGAATAGAAAATGTGTTTGTCCTCGTCCGTGGGTTGTGTCTGCATCTCTAATATGGTCCACTTTCGGGACTTGTGCGACTGGTCTTCATTCTGCCCAACTCCATGAAGGACAAAAATTATGCCCAGAGTCTCCTTCTCTATTTCTTTGATTGACTCCCCCTGTCCCTGGATCATTCTGGTCTCTTCTCAGAGTTAAGGAATTCTTTTAGCTTGCCCCTGCGGATCCAGTATTCAATCTCATACCTCAGACTCTTGTAGTCGTTGGATCATGGTCGCCCTCCTAGTGGTATGAGCAGTATTGGTTGTTGTCACGCTTGGAGGGGTCACCGCTCTGTTTCGAGGGCCACTTCAGATCTTCCCAATTTTTCATGGAGTTTAGTACATTCGACAGGCTAGAATTAAGGGGTGCCACAACTCCTTATCCAATGTAGTTGGAAGTTTTCTTTGGCCTGGCCCAACTAGGGTCTGACCTGTTGTCACTACACTTTCTCTTGTTTTTTTCATCATCCTCGTGTCTTTTTCCCTCATTCTTATCCTTTGGAGCGAATGGCTTCTTTTCACTTTTGGTTTCCCTCTTTTCAGTCCTCAACTACTCTAAGGTAATGTGCTTTTGGGTGCTCTTGAGGAGTTTCGTCATGTCTAAAGAGGGTTCCAAGGTGAGGTCTTCGTAGAGCTTTCCCTCCTTTAGGCCCGTTGTGAAAGCTGTCACGGCTATGTCGTTGCTGCAACAATCAATAAGTGCCAGCTCGTTGTTGAAGAGAGTGACATACTCTCTGAGCGTCTCATTGGATCTCAGCCTTAAAGAGAGTATGTGATGTGGGCCTTTTTGGAAACGCTGACTCCCAGCGAATCGCATCAGGAACTCTTTTGCCAGCATTTTCAAGGAGTCGATCAATCTTGGTGGGAGGCTGTGGAACCATGTTAGTGATGACACTTTAAAGCTAGTGGAAAAAGTCCTGCAGATCACCGACTCAGATCCTTCTTTGAGGGTCATTACATGCTGGTAATGGCGCAGGTGGTCGAATGGGTCGGTGTCTTTGTCACAGAAGTCAAGCTTCGGAGGAGTGAACTTCTTTGGAAAGGCCTCATTCATAATACGATACAAGAATGGTGAGACAGAGTGACGGTACAGCACGTCTGGGTCGTGTGCCCCTCTGCGGAGGGGGTTCTAAGAGTCGAGCCTCTCTGCCCTTGCGGCCGATTCTGCGTTAACAGCGCATCCTCCTCTAGTCCAATGGGATCTAGCTAGGGCTCGACTTTCTTGTACTTTCCCTCTAACGTCCTCTGGAGGTGGAGGCTTGTGTTGCTCCTGGTCTCTATTAGTAGATGGAGGGTTTTGTCAAGCGAGAGCCTCCACCGCTTTGGTGATCTACTGTGTTTGAGATGACAACATATCTATCTTGGGGTCCATCGTTGCTGTTGTCGATGCGGGGACATGAGGTTGCTGCCTGTGCATAACCCGAACCTCTGAAAGCGGCGGTACAACGCCCGTCAGAACATTTGACGTGTCCCCTAATTCTTTGTTGTTACGTCATCTCGTGGTCACCATCTCTCTGTATTTTGAAGGGAGATGATGTTAGTGAAAAGCTAGGAACTTTGTCGTCCCCAGGGACAGAGCCAAAATGATACATTCGTTTTTCGCTCCCTGCTTTGACCTAATCATGCTGACCTGCACAAATAACGCACGTGAGCCACGGACCACCGTTGTGGTGGCTGATGGCACTCGATGCTATAGTCAGACATGGATTTGAGGAAGGTGTAATGTTGTAAACATGGAACTTGTAGCGTACCTTAGCTTACCAACCCCATGTCTTATTTATAGTGCAGAAGTTCTGGTTCGATCAGACCATCGAGGGCGTAGTTTAGGAATGAGATCTTTATGGAGATCCTTATCTAATTAGGAGTCGTGTTGTGGAAGGGAAGTTCCCAGTTAGCCTTGTGCTCCTAGATACGTGGGAGATAGTTTTCAATCAGAGGGTAGTTCGTAAGAGGATGCAAGATATATACTCTAGTATTTGCTTCCTAGTCGAAAGGCTATAATTGCATGTCTGAAGCTGAACCTTGAGATACTTGCCCTAGGAGGGCTAATGGATATTAAGGTCAGCTGTGAGACGCATGGGCTTAGCAAGATGTAAGAGTTCGGATTCGTTTGGCAGACTGCATTGGGCGGGCTTGGAACTACTTGGGCCGGATCAGTGTTGGGCTGACGCTGGAGCCTGTAATTCCTCAAGATCATCATGACGTGATCATTTTTGTGTATCATCAAATATTATAGTTTAAAACTCTTAACTAGGAGAACATGTTAGTAACCAACTCTGGAAATCCTCACAAGTTGGGGACTTCAAATAGTCTTTGTATCTCACTCATTGAACTTGGCCTTCACAAGTCATTAATGTTAACTGATGTAGTCGATTCTTGTTGTCCTTCCTCGCTACTTACCTAGACCAGCACAGGTAGCACACGTGAGCTCACAAATTTTTTTTTTGATGATGGATCTACTACCAGAAATTCAATACAAAATATCAGCATTCAATGTGTATTCCTCGACAATTTCATTTTTCAATTATTGAACCATTTTGGAACTTGAAAAACTTAAATCGAAAAAATGAACTTGAAGTGGCACTCCGATGCTTAAGTTAGATTAGGCTTAGGAGAGGTTTAAAGCTGTAAATTGGGTTTTTGTAGCGTACCTTAAGTTCATCGACCTTATCTCCCTTTTATAGTGTGAGAGTCAGCTAGGCCTTTGGTGGTGTAGTTTAGGAAAATAGATCTTGCTGGAGATCCTTTCTTAATTGGGAGTTGTCAATGTGGGATAGTTTCCCTACACGACTCGTGCCCCTAAATTTGCGGGAGAGGTTTCCCTTTTTTAGTGTTGTCCATGCAAGGAAGTTTCATTGCTCGACTTATACTCTAGTATTTGTTTCCTAATTGGATCCAATGTTTTGCTGGTATGCCAGTCTTGGGTAGATCTCTCAGATACTTGCCTTAAAGGTTTTACGAGTATTAGGCCTGACCGCGTGACGCGCGCGTGGGCTTAATGGCTCATTGCAACTCGGATCCGACTGTCTGGATCCTACCAATAATGAGATTAGTATTGTTTAGGCCTCGCTGGATTGAGCATGCAATCGGGTCTACTTTGTTTTGTTGACGAGATTATTATAACACGTGTATGGTGTTGATCAGATGATTGTTTGATGTATCGTCATTAACAATGTTTATTTTTGTATACTAGGATTGCTTGTATTTTTAATTATAATATTTTGCACCATTTTTTCATCAAGGCTAGGATATTCATCTCTTGCTTATGGAGCAATGCAGGAGCTCGGACTCTTCCGAGTAGCTAGGGATGGCAAAAAAATTATACTGTTAATCCCTATGCTTTGATCAAAGGTTGGAATCATTATTGTCAAAATATATCTGTAAAGGAAGGTTTATATATATTTTATTATTTTTTTTAATGCAGTGACAAATGTTTTGTTTGTGGAATCACCTATTGGAGTAGGATTTTCTTATTCAAATACATCAGATTACAAATTAAGTGGAGATAGAATGACAGCCAAGGATAATTACGCGTTCTTGGTGAATTGGTTAAAACGATTTCCTGAACACAAGACTAGGGATTTTTATATAACAGGCGAGAGCTAAGCAGAGCATTATGTACCTCAATTTGCTCGTAGAATTCTCATACATGGAAAATTCTAAATGGTGAGGAAAGGAGCAAGGGGGTGGGTGTGACCGCGTATCCCCCTCGAGATGCGCACATATGCCCTTGAGAAGTGCAGCTTTGCAAATCTCGAGGGGGATGAGCGGTAAAACTCACCCCCTCGCCCCTTTCCTCTACGCCTAGAAGGGTTGCTCATACATAATGAACATATGAAAAACATCGCCATCAATATGAAAGGATTGATTGTAAGTATGGCTTTCTCACCATATCCATCCTAGCTGTATCGAACATGTTTTAATGACTAAAAATTATGTTAGTTTTTCATTGACCAAATGTAATAGATGATTGTTAAGTTTCATTATCTTATTCAACATGTAAACTTTAATTTAGAAGGAATTTTAGTTTAAATTCAACAAAAATGGAGTTAGATTAACGAGTTGATTATAATCCAATTAGATTACCAAAGATCACCTTTTTGGTGGCCGAAGGTACTCCGATGCTTAAGTCAGTAACTCAGTTGGAAATGAAAATAAATCTGGACAAAACTTAGTTAAAGTTGTATAGTGTTAATGGAATAATCGAATCGAATTCCTTTCTCATACTTTTTCTTTTACTTTATTTAATGAGTGAATTGCTGATTGCATTCAATTGTGTGCATGACTTAGCTCGATTGGCGATGAAGGGGGATGTTTATTATAACAATCTCATCCTTCATTGAGATGGAGTGATTCCCTCCATCTCCTACGTAACAATCCTCCATATTTATGATGGTCTGCGCCACGTGTATAGCCAAGATCGGGTGAATATTTTATGTATTATCGACTACTCCCCTTTAGTTAGTGGGCCCGCTTGCGTGGCCACTAACTTGTCAATGATGGCTTTCTTTATTCATTCTGTGAAGTCAGTGTGACAAGTCATTGGGGTCAGACTGCGTGAGTTCGGATCGGATGAAATCATCGGATTCTGACTACATGAGTTCAGACTAGATGAAGATTTTTGTGACAAGTTATTATATTCGAACTTCGTGATTTCGAACCAAATGTCGTTCGTGACGAGTCATTGTAGTTCGCTGCGTGAGTCCGTTACTAGGTGAACTTCGTGAGTTTAGACCATATGTCATCCATGACAAGTCATTGTAATTAGCTACGTGAGGCTGTGATATCATTTGACAAATCATCGTAGTCATCTGCATGAGTCTGAACCAGATGAAGTCATCATGATCAAACTGCGTGAGTCCGAGCCAGATGAAGTTAGTGTGACTAGTCTTAAGTCGAGCTAGTCTTCTGTCAGACCTGTGGACTTGATTTTTGTCGGATCCATCTCATGTCGGATTAGTATCTACTCAGGCCTATCGAGGTCTGTCTCCTGACAGACCCATCCTCCAGACTTGTTCTCCACTTGGACCCATCCTTTGGACTATCCAGTCGACTTGTCTCGATACTTGGGCCATGCGGACATGTCGCGCTCGTCCTCCACGGGCTAGCTTCCAGTCGGGCCCGTCCTCCGGACTCGTTCTCCATACGGACCCGTCCTCCAAATTCATTTTTCATTATTTTTCGTGCTTGTCAAATTTGTCCTCCGTTCGGACACATCCTCCTATGTTCGTACTCGTGGACCTAGGAGCTTGCGGATCTACCAAAGACCAGAACAACCAACACAATTTTAAACTAATAATAATGATGCCAACCAGGTTTGAATCCATGACTTGAGGATCTCTAGCCAACACCTCTACCAACTCTGCTGGTACACCCATGACAGAATATTTAGCTTGTATTGTTACATCCACAAGTACCTGGATTACATGTCTAATTCGCAGAACACAATTTTAATCATTTGAACTAGAGTAGAATATTGGAATTCGGAAATTATAGAGTAAAAAATTGAAACTAATTCAGTTTTCATATTCTCCCGCCTTGTTGCTCAGTTGTGATCAAGCATAGGCTTTTCATTTTTTAAGGAAACTGTCATTTCCCATAGACGGTGCCAAACTGATGTGTCCAAAATCCAGTCTTCTATAAGTATGACCTGCAAAATAAATCTTAGATTTTCAAAGATCACATTTTTGGTGATTGAAGGCACTCCGATGCTTAAGTTAGTAACTCAGTTGGAGATGGAGATAAATCTGGACATAACTCAGTTAAAGTTGCATAGTGTCGATGGAATAATCGAATCAAATTCCTTTCTCATACCTTTTTCTTTACCTTATATAATGAGTGAATTAATGACTGCATTCAATTGTGTGCATGTCTTAAACTCGATTGGAGCAATGAAGGGGGACGTTATTATAACAATCTCCTCATTCATTAAGATGGTGTGATTCCATCCATCTCTTTCGTAACGGTCCTTCAATATTTATGATGGCATGCGCCACATGTATGGC
The DNA here is from genome assembly GCA_963556465.1 of Berberis vulgaris. Classification (NCBI taxonomy): domain Eukaryota; kingdom Viridiplantae; phylum Streptophyta; class Magnoliopsida; order Ranunculales; family Berberidaceae; genus Berberis; species Berberis vulgaris. The sequence continues at coordinate 16,527,810 of OY747133.1, forward strand.
CAAGATCGGGTGACGATTTTATGTATCATCAGAAGGTATTCCCCAACACTATAATTTCTCCTCTTCATACGTCAATCAGACCTCAACAATGCAACAACATGGATGAAGCTGATAACAATGTGGACGATACTGAAGTTTATAATTGATCGATTTGGACTAATGAAATAAATGAAATTGCAATAAAATAAACGACATTGCAGGAAACGAAAATAACCAAATAAACAATAACCGAAATAAACTAATAATAATTCACTTTTATTCAATCAAACTAACTAACTAATACTGGGCAGCCTATGTCTTACTTATAACTAAACTAAGTTCTAAAACAAACCCTAAACCTAATTGGAAACAAATATAAGAATCCTAATTGGAATTCCTATTACAAGTGATGTAGTCAATTCCTGGTCTCCTTCTTTGCCGCTTACTTAGACCTGCACAAGTAGCACACATGAGCCAAGGACCATCGAGTGGCGGCCAATAACACTCTGATGCTTAAGTTAGATAAAGCTTAGGAGAGGCTTAAAGCTGTAAATTGGAATTTTGTAGCATACCTTAAGTTCATCGACCTTATCTCCTTTTATAATGTAGGAGTCCTTTTTTGGCTAAGCCTTTGGTGGCGTAGTTTATAGAAAACAAATCTTGCTGGAGATCCTTTCCTAATTGGGAGTTTTCCATGTGGGATAGTTTTCCTACACAACTCGTGTTCCTAGATTTGCGGGAAAGGTTTCATTTTTCTGAATGTTGTCCATGCAAGGAAGTTTCTTTTCCCGTCTTAGACTCTAGTATTTGTTTCCTAGTCGGATCCAATGTGTTGTTGGCCTGCCAGTCTTGGGTAGTTCTCTCAGATACTTGCCTTGGAATTCATACGAGTATAGGGTCTGACCGCGTGACTTGTGGTATTAATGGCTCATTGCAACTCGGACTCAACTATCTAGATTCTGCTAATAATTGGCTTAGTGATATTTGGGCTTTGTTGAACTGAGCATGCAATCTGGCATGCTTTTTTCTATTGATGAGATTATCATGACACGTGCACGATGCTAATCAAAGGACGGTTTGATGTATCTTCTGCTACTCCCCCGAGTTGGTGGATCATCTTATCGGTCCACTAAATCATTTCATGAAGCAACTGTGCAGTCATGATGATTGAGTCTGAATTGTTTCCTCGAGTGACGAATTTCATTAATTGAGCGTGTGCCAGCTTGAAAGCGGAAAAGGCGGGAGTTCAATTTTCTATGTAGATCTCCTGCCTGTGGAGTATAGCCCCTATGTTCTTTCGATCTCAGATATTCTGTTTTGCTTATTGCCTCTTGTGCTTTTGACTTTGCTTAACCTTCGTATTCGAAAGCTTGTACTTTCTTTCATGGCGGGCCGAAATCAGCTTTATGATGAACTGTTTACTAAGGGCCATAAGTTTGTTTAGGAGAGGTTTCTTTCTAAATCTAATATGGAAGTCCTCCGTAAGACATACGAGATTCTTGATGATCTGGTGCTCTGCACTCTGGGCGCTAATTTGACGCCATTTTCCCCTCCTGAGGGGTTTATCTATCTTCACTGAGGTATGCTTTAATCGGGTGTCCGCTTTCCTGTTATCAAGGAGATTTGGGAATTCTTGGCGTACCTCGGCATTGCACCCGCTCAACTTGTGCTGAACGGATATAGGATTTTGATTGCCATTCTAATTAGGGCTAAGGACGCTAGTGTCTAAGTGTCTTTGAGGGCGATGGAATTGCTCACTTCTCCTTAGATAAACGAGCACGCTGTGTGTGTGCTGACGACGCCAGACTGCCTGATGATTTTAAATCATGGCAGAAGTTATGTTTCATGGCTCCTGCGAACTCGACACACTTTGAGCTTGCGGGTCATCTAGTCGAACGTGAATTTAGACCACTGAGTAAGTTGACTCTTTTTCCGGTCTTGCTTGTGTTAACCGCATATTAGATTGACTCGTTGTGGTTTTGCAGGGAGATTCCCAACTTTCCCACTTTCTGGTGAAGATAAAACAACTTTAGATGCGTTCCGCGACATGCCTCGTCTAGCAGTAAAGGATATGGTTAAGTCTTTGAATGTTGAGCGCGGCGAACTATAGACTCATTAGCACATGGCTCCCACTTTTTTCTTTTTCGGGTAAAAAGGCCAAAACCTGATGGTAGGTCTTCTTCGAGGAAAAGGAAACTTGATCAACGTCGTTGGCGATGTCATCTGCAGGAGGGGACGAAGCTCTCTCTTCGAAAGAAGAAGGAAGCAATGGTTCTTCAACCACTAGAACGCTCGAAGAATCCTGAACACCTTATTCACCATCATCATATTCAAAAGTTTGATCAACCAAGTGGTGGTACTTAAACAAATCAACACCGAGCCCCTCAATAAAATCAAGAAGCTCAATCCGCCCTCAACAACTCGCTTCCAATCTTCCGCCTCCGCAATGTGAAGCTTGTCCTTGGTGGTAACAAGTTCATTTTTGGCCATGACAAGTCGTCCCTTAGTGGTGGTAAGCATCATGGAAGTATCTGCTTTGACGTCGTCGAGCGCAGCTGTTAACCGCTCCACCCGTTTCTCAGCAATATCACAATTAACAGATTACTCCATCACAGCACATGCAACCTCATCATAAGCTGCCTTCTCGGCAAACAACTTCTTTTCCATATCACGCAAACGGGCACAAACTCCATCCAACTTGGTCCCCAAGGACTCGAGCTCAACTGCATACTTATCTTGTGTACCTTCCGCTTCAATCAACGAGGCCCGAGCAGCCGCGACAGTGTTCTCCAATTCTGTGCATTGTGCTTTCAACACGTCAATTGATAACAGACGAGAGAAAATACCAGCAACAGCGCTACCAACTTTCTCTCCAAATAAGTCACCTGATCACGACCAACTTGATAAACTGAGCCCATCACCCTCGCATAAGTGAGATGATTCATCCCGTCGATTATCTGCTTAAAATCGTAATCAATATGAGTGCTCAGATCCAATACGGGCATCGAAGGTCTTTCCACTGACTGCCTGTGGCATTCATTTATAACCTACGCGCACCATTTTGCATGTCAAACTAAGTAAACCAACAAAACTTTTCGTCCGATTTGATACAAATATCTTTCGAGCCAGGCTCAGTCCAACTAATCCGTGCATGTAGAACACGGGGATCCGAAAGCACAGAGGAACCACCTCCAATAGCCAGAAGGGAAGGGAGAACGACAGTAACAACAGAAAAACAACTCGTGCCTTTCCGACGTGAAACATTCAAAGCCGGAGCATAACAAGTAGTAGTAGCGACAGGAACAAGGGAGTCCAAATGAGCGGGAGAAGAAACTAAGAATCTGGCTGCATCGTTGACATTAATGTAAGGAGACCAATGAGGAAGAACCTCGAAACTCTGACCGCTACCAACAACCTCTTTAGATTGCTTCATTGCCAATGGGAGTATCTTGTCATCGATAGCCCGAGGATCATCGTTAGACCATTCAATAACGTTCGAAACACCATAGGCGGAAATAAGCCTTTTTTCATTATCATCCAATAGACGAGTAGTCTCTTTCTCACTCCTCTCCAGCACCAACCTCATCTCCTCAACCTCCTCGAGGGATTCGCGATCCTCTTTAGTAACATCCTTGCCAAAAGGACTCAGACGAGATGCAATCCGAGCAGCACCACTAGTAGAGAGTTGTTTCTTCTTCGAAACCCTTCCAGGGTCTACCAACAATCGCTTCGATGGACTAATGGGCCTCAAAAGCTTCCTCTTCCTTGAAGCCGGGTCAACGACATTGAACTAGACATGAGCATCGAGATCCGTAACGTGCCTATCCAAACTCACTTCGCAATCAATGCTAGTACCGTTAACGCCAGTAAAAGCAGCGGGAGTGGCATTTTCCTCAGCACGAATTCAGTAAGCAAGGTGTGTTCCGCTTTGTTCATAGTGTACAAACCGCTACACTCCAAGATGTCCTTAGAGAGAAATGCCTCCAAAGGGAACACTTGAAGCTTCAAAAATAGGTCACTGACCCTTCGCAATTAACTGTAGATCCTTCTATTTATTAGGAACTCGGAATGACCGCAAATCAGACGACCTCGCAATTGGAAGTAGCCAGAGTTAATAGAAGCATACAACCAGGACCTCGACCAATCTCGGATGTTATCATTAAGCTTCGCAAAATAGGCAGGAGAATGGAGGAAGCAAATATCTTTGGTAACCATCAGACCAACCACCGAATGTAGGAATTTAATAGTCAAAGAAATGTCGGATAGAATACCCCTCGCATAAGAAACCATGACCCTCCAACCATTAGGACCCATCTAGGTAGGAGGAATTCGCAAAAAATTTAGATACTTCCAAAACAACTCTGGAACTGGGAATCGAAGTTAGTGGCCACGTTAGCATACCCACTAACTAAAGGGGGAGTAGCTGATGATACATCAAAATGGACTGTCATCACAGCCATACACGTGGTAGAAATCATCCATCACGAGGATCATGTATCCCATCTACTGGGCTAGCTCATAAAACTCAAGAAGGCAAAACCAATCATAAAAACCCAAACAAGCCCCATCAAAAGAAGTCATAATTAAGGCCCAAATTCGGGCTCGCACGAGTTCTCTCATAAAGAAGATAAATGTTACACGGACACATCTTCATAAAAGAAGAGACTATTACGAAGAACGTCTCATTCCGTTGCACCTCACATGCTTAAGTCATGCAGAGAATTAAGCCGCGACCATTATATAAGATAAAAGGAACAATCAACCAAGGGATGCAACTTTAACGAAGTTTTGTCCAGATTACTTCCTTCTTCAAACATAGTTGTTGACTTAAGCATCGGAGTTCCTTCGGCCACCAAAAATGTGGCTTTTGGCAGTCTCACATCTGTTTTGCAGGTCAAACTCACAAGGCGAGATTTGGACGCATCAATATCAATATAGTTAAAAATAAATGGGCAAAAAAAATGGCAAAGATTTTTAATAACATTTTTTAAGTGTCATGAGTAATTAATTTAATAACATTCTCAATATGCGGTAGAAAACTATGTAACAATATATTTTGAACACTATGAAAGGAGTTACAACAGCGTAAAAAACTATATAACAACATTTTTGCTATGAAAGGAGTCACAAACGCTATTACAAGGAAGATGTCAAAATTAAACTGCAAAATTAACTAACAATTCAAAACTAGATGATCAAACAAAATAACTAATGTGAAAAAATTCAAAAGAAAGTGATAGATAATATAACAGGGGACTGTGAACACTGAAGATATCAAAATGATTATGTATAATAATGATTAAATAAAAGGATATACCATGGAATATTAGCCGGGCGTATTACTTCATTTAAGAACACTAGTTTATCTACATGTCAAGAGGTCGTTCTGTACAAACAAGACTAGACGAAATATGAGAAAAAAACACTTAAATCCTACACTGCATAACTAATATCTTATGACACTACATATTTCTGCCAAGTATGTACGACAAGAAGAAACTTGAGCATAGCAACTTTGTGCCTCTAATATAAAGGTTGTATTTGAGACATATTTTCATTAATATAAAGGTTGAGGGGTCCTTAAAACCCTGCTTGCTTTTCAAAAAAATGATTGTCGTGATAATTGATGTAAAGGCTTATGGTCGGTGATGAGGCTTTATAGTCATGAAGTGTATTTTGGCTTGATTAACCTTCGACTTGGGATAATATTAACACAAAGTTTATAAATTAAGCTAGTATTTATTTATTAAATAAATCTATAATATAAAAAGGAAACACCCTAGTTAAGTGTTACAAATTAGTGTTACTACTAATCCTAGGATCTTGGGATTCAATAAAACAGATAACAACTACAGAAAATTCTAGACGAAGGCAAGCAACCAAACCAATGCAATAAACTAAAGAAAGCAGAAACTAAAGGACACAAGAATTTAACGTGGTTCGGCCAAACCTGCCTACGTCCATGGAGCGCACCACAATCCATTATGAATTTGATAATCAAGGTTTACAAGGAAACTTCCTATTATATTTAGACTCTACAAATCTCAACAATTTCTCGTTGGAGACTGAATCAAAACAGTAAACCAATCTGCATCATAGTGTTGCGCTCATCCTGGTCTTCTCATGCCAAAAGACAAGCTGAGGTTGAACACAACCTTAGTTTTTCAACTGTCACTGCCTTTGTCAACACATCTGCTGGATTTCTACTACCCTGGATCTTATCAAGTTTCAAGATCTCATCTTCTACAACATATCTGATGCAATGGTAACGAGTACCTATGTGCTTAGTTCTCTAATGAAATGTAGCATTCTTGGCAATAAAAATTGCACTCTAACTGTCACTGTACACAATATTTTTATCATGCTTTAAGCCCAATTCTTCTAACAAACCCTGTAACCAAATCATATGTTTGCTTGCCTCAGTAATGGCAACATATTCAGACTCTGAAATAGATAAAGCCACCACCTTTTGCAACTAAGAAGCCCAACTAACTACTATATTACCCACTATAAAGACATAATCCGTGGTACTCCTCCTGTTGTCCACATCACTTGCATGTATGCATCTACAAATCCCTGCAATCTGAGATCACTTTTACCAAAACACAAACACCTGTCAGCGGTAACTCTTAGATATCGCAATATCCACTTAACTGCCTCTCAGTGTTGCTTTTCAAGATCATGCATAAATCTGCTCACAACTCCTATTGCATGAGCAATGTCTGGTCTCGTGCAAATCATGGTATACATCAAACTTCCAATGGTTGAGGCATACATTACCATAGCCATGTGATTTATCTCTTTCTTTGTCTTGGGAGACTACTCTTCTAACAACCTGAAATGATTTGCCAAAGGTGTGCTAACTGCTTTAGCACCACTCATATTTAACTGCTTTAGAACCCGTTCAACATATTCAGCCTAAGACAACTTCAATTTTTTTTTTGTCTATCCCTGCTAATCTTCATCCCAAGAATCTGTTTTGCTGCCCCCCAAATTTTTCATGGAAAATTCACTTGCCAGCTACTTCTTCAATGTTTTAATTTTACTCATATCTGAGCCTGCAACCAACATGTCATCAACATACAATAACAAAATAATAAACCTGGATGTAAAACTCTTGAAGTAGCAGCAATGGTCAGCATTGCACTTGCGAAAGCCATTCTTCTGCATAAAACCATCAAACTTCTTGTACCACTGTCTACGAGCCTGTTTTAAGACCATACAAACTTTTTCTCAATTTGCACACCAGACTCTCCTTAACATTCACTGTGAAACCCTAAGGTTGTTGCATGTATATTTCTTCCTCTAAGTCACCATGGAGGAGTGCAGTTTTCACATCTAACTGCTCAAGGTGCAAATCTTTTGCTGCTACAATACTCAATATAGTTCTAATCGTATTTTGTTTCACAACCAGAGAAAATATCTCTATGTAGTCAACTCCTTCCTTCTGCTGGAACCCCTTGACTACTAGCCTTGCTTTTATATCTCTTGGAACCATCATGTTTCTGTTTAACTTGATACACCCACTTATTATGCAAAGCTTTCTTCCCTTTGGGTAGTTCAACTAACTCCCATGTCTCATTTGAGATGAGTGATTTCATCTCATCTTCCATTGCATTCTCCCACTGTTTTGAATCTGTTAACTCACATGCTTTATCATAGCATTCAGGATCTCCAACATCTGTGAGTAACATGTAGTTCAAACAATTTTCGTCAGTGAGCTGCAAATAATTTATATAATTAGAGGATATATACTTTCTGTCTGTCGGGAAGATCTCCTGACTGCAGGGGCTAGAGTTGGACTTTGTGGAGTGTCATTTTGCTGTGTCATGTTCTCTAATGTAGTACCCTGCGACTGCAAACTCTCACCTATTTGTTGTACCACATCATTATCTGGCATACCATCCAATTCAACATACTCAGGATCATTCTGCACCTTTCTAACAGGTTGTGCTTTATCTCTATCTTTGTACATTAATTTTTCATTGAATATTACATCCCTACTTCTAGAGACTTCTATGTTCTGATCATCCCAAAATCTATAACCAAAGTCATCACCACCATATCCAACGAAACAACATTTATGTGACTTAGAGTCAAGCTTGCTCATAGAATTATCACTTACATGCACATAAGAAACACAACCAAAAATTTTTAAGTGGGAAAGGTTTAGTCTTACCAGTCCAAACCTCTTCTGGTATCCTCTGATCCAAAGGAGATGATGGTCCCCTGTTGATCAAGTAACATGTTGTACTGACTGCTTCTGCCCAAAACTGTTTTGGGAAACCTGCCTGCAAACACATACATCTGGCTCTCTCAGTCAATGTTTTGTTCATCTTCTCTGCCACACCATTCTGCTGTGGTGTTCCTGGCAAATTTTTTTCCATTCTTATTTAATTCTCATCAATATACATTTTGAAACCATCATCAATGTACTCTCCACCATTGTCGGATCTCAACTTCTTCACCTTCAAACCTATCTCATTTTTCACTAGTGCCTTCCATTTCTTAAACACATCAAACAATTCTGATTTATGTTTCAAGAAGTATACCCACACTTTCCTGCTATGATCATCAATGAAAGTTACAAAATATAACTTCCCACCAATGGATGAGACTTTGGTTGGCCCCCATACATCCGTGTGAACTAACTCAAGCTTTTCCTTTTCTGGAGTTTTTCCACACTTCTTGAAACTAACCTTTTTCTGGTTCCCAAGGATGCAACTCTCACACAAATCAATATCAATTGATTTCAGTCCAGGTAGTTTCCCATTTGACTGCATGACCTTTAGTCCTTTTTCACTCATGTGGCCAAGCCTCTGGTGCCATAAGTCAGGATCCTCTTTTATTTTTATTGACCCACTTCCTTGTGATGTCATGAGAGAGTCCCATTTTTCTTACCACGTGCAATAGTCATTGCACCTTTAGAAACCTTCCAGTTATCACCATTGAAGGTTATCAAATAACCTTCTTTCTCCAACTGCCCCATTGAAATCAAATTTCTCTTCAAGTTAGGAATGTGTCTCACATCCTTTAACTTCCACACAGACCAATTCAGCTTGATCTGTGCTATACCCTTACAAACTACGTTCCAAGGCTGATCATCACCAAGGTACACCTTACTTGCTAGGTCACTAGGTTCATAGTTTTCTAAGAACCTTTTGCTTGTGGTAGCATGAAATGATGCAACTAAATCTATTACCCAACATTCGGGTTTGCTTTTCATAGAACATATCAATGCATCATCTGAATCTTCCGTCACAAGATTTGCTTGATCTGACTTCTTTTCTGTATATTTCGTTGGGGCTTCACACTGGTTTCTAAAGTGGTCATTTTTGTCACAATTCCAACACTTGATGTGATAAAAGGAACCATTCGGTTTTTGAGACTTTGATTTATGGTTTTTGAACTTATACTTTTATTGGTCATGACCTTTATTTTTGCTTCTGCCCCTCTACTTTTTACATTAAAAACATACCCAAAACTGAAACCTCCATTTGTCTTTTTTCTTAATTCTTCAGTCAAGATCATACTGGCTACATTACTAAACTTCAATTTGGTATTCCTTGCAGAGCTATTAATTGTTGTAACTGTGCCAACCCAACTCTCTGGTAACTAGGACAAAATCAACAACGCTCGAATTTCATCACTAAATTCGATTTCAACTGTTGTCAATTGGTCAACAATCTCATTGAAGTTATTCAGATTGTCTTTGAAGTTTTTATTTTCGGTCATTTTCATATTAACAACTTCTTTATCAAGTAAACCTTATTCACTGTAGAAGATTGTTCATACATCTTCGACATGGCTTTCATCAATGATACAATTGTCTTCTCACTCTTAAAGTTGAAGAAAACAGACTTCGCCAATGTCAGTCTTATAATGCTGAGTGCCTTTTTGTCAAACACTTTCCACTCTTCTTGTTTCATACTGTCTGGTTTCTCATCCTTCAATGGTTGGTAGAGATCTTTCTGATAAAGATAATCTTCCACTTGCACCTTCCAAAACCCATAGTTTTACCCATCAAACTTTTCTATCTTAGTTGTATCCTTTTCCGAAGTCATTGCTCTCACTCGAACCAACAAGAAAAACTCACAGGAATTTCCTCAAACACTTTATGTGCCCTCGATTCGCAAACCCAAGGCTCTGATACCACTTGTTATGAATTAGTGTTACTACTAATCTTAGGATCTTGGGATTCAATAAAATAGATAACAACCAAAGAAAAATCTAGACGAAGACAAGCAACAAAACCAATGCAATAAACTAAAGAAAGCAGAAAATAAAGGACACAAGAATTTAACGTGGTTCGGCCTAACCTGCCTATGTCCATGAAGCGCACCGCAATCCACTATGAATATAAGAATCAAGGCTTACAATCACCAATAAAGCCTCTGATAGGGGCATAATTAGGCTATTTTTAGTACCATATTTCTATATATATTTTTAGCTATTACTTGTTAATTATGGTACTAATTGCTATTTTCATGTTTGTGTAGGTCTCCAATTAAAATATTTTAAAATAGAAGCAAATTGGCAATTTAGAAATACTAATTGCACAAGGAAATCACACAAGCAAGGAAATCACACAAACAAGGAAACCACAGAAAGAAGAAAACAAGAATAAAAAGGGGATGATACCTGGCTTTGAGAGATCATCCATCCACAGCCTCCACAACAAGCCCTAACCCTCGTTACAACCGCAATTCATTTCTGTTCGCACAACCGCATAGCCACACAACCACCGATCACCAATCAGACCTTTCACCTCGCACCCGATCGCAATCACCCTCCTATGTTCGTCACAAATCACACAAAACAACCCTCGCCTTACCTTTCCCTCTCTTGCCTGATCCATCTCCGTCCAATTTCGCTCCCATCACAGCCACACAGACACCGTCTTCATCTCCTTCTCACCTGATCTCTCTTTCACCCGATCGCCATCCCCCTTCACTCTTTCGCTGTCCCTGATTATCGCCACCCATCGTCAGCTCGCCAAACCCTAGCCGTCGTCCTGAATCCATAGCCTCCTAATCACAACCTGCTCGACAACATCTGATTTCCCTCTCTCTCGCTGTCCCTCGTCATCCCCTTCTCTTTCACACTCTGATTCACAAGCAGATTGAGAAGTGAGGAAGGAGCAGATCGTGAAGAGGAAGGAGCAAAGAAACTGGTGAAGCAGATCGCAGATCACGAAGTGAAGGAAGAATTTGCATTATTTGCACCCCAACACTCCTCTATCTACCACCACGGATCAATCTACAGTGTTTTGTCACATCTCTTAACTCTTTCTCTTAATTTTAGTTTGATATTTAATTATGTATTGCTATTCGAACATAATTAATATGTCTAGCTAAACTCCTCTTAGTTAAGGGTGGATTCGAAGCCCCGAACATGTGCTTTATATACTAATTGAATTTAATCTTCCTTGCTATTAGTGATTGTGTTTTGCTTAACTGCTTTATAGATAACTTTTCTTTGTATGTTTGTTAAGGTGGCCAACTTAGTAAGCATGCTAGGATCTAGGGCTAGAATTTAGGAGAGTTTCACCTAATTGTTATAATCCTGTACTCACAAGTAGTAAATACCAAGGAACGTTGGTAAGGTTAAGTAAAAACCTATGCAAGAACAAGATGCTGATCATACTTGTAATTGCCTAGTCAGTGTTCATATTTTCCACAAAACTTAATGATCTTAGATTGTTATTTAACTTGCGATTCCTGTTTAGATAGCATGATAAGAATAGTTTGAAAGTGACGCTTAGTTTAATTCAACAAACTTGGGAAAATAATAAGATTAATGCAGTGCGCTCACGGTTAGTCTTGAGCATTGTCTCTCTCGAGTTAGCAAGTGATTATTGAAGATTGATTTATAAGCATATGTTTGGTGTGTGGAGATAAACCCTTGTCTAATTTCTCACCTTTGCCATCCCTTAATTTTATTATATTTATAGTAATTTTCATAGTTAGTTTCATAGTTTAATTTAGAAAATCCAATCCCCCATTATTTAATTAATTAGGTTGTTAGTTGTCTTTTAGTTATTATTAGTGTTAATTGACAAACCCTCTAATCCCCAGTCTAGAACGATCCCTACTTATTCTATACTACAATCACAAAGCAGGGTATTAAGTTGTGTGCTACTAAAATAGCGCATCAATTTTTGGCGTCGTTGCCGGGGATTAGAAAAGTTTGATTACTTAATTAGTTTTTATTTATTTATTTTTATTTTTATTGATTTTTTTATTCTTTCTATCTTTATCTTAGGTACTAGTTCATGCGCAATAGGAGATCCAGCGAAAACTTAGTAGAATACGATTCAGAGCCTGAGAAAACATTTAGAAGACGAAGAAGAGAAACAAAATAGCCACAGACATCTAGCTTTGAATCTGAATTTGAAGAGTTCGACATGGGAGATAATAGATCTATTAAAGAACTTTCGGCATCCACCTTGGACAATGCCGCACCCTTGTGCATTCAGTATCCATTAGCCATGCAGGGCAAAACTGAGTAATTCGAGCTGAAATCCAACCTACTTCATCATATTCCGAAGTATCATGGTCTTTCTATGGAGGATCCAAATAAACATTTAAAGGAATTTGAAGTTGTATGCTCCAGTATGACGCCAATAAATGTGGATGAAAACATCCTAAAGTTGAGAGCATTCCCCTTTTCCCTGGCTGATAAGGCTAAGGATTGGCTCTATGAACTACCTTCCGGAACAATATATTCTTGGGAGAGCATGAAGATGTTTATAGAGAAATTCTTCCCAACTTCCAAAATTATCTTGTTGAGGAAGAAAATCAGTGGCATACAGCAAGGTCCAAGAGAATCATATCCGGCTTACTATGAGCGTTTCAAAACTCTCATAGCATCATGCCCGCAGCATCAGATGAAAGATGAGCTCCTGATTCAATACTTTTATGAGGGATTGCTTCCTCTCGAGCGACAGATGTTAGATGCAGCGGCAGGAGGAGCTTTGGTTGATAAAACTCCAGCAGCAGCAAAAACTTTGATTGCAAACCGAGCCTTAAATGCCCAGCAGTATGAAGGAATTGGAGAGCCTTCACGCCAAGTCAATGAGGTAAGTACTAATTCTAGTTTGGAAGCTCAAATGGCTAATCTTACCTCACTTGTGACTCAGGCCCTAGGAAAGCCGAATATGCTAGGAGTTGCACAAGTTTGTGGCGTGTGTACAAAGCCAGGACATCCATCTGATCAATGTCCTCAACTGATTGAGAATGGCAGTTGGGAGAATGTCAATGCAATAGGTTTTCAAGGGAAAAATCATTATAGGAATAATCCTTATTCGAACACCTACAATGAAGGTTGGAGAAATCACCCAAGTTTTGGATGGAGAAATTCAGAACAACCTCAACAACAGACTTCGAATCGGCCACCCCCTGGTTTTGCCCAAAGGCAACCAGAACCACCTCAACACAATTCAGGAATGCCCCTTAATTATGATGAGATTTTGAAATCGTTGACTATTTCTCTGCAGAACCAATCAAAGGATATAGCAGATTTGAAACTACAAATGGGACAGATAGCTGAGTTTATTTGACAAATTCGCGAGCAAGGAAAACTTCCTAGTTCTACCACTCCAAATGCGAAAGATGGGTTTGAAACCGCAAAAGCAATTACATTGAGGAGTGGTAGGCAAATTGAGAATGATCCAATAGTCCCTGAACAGAGTCGAAATAAGAAAGCTGAGTTACAGAAGGATGATCCAGCCATCATTGAAACACCAGAGCTCCAAGGTAAAAAGGTGAACATTCCAAATTCAGTTTCTGCTAATCTTGTTCCACCTTTTGTGCCTTTTGGAAAAATCTAGAAAAGATGAACATGATAAGGAAATTTTGGAAACTTTTCGAAAAGTCCAAGTCAATATTCCGCTTCTTGATGCTATTAAGAAAGTGCCTAAGTATGCAAAATTTTTGAAGGAGCTTTGCACAACAAAGAGACAACTTCAAGACGGAAAGATAGTTAAGGTAAGTGAGAATGTCTCCACAGTTCTTCAAAGGAAATTGCCACTGAAGTGTAAGGATCCAGGTAGTTTCACTATCTCTTGTGTTATCGGTAATACTAAAATTGACAATGCAATGTTAGACTTAGGTGCCTCAATTAATGTTATGCCATATTTTGTTTATCGTTCTATGAATCTTGGGGAACTAAAAATGATGGTGTAATTATTCAATTGGCTGACCGCTCTAATGCATATCCGCAAGGTTTGTTGGAAGATGTGTTGGTGCAGGTTAATCATTTGATCTTCCCAGCAGATTTCTATGTGCTTGAAATGGAAGATTCGGCATTGTCGACACCTTTGCCTCTTATTTTAGGGTGCCCCTTCATGAAAACTGCATGAACAAATATTGATGTGCATGCAGGGAAATTGACAATGGAATTTGATGGTGATGTGATTGGCTTCAACATCTTTGAAGCCATGAGGTACCCTGTTGATAATCATTCTTGTTTTTCTATTGACGTGGTGGATATTTTGTCCCAGGAATTTCTTGACGTCATGAACGATGATGAACTTGAAATCACCATTACTACTGGCGCCGGATATGAGAGAAATGGAGTCCTTTGTGACAATATGAAGATCTCGGCCGATAACATGAGGGAGGAGATCATTGAGACTGTGGCAACCTTTGAGTCAATGCCACGAATTGTTAGTGAGTTACCTCCCCCAATTATTATTCCCTCATCTACTAATAAACTTGTACCTTCTGTGATTCAGGCACCTACACTTGAGCTTAAACCGTTACCGGATCATTTGAAGTACGCGTATTTAGGAGATGATGAGACATTGTCTGTCATCATATCATCATTACTCACAAATTTAGAGGAGGAAAATCTTATTCGAGTTTTGAAGGAATACAAGACTGCAATTGGGTGGACATTGGCAGACATAAAGGGTATTAGCCCTACCACTTGTATGCACCGTATACTTCTTGAGGAAGGTGCAAAACTCACTAGAGAAGCTCAGCGCCGCCTAAACCCCCCTATGATGGAAGTTGTGAAGAAAGAAATCATTAAACTCCTTGATTGTGGCGTGATTTACCCTATTTCAGATAGCAAATGGGTTTCACCAGTGCAAGTATTGCCGAAGAAGTTTGGCATAACTGTGGTAAAGAACGAGGAAAATGAGTTAATTCCCACGCGAATACAAACAGGGTGGCGGGTTTGTATTAACTATACAAAGCTGAATGCAACTACAAAGAAATATCGTTTTCCTCTTCCCTTTATTGATCAATTGCTTGAAAGGTTGGCCGGTCGTGCTTTTTATTGTTTTCTTGATGGTTATTCAGGATATAATCAGATTGTCATCGCTCAGAGGATCAAGAAAAGACAACCTTTACATGTCCATTCGGCACTTTCGCATATATAATAATGCCATTCGGTTTGTGTAATGCCCCGGCTACCTTCCAGAGATGTATGGTAAGTATATTTTCAGACTTTATTGAAAAAATCATTGAGGTTTTTATGGATGATTTTAGTGTTTTCGGTGATTCTTTTGACAATTGTCTAGATAATCTTGCATTGATTCTGAAGCGATGCATTGAGGTTAACCTTGTATTAAATTGGGAAAAATGTCACTTTATGGTTAACCAAGGTATTGTTTTAGGTCATGTGATTTCAGCTAGGGGTATTGAGGTTGATAAAGCTAAAATAGATCTTGTACGTTACTTACCTTCTCCTACTTCGGTGAGAGAGGTTCGTTCTTTTCTTCGACATGCAGCTGCAGGATTCTATCGACGATTTATCAAAGATTTTTCTAAGGTTTCTGGACCACTATGTCGACTCCTACAAAAAGATGTGCCATTTGAGTTCAATAATGACTGTCAGACAGCGTTTGACAAACTTAAGGAGTTGTTGACATCAGCACCTATCATTGCACCACCGGATTGGAGTCTTCCATTTGAACTTATGTGTGACGCATCAGATTATGCTTTAAGAGCAGTTTTAGGCCAACGGAGGGACAAACGTCTTCACGTCATCTACTATGCCTCCCGAACCTTGAATGACGCTTAATTGAATTATTCCACAACTGAAAAAGAACTTTTAGCTGTTATATTTGCTTTAGAGAAATTTCGATCTTATTTAATTGGAACTAAAGTTATAATTTCTCTGATCATGCAGCTTTAAAATACTTGCTTACGAAAAAAGAAGCGAAACCGAGACTTATACGGTGGATACTTCTTCTTCAAGAGTTTGATGTGGAGATCAGGGATAAAAAAGGGAGTGAAAACGTGGTAGCTGACCACATGAGCCGTTTGGTGCGCAATGAGGAACCCCAGCCAATTCTTGAGACTTTTCCTGACGAGCAACTATTTTTGGTCGAGGTAAGTGAACCATGGTATGCTGATATTGTAAATTACCTTGTATCCAAACAGATTCCGAACACCTTAACTCGAGTTCAGAAGGATAAGCTTAAGAAAGTGGCGAAACAGTTTGTATGGGATGATCCCTATCTGTGGAAGCATTGTACCGATCAACTGATTAGAAGGTGCATACCCAATTATGAATTTAATTCAATATTGACATATTGTCATTCCTATGCTTGTGGGGGACACTTTGGAACTCAAAGAACAACTCGTAAGGTTTTAGAATGTGGATTTTATTGGCCCACTTTATTTAAGGATGCCAGATTATTTTGCATGACTTGTGATCGATGTCAAAGAAAAGGTAATTTAGGCCCTAGAGATCAAATGCCACAACATCCTATACCGGATTCTGTGCAATATGCAACGCGGACTGACTATCACAAAAAAGAGGAATCGCCTTAGGATGATGGATTCCCAAACTCAAAAGTAGACCCTTCAACCATTTTAATTCACAAGTAATTGAAGCCATAGAGCGATATTCGGCCTCTGCCGAAGAACGAGCTACAGTATGCTGCTTCTTAGTTTTCCATGAAATTGGCGAATGCCCCAAAAACACAAACCACCCAGTGAGAGACCGCCGAGTAAGGGGACAGGCTGCCCAATCCGAGTCACACCAACCTGTCAAAGATAACTCACTGTCTGAACGTAATAGAATGCCCTGACTCAGGGATTTCTTTAAATAGCGAACAACCCGTAATGCAGCATCCCAATGTTCTTGTCACGGCTCCTGCATGAATTGTGACAAGACATGAACTGAGTATGCCAAGTCAGGACGAGTAACCGCCAAATAGATAAGACGCCCAAGCAAACGCCTATAGGGCTCGGGATCCGAAAGAAAAGGCCCATTGGCACGCGCCAGCTGATGATTCAGTTCAATCGGGAATGAAGCCGGCTTCGAGCCCAATAGGCCTGCCTCTGAAATAATATCAAGGGCATATTTCCTTTGACATAAAAACAACCCTAAGGAGCTTCTAGCCACCTCAATGCCAAGAAAATATTTAAGCACACTAAGATCCTTCATATAAAAACATTGACTCAAATAGGCTTTGAAAGCCGTCACCGCAGCGGAATCATTACCAGAGATTATCAAATCATCAACATATACTAGAATGTTGAGCTATACAGACCCTTTAGAGTAAGTAAAGAGGGAATAATCAGAGTAGGATTGAAGAAAACCGTACCCCTTTAAAGCTGTCACAAGCTTTGCAAACCAACATCGAGGTGCCTGTTTCAAACCATACAGCGATTTACGCAAACGACAAACCAAATCAGAATCAGTGGAGCTAAAACCTGGCGAAAGTTTCATATACACCTCCTCATCTAAATCGCCGTGAAGGAAGGCATTATGAAAATCCATCTGATGCAACTCCCAATGCTTGGATGCTGCAATGGCCAGAAAAGCTCTAACTGTCACCATTTTCGCGACTGGGGCAAATGTCTCATTATAATCAATTCCTTCAACTTGATGATTACCGAAAACAACTAATATGGCTTTTAACCTCTCAATGCTACCATCTGAGTTGTACTTAATTTTGTACACCCATTTACTACTGAGAGCTTTCTTTCCAGGAGGTAATTTTTCCATAGTCCAAGTGCCATTATCTTCCAAAGCACGAATCTCCTTTTGCATAGCAGTACACCATCTTATATCTTTTGCAGCCTCCTTAAAAGACTGTGGCTCAACACTTGCAGTTACAGCTGCAAGAAAATTTCGGTGTTTCACAGTAAATTAATCACAACTAACATAATGTGCTATAGGAAAAGGCGTACCTGAGGGAGTGTGATATGGCGGAGCACATGGAGCGAGAGATGGACTGTCCTTGATAACCGTATGCGTCACGAAGTCTCTCAACTTTACTGATGGGAACTTTTCCCGGAACCCGCGGCCCAAATTGTCCCTCCCCGTTCTGTCGGGAGCACCATCTACCCCCCCGACAGCCGAGGATGAAGCGTCCACTTGTGGCACATCCCGAGCATTTTCACTTGGCACGATCGCGGTAGACGGTGGCTCAGCATTACTAGGCGTGACGCTAGTCGTGGGAGAGACCGTTTGAGGACCGACGATGGCATCCTCGTGCATCACCTGATGATCCCCCATACCTTCAATAAGCTCTTCCTAGGCTCCCTCATTATAAGTCACATCACTGTCAAGGGGAGGAGTATGATTTGTGACTTCAACATTCAAATAAGGAAAGACATTTTCATAGAACTTCACATCCCTCGACACAAAGAATTCCTTTTTCTCAAGATCAAATAAACTCCATCCCTTCTTACCAAACGGATAACCCACAAAAACACATTTACGGCTTCGACTGGCAAACTTGTCACCTTTAACGCATTGATTATGGGCATAAGCTAAGCAACCAACAACGCGCAAGTCACTAAAAGAAGGTGTACAGCCAAATAGCATTTCATATGGAGTTTTGTTTAGGAGAACACTAGAGGGAGTCCGATTTATTAGGTGAGCACGCATTCACCCCAAAAATAGATTGGCAACCCCCCTTGAAACCTCAATGCACGAGCGACATTGAGAATATGTTTATGTTTCCTTTCCACTTTTCCATTTTGTTGAGGGGTACCCACACAAGAGGTTTGAAATAAAATTCCATTAGCCACAAAGAAATCTTTCATGCAGTTAAACTCCGTTCCATTGTCACTACGTACAATTTTCAACTTTTGAGAGAATTGACGGTCAATCATGGCAATAAAGGACATAAACATCTTGAAAACTTCTCTTTTATCAATCAATAAATAAACCCACACAGCACGTGAATAATCGTCCACCAAGGTTAAAAAATAACGAGCACCACACGAAGAAACTTCATCATACGGACCCCATAAATCACAATGTAGTAACTCAAAAATCCTAGTTGATTTATTGGCACTTAAAGGAAAACGATCTCTAGAATGTTTAGCACGATGACAAACTTCACATGCTTTATTCAAATGACTCCTAGAATTATTAAAAAAAGGAAGCAACTTCACTACTATCTCGGAAGGATGACCCAAACGACTATGCCATAGCTCCAAGGACTTCGAATTATCAACCGAAATCACTTGCACCTGTAATCCATGCCATAGATAGTAAAGTCCATCCCGTCTCTCACCCGTGCCAATCACCTCCCTCGAATGCAGGTCCTGTATAGCACATAAGTTAGAATTAAATTGGACAAAGCAATTTAGATCATCATTTAGTTGTGAAACCGAAATTAAATTGCAGTTTAACTTAGGAAAAAAAAAGAACATGTTGGAGGATTATTTTGTCCGTGAGTTTCACGACACCCTCTTTAGTAGCAACCACCGTTTGACCATCCGAAAGGCCCACGGGACATGGCGAAACTACTGTAGTATCCACTAAACAAGATTCATCACCAGTAACATGATGAGAACATCCAGTATCAATTATCCAAGAATCTATTTCCAACTTACCATGCAACTTGTTAGAAGGAGTGTGAGTAAAACCTGGAAGAGGTAGCGCAACAGGAGCGGGGTTCGACTTCCCAAGAGATGCGCCGCCGGCCATGGTTTAGGGAAATTTTTTTTTGAAGAAGCAATTTTGGCTCTGATACCATGAAAGATTTAGGGTAATTCTTTTCTGTATTCTCATTAACCCAATGGAAAATATTTATACAAGGAGTTCAATAGTAGCTTCCCTAATTTCTCATAATACCTAGCAATAGTTTAGGAAATATTAAACTTCTTGAGGAAGTAGTTTCCTATAACAATTGCTATCCTAGAATATAAAAAGTAGTTTCCATATATAGCTATCCTAGAATAAAGGAATAAACCACCTAAATAATCTCCTAACATTAAACTTCTTGAGGAAGTAATTTCCTATAACAATTGCTATCCTAGAATATAGAAAGTAGTTTCCAACTATCCTAAAATAAAGGAAAGAATAAATGAATAAACCACCTAAATAATTTCCTAACACAAGTTCGTTACCTAGATGGTTTTGCACAAGCCTTCTCTTGCAACTCATGCTTAATACCAATATTGTATTTGAGTAAGATGGTCTCTCTCTTCCAGACTATATCTTTCCATTGGTTTGAATTTACAGATGTATGTGGATAAGAGGAAATGTCCAAACAATTATTCATGCATTTTCTTAAAATTTGAATGTTTTCCCACGAAATTGCTACATAGCAATTTAGTATCTTATAAGATCTGACATATTTTCTTCAAAACATTGAAGACGGAATGAAAAGAAAAGAATTGGCAAAGTCTGCACGTAGCTATAAGTTCATGTTTTCCAATGTAACAGGTGAATTCTTACCAATTATAATATTTCTTAGAATGAACTTAAGATTCAGAAAAATAAAACAAATTGAGTTCTGGATGTTCTTCTAAATATGTGTTTGTAGATTGTGGAATTTGAACATTTACCAAAAACAAAAATGAAGTTTTAGCATTTATTTTCACAGCTAAGGGTAATATTTATCAAAGTTTGTCTAGGCAGCCAGATTTTAAAGCCATTTTTTTTTGTTAGACTTGGGCTTTTGTACATTTTTATCTCATCTCTTGAAAACACGACCACAAATATTATCTATACAAGGGGTAAAAATGTAAAAGGTCCAAAATTTGACAAAAAAATGACTATAAAACCTGATTGCCTAGAATTGGGGTATCATTAATAAACGAGCGTGTACTAATTAAAACATAAAATGAAATTGAAGACCCGAACCACAGAGAAGTAACCCAAATTTTAGAATTAACTTATTGTTGGTGTTGGATTAAATGCAATGGTGAAACTAATCAATGATGGTTGGGTTCCAGTTAGTTCAACAAGGTATTCACTGAAGAATGACTACTACCCTTTGTTCCTAAAGGAGAGGTATTACATTCTCTCTCACCATTATTTGTTTCTCATTACTGTCTGTTTGTTAGAAGCATTGTGGATAGGGGTCACTATTTGCCAATTAAGTTGTTAAATATGGGGCAAAATAGCCCTATGCCTATAGGGATTGAAACTTTGCAATTGGAATCCTACCTAATTTGCAATGTCATGTAGTACTGGATTCTTTGGATTAAACTAACCCCCATAATTCACTTTGATTTGGTTATGTTGATTACAGGTAAAGGTTGGCGGGTTCACAATCGTGTCAATGTGGGCAAGGGGACCTAACATTTGCGACGATGAGAGGGGCAGGTCATCAGGTCCCAATCTATAAACCCGCGACAACACTTGCACTTATCCAACACTGCCTTGATGGCACTCCTTCATTATAATTGCTGCTACATCACAACTGATTATAAGTGACGTAAATAAACACCGGCCCAACTCTAACAGTGAAACACCTAATGACGCCAACCATTTGATAACAAGCAATGTCTACATTATTTATGGATGGTGTATGGTTGTTTGTGTGGTTAATGCCTCCAAATTACAACAGGTTGGAGCTTGGAAAAAGACATCCAATATTGTAAAGCCATTTTGGTAACTCATATTCTCAAACCCAGAACAAAAGCCAAAATGTAATCAATCAATCAAAATCAAAACCAAAACCAAAACAAAAACCAAAACAAAAACCAAAACCAAAACCGAAGGAATCATCAACAACCAAAATAACTTCCTTTTGAATTATTCCAACTTTATAAAATGGATGCTCATGTTGTGGACTCATCAAGTTAATTTCAACTTCAATCCTAGTCTTCGTGGGTCCTCCCTTCCTCAAACCACTCTGGTTCTATATCCTGCCTAGATTCACAGGCTTAATGTTCTAAAATAATAATGACAATAACTAAAGCAGAAAAAAAAAAAGTTCTTAGTTTCATTTTCATTCACAGTTAGTAAGCTTTCACTTTAGATGAAACAAAACAAATTTTACAGTGTAATTGGAGCATGCAGTTAGATATTGCCTTTGATTAGAGATTATATTTTACGCTCTGCAGTGTGCCTGTGCTCAAAATAAGGTCTTGAGCACATGCTAGGATTGGATCTAGTTCCACACAAGTTGACGGTAGTTTCAAAATGTTAGTCGACTCGTTTTAATTAGCCTCTCAATGATATAACAGAAATTCTAATTGTCGAGGAAACCAGCAAGGGAGGGAGGACCCTCCATCCCCCTCGCGATGCATGCAGGAGATGGGAGACATGCATCGCGAGGGGGATGAAGGGTCCTCCCTCACTCGCTGGTTTCCTCGCCAGTTAGCCTTTCTCATGATATAATGTTTTAATATACCGCTCACGATGCATGACAGGATCACGAGATATTTAGTCACCCAAAATGATTTTGTCATTAGATGCGCTCATGACCACATGTACATGAGGCACTCATGCATGTGCAAGATTATTTTTTCCCATTTTGTTTAGTCTTCAAAAATATATACAAAACACCACATTGTCATTTGACCAATCTTTATAAATTAAACCCTACAAATAGTCATGATTCTATTAAGGAGTGCAATAAGGCAGATAATCATTGGAGAGTTTGTTCATGTTAAAACTCTTTTAAGTGATAAAGAGTTGTAATGTAAAATAGATGTAGATTAATATAGAGAAGAGCTTGGAAACTCTATAGAGTTCGTGAGGTTCTCAAACATGTTGATAGATCTCTTTTCGTTCTCTTCAATCTTGACGTGCACAATGAACATGTGAGTCAAAGGTCACCGTTGTGGACACTCCAATGTTAAAGTTAGACAATGCTTAAGAAATGTGTAATGCTTGAAATTGGGTGGTGTAGCGTAACTTAGTTCCTATTTATCATGTGAGAATCTTTGTTCAGCTGTGTCTT
The DNA here is from genome assembly GCA_963556465.1 of Berberis vulgaris. Taxonomy (NCBI): domain Eukaryota; kingdom Viridiplantae; phylum Streptophyta; class Magnoliopsida; order Ranunculales; family Berberidaceae; genus Berberis; species Berberis vulgaris. The sequence goes on from OY747133.1 coordinate 16,550,908, forward strand.
TGGTGGCCCGGTTCAAGGAAAGAGATCCTTTCCTTGGGAGTGTTGTCGAGAGTTTTCATGCACGACTTATACTCTGATATTTATTTTCTTGTAGGAGTCAATGTGTTGCTGGTCTGTCTGTCTTAGGTCAAACTCATAGATACTTGCCTTATTTGATCTTACGAGTACCGGACTTGACTATATGACTTATGGGCTTAATAGGGCCTTGCTGATTGGGTCCAACCTCCTGGTACCCGCTTTAGTGAGCTTGGAGAAATCTGGGCTTTGTAAGATTGGGCACTCATCTAAACATGTTTTACTCTGTTGACGAGATCATCATGCCAAGTGAACAAAGTAGATTAGAAGATGATTTGGTGTATCATCCCATGTAAGCAGTTGTACATATAAAGCACAAAAAACTCACATTATGGTGAGATTCATTAATAAAGGTAAACACATATCCTTGACCCCACTAGTTGGGAGATCAAGGTCACGATATTATATAACTACAGAAAACCTCACAACTTGTGGACTTGAAATACACTCTTGATTCTCATCTCAACTTCAGAGAACTCTTGAGAAGGCAGAGAGGAATAGATGAGGAGTTGTAAAATTTTCATTTTCTTCCTGGCTCTTTCATTCTTTGTTGCATTGAGTACAGGCCATGGTAAGCAAGAAAAGGCTTTGGATCATCTAGTCAAGGTCATGTTCAATGGAAAATCTGGGATTGATACCAAGTTGTACACAGAAGTTGAAATCACAAGTCAAAATGAAATGATAGAAGAGAGCAAAGTTGTTTTGTCGGAGGGATTGAAGGAAAAAGATAGGATTACCATGTTGCCTGGGCAACCGGAAAACTTTAAGTTCACACAGTATGGTGGATATGTTACTGTTGACGAACAGGCTGGTCGCGCTTTTTACTACTATTTCGTCGAGGCTGAGACTTCAAAGGAATCCAAACCTCTACTTCTTTGGCTCAATGGAGGTATAGTTTTTGATATTTCCATATATGTTTTCGCCTTTAAGAGCATCTCAATTAGGCCAATTCGTTTTACAGGGGATAACATTTTTTTATTAGAATATGGGACTTATCCCACCTGAAGTGGAATACCACTGACGGTACGCTAATACTTCCAGTGGCATTTCCAATGCTGCTTAAGACTAAGCTCAAATATAAATCCTGCGTCCCTCCCTCACTCATTCTCTCCCTTTTTGAAAATTTAAAAGTTTAAGCGGCACCAAGCAGCATTCCAAACGCCGCTCCCACGTCCCACCTTTATCCCCATATTATTTAGCTTACAGGTGGTTTGAGGGGGGACGAGTTTATCGCACCAAAGTTTACCCCATCCCATCCCCCCCCCCCCCCCCCCCCCCCCCCATTATTTTTCCTACTGTGGAGGTTCTAATCTTATTTAAATGGCACTCAATCTTTTCATGAGGTGATTATGATTTGTACTACTATTGTGTCATTAGGCCCAGGATGTTCATCGCTTGCTTATGGAGCAATGCAGGAGCTCGGACCATTTCGAGTAACTAGCGATGGCAAGAAACTATTCCGCAATCCTTATGCTTGGAACAGAGGTAGGGACTGTACATTTTATCTTTATCAAAACTTATCTTGGATGAGTTTATTTCAATTTATATTATATTTAATTTTGTTATTGTTGTGTGTTTACGGGATGTAGTGGCAAATGTTCTGTTTGTGGAATCACCAGCTGGGGTAGGATTTTCTTATTCCAATACCACATCAGATTACAATTTAAGTGGAGATCAAATGACAGCAAAGGATAATTACGCGTTCTTGGTGAATTGGTTCAAAAGATTTCCTGAATACAAGACTAGAGATTTTTATATATCAGGCGAGAGCTACGCCGGGCATTATGTACCTCAGCTTACACATACCATTCTGAAGCATAATGAGCATGTGAAGAGCAACCAAATACATCTCAAAGGAATCATTGTACGTGTGACTTTCTTCAATATCCATTTTGTTTTACGTACACGTTTTAATGATTAAGAATTATAACTATTTCGTTGTTTCTTGGATTATCAACCAAAATTGATGTTTCATTTTTCACAATGAATGCAACTCACATATAAACATCAAGAAGCGTTTGACTCTGTATATTGTTTATGCCTGCAGATTGGAAATGCTTGGATTAATGCCAAGACTGACACCCTTGGCATGTTCGAGTATTTCTGGACCCATGCCCTAATTTCCGACAAAGCTATTATAAATATTCGCAACTACTGTGGTTTCTCTCCAAATGCCACTGATAAAAATCATCCTCAACTGTGCTTTGATGCCCAAAATGAAGTTAATAGAAATCTCAACCCTATCAATATCTATAACATTTATGCATCCACTTGCCTCAACAGTAATCTCACTGATAAACCTAAGCGGCCTACGGTAAGATAACATGTTATTTATGTATTTACTCATCAAATAAGGAATGTCTTACATTATTTGGAGCACTTTCTGCATATATTAAATACGTTTATGTACAGAAAGTAATCGATCCATGCAGCGATCATTACACTTGGGCTTATATGAACACTCCAGAAGTACAAGATGCCCTTCATGCTAATGTCACTAAATTACTCAATTATACTTGGGAGGCTTGCAGGTATGTTTAAATAGATATTATTTTGAAAACTTTCTTCAAATGAGAAATGATACGATAATGTTGGGAAGCTTTTTTTCACAGCAGTTGGATTAAATTATAGGTTCTCACGCAGATCACCTAACATACTTCTAGTTCGATTGTACTTATTATCACTAGCCAATCTCTCTCACGTTGAACGTGCTCCAGAGTGAAGTTGCATTTTTTTTTTGGCTTGATAGAATTGGGGAAGAGAGAAGAAAGAGTGAAGAGAATTAGAGAAGTTTTCAGAGATTTGGATTATTTCCTTATACATAGGTTTTATTAAGGAAGTTGATGAGATAGAATCAACCAAGAGAATATATAGAAAAATATATTAGGTTGTTAATAATGTGATCACATAATTTAATCAAACGGTTGTGAATAAGAGCTTACCTACACAAGTATTAACACAAGCTCTAGATCTAGCCTGTGATATCATTTCTCATCTCAAATAATTACCATCACATTTTTTTGGAAAATTACTTCTACATTGAAACTTAAATGGTTTTTTATGTGTATTATTGCAGTGATGTAATTCCAACTTGGGCAGACAGCCCATCAACAATGCTACCACTTTTGGAGGAGTTTTTGAACAAAGGTCTCAGAGTCTGGTTATTTAGGTTAGTTTTTAATTAATCTACAACATCTTCTTCTTCTTTTTTTTTTCTTTTTTTTTTTTTCAAAATATTCAGACAATTAGTGCTAACTTATATTGTTGGTGTTGGATTGACTGCAGTGGTGACACAGATGGTAGAATTCCAGTTACTTCAACAAGGTATTCACTGAATACGCTAAATCTTCCAATCAAGATTGAATACTATCCTTGGTTCCTAAAACGACAGGTACCTTATTTTCTCCCCCCCTTTTTTTCCTTACTATTTGTTTGGGGCTCTGTTGCTTATAGTCTATAGCCCTATGGAATGATGGTTGCTGTCAAGGCCAATTAATATATATATATATATATATATATATATATATATATATATATAAATAATAAGTTGGGTTTGGGTATGCTTTTAGGATTTAACAACTACTTAATCCAAATGATTTGTTACACTGATTAAACAGGTTGGTGGATACTCTATGGTGTATAATGTGAGCAAAGGGGACCTAACATTTGCCACAGTGAGAGGGGCAGGCCATGAGGTCCCAAGCTACAAGCCCGCGGAAGCACTTGCACTTATTGAGCACTTCCTTGATGGCACTCCTCTACCTCCAAAGTAGAAAAAGCATATGAAGAGATCGATCTTTCCAATCGAAGAATGATTCCACTTTTCATCATTTTTTTTCAACATATATAGGAACTTAATTGGTTTGCATTTTAGCTATAGCTTTATAACAGATGTTCTTTATCAATTGTACGTATCTTATTAAATGAATATAGTATTCTGGTTTCTGGCGTTGTTATTCCATTTAGTTGCTGTTATGAGGTAATCAGGCTTCAAAATTTTAACATATTTTCTTGTGTTAAAATTGTGTATAAATGGGATGGTTGAGCATCATTCTTCAGTTATTCTCAGCATGTAAATCTTTTGAAAGTAAAGGGTGTCTTGGACTCTGCTCATTGAAGCATTAGAACTAGGCCTGTTTCAAAGGTCAGGCTTGGCTTGATCAATAAAATTAAACTTGGGCCGTTGTATCAATGGAAAGTCAAATATTAATCTTGAGAACCCTATTTCAATCGATATGCACACAAACATACGACTACTGAATTAAACCTCCGGAAGCATCCATATTAATGAAGGCCTACAATACAATGGAATGGTACAGTAATCTTTAAGTTATACACTCGGGGTGTGTTTGGTTGCATAGAGGATCCCTACATTTTAGGCGTACTCTTCAAGTTATATACTCATGGTGTGTTTGGTTGTATGAAATCCTATGCCATGAGAATCCATGAGGGGACCCCTACATTTTAGGCGTGCTTTTCAAGTTATACACTAAGGGTGTGTTTGGTTGTATGGAATCCTATGCCATGAGAATCCATGAGGGGACTCCTACATTTTAGACTAAATTGATATATCACTCCACATCCACCATTTGATTTTGTGATCAATAGTGTGAATGAAAGTCTCGCAAACATAAGAATCACACTCCTTTGTGTGTTTGGTTGCATGGAATCATATGCCATGAAAATCCATGAGGGGATCCTTACATTTTAGGCGTACTCTTTAAATTATATACTCAGGGTGCGTTTGGTTTCATGGAATCATATGCCATGAGAATCCATGAGGGGACCCCTACATTTTAGACTAAATTAATGTATCATTCCATATCCATCATTTGATTTTGTGATCAATGGTGGGAATAAAGCTCTCATGAACATGAGAATCACACTCCTTTGTGTGTTTGGTTGCATAAAATCCTATGCCATGAGAATCCATGAGGGGACCCTTACATTTTAGGCTAAATTGATGTATTCACTCCATACCCACCATTTGATTTTGTGATCACTCCACACCCACCATTTGATTTTGATGCATCACTAGACATCCACCATTTGATTTAGTGTGATTCTCATGTTTATGAGACTTTCATTTCCACCATTAATCACAAAATCAAATGATGGATGTGAAGTGATACATCAATTGAATTTAAAATGTATGGTCTCCTCGTGAATTTTAATTTCATGCAACCAAGCACACACTCAAGTTCGGAAATAAATTTGTCAGATGGGTCAGGTCGTGTAACTCTATGACAAAATACTCTATTTGTTCATGAAAATTGTGCTTTCAAAATTAGGTAATAGCTCTGGTCTATGCATAGGCTCCAACTAAGGTGATGTCTGCATACTTCTTGTCGTCCCCATGCGTTAATTCTAAATGGCGAGGAAATGGGCGAGGGGTGTGACCGCTCATCCTCCTCAAGATGCTTGCCTTTGTGAATCTTGAGGGGGATGAGTGGTAAAACCCCCTCCCTCGCCCATTTCCTCACCGCCTAGAAGGGCTCGTCCCCATGAGATAGTTTTTTACTGTTCCCAAAAACTGCTTCAAAACTGCTCAAAATAGTTGTACACAGTTCTTCTCCGGCCTCAGAGATTTTATTGTTATCAATATCCAGAGCCATCAGTCTATGTACATGTTTTATCATACAAAGAGAAGTCTGTGCTAACGAATATTAGTGTTGCATTGTGTGAGTACGATCTACTGTGCCATTGAGTTTTAATAAATTGAGATTCGGCTTCTGACTGGGGTTTACTCTTGGACTGATTGCACTAGTGTAACACCCCTACTTTTCCAATGACAACAAATATTTATGTTCATAAAATTCAATTGAAATTTGTATTTTAAAATCTTCTCTCGTTTGACAAGTTGTATATTTTTCGAAATTCAATTAACTTTCTTACCTTCCGAATCTTGGGACGAGATTCCATTTAATATATGTATAATGAAACACCCCTAAATTTTATAAAACTAATTAATTTAATTTTGAATTAAATAAAATAGAGTTATATTTAATTGAATTTAAATTTCAAAATTTTAGGGTTTTACTTAGTGTGTTTAGATGGTGGGTGCCCTCAAAATTCAGTGGGGGCGGATAACCACCCACCCTATAAAGAGAAAAACATTTTTTCTTCTTCCTTCTTTTCTCCTTCTTCACATTTTTTTCTTCTTCTCATCTGGCGGCGAGCACCTCTCGGATCGAGCTTCGCAACCGATCCCACCGCCCCAGATTCCTTCCCTTCCCTTCTTTTTTCCTTCCTCTTTCTTCCCCTTTGATTTTCGCACAAAAAAAGGGAGAAAAAGATTCGCAATGAGAGAGGGAGCTTTGATCAGACTCATCACTGGCGGAGATGGCGTGCGATCGAGAGGAGGGTGTGGCCGATTTCGAGCAGAGACGAAGTAGGGCGGTGACTTAATTGGGATCATGACATGATTGCCTCGTTGAGGAACTAAATATGATTGCCCCGTTGAGGAACTAAATTTTTTGAGCTGTGTTTTCTTGCATGACACATTTGCCTCATTGAGGAACTACCTGTTGGTGTAGTTGTTTACTGTTTGTGCTTAGTTTGATGTTATCACGTTCACGTGCGAATTTATTGATTTTGGGATGAAGATTACTCACACCAGCTTTATTGCTGACCCAAGTGAGCTTTTGCTTCTTGGGTACATTCTTTTAGGAATGTAGCCGATTAGCCTTTCAGGTTTAAAGACTTTTGAACAGCGTTACGGGAGTTCCGCTAGTGGGGCTAGCAACGTCAGTTTTCCTGGTTATAGTTTTATTTATTTCAGTAATTAAATCCTGTTTGAGTAGTTGTTGCTGCTAAATGTTTCTGTTGTTATTGAATTTCACGTCCCGAGTTTTGGGGAAATGGATAATCCTACGTGGATTTTGAAAATTTTCGTTTTCTTCGAAGATCGGGTCGTGACAGTTTGGTATCAGAGCATTTGGTTAGCCTAGGCTAGGGTAGAGTCTAGGTGATCCTCAGAATGTGGATATGGGTGTGCAGGAGTATAGAAGTCATAAAGATGAAGTGACAAGGTTGAACCTTGAAACTTTAGTATTGTTTCATTTTCTTCGTGAATCTCACGATGATGCTTCATTGACTTGTGTGTGCGCAAGTAATCATATTTATTTATTTATAATGTCTATATTTGAGTGGCGTTAATTCGTCTAGTTTTTCTTTTAGTGGTTCTGCTTCAGTTAGCACTTTTTCCTTTTGAGTTGTATATAGTGTAACACCCCTACTTTTCCAATGACAACAAGTATTTATGTTCATAAAATTCAATTGAAATTTGTATTTTAAAATCTTCTCTTGTTTGACAAGCCGTATATTTTTCGAAATTCAGTTAACTTTCTTACCTTCCGAATCTCGGGACGAGATTCCATTTAATATGTGTATAATGTAACACCCCTAAATTTCATAAAACTAATTTCTTTAATTTTGAATTAAATAAAATAGAGTTATATTTAATTGAATTTAAATTTCAAAATTTTAGGGTTTTATTTAGTGTGTTTAGATGGTGGGTGCCCTCAAAATTCAGTGGGGCGGATAACCACCCACCCTATAAAGAGAAAAACCCTTTTTCTTCTTCCTTCTTCTTTTCTCCTTCTTCACATTTTTTTCTTCTTCTCATCTGGCGGCGATCACCTCTCGGATCGAGCTTCGCAGCCAATCCCACCGCCCCAGATTCCTCCCCTTCTCTTCTTTTCTCCTTCCTCTTTCTTCCGTTTTCTTCCACTTTGATTTTCGCACAAAAAAGGGAGAAAGAGATTCGCAATGAGAGAGGGAGCTTTGATCAGACTCGTCATTGCGAAGATGGCGTGCGATCGAGAGGAGGGTGTGGTCAATTTCGAGCAGAGACGAAGTAGGACGATGGCTTTGGCTGGAAAGAGGCTTTTGGAGGTGTGTGGTCTTGCGGAAGAGAACGGTCGATGTGGTGATGTTTAGCGTGTGTTCCGTTCGCCCGCCTATATGTTGATTGAGTTTCGATTCTCTTATCAAAGGTGAGTTCTTTTCATCTCCTCTTCAGATTGTAGTTGAAGTTTGGTTTTGAGCTCGATGCTTTCTATAGTGCAGTTGCATTCTCTTCTTGCTGTGTTAATCTATATTAGAAATTCCTAATCCTAACTATTTATATTTTTGTACATAACTTATATAATTTTCACAAGATCTATCCTGTATATTTAGAAATACTTATTTATTGATTAAGAGATGAACTGTATGTTTTACTTTATATCACACTTAGTCGTCAAGTTCTTACATGACTTCAACAGTGGTCTCAAGCACCCATAACGCTTAAAGAGTCGGAAAAAAAATTTTCCCCAACTCTAGGATGAGAGTTCTCAAAAATTAGAATTAGGAAATGATGCGACATTGTAGCGCATCCATTCGCTCCTTGTGAAGACCTCGAGTATGCAATATTGATCTTTCAAATCATAAATATTGTTTCCTTTCCTGTATGTTTTATTCATGAACCCCTGAATAAGCTTTTGGTTTAAGATCTATAGCAACATAAAAAAAAAATCAAATTACTTGTCAATCAAAGAGATCATTTTTATGGTGAAGACTCCATATAGTCCTTCATTCACAGTGGGTGCAGAAGTTTAATTGTGTCTCCTTTTCTTGTACTTAATGTATACATTCGCAGAAGTAGCTTCTTGAGAGTTTTTTTCATATATATACCCATGCTATCTTTTTCTCGTCTCCTACCTACTTTGAAAGTAATACCAATGCTAAAGGAATGGTAGAAGTGTTTCAGTAAATTGTCTTTTCTCTTTGGGTTTTGGGGTGTATGGGGATCCATTCTATTCTCTTTGGCATACTTAATAACTTCAGTTACCTTTCCCTTTAACTTAGAATGTTTGGTGTAATGGAAATTGTGGGGGTCACAAATGTGCAGGGAGAGAGGAGTATTTCTACACATAAAGAGGCCAAGAGAAGTCCAGTGAGAAACAAGGGGAATTCCAATTGGCGAGGGAGGGGGGTGGAACCCTCCATCCCCTCGAGATGTGCGCCTTCGCACATCTCGAGGGAGATGGAGGGTTCCACCCCCCTCCCTCGCCCGTTTCCTCGCCAATTAGACAAGCCCGAGAAACAAAGTATTGCACAGAAAAATTGACAAATCTATTTTTCATTGGGTCTCGTTGTAACATAGTTTGACACAAATGGCATGAAAAGACACGTGCCTATAAATAATAGAAAGGAGATAAAGAACGGAAGGTTATTTTAAATTCCCTAAAAGCAACTGCGCACAGAAATGCTAGGAGGTGTTAGCTGTGTAAGTTATCTTATTGAAGGTGTAGTTACTACACAATTTAGATGACAGTAAATCACATCGTATATAGATACTTTATATATATACCATATTTGTCAATATTCCAACATATTTGCAGTGTGTATGTTGGCATGTACAACTTTCTTTTAACGACCTGTCATGTATTGTAAAAAAAACTGCCTTCACAGTCATGACCTTGGCACTACCTACTACAACCACAACTATTTCATCACCAGTTCATGTACTTCATTCACTTACCATTGCAAAATCAAAGTTTTCCATGAAAATAATCGTCTATTTTCCTTGTTTAGAATATTTAAATTATCCCACCAATACCTTCGAGGGGCAAAACTTGTAATAGAAAGAATATTCTAGAAAAATTAGACTCAAACAACAAAACCATTTTATTTATGATTGTTGTTGTTGTTAACACATTATTGTTGTCGTTATTGTCGTGAAGCAATTGAGCATAGGAAACTTTGTCAAAAGTACTGGATGTTGTTGGATTTGGAGCACTAAACACTATTGTGACATTATATAACACACAGTTACTTCTTTCAAGTAGTCAGCCGCACAAGCATAAGCACAAGCACCCTAACTCGTTAAGTTGGATTTTTCTTTTGGTCAGTAGCCATGTGATTTCTCTCATCCTTTGGTCATAGTGGCTTGTGGTTCTTAAGAATCTTAGTATCACGATGCTTTCAGTCTGTAGTTGCCTAACGCACCCACGAACTCTCAAACCAAGCTATCCTAGTGGATCAGTGGTTAAAATTTGCAAAGCTTAGTCAGACATCATAAAATAAAATAAAAAAATGTTTGGAAGCGAAGAGAACATGAGTCAACACACGCGTGTGAGTTGGTTGTGCAAATTTGGGTTCAGGTTACCGTGTACTATGCGACTTGCGCTTTGTGATTTCATGTGGTGTTATTAATTTTGGGATCTTAATTGTTTCGATGAATAGCTAGTCAAAGGAGTAAAGTAAGTTTTGTTACAGAGAGGTTATGTGCGTGTGTTTGTAGCGCAAATTGATTTGCATGTGTTTGCAAGTTTGTGTATTCGGGTTTGGATGTGTTCGATTGGGCATGTTTTTTGGATGATTTTGCATTTACTTAGAAACTTGATCTACTGCACCCAAAATTTATGGGTCTCACACTCTATATATTATTTTGTTTTAAGTAATCGTTTGCGAATGAAACTCTAAGTTAATTCTGTTTGAGAAATTAATTTGTCAGGATTTATATTTTGATGAGATAAATTTGGATGATTGTATTATATGCCAATTGACTTGTTAGCGAATCTAAATCTTTTATATTGAATGGGCTTGGATCCCCCGTTTTGTTACAGAAATGTTATATATGAAAAATGTAGTTTGCCCCAAAACCATGGGAGGATATCCTGACGAGATTGTTTATGATTTGGCAAAGTGTCAAATGCTATGCTTCCCCAAAAGAATGGGTGGATTTACTTATGAATGACAAAATGTCATTGTGAAGGAAATTCGAAATATCAAAAATAAATGATATTGATAAACCTTGATTTCTGAAAATTTAATCCCCTAGAATTGTATCACTTAGAACTACCACACCTCTTTTTTTTATTATTTCTCCTATCTTACTAGAGACCTAAATAACCCGCGGGTCATCTTGCGGAAGTGGGGCGCATATTTCTTATATAGAAACTAAAATAACCTTCGGGTTAGTCTTGTGGAAATGAGGTGAATTTTTATGCCTAAGATAGGCTTTGATATTTTTTCGTCAAAAATGTGACGTGACTTTATGCGCATTAATAGCCTAAGAGTGGCTTTTGTTACTCATATAGTTAGGAGTATCTGGTGATGCATGTCTGTATGTGATGTGTCCCCACTTGGGCATGGATGACAGAGAAGTCCTCCTTTATATGAGAAAGGCATACGGGCATGTATGTTGGGCACAGAGGTGGTGCGAATGTGGTATCGTCTAAGTGATCAATCCGTTAAAAATGAATCAAATTATAATAAAAATGAATAATATGAGTAAGTCAAATATTGTACGAAGACAAATGTTTAATTAATAAGTTACGTTTATACTGTTTCTAACCCTTTTCATGCAGGATGGCAAGTCCACTAATATTTCTACAAGCCAGACTTGCCATAGTCAACTTCTACAGAGTAAGTACAAGTAAATGCATATTTACTTAATTGGGATGATGACATGATTGCCTCGTTGAGGAACTATATATGATTGCCTCGTTGAGGAACTAAATTCTTTGAACTGTGTTTTTTTGCATGACACATTTGCCTCGTTGAGGAACTACCTGTTGGTGTGGTTGTTTACTGTTTGTGCTTAGTTTGATGTTATCACGTTCATGTGCAAATTTATTGATTTTGGGATGAAGATTACTCACACCAGCTTTATTGATGACCCAAGTGAGCTTTTGTTTCTTGGGTACATTCTTTTGGGAATGTATCCGATTAGCCTTTCAGGTTTGGAGACTTTTGAGCAGCGTTACGGGAGTTTTGTTAGTGGGGCTAGCAACGCCAATTTTCTTGGTTAGAGTTTTTATTTATTTCAGTAATTAAATCATGTTTGAGTTGTTGTTGCTGCTAAATGTTTATGTTGTTATTGAATTTCATGTCCTGAGTTTTGGGAAAACGGATAATCCTATGTGAATTTTGAAAATTTTCGTTTTCTTCAAAAATCGGGCCATGACAACTGGAAAAGGCTGCCTCCCATCCTTGTCATTTCTCCAATAAGTTCCTCCTCGCTGCAAAGAGAGTCGTTTGTGTCAGTTACTACAACAATGTTTTAACAAACATACTCAAAGTCAGACTTTTTTTTTCACTGTAGATTTTGGTACAATATGAGGCTGCACAGAATACCATACAGATTGTATTTAGCCAATCTCTAAACATAGGGTCATGAATGACCCAATGAAACCACAAATCCGTAGGTTATTAAAACTCGGTAATGCAGTTTATCCATCCAATTATAGTTGAAGAGTTGCATACTCCAAATAATGATAAAAATTTTAGGGTTTTTTGGAGTTTGATCATCATTAGTTTATATTCAATTGAGTTTAGTTCTTATTTTAAATTTTAATTGAGTCTAACTCTTATTTTATAATAAATCTGTTAGGTCAATCACGTTGATCGATAAATATTAATTTAATAACTAAAATACCCTACATTAAATGCACATCCCTTGCATGTGAAACCTCCATAAAATACCGTAAAAGACTTGAATTATTAATGTCAACCTCGAGGTAATCATAGGTTAAAAATTGTAGAATTAAAAACTTAAAATCTATCCAGCTTCTCCACCTTTTACTTCTATTCTTTCTTAATTTGCAAAACATCACCATCCCCGACCCATCCCCCTCCTCCTCACTCTCCTCCCGAAAAGAGGGTGATTCAAGTCCTCTTAATTTGATGATTAAAGACCCAAAATTAGCCCACTGCATTTATATGTTGCATTATAAACATTGAATGTTTCGTGAAAAGGGAGATAATTTCAAGTGAGGCATACATTAGCAGCCATGATTGTTTCAAAGCATACATTCATACTAGTTGAACAAACAAAACAAGGTGCCAACAGTTCTAAAACTTGAAGCAACACGTCCTTATCACCCACATAAAATAAGAACACCATCTCGTCCATAAAACGACGCCAGAGAGCAAGAGCACACAAACCAACACTATCAAGTTAACCAACAACAACCTTGTCCAGTGAACCCCAAACACCCATCAAGTTAAAATCCACTTCCAAGTATCATAGCTCATAAACAATAAACACACTAATTTAAAGACCAAACTGAAAACTCCTCTCCATCTAGTCAACATTGCATCTTTACAAGAGGGAGAAATAGAGAGAAAAGGGTCTGATTCAAGTCTTGTGCAAGTCCAACAAACGCCATTTCTTTCATTCTTGACGTTAATTGTTCAAATCTCAACAATCACCCTCTTCTTCGGGAGGAAAGTGAGGACGAGGAGGAGGATGGTCTGGGCATGGTGGTATTTTGCAAATGGAGTAATTCTAGCCAGCTTTGTTTTGTGGCATTTTTTTTGGCCTTGTTTTGGTATTTTTACATTTTTTGTCCATCATTTTTAAAACACAATCACAAACACTATCTATATAAGGGGTAAAAATGTAAAAAAACTCAAACAGGGCCAAGAAAATGCTAGCAAACAAGGCTGGCTAGAATTTTTGTTTGCAAATAAAAAAAGAAGTGAAGGAAAACGTGGAGAAGATGAATAGATTTTGGGTTTTTAATTCTTCAATTTTCAGACCTAGGAATACCTTGAGATTGACATTAATAATCCAAGTCTTTTACTGTATTTTAAAACCCAAACTTTTAAATGGTACAAGTTGTTATTGATATTTTTGGATTCTATCGACCAATTCCTTAAAAATCTCTCAAGTTGGGGGCTTCCAATACATTCTCTTCCTCTCCACTCTCTGGCCTTTGACGGACAAGAGTAAGAAATGAAAAGTTGTTCACTGTCTTGCTCCATCTTTCATGTTTTGTTGCATTCAAATGTCATGCTAGGCAAAGGGGTGCTCTAGATATTCTATAGAGTAAGTCTAGGGAAACATGTTGGGTGGTCATTTTTGATATTTTTTTTTTACTTTTTATCTATTTTTTTTAAAACACAACCACAAACACTATCTATAAAAGGGGTAGAAATGTCAAAAAACTCTAAAATGACCCAAAAGTGACCACCAACACATGGCTCCCTAGATTTATTGTATTCTACATAAAGCCAAGTTAAATGGAGCCATGGGTACGAAGTTGTACACATAAGTTGAAATTACCGTTGAGGAAGATGCCATTTTTTGTCAGAGAAAAGTAGGAAATGCAAAGATAGGTTATAGCAATCTTGGTCCTTTACCTGAGGATTTGAAGGCAAAAGATAAGATTGATCATTTGAATAGGCAACCTGGAAACATTAAATTTGCACCATATGGTGGTTATGTTCATGACAGCAAAACCACGGGTACAACTTTTTACTACTATTTTGTGGAGTCTGAGACTGATAAGGAATCCAAACCTCTAATTCTTTGGCTCAATGGAGGTACAATTAATTGCATTTCAATTATTGATTATATTATAACTGCGATTAAAGTACCCAATCTTTCGACAGAGAAATATATAAATCATTTTCATAAAATAAAATAAAAATACCAATAATCTAGCTATAATATTTTATTAAAGTAGAGACTTGTACTTTTTCTCCTACGCGGCTTCCTCCACATTGAGAGTGCCACATGGTTGGCATATATAAGATCTCACCTATGCATGATTAAGTTTTTTCGGCACTTGGCTCTCTTTAAGATCCAATGTGTGATTGGGCTAAGAGCTGATTTTAGCAAGTGGATCTCGAGCCTGTGACAACTCCGAGATTCGTTGTTCAGGCCTTATTATCCTGGGTCAAACCCTAAAACTCGTGCCTCTTGGGCTGGCGTGTCTTGGGACTGGGCACCTAACTTACGAGCTGAACGACAGTTCACGCATGGATCCGTTTGTGACTATGTTGAAGTCTTTTACGTGGTAAGGCTAGCCCATGCCAAGTGTACGACTATGATCGTATGACTGATTGATGTCTCATAAAAAACCATTAGTCAAGGTATAATATTGATCCATTTAAAAAAAAAATTCATGATACACCAAACTGTCCTTAAATTTGTGTTGTATGCGTGTCAAGATGATCTCGTCAGCAGAGCAAAGCGGGCCCGATTGCCCACCAAATATGGCAAGGCCTAGACAACATTAAGCCCAATTCAGCAGAATTCGGAAGGTTGGACCCAAGTTGTAGTGCCCTATTAAGCTCACACGTCACATGGTAAAGCCAAATACCCGTATAGCCTAATCAGGCAAGTATCTGGGGGATCACCTAAGACGGACAAACCAGCAATACATTGGTTTTAACTAGAAAACATATACCGGAAACCAGCAATACATTGGTTATGAATAGAAAACATATATTGGAGTATAAGTCATGCATGAAAACTTCCTTGCATGGACAACACTCCAAAAGGAAAACCTCTCCCGCAGATCTAGGAGCAGAAATCGTGTAGGGAAACTCTCCTATGTGGACGACTCCCAATTAGGAAAGGATTTCTAGCAAAATCTATTTCCCTAAACTACGTCACCAACGGCCTAGCCAAACGAGGACTCTCGCATTATAAATAAGACATAGGTTTGACGAAGAGAGATACTACAGAACTAAATTTACAATTTTAAGCCATTCTCAAGTCTTGTCTAACTTTAGCATCAGAGTGCCATCGGCCACCACAACGGTGGTCATTGGCCAACGTGCGTTTCCTGTGCAGGTCCAAGTCAAGGTCAAGGTCAAGGAAAACATGATTCGTCTACATCAGTTTGGCGCCGTTCGTGGGGAATGACGGAGTTCCTAGAAAAAACAGTGATATCACTATTACGGCACGATCAACAGAGTACTATATTGTTTGCTTTGGGCCCAAGGTTCGCACGACTTTAAAACGCATAGTACTTTGTAGATCCAAATTCGTACATATATTGCATATCACTCTCCCGTACCCAGGCGATGTGGGACTATGATCTCCCCTTTATAGCTTGCCAACCCTCTTGGGATCCAAGAGCTCTTGGGCTTCTCCCACACCCTCCTCTTCAGGCTCACCTACACAAGAGTTTCACAGTCCACACCCTTAGGAGCCCAACGTCCTCTTTGACACACTTTTGGCTGGGTCATACTCTGATATCATTCTGTTACGACCCGATCCAAAAAGTAATATATTGTCTGCTTTGGGCCCAAGGCCTGCACGACTTTAAAATGCACAATACTTTGTAGATCCAAGCTTGTACATATATAGCATATCACCCTCCCACACCTAGGTGATGTGGGACTATGATCTCTCCTTTGTAGCTTGCCAACCCTCTTGGGATCCATGGACTCTTTGGGTTCTCTCGCACCGTTCCCCTCATGTGCGTCCACACAAGGGTATCACAATCTCCCTGCCTCACAGTACAGAGATATGCTGACCATGAGATATCGCAACAATGGAGACATCCCTAAGCCATCAAACACTCGTACCGTTATAACGTCGCCAGTTCCGGCGAATCCAGCGACACAGAGGGAACAAAATCAGAACCCCGTACAGATGGCAACAATAACAGACCACAGGGTGGATCTACTATTAACTCAGATGTAGCAAATTGCACGAGCAATTAAGATGCTCACCCAACAAAACCCTCCACCTGCACAAGAAGAACGAAAATAGCGAAGAACCCTATCCTCGAAAAACACAAGGGAACACATTCAGGGGAGTCGTGCTACTCCTGCAGGATCTTAGTGGACCAAAGGCGAACCCGGCATCTAGGGCTGACGCGTAGATCTCCCAAAACCCCTTCCAACCAGGGGCCACCAATACTAACGTGCAATTCAACCTCATTATCCCTTCGTTCATGGATCATATAATAAATTGGGGAGAGTTGAAGTGGCCTGCCAAACAGCAAGGAGACCCCTCAAGGCGTGATAATATCAAACACTGCTCCTTTCACAATGATAGCGGCCACAATACCAAAAACTGCGGAATCTCAAGTATGAGATTGAGCGTTGGACCAAGAAGGAGAACCTCAACGAATTCGTTAGCCAAGTGTCAAATTTGACAAGGCGAATTAAAAAGATCAAGCTGCCATTGGAACTAAGCCCAGGTGGCAGATGTTACATAACCTTGCATTGGGTATGCTTAGATGCCGAACAATCCAATAGGTCCCAAAAGAGGGCCCTCCGGATCATGCAGACCCGATCAACCTACGAGGACCAACAGGTGCAGCACGCTTGTGCCCAGAGCCTAACTTTGTCGCTAACTTTCACAGATAAAGAACTCCAAGGCGTCCAATCTCCGCATAACGACGCCTTGGTAATTGCGGTCTTCATAGCAAACTGGGAAGCAAGGAGATCTTTGGTGGACATCAGGAGCTCCTTGAATGTTTTGTTCCTCACTGCATTCTGCAACATGAAGCTAAAGAAAGAGGACCTTATGCTCACTAGTCACCCCATGGTTGGATTCAGCGGGGTGAAGTGCTTTCATGTCGAGAGGATCAAATTGACAGTAATGGCGGGAGAGTCGAGACGTCAAATGTCTTGTTCTAGGAGTTCATGGTGGTCAATGCCCCATCCACGTACACATCATCCTAGGAAGACCTTGCCTACACATAAGGCGGCGATTTTTACTTTGCACCAGTGTATCAAATACCCTACAAATCAAGCAGTAGGCACCATACGAGGAAACCATTCGGAAGCTAGAGATTGCTACTACACATCCTTGAAACACCTCGACAGCTACCAACTACATTTCTATCCAACAAGCATGACATCTCAAAACTTGGGTCTCGAAAGAAGAATTTTCCAACTAAGACAATAAGACCTCAGTTAGTCCGAGGGGAAAACCCAATATCGGTCAGCCAGAAGAGCAATCTACCACGATTTACCTTGACAGCCTAAGCGACAACAGAATCATCCAGATAGGCACTCGCCTAGACAAAGAATTGGAAAAATAGTTGATAAGCTTATTATGACATAATCAGGACATCTTTGTTTGGACGATGCAGAACATGGTGAGAATCGATCCCTCCATAATCATTCATCGGCTGGAGGTTGACCCCATGCGGAAAACCATCAGGCAAAATAAGAGACCCATGGCTCCAGAGATAAACCAAATCATAAACAAAGAGGTACAAAGACTGCTCGACGTTGATATGATCAAAGAGGCGCGGTACCCAGATTGGATGGAAAATACCGTCTGGTAAAAAGGAAAAATGAAAAATAGAGGGTTTACATAGATTACATAGATTTAAACAAGAGTGCAAAAGAGCCTTCCAGAGTCTAAAAATATATTTGATGTATTCAAATCCCGCTCTCCTTGACTTGAACCTGCACAGGGAATGTACGTGAGCCAAAGACCACCGTTGTGGTGGTCGATGACACTCCAATGCTAAAGTCAGATAAGGCTTGAGAAAGGCTTAAAGGTATAAATTGGGTTCTATAGCGTACCTCTCTTCGTCAAACCTATGTCTTATTTATAATGCGAGAGTCCTCGTTCGGCTAGGCCTTTGGTGGCGTAGTTTAGGGAAAGATAACTTGCTGGAGATCTTTTCCTAGTTGAGAGTCGTCCATGTATAAGAGTTTGCTACACGACTTGTGTTCCTAGATCTGCGGGAGAGGTTTCGCTTTTGGAATGTTGTCCATGCAAGGAAGTTTCCATGCACGACTTTTACTCCGGTATATGTTTCCTAGTCAGAACCAATGTATTGTTGGCTTGCCCATCTTAGGTGATCCCCCAGATACTTGTCTGATTAGGCCGAACGGGTATTGGGCTTTACCATGTGACGTGTGGACTTAATAGGGCGTTGCAACTTGGATTCAACCTTCCGGATTTTGCTGAATTAGGCTTAATGTTGTCAGGGCCTTGCCAAATTTGGTGGGCAATCAAGCCCACTTTTCTCTGTTGACAAGATCATCTTGACACGCGTACGATGCGAATTTAGGGACGGTTTGGTGTATCATCAATAATAATAACAAAACTAACCCCAACATTGACTATATCTACCATTGGAGTGCTTTGATTATGTTTACTAATTACTACAAAAACATGGATTATGTTTACTAATTGGTTTGTAAGTAGAATTGATATAAGGTGGGACGTTTTATTGATAATTTGTAATAGTGTAACTAAACGAATGATCAAATCAAAATAGTAGAGCCAAACTGTAAACAATCATTAATGCCCCTTTTTAAGTGACATTGATGTATTTCTTTTCTTTATTTTTCATGATAATGCAAAGATATACCTAAAGGGACAGACACCCCAACATCAGGGACCTTACAAGTAACTAGGGTGTGGACGTGCTCAATGTGCGCATATATTCAGTACTTTTATTTTGTTCTAAAAATTCAATAATAAGTAAAAATTAAGGGCTATTTACCTTTTAGCCCTCACTAATTTAGGTGAAACCAAAATTCGGTGCCACTGGTTATTTTTATTCAGTCTAACCCCCATTTTGGCCCTTGATCGTTAAGTCAACTCGGTTGACTAGTAGAAAACATAATTTTTTTTAAATCTCCTTTACCCCTCACCAGCACGTGTTTGCTTCCCTTTGTCCCTCTTATCCCAACGAACCCTAGTTCACTTACAATCTTTTGAGTTGAGAGAGAGAGAGAACCACAACCTGTTGAAGAGGGAGACTGTGATCGAAGCTAAGGAACATCAAAGCATGGCTGATAGACACGTCGGTGTTGGCGGAAAGGTAAGTAAATATTGTATTTTGTGTGTTTCACTTCGCTTTTGGTTAAACTGTGCGAATTGGAGCCTTGGGGAAGATGGGTACTGATGATACACCAAAATGGTCCCAACTCTGCGCCATACACGTGTCATGATGATCTCGAAGAAAGATAGGCCCTAGCGTTAGTTCAACACTGATCCGGCCCATGCGGTTTTAAGCCCGCCTAATGCAATCTGCCAAATGGGCCCGGATTCTTACAGCCTGCTAGGCCCACGGGTCTCACAACTATCCTCAATACCTGTAAGCCTTGTTAAGGCAAGTATCTCGAGGATCAACTTCGGACGAGCAATTACAGCGGCTTTTTGCTTCCAACTAGGAAGCGTATTCCAGAGTACGTATCACATATGGAGACTTCTACCTATAGAATACTCTCGGAACGGGAACTATTTCCCGCGTATCTAGAAGCACATGACTATCAGGGAAACTTTTCTCCACAGCACGACTCCTAATTAGATAAGGGTCTCCACGCATATCTTCTTCCTTAAACTACGCCATTGATGGCTTGGTTGAACCAGAACTCTTATACCAAAAATAAGACATGAGGTTGGTAAGGTAAGGTACACAAAAAATTTCCTGTTTGCAACATTACAACTTCCTCATATCCGTGTCTGACTTTAGCATTAGAGTGCCATCGGCCACCACAACGGTGGTCCATGGCTCACGAACGTTCCTTGTGTAGGTCAAGGTCAAAGCATGGAGCGGAAAAGACTACATCAGTTTAGCGCCGTCCGTGGCGACGACAAAGTTCCTAACCTTTTACTAGCATCATCTCTCCTCAGAATATTAAGAGATGGTGACCAGATCACTTAACAATGGAGAACAAGGGGACACGTCAAACACCTAATCTGGCGCTATACCACCTCTCTCAGTGATGCCGGTGGCACACGGGTAACAGATTCATGCTCCCGCGCCAGCCATGGCAACGATGGACCCCAGAATGGATTTGATGTCGTCTCAGTTACAGCAAATTTCCAAAGCAGTGGAGGCTTTCATACAGCAGAACACTCCACCCGCTAATGGAGATCAGGAGCAACACAGACCTCCATATCCGGAAGACAATAGAGAGCAAGCACAGGAGAGTCAAGCCCTTGCAAGTTCCCATTGGACCAGAAGAGGCGGCGCAGCTAATGCAGAGCTGACTCTCCTAGTAGAGAGACTCAGCCTTCAGAACCCCCTTCGCAGATGGGCGCACGACCCAGACATGTTTTACAGTTTTTCTGTTCCACCATTCGTGGACTGTATCATGAGCAAGCTCCTTCCAAAGAAGTTCACACCTCCAAAGCTCGACTTCTACGACGAGACCATCGACCCATTCGACCACCTACACCAGCACCAACATGTAATGACACTCAAAGAAGGATCTGAGTCGGTGATGTGTTGAACTTTTCCCACCAGTCTGAAAAACTCAGCACTAACATTGTTCCACAGCCTTCCTATTAAGTCGATCAACTCATTTAAAACACTGGCGAATGAGTTCCTATCGCATTTTGTAGGTATTCAACGCCTTCGGAAAGGCCCACACTACATACTCTTGCTCAAGCAGTGGTCCAATGAGACACTCAGAGAGTATGCCACAAGCTTCAACGACAAGCTGACACTCATCAATGGCTGCAACGACAACACAGCCATGACGGCTTTTACCGTGAGCCTGAAGAAAGGAAAGCTTTATGAGTGCCTCACCTTGGAACCCATGTTGGATGTGGCGAAACTCCTCAAGAGCACCCAAATATACATCATCTTAGAAGAGTTGAGAACTGTGAAGAGGGAAACAAAAGATGATAAGAAACCATCCGCTCCTAAAGTCAGGAAGGAGGCATGAGGATTAAGAAAGTAGCAAGCGAAAGCGCAATGACAACAGATTAGACCTTAGTTGAGCCAGGCTAGAAAAAGCATCAAACTAAGTTGGATCCAAGGTTGTAACCCCCCTCAATTCTAACCTATCGGACGTCCTGAATTCCATGAAAAACTGGGAAGATATGAAATGGCCCCAAAGCAGTGCGGAGACCCCTCCAACGTGACAATAGCAAGTACTGCTCATACAACAAGGAAGATGGTCACGACACCAATGACTGAAAGATTCTAACGTACGAAATCAAGTACTAGATTCGCAGGGGCAAGCAAAAGGAATTTCTAAGCTCCGAGAAGTACATTGCTAACCACTATGAAGGAATGATACGAGGATACCAGCCTATGGCACGAGGCTGCCATTATACTGCGTTAAAGCAAATAAAATGTTCCCAGATCCAACCGAATCCTACAGCGCAACCTGAAATGGAGTCAGATTCTGCGACTGTGGACGCACAACTCCACTCGCACGAGATCCCAACAATGGTGGCTAATTTCATAAACGGGGGACAATCAAGCGGAACAAAAGCAATTCGCTCTTCAACCCAGCAGAGCAGAGAGGTCAATGCAAACGGGAGTATAACCTCACGACATTCCGTGGGCACGAAGATTAATTCCCACTCAAGGTTTACTCTTCAGTAACCTCAATGACATCAGTGAAGCTCAACAGTTCGCTGAAAGTATCAACAATCCCACAAGGGCCATGCGAATTCACTTCAGGGTTGGGTTGACTTCACTCCGCCAACAGTTAGTTTATTTCAGTTGTTTATTTTCTTTTCCGTAATCAATGTAGTGTTTTATTCTTAGAAACTTATGTGATTTGCAATCATTTAAGAAATAAATAAAAAATTACGCAAACACACTCTATTGATTACTGGAAAAATGTAACAATGGGCGCCCTGAGGCGGATAAAAAAGACTACATACTGCGAGCATTTGAATTTGATGCGACATAAAGTAGAAACTCTTTTAAACAGTCCGACGCTAGAAGAAGGCGAAGGTACCCCTAGAAAACTTCGCTCAAGGTCTCTTCCGAGAATCGTGTCCAAAGATCAAGGACAAAAGTGTGAAAAGGGGTTGAGAGTACAGAGCAGCTGATCGCTCCGCCAAACCGCCCCTAGAAAGTGACTCGACAATGACAACACATACCTTGCAACGAGTTGCAGACTTCCTCAAACGACTTTCGGCCTCCCGAAGGAGGTAGAAGAAGGAAGATGAAGATGGTTGTAAGCGATGGAGCGGTCAAGGTTTCACAGTGCTATCAAGCGAGGACATTTTTCCCATGCGCGATACTCGGGGTGACCGAGAGATACCACCTCTGGAAGCATCACGCATCTAACGAAACTTCAATTAACCATAAGCAATAATCAAGAACAGCATACATGTGGGCATATCAGCACAAGGTAACACTGAAGCGCAAACAAGTAAACGACAGACTCGTCACTTGGGAGTGAGTGCGTACTTCTTCTTCGTAATATGAGAAGAAATTACGAGATCTCAATGAAACGATCAGGTACATACCCGGAGCAGGTGACCACACATAACAACGATTCTCATCGTGAGACCACTGCGCGGTTGTAGATGGTTTGGAAGGTTGAAGTCTAGTCAGTCCCAAACTGATTTCGATGGCTAGCCATGAGACCACTGCTCTTTTACAGACCATGGTCACTGAATATTCCCAAATTTGTAGCTCGATGAGCACGGGTGTGGATGATTTGGAAGTTGGGAGCCTAGTAAGTCCCGAATTGATTACGACGGCTTTCAATGGGACAACTGCTCTTCAACCTGGTCACTGAACCCCCTTGTCTCAAACTTGTTGTCCGCCACCCGTGGGTGTAGATGGTTTGAAAGGTGGGAGACTAGTCAGTCCCAATCTGATGTCGACGCCTCACCACGAGATCATCGCTCTTCAACAGACCATGACAGCCAAATCCTCGCTCCCTTAACTTGTAGTCCACCATGCTCGAACATAGATGGTACGAAAGGTGGGATCCCTAGACGACTCACCACGCGACCGCCACTATCTTTTGAAACAGTGGCCTAAAGATAAATCATAGCTCAAGCAACGTCGTCACGCTTACATGGGCTGACATTCTATTACTAGCAAATGACGCTCATGCCAACCCATAAATCATCCCGCCAACGCGCGAACGAGTGCTACATGGAATGCCAGCCCGAGCTTGCAAAACCTGACTCGGAATAAGCGCTCTAATTACAATGCATGTGTTCGATTATCATAGTTCACTCATGCCACTAACTGCGACTGATAGTCAGATAGACAAAACGAGCCCCCAACGGCTTACCTTGAGTATGGGCCACAGCTGGGCAGCATAGCTCGCTTCTCAACCATTCGCGGAACGCCCATTACCGGACTTGACTAAGAAACAGTGACTTCGAGTCTCTTGCAACATGGTCAAACTCTCAACAACAGATAAACAACTAGACTTTTTACTGACCCAACCAGCTTATGCCAAAGTAAAATGACAAGGTGAAACGGGAAGCGCACAGTAGGGAAAACGAACATAAAACAAACACAGAACATATTAAAAAAAAATTCGTTTTCATAACAATTAAAGTAAAAGCAGTACAAGTGTATAAAGTCTACTGCTTATCAAGAGTTGGTATATAAACAGAAGAGTTAAGCTTAACGGAGGAGGAAGTAGGAGTTGCGTCCATATGTGCATCAATCTAAGCATCATGGTCCGGATCACCCTCTTCCTCAAACGACCCAGAAGCCACTGCTAAGTCTACGTACGACATCTTCTTATAGTGATCAAGGTCCCATTCCGGATGCTCCTCCTTCACCACCGCTAGCAGCTTTAGTTTACCATTTACGACCTAGTGGAATTCACACTTGCCTTGCTCCTAGAGAAGCTCTTCCTCACGAGCTTTTGCTTCAGCAAACACACGCTCAAATAGCTCTAGCTTGCCAGTCAGCGCATCGACTTTAGACTGCTCCGCAATTAGACTTCTTATACAGTACTGAGCTCATGTTGCTCCAGTTCAAGCTGGTCCTCAACCTTCCTCACAACTCAAGCGTTAAATTCCACATCAGACTCCAACTTTTGTTTCTGAACAGCCTAATCATCATTCTTCAAGGCATTCTCTTCAGCAAGGGACCACAGTTCAAAACGTGCCTCGGCCGCAACTTTGCAACCTCCAGATCATGGTGGGTTTGATCCAACTCTTGCTGAAATTTTTCTCATGCGGACATCGCCTCTGCTAAATCACACTCAAAAGCGTCTAGACGAACCCTCTGAGCCTCAGCAGCAATGGCCGACCATTCCAGCCTCCTCTCCTCAGCTTGTTTCCTCAACAGTTCAATTTCAAAAAGCGCATCAGAATACAACCTCTGCATGTTCGAGAATACACGCTCCATGGTGTACACCCTCTCACGGGCCACCTCGACTTCCATCCCAGCAATGACCAACTGGCTCAAGTGAGACATTCCCAACATAAGGTACTTTAAACCCTTATCCATACGCCCTTCTAGCGTATCCTCCTCGAGTTTTGCAGCATGATCCATCAGCCAGCTATGACGCCTGCTTATATAAAGTCCACATCAACCTCCTGGTGCCAGACTGAGTACTCATCTTTACAAAGTTTGGGGGCAAAAAGTCTTATGGAGAACCCTTCAAAATCAGACGAATCATTAAACTTGACTCAAGCGGCTTTCTTTTTCCTAGAAGGGGCCCCACCTTCAGATTTACTCGCGACGATCAGTAAAGAGTGGGGCCTCATGCCAGTTGTCCCACAGCCCACTGGGAATAAAATTGGGAACACATATGACCTCCACCACATTCTTTGTTGGCAAGTCGCAGAATGTCTCCATAGTGTTTCACTCTTCTGGGGTAAAAGGAGTAGTGGGAAACCGTCCTACGAGGAAATACAAGCAACGATTAGCATTTGACCAAGTACAACAGAATCAAAAGAAAAAGCTATACTTACAAAGTGGCTTGAGCTTTCGTTCGAGCGGACGACCCTTGAACTGGAAGTACTTTGAATCCGCAGGGACCAAGAAGCAATATTTCTGCCAGGACTTGAAGTCATCAGGCGAATTCTCAAAGCAAGCTAGAAATGTCATTTTATAAACAGCGTGATCATTAAACTGAGGAGAAGTCAGCAACTGGATCACACGCGGAGTCACGCGGACACCAGCTTTTTTCGCCCTAATCAAAATGAGAAGATGATCATATATGGATTAGGCACCAACTGGGCCGGAGGAATTCCAAGGAGTCCAAAATCACCTCCAGAGCAGGAAAATGGACTCTAGTTTGGAGCATCCTGTGGTGAAAGCAAACGAACTCCGCCGGCAGCAACATTGGTGTCTGATTGTCCGTCAGAGCATATAATGGGAGGTCCTCAGGGACCCAAAACTTCATACGGCTTTCAACAAGGCCCGATTCAGAAAGCAACCTCTTCAAAAAACTCAAGACCATTTGGCCAAAGTTGTGTTATCAAGAAGGTTTTGTTGAGCCATGAAGAAGATGAACAATCTTTTCATTCAGAAGATGAACAGAGCAAGATCTCTAAAAAAAAAATAGAAGATTTAGTCTTCGCACAAAGGATGACCTAAATAGGGATTGGGTTCCCACCACTTCTCCAGTGAATCGACTCATATTCAATTAATGAAGCATGCGACTCAAGCAACGATTTAGACTCAATCATCATAAGTGGCGTATCTTTTCAAGACATGACTTAGAAAACCGATGTGATGGCCCACTAACTCGGAGGGAGTAGCTGATGATACACCAAAACAATCCCAACTTTGAGTCGTACATGTGTCATGATGATCTCAAGGAAATATAGGCTCTAGCGTAAGCTCAACACTGATTCGACCCATGCGGTTCTAAGCTCGCCCATTGCAATCCGCAAAATGGACTCAAATTCTTACAGCCTGCTAGGCCCACTTGTCTCACGGCTGTCCTCAATACATGTAAGCCCTGTTAAGGCAAGTATCTCAAGGATCAACTTCGGAGAGGCAATTACAGCGGCTCTTTGCTTCCAACTAAGAAGCATATTCCATAGTACGTATCACATATGGAGACTTCTACCTATAGAATACTCTCGAAACGAGAACTATCTCTCGCGTATCTAGGAGCACATGGCTTACAGGTTAACTCTCTCCACAACATGATTCCTAATTAGAGAAAGATATCCTTGTAGATCTTCTTCCCTAAACTATGCCATCGATGGCCTGGTTGAACCAGAACTCCTACACTATATATAAAACATGAGGTTGGTAAGCTAAGGTACGCTACAAATTCTCTATTTACAGCGTTACACCTTCCTCGGATCCCTGTCTGACGTTTGCATCGGAGTGCCATCGGCAACCACAACGGTGGTCCGTGGCTCACATGTGTTCCTTGTGCAGGTCAGCAGGTTTGCAGGTCAAGGTCAAAGTAGGGAGCGGAAAATGACTGCATCAGGTACTAAATGGGAAATTTAGAAATTATGCAGGGGTCAAAAAAGAAATAAAGTGATTTTTTTAATTTTTATATTTTTATATTTTTTGTTAAGAATTATGTGTAAAAATTATTGTTTAATTGACTTCCATTGTTTGTGAATGCCTAGGATAAAAGAAATAAACACTGAAATTTTTTATTTTTTATTTTGTTAAAGAACTATGTGTAAAACTTATTGTTTAATTGTTGTGAATGACCAGGATATTTGTCAGATGTGTGACCTAGATGGTCACACTTCTTCTACTTGCCCTTGGTTATACAGTGTGTGGGACAAATCGATGCCCTGAATTAATGAGGTTGACAACTTCGGACGAACGACTAACATTAGGTAAGAAGTACCTACAGTGTCAATTCTCATTTTGTGGCAAGTTTAAGTGGTTGGAAGATACGATGAAAGAGGCTGACGAAGTTAGCATTGATCGTAAAGAAAAGTCTATCAATGTTTAAGGAGGGTCTACTTCGAGTGGCATCTCAAATGTATGTTTTATGTGTGATTTAAATGGTTACTGGTATAAATAATGTCCTTGGAAAAGTACCCCTTGCCCGAAAGGATGCTCAACACCAAGGAAACTACCAAAATCCACCAAACCATGGAGTCTAGGTAAGAGGTTCTTGAAAGACTTTTGTGATGAGTTCAAGAGTAAGCTTGTGACAAAAAAAAAAAAAAATTGAATTTATCGGCAAATAATGTAATAGTATCAAGAATTGGAGTTTATGTATGTAATGAAGTTTGATTTCTATGTAATGAAGTTCAATAGTAATCTAATGGAGTTTACCCTACAAATGTTTGTTGTTTAAATTGTCAGCTTGATAAAACTTCACAAAGGAACGAGGAGGATCAGCTGGGCATCCCTGTTTGCAACACAAAATGTACGGGGTTCTACTATGTTAAAATTTGTTCCTCCTCCTATAATAGAAGGTAAGAAGGTAGTTCATATTAAAAGATCAGACCATGCAGCAAGATTTACAGAATGTGAGAAATATCTCATAGGGCACTTTGTGGGGAAAAGGCTAGCTTATGGCTTTGTCAAAGACAGATTGACAAAACTCTGGGCACTGAAGAGTGATTTTGAAATGCTGATTTATGGAGATCGAGCATTCGTCTTCCAATTTAGCAGTGAAGAAGAGAAATCAAAGGCAATGGAGATGGGTCCTGTCCAAATTGCTAGCAGACTTTTTATTATCAGACCCTGGCAACCTTATCTGGAGGAAAATGTTGAAGCCATTAATTCAGTTCCTATTTGGGTGAATATGAGAGGAGTTCCACTGTTCTTATGGAGCCCAGAAGGAATTCAAACAATTGCAAGCGCGATTGGAAACCCCCTTATGCTGGACAAAGCAACGGCTAGCAGATCGCGACTTGCTTATGCCCGTGTATGCATTGAAATAGATGCTAATAGCACATTCCCTGATTTCATTCCGATAACAATTGATGATGGTAAGGCACTCAATGTAGGTATTGAATACTCATGGAGACCAGTTAAATGCCCTCAATGCTCAGACTTTGGACACTCATCCAGGAACTGCCCTAAACAAAAGCAAAAGAACACCCAAGGGTCCAAATTCTGGCGAGCTACTAAACCAGGCAGCAAGGTATTAGACGAACAATTGGAGACACATGAGAATGATGGGGGCTGGATGATTGCAAGAGGTAAGCATTGTTTTAAACATAACATGGATCAGGGCGAGAAGAGCAGGACAACCTTGCATCAAGAAAATACAATGATAGAAGACATCACTATGGTCGATGACAATACAATGGTGAATCTCAATTCTATGGTGGAGGATAATACAATGACAGAGGACCTGACATTGGTAGAGGACAGTACAATAGTGAGACTCACAGGGGGAAACAAAGAACCAGTGGGAACAATAGTGAGCTCCAAAGTGATAGTGGCACAAGGAAAGGAAATAAAACAGGAACCATCATGGTAGAAAAAAGTAGTGGGATACAATGTTGGAATGAAACAGAAAGTTACAATGATCCACACACATCCAGTGGACTGAACTGTGGGACTGAGCCAGGGACATGCAGAGGGTTACCCAGTAACAATGACAGGATGGCCAAGCCAATGCTGGTCACTCGGAACAAATCAGGAAATGCAAACCAATACACAGAGCAAATGCAAGCTGGAAATGCAAACCAGGAAATTGCAAATGCACAGACAGAGAATACAAATCAGGAAATTGCAAAGGCACAGACAGAGAATGCAAATCAGGAAATTGCAAATGCATAGACAGAGAATGCAAATCAGGAAATTGCAAAGGCACAGATAGAAAATGCAAATCAGGAAATTGCAAAACCAGTTCATAAGAAGGATACAAAAGACATTGAAGTAGGGCTGAAAAAAAATCAGAAAAAATCTCAGGGACAGACTCGCCCAAACACTAGAGCAAACAGAAACTCTTCAACCAAACAAGAACAGCCCAAAACAGAGCTTAAGCAAAAACAGGAAGTGACTAAAACTAGCACCATTGCTAGCAAGAAGAGTGAGACACAAAACCCAGACCAGGGGGATGAAAACAACTCTAACATTGTCTTATGATGAGAGTAGCATGCTGGAATATTAGGGGTCTAAATGACCCAGTAAAACAGGGAGAAGTTAAAAAACTTATCAGGAAACAAAATATTTGTATAATTGGTCTGGTGGAGACAAAAGTTAGCAATGACAAGAAGTCCAAAATTCAGAGAGATCTTTTCAGAGACTGGACAGTAGTTGACAATAATGACCTGGCTCATGGAGGAAGGATTTGGTTAGCATGGGATGATCAAGCAGTAAATGTAAACATTATAGCTCGCACAGAACAAGCTATAACAGCTGAAACAATATGGCCAAATGGAGTCACATGCTTACTTAGTTTCATATATGGGCAAAGCAACTACATGGAGAGAAAGAAGCTTTGGAAGGAGATGGAAAGTATAGGTACCAACAACAAGCTCCCATGGGCTGTCATAGGTGATTACAACTCAATTCTAAATTCCCAAGAAAGAGTAGGAGGAGATGAGATCAGACCTTTCCACTTCATAGACTTACTTAATTGTGCTCAAAAGCTGCAATTATTTGATTGTAAATTCAAGGGATGCTATCTCACATGGTCGAACAAACAAGACGGGTCAAACAGGATAATGTCAAAATTAGACAGAGTCATGGTGAATCAAGAATGGCTAGCCAACATTCCAGACTCAAAAGCAGACTTCCTTACTGCTGGTGTATCAGACCACTCCCCAGTTATTCTTACCATCTATGAGCAGCAGAATGCAGGCCCTATCCCATTTAAATTCTACAACTACTGGGTCTATGAACCAGGGTACATGGCAGTGGTAGAAAAAGCTTGGAGTGAACCAATTCATGGCAATGCAATGTACTGTGTGAGCCAAAAACTAAAAAGAGTTAAACACAAGCTCATAGCATGGAGAAAATCCAGATTTCTGAATGCAAGAACGACAGTTATGACAGCCAAACAACACATGGATAGAACTCAGCAGGCTCTACAACAGAACCCTCTTAATCCTAACCTGATGACACAAGAAAGGGAAGCTATCAAAGCTTATGTTACAGCAGCGAAAGGGGAGGAATCAGAAGCAAAACAAAAGGCCAAAGCTAAGCACGTGCAGGTGGGGGATGAAAATGTTACTTACTTCCATGACTACATCAGAGAACGGAGAAAGAAAAACAAAATTCTTTCCCTATACAATGCAAACCATGAGAAAATTGAAGATATTGAGCAGATTGGAACAGAGTGTGTAAACTATTTTGAGGAAGTGTTTGGAGGGAAACTTGATGACTATGATGAGAGTATTATTGAAAGCATGACCTTTGAAAGGGTACTCACGTCGGAAGAAAGAGATGATCTCACAAGTCCTGTTAGTCGAAATGAAATAACCGAAGCTTTGTCCATGATAGACTCCAACAAATCTCCTGGTCCGGATGGCTTATCCTCGTTCTTTTTCAAATCAGCCTGGCGTATTCTAGGAGATGACTTCAGTAAGGCTGTCAGTAACTTCTTTGTTAGTGGAAAACTTCTTCGCGAGGTAAATACAACATGTGTTGTTTTAATCCCAAAAATTACTAATGCTACATCTCTTAGTGATTTCAGGCCTATATCATGTTGTAATGTTGTCTACAAATGTTTGACAAAAATCATCAAGCAGCGGATGAGTGCAGTGGTGCAAAGACTGGTGAGTCCAAACCAATCAGCTTTCATCAAGGGAAGACTCATTCAGGATAACATCATGCTAGCTCACGAACTTGTTAGGAGCTACCATAAAGATCATGGTCCCCCCAGATGTGCAGCGAAAATAGATCTCCGAAAGGCTTATGATACTATCAGGTGGGAAGCTATAACTCATATGTTAAGGAAGCTTTAGTTCCCGCAGCAGTTTATCAACTGGGTGTACACTTGCATATCTACTCCAAAGTACTCCATCTTAGTTAATGGATCCCCAAAAGGATTCATC
The DNA here is from genome assembly GCA_963556465.1 of Berberis vulgaris. NCBI lineage: Eukaryota > Viridiplantae > Streptophyta > Magnoliopsida > Ranunculales > Berberidaceae > Berberis > Berberis vulgaris. The sequence goes on from OY747133.1 coordinate 16,582,319, forward strand.
AAAGCTACTCGGGGTATTCGCCAGGGATGCCCAATGTCGCCTTACATCTTTGTCTTGATGATGGAAATGTTACACCTGCTTCTTAAGGAACAAGCTATACAAGGAACATACAAGCTGCATCACAAATGTAAAGACCCTTTTATTACGCACTTGAGCTTTGCCGATGACATCATTGCCTTCTTCCATGGGGACCACCAATCAGCCACTTCCCTTGCTCAGGCCATGGATAGATTTAAAAGGTGTACGGGTCTAACAGTTAATTGCAACAAAAGCCACCTTTTTGCAGCAGGTGTCCCAAGCAGTGAATTGGATGCTATTACTAAAACTCTGCAATTCAAAACAGCAGCCCTCCCAGTAAGATATCTAGGTCTTCCTCTGATCTCTACTAGATTATCTTATCTTGATTGCTTTCCTCTCATAGAAAGAATCAGGAAGAGAGTGAACTCATGGAAAAACAGGTCTTTATCCTATGCTGGTAGGCTCACCCTCATCAAAGCAGTGTTAGGAAGTATGCAGGTGTATTGGAGCTCTTGCTATGTCCTACCTAGAGAAGCACTAAATGAAGTAAATTCAGTCCTTCGGAACTTCTTATGGTCAGCATCTGATCAATTCTTGAAAGTGCCCCTCGTCAACTGGAAAACAGTGTGCCACCCTTACAGAGAAGGAGGTCTTGGAGTGAGATGTATCAGAACTGCTAACCTGGCCGCTATGACGAGATATATATGGAACATTGTCTCAAACAAAGCTACTCTTTGGGTCCAATGGACTAAGAAAAACCTCATTAGGGGAAAGGATTTCTGGATAATGGGAATACCCCAAGGAGCCTCATGGTGCTGGAGAAATATTCTTAATTGCAGACCTCTGACTAACAAGTTGATCACTTATGCGATAGGAAATGGAAGAGATACATCATTCTGGAAGGATCCCTGGCATCCTCAAGGAATTCTCATGCAGAAATTTCCTCAACAGCTGACCTACAATTCCATCCTCAATAAAAAGGCCAAGGTTGCTGCTCTTATTAGACAAGGTGAATGGTTTGCATCAGCAAATATTCAGTCCTCTATTCCTGAAATTTATGAGGACCTTCAAGCAGTGGAAATTGATTGTAATTTCAGAGATGAAATAGTGTGGAAGGGTGGAACTAGTGGGGACTTCTCAAGCAAAATTGCTTATCATACCATCAGAACCACAAATGTTGCTGCTCCGTGGACAAATCTAACTTGGTTTAAGGGCCGTATTCCTCGTCACAGCTTCATAGGATGGCTGGCAATGCAAAGGAGCTTAAAAACGCAGGATAAACTAGTGAACTGGGAAACTATCTCCACGGCCAGATGCTGCTTGTGCAACCTGAACCAGGAAAATGAAGAACATCTGTTCTTTCAATGCTGCTTCTCCAAGCAAACCTGGACCATTATGCTGAATCTCATGGGGCACAACCATCAACCTCACGGCTGGACAGCAGAAATTCAGTGGTGTTCCCAGAATTTTTCAGGAAACAGTCCTACAGTTATTGCGAAAAAGCTGCTCCTTAATGCCACCATTTATCATATATGGTTAGAACGCAATAGACGTTTATTTGAGAAGAAGGAAGCAACAGTGATGGTTCTAAGTCAAAAGATCATTGAGGATGTGAGATTGCGACTAGCAGTCCTGGATATGAATGTTGAGGACTCTCCCCTAAACAGGAATTTCTTCAATAGATGGAATATAGACATAAGATACAAGCTCAGAATCAGCACATGGCATACATGGCATCGGCCTGACCCAGGATGGGTTACTATCAACACGGACGAATCTCTCAATGGCCCTAGAGGAGGTTACGGTGCTATTATAAGGGACCATCAAGGAAATGTCCTAGCAGCAGGTGCATTTTCTCAAACAGGTCAGTCTGTTATTCTTCATGAGATGCAAGGCATAGAAATTGGGCTAAAAATGGCCATCCAGGGGAGGCATACGAAAGTGAGTGTGTGCATTGATTCAGCAAATGCTGTCAAATACGTCAATACGAACAAGGCTCCTCCTTGGGAAGCAAAGCATGCCACAAGAAGAATCAAGAATCTGCTGCAAATGTTTGAAGTTTGCAAAGTATTGCATGTTGTTCGGAAAACTAATAAGGCAGCAGACAAGCTAGCCTCTTTTATGCCTAATGCAGCTTTTATTGATGCAACTCCTAGCTCTTTTGCTAAGGACCTGAAAAAAATTATTTTTGATGACGCTAGAGGTAGAAAATATATGAGATTGTAATCTTCTTTTCTTTTTTTTTCTGTGGTCTGGGGAGCCCATATACACCCCATGCTTGACTTTCAAAAAAAAAAAAAACTTGGAATGCAATGGATGCCAATGCAATGACAATGATCAATACTCTGCAATGCGATGACAGTAATCAATGCGATGACACTGGTGAATACCTTGTAATGCAATGGATGACAAGGCAATGCATTGACAGTGATCAATACCCTGCAATGCAATGAACCAATGCACAATACCCTGAATTGCAATGGAGGCCAAGGCAATTATCATGAAAATCACAAATACTGCTACACACTCATAATCTGACCATCATGAAGAAAAAAAAAACAAGAATGAACAACCTGCTGAATAGCCCAAAAATAGTTATCAATCTGTTGCACTGACAGTGATCAATAAATTAACAACCTAAAACAAACAAACTTGTCAATGAAATGAACAACCTGCCCAAAAACAATGATTAACCATTGAACTAACCTGCCAACACACAATGCAATAAACAATAATCAATACTCTGTCATTTAAGCATTGAAACAATGCATTGTTTACATATTAAACCATTTGATGATACACCAAAACGGTCCCAACTCTGCACTGTACACGTGTCATGATAATCTCGAGGAAAAATAGGCCCAAGCATTCACTGATCCGGACCATGCAATTCTAAGCTCGCCCAACGCAATCTGCCAAACGACCCCTAGTTCTTACAGTCTGCTAGGCCCACATGTCTCACAACTATCCTCAATACCCGTAAGCCCTATATTAAGGCAAGTATCTTGAAGATCGATCGCGGTCAGGCAATTACAACAGCTTTTTCCTTCCAACTAGGAAGCATATTCCAGAGTACGTATCACATATGGAGATTTCCACCTATAGAATACTCTCGAAACAAGAACTATCTCCCGCGGATCTAGGAGCTAATGGTTATTAGGAAAACTTCCCTCCACAACACGACTCCTAATTAGATAATGATTTCCACGAAGATCTTCTTTCCTAAACTACTCCATCGATGGCCTGGTTGAACCATGACTCTTGTACTATAAACAAGACATGAGGTTGGTAAGCTAAGGTACGCTACAAATTCCCTGTTTATAGCATTACACCTTCCTCATATCCCTATCTGACTTTAGCATCGGAGTTCCATCAGCCACCACAATGAGGTCCGTGGCTCACGTGCGTTCTTTGTGCAGGTCAAGGTCAGCAAGTTTGGCGCCATCCGTGGGGACGAAAAATTTCCTTACTAGCATCATCTCTCCTTAGAATACAAAGAGATGGTGACCACCCGATTGCGCAACAATGGAGAACAAGGGGACACGTCAAACGCCCAAACTGGCGCTATTTCACCGTTCTCAACGATGCTGGTTGCACACGGGCAATGGACTCGCACCCCCACGCCAGTCATGGCGACGACGGACCCTAGGATGGATTTTTTGTCCTCTCAGATACAACAAATCGCCAAAGCAGTGGAGGCTTTCATATAGCGAAACCCTCCACCTGCTAATGGAAATCAGGAACAACACATGCCTCCATATCTGGAAGACAACAGACAACAAGCATAGGAGAGTCAAGCTCCTACTAGTTCCCATATGACTAGAGGATGCGGCGCAGTCAACGCATAATCGACTCTCAAGGCAGAGAGGCTCGGCCCTTAGAACCCCCTCCGCAGAGGGGCGCACGACCTAGACATGCGATACTGTCTCTCTATTTTTTCGTTTGTGGACCGTATCATGAACGAAGCCCTTCCAAAGAAGTTCACGCCTCCAAAGCTCGACTTCTACGATGGGACCACCGACCCGTTCGACCACCTACGTCATTACCAGAACGTAATGGCACTCGAAGAAGGATCTGAGTCGGCCATGTGCAGAACCTTCCTTCACTAGCCTGAAAAAATCACCACTAACATGGTTCCACAGCTTCCCACCGAAGTCGATCGACTCATTCAAGGCACTGGCGTAAGAGTTCCTGACGCATTTTGTAGGAAGTCAGCGCCTCAGGAAAGGCCCACACTACATACTCTCTCTCAGACAAAGATCCAATGAGACACTCAAAGAGTATGTCACGTGCTTCAATGACGAGATGACACTCATCAATGGCTCCAGCGATGACACAGCCGTGATGACTTTTACCGTGGGCCTGAAAGAGGGAAAGCTTTATGAAAGTCTCACCTTGGAACCCCCTTTGGATATGACAGAGCTCCTAAACAGCGCCTAGAGATACATCACCTTAGAGGAGTTGAGAACTGTGAAGAGGGAAATAGAAGGAGATAAGAAACTTTCCTTTCCTAAAGACAGGAAGGAGGGAAAGAGGTGTGAAGATGAAGAAAGGGGTAAACAAAAATGCAATGACAACAGTTCAGGCCCTGGTCGGGCCATGCCAGAGAAAGCATCCAACTACGTTGGATCTAGAGTCGTGACCCCCCTGAATTCTAGCCTGTCGGACATCCTGAGTTCCATGAAAAATTGGGAAGATCTGAAATGGTCCCCAAAGCAGCACGAGGACCCCTCCAAGCGTGACAACAACAAGTATTGCTCGTACCACAAGAAGGGTGGCCATGATACCAACGACTATAAGAGTCTAAGGTATGAGATTGAGTACTGGATCCGCAGAGGCAAACTCAATTAATTCCTGAGCTTTGAGAAGCGACCAAGATGATCTAGGGACTGAGGGGATTCAGTCAAGGAAATCGAGAAGGAGACTTTAATCTATGTCTTTCATGGGGTCAGACCGGATGAAGACTCGTCGAACAGGTCCCGCAAGCAGGCTCTAATGGAGATGCAGACACAGTCGGCGAATGAGGACAAACGCATTTGCTACTCGAGGGTGCAAAGTCCCATTCCCACCTTAACCTTTACAAACAAGGACCTTGAAGGAGTCCGAGCGCCGCACATTGATGCCCTAGACATCTCGGACTCCATGCAAAATGGGGGGAGTAGGAGATGATACATCAAATAAGACTATCATCACGTGGCAAAGATCACTTATCACAAGGACCAAGTATTTCAATTCAGGACCGACTCGCAAAGTCCAAAAAGGCAGATCTAGCCATTAAAGCCCAAAATGGCTCTTCAGAATATATCACAGTCAAAAGCCCAAATCCAAGCCCAACGAATCTCTCCCTTAAAGAGGAGAAACGTTATAAAGGAATCGAGTCATGGTGGAAGTTACTCCCCCAAGAAATATCTCCACAAAAAATGCGACTGTTACAGATAACGTTTCCCCTCGTCAAACCTCACATGCTTAAGTCGTGTACAAAATTAATAACGACGACTATATAAAGTAAAAGGAACATTCAACAAAGGTAGCAATTTTAACTGAATTATGTCCAGATTAACCTCTATCTCCTACGAATTTATTTACTAAAGCATCGGAGTGCCTTCGGCCACCAAAAAGGTGGTCTCTTGCAATCTAACACTTGTTTTGTTGGTCGAATTTCTAGGAGACCAAATTTGGACACATCAACAATGATAGGTTGTGCCTATTTTTTAGTTTTTAGAAATTGAATTTAAAAGGGTATAATTTCTATTTTGACTTTTCATTTTAGCCCACTTAATTTTCATTTACATTTATGGACCTTAGCATATGACTAAATGAAAATTATATCATTTTTCATTTGCGCTCTAATTGATTTGAGTTTTGACGAAAATTAGGGATTTACATAAGAACCAACATGTTACGTTTCAACCAATTTCGACATACATTCCTCTAGACATTGTTAATTGTTAAAATGTGATATGGTTGGATTCTTTTATCATAATCACGAAGCGAACGAAGGCCCACCTTGTGTGCGACATATCATTTCAATGGTTAAACCTTCTTTGGTTGTTGAAGTGGTGGAACCCTTTGTTAGAACTAACAAAAAGTTCAGGCCTAACGACATCAAGCAATACCTTTGGGATGAACATGGGGTACATATCATTTACAAGACTGCTTACAATTCCAAAATCATATGTAATGAAAAATCTATGGAGGTTACAGGGATAGTTTCACAATCTTGAAGGACAACCCAGGGAGTATAGTTGAATGGTTTAAGGATCCTATTGATGACAACTTTATGGGGTCGTGTGTAGCTTTTAAAGAAAGTTTGAAAGGTTTTGTGAAAGGTTGTAGGCCTATAGCAGGTCTAGATGGTTATTTTTTGAAGGGAGAATATGGTGGAGTAATGTTGTCTGTCATTTCATTGGATGCAAATAATGTGTTATTCCCTATTGCGATCTACATTTGCAGGAGTGAAAACTATGATAGTTGCAACACATTTCTAACTATTATAGGCCCATATCTCAGAAAACACCCAAGCAAGCCTACCTTCACTTCAGACATGACATGCAAAGGGGTTTGATTAAGGTTGTGTATGAAGTCTTCCAGCGTAGTCATCATAGGTACTATTCAAACATATGCACCAAAATTTCAAAAAGATCCATAAGGGTCCTCACATGGAGAGTTTGAGTTGGGCTATTGCAAAATGCTTACAGGCAAGAAGAGTTTGAATTAATGATGAAACAAATTGACACTGATAATCCCAAGGCAAATGAATGGTTGGAAACATAGTTTTTTCTCATTGGGAATGTCATATTTTGATACTACATCAAAGTGTGAACACATTACAAACAATTTTTCTGAGTCATTTAACATGATGATGCTTGCTGAGGGAGATGCCCATAGTAAAATTGGTTGAGAGCTTTCAAATGATGGTGATGAGTATGCATTATACAAAAAAACTTGAGGCAGAAAACATGGAAAATGGTGGTGTTGTGCCTAGCATTGAAAGCATTTTGTTGAGACTGAAAAAGAAGTATCATAGCTATAAGACCACTGGTTGCAATAAAGGATTGTTTTCTTCCATAAATAGATGGGGTGTTAGTTGGACAGTGGATCTTGAGAACCATACATTGTCAATGGCAAGTCACAGGTTTGCCATGTTGACATGCATGTGCTGTGATTATTCCAACAAGGGATGAATTTCCAAATTAAGTTTAATTTGTTTCAAGTTGTTTGTAATTTAATTTATTTCAAGTTGTTGGCTTGTTATTTATTTCAAGTTGTTTGTAATTTAATTTATTTCAAGTTGTTGGCTTGTTATTTATTTCAAGTTGTTTGTTTCATGTAGGTACTGTAGTCCATACTTTTCAGTTGAAGCCTACAAAACTACATATGACTTGTATGTACACCCACAATCCAAGTTATTGGCCTCAGGTAAAATACTTAATTTCATTGTGTGTTTCCCATTACATTTAGTACTTCTAGCCGCATATTGGTTTTCATAGCCACAACATGTTGTTAAGCCTCCTCCACTTCATAGGCCTGCTAAGAGACCGAAAAAGACTTGAAAATGGGTAAAGTCGAAGAGCCCAAGGGACCAAGTAGGAACTGAAAGAGATGCAATAAATGCAAACAATATGGGCACAACAAGACTATTTGCAAAGGCGTAGCTGCTACTAATGTTGAGAGGACGCCATCTATTGTAGGACTGGGCAATACACTTGGTGATGGTGGTTGTTCAGAAAAGAGAAAGATGATGGAAGAGGGTATCAATGCAATGCCATGTACCCCATCTGCTAGGGCAGAAAGTATTTTATGATGATTCAGAATTTGACTCAGTACCAGGGAAATAGGTCAAGGTTGGTGGCTTTTCCCACCTTTTTGGTATAGTTGGTACATATAGTTGATGTTTGTAACCATGACATGTCAATTTTTTGGTAGATGTCATGTATATGTTAGAAAAAATTATAAACAATGTTTTTCTTATAGGTTTCAGTTCTTTGGTACAGATGGTACATACCACGGCGTGCTAGTTTTGGGGTAGGTGCCATGTGTATGTTACAATGTAAGAAAAATAATGGTTCAATGTTGACAAATGTAAAACAACTTGGATCAGTATGTGTTGTTCAGTATGTCAATATATGTTAAGTTGCATGGCATTGCAGTATGTGTTGTTCAGTATGTCAATATGTGTTGTTCAGTATGTGATGTTGTTTAGTATGTATTGCATTGCATTGCACAACATTGCATATTACAGATTGCATTACAGGTTCAATGGTTGTTTGTGTGTTGCATTGCATATTATAGGTTGGATTGTTTTACAGGTTCAATGGTTGTTTGTGTGTTGCATTGCATATATTACAGGTTCAATGGTTGGTTGTGTGTTGCATTGCATTGCAGGTTCAATGGTTTCATTATAGGTTGCATTTCATTGTTTGTTGCATTACAGGTTCAATGGTTACTAATCAATTTGTTGCATTGCATTGTTTGTTTGTTGCATTACAGGTTCAAGTTGCATTGTTTGTTACATTACAAGTTCAATGGTCGTTTGTTGCATTACAAGTTGCATAGTTTGTTGCGTTAAAAGTTCAATGGTTGCATTTCTTGTTTGTTGCATTGCAAGGTCCAAATCAATTACCAGTCAGTTGCCATCCATTGCATTGTATTCCAAGCTTCTTTCCAAGAAACGCTTGCATTGTTTAGTGTTGCATTACATTTGTAATATAGACCTGACAACTCAATCAAGAAACATATGTAGATAAACTCCATTAAACTTTCATACATTCATGATTTACTATTACATAGAAATGAAACTTCATTACATAGATAAACTCCAATCCCCACTACTATTACATTCATTGCAAATAAACTCTAATCCCTACTACCCAAGCTTATTATTGAACTCATCACAAAAGTCATTCAATTTCATTTCCATTTCAACTTTGACCTTTATTTTAGTGGCATCACATTCATACTTTGTGTAGGTAAATTTACATGTATAGTTGCAGTTGGTGTTGAAGTTGCCTTCATTGCTTTCAAATAGTCTTGTAATCACTGGAAGCTAACACAATTATTGTACACCAAAAACCTCTTACCTAGACTTCATGATTGCTGAGATTTCATTAGTTGCCTTATTGTGTTGAGTACTCCTTTCGGGCACAGGGTCTTTTTTCAGGGACATTTCTTGTACCAGTGACCATCTAAGTCACAGTGAAAGCATGCTTTTGAGTTGTCACTCGGAGAAGAGGCTCCTCCAACCTTGAAAGACTTTCCTTTAAAATCAATGTTATCGTCTTCAACCTTTGCCTCAACCTCTTTTATAGCATCTTCCAACCACTTAAATTTGCAACAAGTTGGGAATCGACATTGAAGATACTTCCCACCTAATGTTAGTCGTTTATTGAAAGTGATCAACATCATCAATCCAGGGCATCGATTTGTGCCACACACACTGTATACCTATGGGAAAGTAGAAGAAGTGTGACCTTCTAGGTCACACATTTGACAAATATCATGGCCATAGACAGACAATGCAAGTCAATTAAACAACAATTTACATATAATTTTGTTTTGGCACCCACATATATAATTTCCAAATTTATCATTTGGTACCCATCTTCTCCAAACAAAAATACGAACAGTTCAATAATCCAACGTACAAAATACAACAAATACATATTTTACTTACCTCTCCTAGCAACATCGATTTGTCCACCGACCATACTTTTCAGTTTCTCGGCACTACAATTACATATCGAATGAAGGAGCGATTTCCCTTCTTTCTCAATTCGATTTTAGGGTTTGGTTTGGGAAAAAAGGGAAAATTGAACCTCACGTGCTTGGCATGTGAGGGTAATTTGGGTATTTACAAATGAGTAATGGAATCTGGTAGTCAAAGCTATTGACTCAACGGTCAACACTCAAAATGGGGGTTAGACGAAATAAAAATAATTAATTGCACCCAAGTAAGGTTTCGCCTAAATTAATGGGGGGGGGGGGGGGGTGTAAAAGGTAAACAACCCATTAGATTGAATGTTAATATTGTAAATCTCAACCGGCCAAGTTGAGCTTGAGTGATCAAGCTTTCTTATGCACTTCATTGCTGGCACTGTAGGTGTGATCTTCATCTCTATCCCACAATAATCCTTTTTTTTTTACCTTATTAGTTTAGTGGGGTTTGAAAAAATTCTCCCTTTTTTATGATATTAAAGTAGTTGATGGGTTTGGTGTTATTTTCACTATGTTATGTTGTTTAGAGTATATTGTTTGACTCTAATTTTTCATCTTCGTCTTCCTTTGATTGATGAAAATTCATGATCTGTTCTGCTGGTTCGTTGTGGAATGAGGATGAGGACGACGACGAACTGGTGGTGGTTCTGGCCCATTATAAGGGGAAGATGAAGAACATTGGATGTAGATAGGGGTGGTTTGTGTTTGGAATGAGGAAGAAGAAGATGATGTTTCTCAAGGGCATTTAGGTCTAAATTATACACGTGCCTTGCATGTGCCCACGTAATGGACAAACTAATCGACGTGAGTCTACGGACAAGTCTGAGACAATGTTCACTTGGGACCGAGCCCTATTTTTTTCTATTAACTAGGGACCAACCTCTAAATAGCCAAAGAATTTATTTGAGTTAAATTGTGTGAGACTTGATTACACCTAGCCATAGTCATATAGCCTATAGTTACCCAAATATCATATTTAGACCTATAAACTTTTTCATTCCATGGGTGGTACATAATACACTACGAAGTTAATTAAGAGCACCCATAGTCATTTGCAATGTCAATTGCAAAAATGCTTTCCAAAGTTGGTTTTGGTGGAAAAAATCTCACAATGAAAATTAGGGGTGGGCAACCCATCCCGATATTTTTTGGGTTCTTTTGAGATTGATCAAACTCATCACAATCCCATCTCGTCCTGATCTAAAATGGGATGGGATCAAAATGAAGATTTTCAACTGGCACATCCCATCCCATCCCCAACTTATTTATTTAATATTTATTACTATTATTTATTTATTTTAATATTTTAAAAGTTTTATTAAGTCTCAGGTAGGTTAGAACTTAGTGAACTTATTGTCTTACTGTGATAGTGGACACATTGCAAATCGTAACCAGTTCATCTAACAACAATTGACGGTCAATGTGAAACCAATCTTTGTTGTTCTTTTCCTTCTTTTTTGTAAAACATTATTTCATTAGCATTGAGGAGATCTTTATTTATGTATCTAACATTGCACATTCATTTGAATGTATACAATTCAAATTAAAACATTATGAAATACAATTGTATATTGACTTTCTTTTTTTGTTAAGGTCATAAATATCCACTTTAAGCTTTTGAGAAAAGAATATTGAAAGGGTGATTTTATATTTGATTAGAATGTATACAAACACTTGTATTATGAAAGGGTTCATCTTCAGTGTCTGCTCATCTTGTCCCATCATGTCCCGTCCCAAACCCGTTTAGGATGGGATGAGGTCTATCTTGTCCCGATCCAGTCCCATGCCCACCCCTACTGAAAATTCCTAATGGATTCATAAAACCCCACTGTTTATTACTAATTTAATTTTAAACCACTATTCACTCCACTACTTATTACTTTTTTTAAGCCCTCTATTCATGTTACTTTAGTTCAGACAAACCTTCTAAATATGTATGATGGTTGGATTTGAAGTGGGATGGACTTGCTAGGTTCGTTTTGAAGTACCATCCAATTTCTTTGGAATTTCGAATTGGTGATTCAGGGGTTGAAATTTGATCAACCTTACCTTTTAGTAAATTGTACAAATTTTTTTTTTTTTTTTTTTAAATGACAATGGATGCTTTAACAATAGCTTATTGATATAACATGACCATTTGTTCACAAACAAGAGCGATGGAGTAACTAATTACTAAGGGGGTGATTGTCGTGAACTTTTAGCCATCTTAAACTTTAAAAGAATTTTTGGATAAGCTCACTCGGGCTAGACTGGTTAAATAAGCATTCTCTAAGCCAAAAATTACTCATCTTAAGCAATTATAGGTTGCACCTTTTTTCTTTTTTTTTGAAATTGGGTTCAAAGGGTCCGATTTCTATTTTGACTTTTCATTTAGGCCCACTAGGGATGGCAATGTGGTGGATTGGGGCAAATTTGCTCAAATCCACCCCGCCAATCCATTTATTTTTTTTAATTTAAAAACCATCTCTGCTCCACACAGATTGGCGGATATCCGCCCCGCCCCGCCAATCCGTTTACAGAAGGAGGTGGTTTGATCTGTACACAATAAAACTCGATTAAAAAACAAGATACATTCATAGATGATGACTTAAAAAAGCCTCCAAAACAAATAAACAATGAATGGCAGTTCATTGAATACTGCAGCAAACGTTATTCTTCACCAAGTCAGGCCTGAATTACTTGTTATACACACAGTCATAGCATCTCAAAGACAAAAGAAAAGTTAGGTAGGGAAAGGAAGCAATTTCTTGTTCTCTATGTTGATGGAAACGCCATACTTTTCCTGCATCCTTGCAATCTCGTCCTCTTTTTGATGATCGACCTTCTTGTTCATCTTCACTTGTTGATAATATAAGACAATCAAATAATGATTGGCGACATTGAAACCAGAGAGATCAACAGCAGTCTTGGCGTCGTAGATGTCTTCATAGACAACAAAGACGGCTCCTCTGGTGTCCTTGTTCGTCCCCACGGGAATCTGTCGAATCGCCCCGTACTTGTCGAATACTCCGTACATCTGTACACTAGATATGTTGAAGGGAAGGTTTTGAACGCAAAAGATCATGTTCACCTCAGGTGGGAGTCAGGTGTTCCCCTTTCGGAGACTCCCGCAGCTTCCAACTTAACAGGGTGGTGTTATAACCAATTGAACTACAATCCCAGAAAAATGAGGTGTACAACATACATATTTTAAATTTTTCATTCGAAATTAGTTCAATTCTAGCTAGAATCGTCGTATTGTAGCAGAGCAACAAGTGATATATTCCTATCCACACGAATATGGACTTTAGCACGAATGACAAATATTGCTAGTAATTTTGTTGTAAAATCATACCAAATCAATTGAAAATAGCTTTTTTTTTTTACAGATCATAATATGAATCTAGATGCCTCCATTGCTGATTCTTTGCAACTTAGGGTTTAAGAGACACTCAGGGGCTGGTAGAGTAGGGTGTGTTGACTTTTGATAAAGGAAATAGAGATTAGGGGATGGATGGAGTCTAATAAAGGAAATAGAGACTGGGAGGCTGAGTGAGAGAAAGAACGATTGGGTAGGGTTAGGGTTTGTTTTTTTCTTTAAAAAGGGTCAAGGGTATTTTTGTAATTTTCATACTTAAACGATATCTGTGGGGCGAATATGCCCAAATTTGTATCCGCCTCTAAACAGTAACAGATCCATTTTTAATATTTGGCTCTGCCCCAAAAATTGATTAGTAAAACCCAAACCGCCCCAAATGGTGTTGAGCGGAGCGAATACCCGCAAAAAACTGCCCCACTTCCATCCCTAAGTGACGCCGGGCAGAATAGCGATTATTCTATAGGCTAATAGCAACAGATAATTGACAGGGAAGAACACAAGAGAATAGCCCAAAACACAGAGAAATAACTCTAATGTCAATTAAATTACTCAAATCAAATGTATCTCTAAAATCAGCCCACAAGTCGGGCTTTATAGCTAAAACTCATCAATATTGGAATATTACCAAAAATGAAAACACCCCAATAATCATGCTAAAACAAAATTCGTAATAAAAGAAATATAATGCCCGAAATCTGGCCCAAATTGGGTTCAGAATCACTTTCTAAACAATAATTGAAATATTACTATAAAGGGAAATAAATTACTAAATTTGTGGATTCGAAAGGGGAAACGGTGGATTTTGGCCTCGAAAAGATATGCAATGAGCATAGCTGGTTGACCACGATGTGCGCGTTGAAAAAGCTTTCCGAATTGGGGTCGTTTGCGCGATTCTGATACTCGTAGCCAAAGTTATGGCCAAAATACTAAAACGCACCCTAAATTGCCAAATTTGAAATAGAATTATGATTTCCCGCCATTCTTGCGCTGATATGCTAATTCGAGATATCTTATTGCTAATAACGTGCTATCTGGCAGCTCAGCATCATCTGACTCAGATCCTCCTGCAACACTAAGGCACACTTAATTTTCATTTACATTTTTGGACCCTACCATGACTAAATGAAAAATATATCACTTATTCGTTTGTGCTCTAGTTGAGTTGAGTTTGGATGAAAATTAGGGATTTACATAAGAACCAACGTGTTTAAGTTTCAACCACTTCTTACTTACATTCCTTAAGACACCTTTAAATGTTAAAATGTGATATGGTTGGATTCTTTTATCATAATCAGGAAGCGAAAGAGATCCCACTTTGGGTGCGACACAGGCCGGCCAATGACCATTGTCCTAGACCGACCGAATAGGAAGTCCTTAAACACTGACAAAGATTGTTTATTATATTAAGACATTTAATGGCACAGACCTAGACATGTATGTCGAGGAACAATGTAACTTTAACAAGTTGTCTCTTGTGTTAATCAACAATTCTTCTCAAAATTTTGGATCAAATGAATTAACAAACAATTTTTAGTTTAGTAGGGTCTGTAAACAATACTACTATATCCTCCCCTAACCTGAAATGTTTTTTTTCCCTAAATTGCGAAAATATCCTTTTCTTTTTTTCCTTAATATGATGGCCAAACTTATTCGGGGCAGCTACAATATTACCTTGTAAACTCATAAACTCTTCCCCTTTAATGAAATTTACCTCTTGTTGCAATAAAATAAAATAGGCAGCCAGTGTTATATTTGTAATTGTCACCGACTTTGGCCCATCTAAGTGAATGGATTCTGGTTATTCCTCCCAGTTGGGGGAGGGGGTATGACAAATTTGGCTAGTGGTTTTGCCACCGTTCTTCACAATGATAATCATAATCATAATATGACAAATAACTTTGAAATATGATATTCTGATTCTATAATTTTTATTTTTATTTTTTGTATTGATTCTCCAATCATAGCGCAATAAGTTTCCCTCCAATTGCATAAGGCATCTATCAATTAAATGATAAAAATAAATAAACACCAACAATATTAATTAATAAGCAGGGAAACGATTGACTGTCATCAGATGATCTTGAGATGCCTCATAAAGAAAGTTTGATTGGAAGAAACAAAACGTCAAAACCAACTAGAATAACTCAAAAGAAAAAAAAAAAAAAAAAAAAAAAAAAAAAGCATTATAGATATAAAAATCTAAATAATATCAACATGGAATAAATTCAAAAAAAAAAAAATGTAAGGACCATAATCTGAGTTGGTATCCATGTATTATATGCCTCTCCCATACAATCAAATCAGGCATACTTAATTCTTTTCCACTCTTTTCAGACCTCAAAATTGTCTATAAAAAGCCAATTACAACTCCCAACCCAAAGTATCCAAAACCCCTAAGGGTGTGTTTGGTTGCACACATTCCGTGGGAATAGGAATCCTATTCCCACTTGGAATAACATTTTGAGTGTTTGTTTGAGATTTTACTGGTGAGCATGGGATGCCATCACGTGCCATAGATTCCCACCATTGGTGGGAATCAGACGCCTCACTCATATTGGGAAAACATTTCACGGGTCTCCTTTTATGCTCTTCATATTCGTTTTTGCTCTTCCTCTCGAGTTCCTCTTCGATCTGCTCTTCGTGTGTTCTTCGTCTACTTTTCGTTCCTCTTCGATCTACTCCTCGTTGCTCTCGATCTGTTCGTCGTTGCTCTCACTCGATTTGCTCTTCGTTGCCAAACCAAACCCTAGACTATCTCATTTGATCTGACTCCATCGCCTATCTCACTGATTGGCTCCTCGTTTGTTCTCTCATCTTCTCAACTTCTTCGTTGGCTATCACTGGATCTCCACCTCCAGCACAGCTTTGCTTCTCATCAAAGGTAAATTATATTTCCTTGTATTCCCGTCTTAGATCTCTTTGCATCCAGTGTTTTGGTAGGGCTTGCATCTATTATGCTCTATTGAAGGCTGGGTTGGCTGGATCTCAAGAAAGCCCTTTGATCTCAGGTATTGGTTGTAGGTGGTTTTGAGGGTAAAATATGAAATGGGTATTTGTTTGTTTGAATAGTTGTTGATTGTTTGTGATTTTTAAATTTGCAAACAGGAGGTGATGATTTGGGGTTTGCTAAATGGTTTCAAGGATTACAAGGTCGATCAGGTTTGTGGGGTTCTTTCATTTTTATCGATAAATTCCTTTGTTTGTCTGTTTTATTTTTCATGGATTGGGGGAAGGAGATTGAGTTATCTAATCATTCCAATACAAATTTTGAAACTTTTATTGAAAGTGTTTTAAAAAGTTGATTTTGGCTCAGTTGGGGTATTTGGCTCATTCGTGTTTGTTCATGTGTGTCCAAAAATAGTAACTTGACTTACTTGAAAAAGTCTCGTAGGAACTTTAGACCAACAAAGTTGTGAGAGCAACAAGCTTTTGCTACTTGCTACTGAATAACATTGATGTAGGTAGAAATGTACAAGGAATATGTTGGTTACTACTATGCCATATAGTTTGAGCATCGTTTAGTTTCTTCTGATGACTGGGTGATTTTATCTCGTGACATGTTATACAACCTATAAAGAGATTAGACTAACAAGAAATACAGTTTAAAGAAAGGTCCATGATACAAGACTTCCATCTCTTTTTGAATTCCCTAAAAGATTGTCTAGAGATGAGAGGGACTACATTTTATTTTAAGAAAAAATGAATCTGATACATTGTGACTTTTGAAACCGTCATTATGTGGGAAGGTTTTTTAGTAGTATTAAGCACATGATGTGGTTCTGTTTCTACTATGTTTGTGCAGTTTTAAGCTTTAATACATGTTTTCAACAATGATATATTGTAGAAAATGGGTTTTCTATTTCTCTATTCAATTTCATCTAATTTGATGAGTGGTGTTTTGTTTGAGCTAGTTGTTGTTTTGGTTTTGAACACTAGGTTATAAATGGAAACTTCCTTTTGGTTTGACTCCAGTGGGTGGCTGGTGTATGCACTAAAAAATACCAGTTGAGCCATTGTGGATGGTATTGCTGCCTGCATATGCATTGCTTGTACTGTGCAAGTTTTTTTACTGTGTCTACAAATCAACAATCAGAAACATTGAGAATAGGATTCCATATGAAGCCTGAACTGAGGTAGTGGTATATTTTACTGTCCATTTACAAGGTGTGGGTATTCAATGTTTGTGACATCATACATCAAAGTAGAGTTGAATTTGTTATCTTGGTCAATCATACTCTATAGTTTTTATCCGATATTCTTGTAGTTTTTGATAATGTGTAGACTATCAATTTAGTTTTTGAAGTGTTGCTGCATTTTACTGAAGAATATGTTTCTAACAAATCCAAATTGTGCACAATGTACAATCCATCTTAACTGTTACCTTGAAATTTGATTGAGTTTGTTAAATTACATGGCATTGCCATCTTTACCTTCACATAAGCAAAGAGCAACAGTAGGTTTTTCTAGGCATATATACACATCTGTCATCCAGTGATCTGCAAATGCATATGGTTAGATCATTGAATTTGCAAAACTCATGCAATTATGTTGACTGTTTCTCATTTTTATGTGTCGCAAAATGCAAAAGGAAAGGAAGGTATGAAGATGTTTTTTGTTTGCTGCAATCCTAATTGCTATTACCGTTGGAGGGACTGATGTCTGAAACGTTCGCTAGATAAGATACTTGAATGACAGTAAACCTAGGACTGGGGTTGTGCAGGTGTATGGAAATGGATGTACTTCTTCTAAAGTCAGACAATGTTTCTAGAATGGATGTTTTGGCGGAATGGATAATTTTTTCTTGCTTGTATCATTGAAGTGCACTGATTCTATTATCTTTTTAACACAACTGGAAAATGGTACTGACATTAGTGGATCTGGATTGTGTGTGTAACAGCCATCATTGTGTCATAATCATGTCAACCTGTTAAATCAGCATGAGGAATGTATGTGCAACAATTCTAAATTTATTGAGAATGCTAGTTTTCTAATCTTTATCGGTGATTCTAAATGGCGAGGAAACGAGCGAGGAAACGGGCGAGGGAGGGGGTGTGACCCTCCATCCCCCTCGAGATGCGCGCCCGTGTGAATCTCGAGGGAAACCCCCCTCCCTCGCCCGTTTCCTTGCCATTTAGACAAACCCAATCTTTATTGAAACTTTTTCCCAGCTATTTTTATTTTGTTGATTGTTCTAATTTTTTTATTAAATTAGATTGCTTTCTCAATTGTATTTCTTAACAGTATTTAGGTACACAAGGAAGCAAAGAAAGCTCGTGACAAAATCTTTCCATACTATAGCGACCTTGCAAACTTATCCAATGTCAAATTTTGAAAATCATGAGGAAGTTCAATGGGAACGTAGAGCTTGGTAATTTCTTTTTAGCATTGACCGAAGAAACAAGGGAGGGTTGGGTTCTTGTAGAGTTAGAGGAGAATTAGTTTGGAGCAAAAATAATTGGCTTCTTTGTCTTTAATCTTTTTATGTGTTTTGATTAGTAATCAAGGAGTTAAAAAGTTCGGATTTTGTTTAATTGGTGTTTGGGAGTATGTGGTTTAGTAATTAGTCTTTGTCTTTAACCTTTTTATTGTTAATTGACAACAGAAGTCTGACCTGTTATGTTTATGCAGTAAACATGCATGCTTTCATTTTGAAAATTTTAGTCAAAATATATATTGCTAAATTTTCTTTTATTATAATTCTGAATACTAGTATTGAACATTGATTTCTCATTGAAAGATTTAAGCAAACGTCGGGTTTAAAATTATACTGATGTTTTGCAAGAAGCAAAATCAAAACCATATTTTAATTTATATATAAAAGTAGAATTGTGGGATCTTCGTAATTAAAAAAAAAATTCCATGATTAGTTTTGGGCAACCAAACACTCACAATAGGAATTGAAATCCAATTCCCATGGGCAACCAAACATCAAAGTTGGTCAAGTCCATGGCATGGGATGCCATGACATGAGATGCCATGAAATGAGATTCAAATTTCCACCTTAGGATTCCATGCAACCAAACACACCCTAAGTTTGATCTCCCTTGTATATTGAGGAGTAAGGCACAGTACTCTGCATGGGAACGGGGTTCCACCATCAGCTCAGGACGAAATGGTGGCGGGGGGTACTGGTCTTCCCCATCCAGCCTCCCATCCCAAATGCAGTGTGAGAAGCCATGTAGCCCAAACATGTACCAAACCAATGATGGCACATACGGGAACCCAAATGGATTTGCCCATCGAATTCAAACATGTTAACTCATAGGAGCTCATTTGCTCATGGCAACCCCAGCGGGTTAGGACATGGGAACTCGAACCCCTTAGCACTTGGGTCTGGAAATGGATTTAACCCATTTTCGGACCTAGCACCGTCCTCGTTTCCATCAGGGATGGATCCTAAGGTTATCGAAGGTTTTAGAATGGCGGACAGAGATGGGACTGGATTCATTGACGAGAAGGAGTTGAAGGTTGTTCTCGCCTCCTCCAACTTGAACTTCTCCACTGGGACGGTTCGCCTTATTATGAACACCTTCACCAACAAGAGAGTCATGGGTAAGTCTCTTTTATTCAGAAATTCTAATTGTCGAGGAAACCAGCGAGGGAGAGAGGGAGGACCCTCCATCCCCCTCGCGATGCGTGCAAGGGATGGGAGGCATGCATCGCGAGGGGATGGAGGCCTCCCTCCCTCGCTGGTTTCCTCGCCAGTTATAGCCCTCCCTGTTTTATTACATATAACCTATATACAAAAAATTTAACATGTCTTTTTATGTAACAATTTACAGGGCCTAAGGAATTCTCTGCAGTGTACTACGGTCTTCAAGAATGGAGGGTATATATGTCCCAAATTGTTCATTTACCTAAAGATCTAGTGTGCGTTGTTCATTTATTGGTTGATTTATTAAGGAATGTTTATTTTTCAGGGAACCTTCCAAAGGTTTGACAGGAACCGAAATGGGAAAATTGATTCAAGCGAACTGCGACAAGCACTTCAGGGTCTTATTGACTACCAAATTTCACAAAATATCCTGGATGGACTCATCTTTATGTTTGATAAAAGTGGTGGCGGTTTTGGTGGTTGCAACGTTGGCATTGGATTCAAAAATTTCATCGAGTATATTCTGATTTAATTTGTTATTTCTCCACAAATAACATTTATATTTAATATATCATATATGTATATCTCAATCTTTTCTAATTTAATTTGCTTTTGTTGTATTTTAACACAGGTGTTGCCTCACAGTTAACGTAATAATAAGGAATTTAATTTATATTCCATTTTCTTTTTTTTTTTCACGAGCACACAAAATCTTTAAAGAGACCTAGTAGGACCCCGGTGTATGATGTATACCATAAGATGAACACATTCACATACATCTCAAGGTCATGGAACGATAAACACAGGGTTTCTAATGGTGGTGACAGTCCAAATATTATTTTAGATATATCCAAGATTTACAGTAATTAAATTGTATGTACATTTTTTTTTTTTTTGTAGGGACTCACTGAAAAATTCAAGGAAAGAGATGTCTCAGGCAGCGGATGTGCAACTTTCAGCTACGAGGCGTTCATGATGGCCGTTCTGCCTATTATTTGTGCCTAAACCCTTAGTTAGATGATAAAATATCTCTCTAAACATATAATCCTGAATAAGTTTTACAATAAAATGTGTGGTTTTTCTAATAAAAATCATGTACTTCTGCCCCTTATCATATAAGTAAACGGGTCCTCGTGTGTTGCATATGCTTTATGTAATACTGTAATTTGGAACTCAGTGCCATGTCAAGCTGTGGTCTGACCTATTATTGTGAAATGCATATTTCTTACACACGTGACTTACCATTATGGAAGTAAGTATGATGCCATATGTATACTGATTTACGTCCTTAGAAGGCCCGGTCTGGTCTTCGCATTTCTGGCCGGTTAACCAGACCGGCCCACTCCTACTTTTTACCTACATTTTGATTTTGTTTGTAATGCCATAAGTTAGAAAGGCAAAATTGAAATCCAAAAATCAAGTTGAAGACATTGTAATGTTCATCCCACCTTGCAGTAGTCATTATATATAGTACAAATTGTTTGGATGTTGGACTCAGAATCTGGGTGTTGATGTCTGTTTCTTACTCTTGCTACCATAGTCTTTGTTTTAAGAAAAATTATAGCTATTTAAACAATAAAAAATGAAATAACCTTTTTTTATTATCCCTTAACCCCCCTTTCACCCTAAATGTCGTCGGTTGGGTTCGATCATGTGACCTAATGATACCATTCACCACTTCTCAACCACGGATACATTACACCTTTAAAAATAAGTTAACTTAATTTAATTTCTTGATAAAACAATGAAAGATGCACCAATTTATATTAGTGGAATAACTTCACTCAAGAGAAAACATATTTAATCTAGAAGAAATAAACTTCCTAAACTTTATATAATTTGTGTTTAATACTTTTACCTCATACCGATGAAGTATGTATCCAACCAGATCATCATAAACATTATCGGTTAACGAATAACTACAATCAATTATCTATGTGAAAATCTTTACTTTGATAACTTTTGCAATCTCTAGTTTAAGATGCTAAAAAGAAGACTCTTTCGTGAATTTTTCGTTAATTGTGATATTATTGGGACACAACCTTATTAAACAACCTCAATTCAATGGAAGTGTTAGTACCCCACCAAATTCTGCCAAGAACAAGATTATAATATATGTTACAGGGCAAAACATAGCAGTTGGCCTCACAATCCTACCCCTGCTGCTGGCCACACCACTTTTCCCCTCCTCTTTTTTTTTTTTTTTTTTTTCTCATCGCCCTCGCATAGGATTCTATGATGGGATCCCGTCCTCGCAAAAGATTCCACAAAGATTGGTTTTCCACTTGCAGAATCCTATGCGAGGACCAAATTTTTTCGCCCTCGCAAAGGCTTTTGTGAGGATGGAACTCATCCTCACAAAGTCCTTACGAGGAAAAAAAGGGGGAGGAAGCAGATGGGTTGGGGTTGTTACCGCTTGAGACCGTTCAATATCTAGTTTATGCATCTTCATGTTTTGCGAGTTATGAAATGATTTTGATATTTGGATTGAATTGACACATCATAGAGTCCACCATCTCATTTGATGTGGTTTGAAGAAGAAGAAGAAGGAGGAGAAGGGGAGAAGAAGTGGAACAAAGGGAGAAGTGGAGGATATGAGGAACAAAGGGAAAAGAAGAGAGGAGGAGTGAAATTAATAAGGTAGGTGGGGTGGTGCTGATGATGGACGAGGTGGTGTTGCTCCGTCTTGAAGAGATAACAGAAAGAGGCGAAAAAGAATAGGAAAATGGGAGAGGGGGAATTTATGGTGATGATATTCTTTAACACATAAAAAAAAAAAAAATGATGGTGTCCTTCAACAGAATGGAAGAGTAAAAAGTCGGTGCCTTACAAATATAGGACTTAAACGCTAATGTTGTACGCTTCTAAGGGTGAATATGGCTACAAATTGCAACACAATGGACTCTTCACCAAGAACAAAAGGGAAAAGAACACTATAAATTTTAATTCAGTCAAATATGAAATTGTTTTAAATTTTGGCCAATTTTTAAAGGCTTTTCAAACACTTAAAATAAAATATAACACTTCTAAGACAATCCTAATTTCATGCTACTATCTAATATGACTTAAAATTATCCTAATTTCACCTAAAACTACCAATATTCCTAAATTGCGAAATTTAAATAAAATATTTATTTCCATAATACCAAGCAATTCTAAAATAAAAATACATATTTTCTATAATAGTTGAAAATGACATTACAATATTTTCCATGGCTGAAATTTTTCCCAATTCGAAAGAAGCTTCATTGCGTGCCTACATCAAACGTAAAAATTTGGTACAAATTACCTATAAGATCTAATATCTAAATTTCCCGTCACAGAGAGTTAATTAATATGGTTTAACAAAATAAAGATTAATTTAATAAGTTTATATGTAACTAGCTTTAAACGCGTGCTTTGCACATGTTGGTGTTGTCTAATTCTACGGCAAAATATATATATATAATTTGTAGTTTTGTGATCTAGCTATAATGGGCACGCATTTTCAACAAACTATATATTTTAAAGAATGAAGATCACCAAGACTCTATTTTAATCTCCCTACTTGTACAGCATGGTGGTAAAAACTGCAGAAAAACTAAATACAGCCTTCCTACATAGCCATAGCATTTGAATCGCATTGAGCGTGATGCATACCAGATCCACCAATTTTTTCAACAATAGTGAGTGTATAATCGAACACAACATTGTGCATAATGCTTGAAAGTTCTTCCATCCATCAATGGCATCAATAACCATTAGTAATCACAACTTTTTATAAGAAACAGTAGAGACCCAAATTGGGACTTTAAATAGATATACAGAGTCACGCAAAACAATTAAGTTTGATATATGTATTTTGAAAAACTGAGGGCAACATAATCAGATTGGAGGGATTTGGAAACCTTGAGAATCATCTGTTTTCCTGACCATTGAAGCAGTGAGAGATGACAACACTTTGTTTGGGTGGGAGGGAAAAATACTTCTCATGCATTTTCCCATTTTCCCATTTTGTTTGATTGACTTCTCATGCATTTTCCCATTTTGCATTTTGCATGGGACAAGGGTGGGAGGGAAAAATACTTCTCATGCATTTTTCTTCGTATAGTTGTGAGAGAGGAAGCTCATGGGCAAGGGTTTGACCTTTAATACACCGTTACAAAGTCGCCAATTACTTTAGAATAACTACAATAGGCATGATTAAAAAGTTGGACGATTTTTTTTTTCTTGGTTTTCAACAACTCTCCTTAATGGCAAGTCAAACATTATGCATGATCGTATAAAAAAATAGATAAAGGTAATAGAGACTATATTCATTGCTAGGGTTTTTGGAATAGGGGTGACAAATTTTGATTACACGATAACTTTATACGACAAAACCTGCTAATTAGTGAGTTTGAGTTGGCCAATATATAACACAGTTGACAACACAACATGACCCACTAACTAACTGCATTGGGTTTGGTTTGAGGTGTTGACACACATGACATGAAACATACCTGTTTACTAATTGGGTCATTATTAGTGACACGACTATACCCAAATAACATGCCTAATTTGGATATATTTAAAATTTTATTAATTAAAATATATATGAAAATGAAGATCATCTACTCCTGGGTGTAGACACGATCACATGAGACAATCATTGTCGCCCGTAATTTTGAGCACAGCATCAATTGAATGGTTCCCTATAACCACTTATTACCTGAAATTTTGGGGTTTGGCCATTAGAGCTAAGTCTAATGTAGGTGTTGGTTTGAATGCAGTGACGACAGATGCAAAGATTCCAGTTACTGCAACAAGGTATTCATTCAACACGCTAAAACTTCCAGCAGAACATCAACTTTTATCCTTGGTGCCATGAAAAAGAGGTATTTATTCTCTCACCGATACAAAATTTAACCATTTCTAGTTTCAAATATCTTTTCCTTCCAACTGAGATGTTAATTACATTACACAGGTTTCTGGGTATCTTGAAGTGTACAAGAGGAATGAGAGAGCCTTAATGTTTGCCACATTGAAAGGGGCAGGCAGGGACGGAGCCACGTGGGGGCATGCCCCCGCTGATTTTTAAAATTTTTATTTTTATTTATAATATGCTCTGTTGCGATGTCGATGATTCGGTCCTGCCCTGCCATTTTTCTTTTTTTTTTCTCCCTTCCTGGTCCACCCCTTTCCTCTCTTCTGCTCCCTCTCTCTGTTTACTGCAACACCAGCAACCACCATGCCTCTTACTTTCTTCATTTATCTCCCTTTTTGCTTGATTTGGTTTTTTTTTACTTACCATTAATATCAGCCACCAACAACCGCAACCTCTTTTTCCTGCTTTGAGGAAGGAGAAGGTTTTTTAATGTATTTTCTCAAGATGAATTCGTATTGAGGTCTATTTTTGTATTTTATTCATAGGCGCTTTTTCTGGAGATGCATGAAATTTGGATCCATTAATTTTTTTTCTCAAGATACATGTTTGTATCTCGATGTTCATCTGTGGGTTATTGTTTGAAGACATTTTGATAATCAACGTGAGTTTTTTGACAGTCAATGTACGTTGACCGTTAGTCTCGGAGAATACTGTAATAGTAATTAATGATGGGGTAACCTCTAATTAGTTATTTATGATAAGGTGGCAAATTGCAAATAACCAAATTTTTGTGTCCACGTCTAATTTTACATTTAAAATTAATTCTTGTCCATTAACTTTACATGCCAATTTGATTTGTCACTCATATATTTATTGTTTGTGCTTCCTTCAAAGTAGCTTGTCGGATCCATTTTCTTCCCCATAGATTAGATGGAGTTTTGTTTACCAATTGGTGTTTTGTATATTTATTTATGTATTGTTCGAATTAAATTTTTGTGTTAAAGTAATTAATTACTATATTTCATTAATTAACTATGACATCACTCTGCCCCCTTCATAAAATTTCCTGGCTCCGTCACTGGGGGCAGGTCATCAGGTTTCAAGCTGCCAACCTACAAAAACACTTCTTTGATGCCACTTTTCTCCCTCCAAGTCAATAAATAAAAATGAATCTATACAAAAGCCACTGGACCAAACCAAATGGTTGGTGAAGAGCAGTGTTCTAAAAAGCGCTAGGTGGTGGGCGGGCGGTGAGCAAGTGCCTAGCGCCCAGGGGCCTAGGCGGTTTTAAGTTTTGTTTTATAACTTTAAGAATTTACAAAAGTTAAGCATAATAACTTATCAATTACATCTAATTTAATGCCAAGATACATATGCAAAATTTAAAACCATGAAAAATTAACAATCATGAACAAAATTTATTTAAACTCAAATGACTGAAGTTGGTCATGATGGGTATTTTATACAAAGTTGAATTTATTGACAAATGTCCAAACCTACTCTTTTATTTTTCTTCAAATTGCATGAATAACCTCAGTCATGTTTGATAAAATCTACATTACTAAAATTGGTACCGGCAGATCCTTTGAGAATTCCATTAAGTAATCATCATTTGCTACATTCAGATATATACTGAATAAAAAAATTAAATTGTTTATTTTCAAAAAAGATGAAAGAAAAATAAAATAAGAACACAATCAGCCTTATTAAAAAATAAAAAAATAAAAAATAAAAACTCGCCCAGACCGCCCAACCATTAATCTGGGCGTTTCTCTAACGCCTAGCGTCTAGGCCGATTTTTAGAACACTGGTGAAGATATTTCACTTTTGCTTTAAGAATCCAGTTCCATTTTGTATGTAACTATTAAACTTGTTTGCCTTTCACCAAGGATTGTGATTTCGATTTAAGTTCGATCTCCTAATTTTAAAATATATTTTGAAAAAGTATTTCGGTGTTTAAAGGAAAAATGTAAAAAAAAAAAAAAAATTTAAGGATACATGAAATATATAATAAATTTCGAGAGTATATTAAATATGTAAAAAAAAAAGTAAGATGCAAGTAAATAAATGTATTAAACACATCAAATGAAAAAAATACCTATAATTAGAAAATCAGCAGTAGTTTCAAAAATCAATATATAAGTAGAAGAAGTGGTTTCAAAAATCAATAAATGATTAGAATAAATGATAATTAGAAGAAAAACACGAAATTTATGAAAATCCTATTCTGCTATATTTTCGATAAAATTCTCCAAAAATTTTATTTTTAGTAGTTGGTTTTTGTATTTTTACGAAGACCTTGAAATTTATGAAAAAACCTCAAAATCGTTAAAAAAAACTCTCAAAAAAATGAAATGTTTAGTAGCTGATTTTTGTAGTCTTACGAAAAAATTTCGAAAGTTTTCAAAAAAAATGTAATTTTTTCTTTTGCCCTTTTTCTTTTCGTAATTTCAAAAAGACAAAAATTTAGGTGAAATTTCATATAATTTCGCAAAATCACAATCCTTTCAGTTGGTTTTGAATTTACATGAACGCTATTTTGCTAAATAAATTTGATTTTTTTTTTCCTTTTTAATTTTTTTCTTTTATTTATGTTAGCTTAAACTGTCATTTCTCAATGTTATATAATATAATTAAAGCCATCATTGTTTCTTCACCAAACCCGCTGTTGCGCATTCATGATTACCACTCATGACACACGCCTAATGCGTTTGAGGAGGTCTAAGGATGAAATCATTGTGTTCAAATATTTTCTTAAGCATGCATGGAGATTATATGTTTACTTAATGATAAACAAACATGAGAATGAGTCAAGGACCTTGATTTCGTTCTTCGTGACAATTTCGGTCTCTAGATTTTAAGAAATATTTCTTTTTATTTAAAAAAAAGTTAAAATTTCATTTGTAATTTCAAAGTTAAGAATTATATATCATGCATCTTAAATTGAACGCAAATTTTCATAAGGCGATACAATGTTATACGTTATGATCTTTAGAAATATTTACAAAAGTATATACAAAATCATTACATTTTTAATCAATTTGAGATATGGCCCCGTAATCGACTATCGCCTATGGCCTCAATTTTTATTAAGCCGACACTGCTTATAGTGTCATAAAAACAACATATTTCATAAGAATCACTCAAAACAAACTTTAATACTAAAATAAAGTTATATTTGATTAAAATGTATTCCCCTGATAAAAATAAATTAGTATTTCGAATTTCGAAATCTATTTCGATAACTCCAAAATAAGAAATGTTTCGTGAAATTTCGACATATTTCGAGAAGTCACATTCCTTGAAATGAGTAATATGACGTGGGGAAGGGACGTCGTTCTTAAGCACAATAATAGGGTACTTCCATGGTTTAATTGGAGTACTTACATCTCACTCGTTCAGAGTCTCTTGAGATGGTGGTTCTTTGTTTACATGTTTGGTAGCTTTAAAAAGTAAAAATTGGCTTAAAAAGTTACAGCATTTTAAGTGCACTGATGTAGTCAATTTTCGCTCTATGCTTTGATCATGTTCTTGTTGACCTGTTGACCTGCACAAGCAACGCATGTGAGCCACAGACCACCATGAGGTGGCCGATGACACTTCGATGCTTAAGTCAGACAGAGATCTGAGGAAGGTGTAATGTTGTAACAGGGAATTTGCAACTTACCTTAGCTTACCAACCTCATGTCCTATTTATAGTGCAATGAGTCCTGGTCCAATCAGGCCATCATAGGTGTAGTTTAGGAAAGAGATCTTTGTGGAGATCTCTCTCTAATTAAGAGTAGTGTTGTAGGAGGGTAGTTTCATGTTAGCTCTGCACTCCTAGATACAGAGATAGTTACTAATCCTAAAGCAATATGTAGAAGGGAGTTTCCCTGTGTGGAAGATACTCTGGTGCTTGTTTCCTAGTTGAAAGCAGAGAGCAACTGTAGTTGCCCATCCAAAGTTGATCCTCAAGATACTTGCCTAAAGAGGGCATATGGATATTGAGGATAGTTTTGAGACGTGTTGGCCTAGCATGCTGTGAAAGTCTGGGTCCACTTGGTGGACTGAAGTTGAACGGGCTTAGATCCACTTCGGCTGGATCTGTATTGGGCTGATGCTTGAGACTGTAGTTCCTCAAGAGCATCACGACACGTGTTCGACTCGGGAGTGTGACCATTCTTATGTATCATTAGCTACTCCCCCCGAGTTAGTGGGCTGTCACATCGGTTCAATAAGTCATCTCTTGAAGGGATGCGACGCTCATGATGATTGAGTCTGAATCGTTGCTTGAGCCGCGCGCTGCATTAATTGGGCTTACGTTGGTTCGGCGGAAAAGAGGCGAGAATATATCCTCTATATAGGTCATCCGTAGTGTTTAGTCTGACCATTCTGCTTTACATGCTTTTGAAGATATTGTTCTGAAAGGTTGGTTCGTCTTCTTCATGGCTCGAGAAAACCTTCTTGATGATGTTGTTCTGGCTAAGGGCCTAGAGTTTTTTGAAGACAGGTTGTTGTTCGAGCCTGGTCTTGATGAAATCCGTACAAAGTTTGGAGTTCCTGAAGACTTGCCGTTGTACTTTCTGACGGGCGATCAAACGATAATGTCACCTCCGGTCGGTTTTATCTTTTACATCGGGGGATGCTTCAAACTGGGGGGTGTTTCCCGGTTCTGGACGTGATTTGGGAGTTCTTGGATTTCTTAGGGATTCATCTGGCCTAGTTGGGACCCAATGGATACAGGATCATCCTCATGATTCTGCTTAGTGCTAAGGAGGCCGGCGTTAGTGACCCCGCGAGTGATTCAGTTGCTGACCGCTCCTCGACTGCAAACTGGGGTGTTGTTTGCAAGATGAAGTCGTCGAATTGTTTCGTTAACATGCCTGATGACTTCAAATTCGGGCAGAAGTACTGCTTTCTGGCCCCTGCAGATTCGAAATATTTACGATGCAAGGGTCGTCTGCTTGAGTGACAGTTCAGGCCGCTTTGTAAATTCAACTCCTTCTTTGTGACTTTGATGTGCTTGATAGCGGGTCGAGTGATCATTATTTGTATTCTCTTGCAAGAAGGTTTCCCACTATTTCTCTTACCTTAGAAGAGCAAACTACCATTGAGACATTTTGTGTCATGCCAAAAAGGGAGCCGATTAATATCATAAAAGTTTTCAATTCCGTCCGTTGTGGGATGTGGGACAATTGGCACGTCGCCCCCATTCTATATTGAGAGTCGCACATTAAGCTGGAAGACGGGGCCCATTCCAAAAAGAGGAAGGTTACTAGGGCCAAGACTCTCGTTCTGTCTAATGTGGAGGATTCCTTTGAACGTTTGCTTCCTTTGTGTGGAAGAAACATTGCGTTATAACTGGGCAATCTTCGGCACGACCCACTCTGGTCAGAGAGGAGCGCAAGTCCGCTAGGCGTGTCGAGGCGGAGACTAATGTTCCCAGCTTGGAGAAAGATTACCTACGATTGACGAGAGTTGCCGACGGGTCAAACCTTAGTGACATGCATGTCGAGGCTCTGAATGATCGTCTAGTGCGGGTTGCAATGGCAGCTTCTGCTGGCGCTGATTCGCATGGGGCCATTCCGATAGAGGGATTTTTTGAAGACTCGCCTGAGGTGGTGGAATTTGATCACTCCACTGTTGACTCGCCTGAAAGTGGTCGCAGTACCGCCGCGTCTCCTGTACTCTGCATTGCTCACCGTCTTGTTCTATGCCACAGCTGAACTATTGGAAGGTCCTTTGGATACTTCGCTCCCTCTTCTGCCTTCGAATCCTGTTGAGTCGTCTCGCAATAAAAGTCGGTCGTTCATGACAAGGGAAAAACCACGGGAGAGAGTCTGACGACCGTAAAGGGCGGTGCTAACATAGTTTCTGATCAGGGGAATCTTCATCCTAATGCACGGATAAGCCTGTTCACATCGGACTCGGTGAAGATGAGCTCACATGTATGGCACCAAGAGGTGAATGTTGAGTATGTTTCGAGGAAGCATATAAGCAGGCATCACAGTTGGTTGATGGACCATGCTCCAAAACCCGAGGATGATACGCTGGGAGAGCATGTGGACAAGGTTTTGAAGTATCTCATGCTGGGTATGTCTCATATGAGCCACGCAGCCGTTGCTGGGACCGAAGTAGAGGAAGCTCATGAGAGAGTATATACTTTGAATTGTGTCTTCTCGCACAGGCAGACATTGTATTCTGATGCGCTCATGAAATTGAGTGGCTAAAGTAGCTTGTTGAAGAGATGTCGTTGGATCAATCAACCATGGCCGCTGAGGCTTAGAGAGCTCGTCTGGAGAACCTTGAGCTTAATCTGACCAAGGCGGTGTCCGAGAGGGATGGACTTAGGCAAAATTGAGTCGGCTCCGCCTAGAGGTCGAGGTTGCGCAGGAAGCTACAGCTAAGAAGCATTCCGAGCTGCAGTTTTTCATTGGAGAGAGTGCTTTGAAGGAAGGTTACTGGGCTGCTGAGAAGCAACAGTTAGAATCCGATGTGGAGTTCTATGCTCGAGAGGTGAGGAAGGCCGAGGACCAACTCGAACTGGGATGGCATGAAGTCAGTGCTGTGAAGAACAGTCTCAGGTCGACGCGCTGACTGGCAAGTTGGAGCTGCTGAAGCGTGAACTTATTGATGCAAAGGTGCGATAGGACTGACTAGGCTCCCACCTTCCGAATCATTTATGTCTGAGCAAGGCAGACTACATATTCGGGGAGTAAAGGTTTGGCGACCAGGTGATATTCACGTAATTATTACATATGTTAGTGTTATTCAGGTAATATATCCCTTAATTTATATATGTTAGTGTTTTGATTATTATATTTTATAATAATTATTTCGTTTTCATGTCTTTGTAGGAATTTGAGCGTGAACGATGAAATCGTATTAATGCGACAATTTAAGAAATGACAATTGGTCGATTCTAGCGGTGGTACAAAGTAGAGGGTCACATATCTAAACCTAACCCTAATAAACCTAGGTCCACCTAATTTAACCTAAGCCCAAACCCAAAATGATAACCTAAAAACCCAAGCCCAACGCCTTTTGGAGAACCCAAGCCCAAGAAAATAGGAGAACCCTATTTAGCTTTCCCCAGTTTGGAGAAAGCTCATCTCTCTTCTTCTCTCTTTTCTTCCCCTCTCTGGGGGCTCTTCCAGCCACCACGCCAATCCACCCTGCCGGAAATCCTCGCTCGATAGGAGAGCCGGTAGCGCAATAACCCCGCCATCACCACCTCCTCTTCGTCCTCCACCATCATCCGCCACCTCCTCAGCCTGTTTCGCACACCCACAGCCGCCACCATCTACCATCCCTCTCTCTGTTCCATCATCCTCACTGCCGCCATCCACCGTCCAGAAACCTCGCCACCAGAGCCACAACCACCGCCACTAATCACCGTGAAACAGGGGCGTGACAACCCTGTTTCACGTTAAAAACTTCACCTCGCCACCAGAGAACCACCACCATCTGGACATCTCTTCGCATCACTTCGGTCTCTCTCACAACCACCACCATCACCCGAGCACCGCCACCACCACCGCGTGCACAGAATAGAGGAAAAATAGGGAGCAAGTCCCTGTTTTCCTCCCTCGCAGCTGCCCTCCTTCTTGTTTTCCTCTCTTCTCCACGGTCTCTCCCTCTTCCACTTCTCTCTCTCTACTCCTGCATCACAACCAGACCACACAACCACCGCCATCAGCCACCGCGAAACAGGGCTCGCAACAGAGCACCGTCCCTGGTTTTCTCTCTCGGTCTGATCCCCTTCTCGTTCTTCCCTCACCCTCTCTCTGTCTCTTGCAGGTACCAGAGCCGGTCTGGAGGAGAGGATGCTCGAGAGGAGCGAAATAGCAGTGACGGCACAGAGCGCGTCGGGCTGGAGACGAAGGCAGAGCCGCGCGATTTTTGGCGGGAGAAAACAATTTTGGATATTGACACCCCGAGAATTTGTAAGAGCCACCACAGTGAATTAGCAGCCCTTTTCTCGGGATTCACGTCCATGCAGAGATGACTTCCACCTCCATTGATGTTGTGACCACCGCTACCATGATCAGCTAAACCCTTCGCCAAGGCAAAGATGAAACCGCAGGGTTTCCTAGAGTTTGTTGTATTTAAATTTATTATTTTCTTTATGCTTGAACGTTAAACACATTTGATTTCTGAGTCTCAATAATTTGCTTTCACCGATTATATTCTGATTAATTATCTAGACTAGTCGGTAGTTAGAAGTAGTACCCTTTGTTGACATTCAAAGCCTGATCTAATCAATTAATCTGAATCTGTGATTGTGTGTGCCGTAAGAAGACATGAAATGCTAGGGGTTTAGGATTAGTTAAAATAAACCTGTGATTGTGTGTGCCGTAAGAAGACACGCAATGCTGGGGGTTTATACCTTTGCTGAAATCAATTGCGAACTTAGATTAATCTTTAAGTTAGTCATGTTAATTCTTGAAAACAATAATTTGGATTACACAAATCTCAAAGAGCCTATGGTGGATTCAATGCCTTGGTTTCCCTTATCATATTCTTAGACTTTTTATTTTGCTTTTTAATTTGATTTTTAGTTTAGATATTTTAATTGTTGTAACCCCCACTTAAATTAGTTTAAGTCAACTCTGAAACTTAATTGCAACCACAGTCCTTGTGGGATCGACCTGTACTTGCCCTTGTCTACCAGTTAGACACTGTGCACTTGCAATTATTACAAGTGGGTTAAATTAACCTATTTATTTAGGTTAGTTAAATCTGCATCAAATTTTTGGCGCCCTTGCCGGGGATTGTAGCGGTGTAATTGAATTTAAGAGTTTATTTTCACTAATTTGTAGTTTAGGTTAATAAAAAAAAATTAATAATAAAAAAATAAAAAAAAATTAGTTTAGATATAGATTGCTTTTGCTTTTAGGGTAGGCTTGATTTTATTTTTGTAGTTATTTCTTTTAAGTCTTAAAAGTTTTGATACTTGTTTTTGTTGTTTTTATTTTTGCAGGTATTAACAGGTAGGAAGCATATATTACAAGTTGCACAAAAAAAATAAAAAATAAAAATAAAAAAATAAAAAAATAAAAAAAACAAAAAGCACAGGTTTTGAATTGTTTACAGGTTGCTATCGCGTGGACACTCTCAAAAGTCGGCGAGCCGTCAGGTGTACGGTGCTTCTGATCGACGTCAACTCGACTTCTACCTGGCATCACAAGTAACCCAAGAGAGGTTCACGCTGGAGGTAACTTCTTCCCACCGCATCTGCACGCGGTTTCTGAGTGGATTATTATGTGTTTTGCTTGTTTTGTTTTTAGCTAGAATTGCATGCAAATTTGAATAGATTGAGGATATTTCTGATGCTGTAAAATTTCGTGCTCTCTCCCGCGGATAGGTTAACCACCATCTATTTTAGGGTTAGGGACCTAAGCCCTCACTATTAAAATTTGTAGCAAGATAAATTAGGACAAGACGCTCATAGGACCCCTCTTTTGAAACTTGAAAGTTTAAAGTAGTCAAGTGAAGGAACATATCCAATCTTGGAATAGTTCTGAAACTGGCATTACACTTTAAGCTAAAGGTAGAAAAGGAGGTAAGAGCAATTAGATTTCAGGATATTTTTGATGTTGGGAAACTCCGTGCTCTCTCCCGCGGATAGGCTAATTAAAATGGATTTCAGCCCTTGATTAGTAACAAACATTAGGTAATAAAAAGGAGTGCTTGTAGGGATTACCAGACGTTACAGCCTCTACCTAGTAAATTAGTTTCCCACGAGATTAATTTGCTTTGTAGAAACCTCGATTTTTCGTGGGGCTATAACTATCAGCTGCGCAGTACCCGAAGGCAATCTGAATGATTGTATTGCTAGGTACTTATCTAGGGTCGTTTGCCATTCATCTTGTTTGCGCATCATATAGGTCCTGATTAGGTTTTCCCATTTTTATTTTTTTAGAGTTAAGTCATCTTCATATAGAGGTTAGGCTTGCATAAAAAAAAATGAACATCAATGATTATCCATCTTGGTTTCCTGAGCAAGTCAATGCATTTAATGCCATGCGACAACTTGATTATACTCCATATTCAGATTATTACAACTCAGGTTCAGCATATTATCCTGACTTCTTCTCCCCTTCTACTGAGGATAAAGACTTTAAGGATGACTTCTCCCCTTCTACCTCGAAGCTTGAAACAACTCTTATGACGATGACTCAGAAGTTAGATGCACTTTTGAATTTGACTCAACCCCTATCTCCCACTAATGTTTCATTTGAGGGTTGTGTTGCATGTTCGAGTCCTAGTCATTCTACAGCTGATTGTGATTTGCAATATGATTATCCTGAATATTTCACTGAGAAAATCCATTCTTTTAATGCTAATTGGCGACCTGGTTATAATTCAAAGTTCAACTCTTACAGCCCTGGTTTTGCCAATAATCAAAATCTCTCTTGGGCTCATAACTCACACCAAGGGGGACATATTTTCTCTCAAGCTCCTCAATACCCTAATCATGTTATGCCCCACCATAACCAAGTTCCTCCATCCAACACATCAAGTTTAGAGGAAACGATTAATCAGCTGTTGCAGCGCTCAGCAAGTATAATTGATCAGAATTCTAAGGACATATCTGAGTTGAAAGCCACGACTCAAAGACTTGAGATAGTTGTGGATCATATTACTGAGGCATTATCTGAAAGTGAGTTAGAAATAGTTCCTAGTCACTCTGTTCAAAATTCAGAGGGTCAATTCATAACTGGTAACACATCGGAATCCGAGTCAGATGATGTTTTTGAGGATAATGTGATCGAAACTGCTTTGCTTCCTAACCCATTCCCTTCCCCGTTCATGAAGACCCACTCGACATATGCCTTCCTAGTGACTCATGCATAGAATCAAACTGTGAACATTCTTTAGAGTCTCCCCTTGACTGTTTTCATGATACACATGACCATTTAGAGGCTTGTTTGACTCATTTTAGTTTAGACTTTGTTGTTGATGATTCCAGTAGGGAAGTCAATGATTTGCTTAACTCAGTCCCCATTGTGGATCCTAGTTATAATGGAAGTCTAAAGTGGAGCCTCTTCCACTCAGTGAATCAAAACTAGTCCCATCAGTTGAGCCACCTGACCTTGACCTTACACAATTACCTGAAACCCTCAGGTATGCGTTTTCAGGTACTAATGATACTTTGCCTGTTATTATTTCATCTATATTGAATTCAAAACAGGTTGTCCCAAAGAAGTCGGGAGATATATTTAATGAGAGACTACATGCCATAGGTAGTGCTAATTCTAGGTTTGGGGGTGTTATTGCGTCGTCTAACTCATCATCTTGGTGTAATCCATTTTGTTACGATGAACCTGTACAACCCGATATATTTATAGACACGCCTCTTTCCATCCCTTTCATATTGACTGATGCTACCTATGTGGATCCATTGTTTGTAAGAGATGATTTCAATTTTCACCATCCTGATGTGAAAATTATTCAATCTTCTGATTTGGAACCAGACTTAGGATGTTCCATTTTAGGAGTAAAGGAGGATCCTTTGTTGCATATCACTACTTGCAACCCATTCATGTTATAGATCCCTACTGACTTCCAAGGAATGCGAGCTTATTTACAATTTCTATATGATTTTAGATGGTGTCCTTGCAACTTTTGGGATGTGCTAGTATATCTTGTGTCGCATGTGGTTGCTATTTTTGAGTGGACTGATCCTCAACTTTTCAGGTTGTTGGTATACGATTCCTTAACCCTTTTAACTCGTTTATCTCATCGACTAGGTTTGGAGGTGCATGTTCCCTATGTTCTTCCTCGTCACTTCATGATATATCATTCATGAGGGAGAATATATGTCGGGCTGGCGACGTTAAACCAAGCGCTCCTAGGAGGCATCCTAGCTTCAGTTGTGTCATTATGGTTAGTCTGGATTGATTTTCGAGTTCTTTTTAGTTGCATTTCACTCATACTCATTAGTTTCGTAACAATTTTGACTTACAACTGATACATGTAATATTTTTTTTAATTTTTTTCATTTGTGTCCTGTATTGTTTTTATCAATTTATCATGATGAGTCCACAGTTCTTATGTCTCTGAGCGTTCATTGGTGGAAGCTTTCGCCGAAATTGGTAAAAACTTTTCCATGGTAATATCACTTTAACTCTCATCTTTTCTTTTTCCTGCATTTGTCATCATTTTATACATTGAGGAGAATGTTTGGTTTAGGTTTGGGGGTGAGGTTTATGAGTTTTTCTGCATTTTTCAAGAAATTTTGAAATAAAATGTATTTCACAATTGACTATTGTATTCTACTCAATCTCCATTGAATACATAGTTAATTATGACTGTGTGAAAATTTTTGATTTGAAAATGCATTCAAAATCTAAGTTTCTTTCCAATGAAGAGGATGTGCTTTCAAGTATGCCTTTAAATTTGAGGAATATGTGCTTTCACTTGTCACTTTTATATATCAATAGGAAAACATAAGGTTTGATATTATCTTTAAGTTAAATATATTTCATTTGATTTTTCGACTCGACTATTCTTGCACTATAAGCCGAGTTAGCATAACTTGAAGTTAATCAGTAAGATATTAATTAGAAAACCTTAGAATAATAGTGGAGACTTAACCCTTGTGAGTTTCGAGACATTCTATTTTTCTTGAGGGTTATTAAATAAACTCTGACTTTTCTTGAATCCGCATTTTCTCGTTGATGATCTCATTATTCTTGTTTCTTTTATTGATTGCTTTGAGAATGGTGTTAAAATTGAATTATTACACTAGAACTTCTTGATTTATTTAGTTGAGATGTCATAATACCGACTAGAGCTTAAGAAGTGATATAGGCATTTTTTTTTCCTTGAACCGTTCTTTAGCCTTTTAGCCTACCTAATATAAATATCCGTTTGCAGCTCTTTGAGCCTTTAAATAGACTTTTTCTTTGCTAACCCCATCTCCATTACCTACTCCAGTTAGGGAGTAAGATCCCATATTATTTTTATCCTTACCGAATGTCTCTGAGAATGTGTATGGTTGATGTATTTTTGGAATGGGAAAATAAAAAGAGCTGAAACTAAATATTCCATGAATCCTTGGGACTGGAATGTTTTATTGGGCAGAAGGGGAAAGCATGTCAAAAATAAAAAATAAAATTGATGCTTCGAAGAAAAAGGAAAAACAAAATATATATGAAGAAGAATTTCGAAGGAAGAAAAATTAATGGTGTACAACATTAGTTTATTCTTTAGAGCCCAACGTGCTTATTAAAGGGTGTATCCATTCTCAGAGAATTTTCTCATATCCTTTTCCATTCTTGTTAACCAAAATCTTAGCCTCATTACAACCTAATAAAGACCTAATTGATCTTAAGTAAAAGTTTGGTTCATAGACGTGGAGATTAAATAAACAAGAACTATGGCGTGTGATTCAATATTCTCAAAGTAATTGATATTCCTGTCGGTGAGATCATATTCATTTCATTCTTTGAAAAGTCTGTTTTTTCATGATTATTATATGTGAGATGTTTGTCTTTCCATAATTTATTCTCTTTCTCACATATAAACTGAGTGATAACTAACCAATCTCTGAGTGATTCATTTCTGAGTGACAAGAGAGATTTGTAGTCGAAGCGTATAATTCAAAGGTTATCTAGTCGTATCTTTGCTGAGAAAAATAAAGTTATTTTGATAAGGCCATACACACACACACTTTGAGTTGGGAATAATTGATGAAATTTATTTAACCTTTGGATACTATTAAACCGTTGTTAGACTCGTTGATATATTTTTCTGACTTTGTTAGTTGTTTTCAAAATTTGTTGGCAATTAGATTCTTACTCTGAGGATAATAGACTGAGTTACCATGTTTTGGAAATTTATGAGTCATAATGTTTGTGTGTAACATTTCTGGAAACCCTCACGAGACTATAACTCATCCACTAGAGGTAATCTAGGGGTTTAAAGCCTTGTTGCACGTTTAAGGTAAGTGCAACCGATGATTCCTGCGAAAGTGAGTTAAAATTTTATTTTTATTGTTTTGCTCGAGGACTAGCACCAGGCTGAAGAGCAGTGGTCCCGTGGTAAGCCGTCAAAATCATATCAGGACTGACTAAGTTCCCACCTTTCGAACCGTCGACACCCTCCCCATGCAGTGGGGTCTACGTATTCAAGAAGGGGTTTGGCAACCACGTTGAAGAGCAGTGGTCCTGTGACAAGCCATCGAAATCAGTTCATGACTGATTAGGCTCTCACCATCCAAATTATCTACACCTAAGTGCACCAAGCTACAAATTTGTGAGTTTTTTGGCGGCCACACTGAAAAGCATGGTACCGTGGCAAGCTGTCAGAGTCGGTTCGGGCCTAACTAGGCTCCTGCCTTCTAGACTATATACACCCTCGCAGTGGGGGCTACAAGTCTAGGGTTAGTGATTCGGCGGCCATAAAGAAAAGCAGTGATATCGTGGTGAGCCGTGAGAATCAGTTTGGGATTGACTAGGCTCTCACCTTCTAGACTATCTATACCCTTACAGTGGGGGATTCAAGTCCAGGGTTTGATCAGAAGCTGTCGTTGACGATTGTCACCAACTAGGCTTATCTGATTAGGTTTGGCGATCACTGGTCGCGAATGGTGTAGTGATCCCTGACGAGTCACTGTCACCAGGCATGGCAGCACTGATTAGACTCCTACTTCCTAAACCGACGATGTTCGCGCTAAGCAGACTAGGTGTTGGGGTGAACCATAAGCTATCGTCATAAGTTTTGACTGACTAAGTTTGCCTGGTTTGAAAGGAGGTTTCGCCTGTTGAGGGGCGTGCGACCCTAGTGGTTCATGGTGTGGACGAAGTTACCTTAACTCTACCACTGGTAAAGTCCATATGTCAGGGTTGACTAGGATCTTCAAGTGCTCGTGCCAAGCATGCGACAGGGGGTTGTTTGAATAACAGGTTGATCCTATGTTAGTAAAGGAAGGGCTAGGGTTTCCTATGCGATGCGTTGTGTGTACGACATAGATCACGAGGTGACACGTGTATGGCATAGGTTACGTGATGGTTGAGTATCGGCTACTCCCTTTCAATTGATGGGGTTGCGTGCAACGCCATTAATTGATTGACGTGGTCTATGCAGTTTCCTTGGGAACCGTCGTCTTCCATTTTCCCATACGACATTCAATGCTCGGCAGTTAATACTGGATTGCCCGTTTGGTGAACCACTATGTCTATATAATGGTGTTTTCCAATGGTTGTAGGCACGATCTTTTGCTGAGTTTATTTCCTGTAATGTTTTTGTTTGGAGAAGATGTTTTGGGTTTTACAAAGGTTGAGGAAAATGCTTTGGGTTTTTTCAAAGGCTGAAGTTGGATCTCCATCACTAGAGTTTTCGA
This sequence comes from Berberis vulgaris, assembly GCA_963556465.1. Classification (NCBI taxonomy): domain Eukaryota; kingdom Viridiplantae; phylum Streptophyta; class Magnoliopsida; order Ranunculales; family Berberidaceae; genus Berberis; species Berberis vulgaris. Next base: position 16,622,184 of record OY747133.1, read on the forward strand.
AAGTTCCGACGTTTACATCAATCAGGCGTGATGATAGTTGCCGGTATGCGTGGTCACCTGTTGTGGGTGGGCCATAGTTAATCTGCTGAGGTCTCATAATCTCTTCTCATGTCACGGAGAAGTAGTATAGATTTTCTTCCAAGGGAAGAGTCTGTCTTTTATATGCAGGTGCCTTATCGCTGTTCTTGAATGTTTGATCTCAGAGATAGCATCTGCGTCTTACTCTGTGGTGGTTGCCTCCGCCATTTCTCGATTAACACTATCGCTCCCTTGCGCTGGAAGTCGGAATCCAGGTTGAAAGTGGAGTTGGACATGGTTTGCTGGAGTGAGCCATTGATTCCCAAATATTCCAGTCCCCCTTGCGCGGGAGGGTGTATACATTCCGAGCTCACCTGATACTTGTCCCAAGTTCACGAAGTGTGACAATTAGGTTTGAGTTTTCGCATGTGCTCCTTGTTGCCGATTTTGTACCCCCGCAGACCATATTCGATGGCGGCTTTTTGTGGAGCGTTCTTTCGCTTGCAGGTAGTTTTCCCAGGATTATTTGTGTTTCTTACAAGCTTGGACAGTTTGAGCAAGTCCTCACTCCATGTTGATCAGATGTCTGCAGTATGTAGTCTTTTGTATCCGCCTCAAGATGCTTATTGTTACATCTTTTTAATAATAAATAGAGTTTGTTTATGAAATTCTTCTTTTATTTCTTAAATGATTGTGAATCATTGTTGCGGGCTTAACCAGCCTAAACAAATAGGCCAATTTGACCCACTTGTAATAACCGCAAGTGCACGGTGTCTAACTGGTAGACAACGGCAAGTACGGGTCGATCCCACGAGGAAAGTTGATGCAATTGAATTTTAGAATTTATCTAAACTAATTTACAGAAAAATGGGGTTACATTGTTTTTAAAACTAAACTAAAAATAAATTAAAAATAAGAAAAATAAAAGGAAAAGATGGATGAGATGGATTTTGTGGGGTTTGGACTCACTGATGAGTTAGCAAATATATTTAAATCTAAATTACTGAAATTATAAACGAGAAGTTTTAGGGATGAGGATCCCTTGCTTGCACCGAAGATGTGATCATTAAAATCTAATTCCAATCATATCAAATTTCTGTCAAACATTAACAATTTATTTCAATCAAATAAACTCTTACCAAGCATTAAGTGTCTTTTTAGGGCACACTTAATCAAAGTTCAAGCTTAATAAATTTTAGCACATGCTTTGAATATTGATAAAATGTGAGTCTAACTACCAAACATATAAAGTTTTAATCGAACATGAAAGGTGAAAGCAATTTATCAAATTTCTGAAATAAAATTGTAATTATCAATTAAGCATTTAAGGTGAAGATTTGACGAGAAACAGAGTTGTCACGCCCTTATTTCGTGGTGGTGGTGGTGCTCGGGTGATGGTGGTGGCTCTGGTAGCGGTGATGGCGGAGTGATCTGGACAGAAAGGGAGTGAGAGATGGATGATGATGAGATGGGTGTGATGAAAATCACTTTGTGAAGGAAGAGGGTTTGATTTTGGCTATTGAGGCTTGATTCCCTTCTCCTCCTCCCCTTTTTCTCATTTATTTCCCTTGTATTTATAGATAACTAGAAAAATGAATATGGACAACTTAAAGGGAGGATTCAATGAGTGATTTAAGGAAAAAATCAACACTGAATATGGGATAATTGAGAGAATATTCTTTGGGTTTGATTGGGCTTGGCATTGGGTTTGGGTTTATGGGTTTGGTTTTGGGTTTAAGTAAAGGGTTCAGGTTATTTTCACATCCACTTTCTCTGAAGTCACCATCTGGGATTGTTCATTGCATTTTTCTCTGATTTCTTCATTACAGCTCCACATTCTACAAAAACACAAAAATTTAATAATTAATCTAAAATAAGATAAAAACAAGGATTGACAAAAATATAATAAGAGGTACAAAAATGTTATAGTTATGTGATTATCAAATACCCCAAACCTATATTTTGCTAGTCCTCGAGCAAAACAAAGAAAAGAAAACCACAAATACAATCCTAACTCACTTTTGCAGGAATCGTCGATTGCACTTAGCTTTGAAAACGTGCAACAAGGCTTTGAACCCCTAGATTACCTATAGGGGACGAGTTATAGTCTCCTGAGGGTTTTCAGAAAATGTTACCCACAAACATTACTGACTTTACAAAACTTGGTCAAACAGTGTTTATTTTAAAACTTCAAGATATGCAAGAATCCAACAGTGTCATTTTCGTGTATCAACAAATCTCCAAATAATTTAATATTCTCCAAAAGTTAGAAAAAATTCATAATCATCCTCAACTCAATGTGTGTGTGTGAAAAGCACTCTCCACATAACTTTTCATTTCAAAGTAAAATAATGACTAAATCTCCTGTAGAAAAGTTTGTTTTGACTTCAAACCTCTCATGTCACTCACAATAAAGCACTCAGAGATTTGGTATTTCACTCAGTTTATATGTGAGGAAAAAGTAAATAATGAAAAACAATCATCTAACATATAGTATTATGAATAACGGACTTTTCAAGAATGGAATGAACATGATCACATGGACAGGAATATCAATTACTTTTGGGAATGTTGAATCAAACACCATAGGTCTTGGTTATTAAATCTCCACATCTACGGAACAAACTTTTACCTAAGATCAACTAGGACTTTGTTGGGTTGTAATGGGGCTTGGGTAATGGTTAATAAGGAATGTCAAAGGATTCTAACAAAAATTTCTATGAATGTATACACCCATCCACGAACAATTAGGGCTGTCAAGAATAAACCAATGTTGCGCACCATCAATTTTTTTCTTCATTCTCACATCTTTATCCTCATTGAAGAATCATTTTTTTTTCACATAGAGGATTTATGAAATATCTCATATTTTGCTCTTTAATGCCCTTTTTACACCAAGTGTATCCATCCATACACATTCCCAAAAAAGTTGGGTAAAGGTTAATGGGTTAACAAATAAAAGTTATTCTAAGGCTCAAAAGGCTACAAAAAGGTTAATGTTATGGGTAAGTTAAAAGGATAGTTAGTGGTCTACAGAAATGAATGGAAAAAAAATGCCTAGATCATTTCCTAAATTCGGGTCAGTATTATGACATCTCAATTGAATAAGCCAAAAAGTTCTAGTGTAATAATTCAATTTTGATGTCATTCCCAAAGCAATTGATCAGAAAAATGAGAATAATGAGATCATCAACGAGATAATACGAACTCAAGGAAAATCAGAGTTTATGTATAACCCTCGGAAAAATAGAAAGGTGCAAAACTTTCAGAGTTAAGTCTCCACTATTATTCTAAGGTTTTCTAGTATATACTTCACTCATCAACTTCAAGTTATGCTAACATGGCTCATGGTGCAAAGATAATCGAGTTGAAAAATCTTATGAACTAGATCTAACTTAAAGATCATACTAAACTTTCAGACTTTATCAATATACCAATATGTCAAGTTGGCTTGCATTTTCTTGAGCATAAAACATTTAAAATCCATTTTCATAATCGCAAAAGACCAAGTTTTCTTGACAGAAAAGCACAATTTAAAAAAACAATAATAAGAAAAAACACAACGAAAAATTCACTGACTCATGAACCCTACCCCCAAACCTAATCCAAACATTGTCCTCAATGTTTAACAAAATAATCTTGACAAATGAATGAAATAAGTACATGAGAGGAGGTTAGAACAGTATTACCGCAGTGAAGATTTTACCAATTTTCACAAGTAATCCACCGATGAGAGCTCAGAGACAAAATAATTTTGGATTAGTTAAATAGAAATAGATAAAATACACACTCAACATGCACTCTTACAACAAAAGTTGGGATGCCTCCCAGTAGCGCTTGGTTTAACGTCATCAACCCGACAAATATTCTTCCTAAAAAATGGTGTATCGAAAAGTGGAGAGGAAGAACATGACAAAACTTAGTCCATGGTCGTATATCAACAACCTGAACATTTGAGGATCAGTACACCCAAATATAGTAATCACATGGGGCACCAAATACACTAGGACATCCCAAAAGTGACCAGTAGTCATACACAACAGAGGATTCTTGCGTGCTCCAAAAAGTGAACATCCTAGGTCTGGTTCCAAATCAGAAGATTGAATAATTTTTACAACAGGATGGTGAAAACTGAAATCCTCACTACAGAACAAGGGATCGGTGAAAGTAGCCTCAGTAAATGGGAATGTAATGCAAGTAGATGAGACGATGGATATATCAGGTAGTACAGGCTCATTACATGAATCACATAGAGATATTGGTCTAGACAACTCAATGACACCCATATCAGGCATTTCTACCTGATTTTCAACCAGTTTTTCATTTTTAAGGATAATAATGCATTGGACATCTTCATCATCTGGCTCAGATGTGCCACTAATTTCGAATTGACCCTTTTGATTAAACATAGGTTGATTAGGGAATTTTTCTAACTCTCTCTCAGGAAGTGACTCAGCTATCTGACTCATAGTCATCTCAAGTTTTCGGATAGCTTGGGAGTTTTGTTGAGAAATAATTGTCAATTCTGTAATATCCTGAAAATTTTGCTCAAGCATTTCTCCTGTTCGCTTTATAAAAAGGTTCAAAATATCCTCTAACCTTGATGTGTTGGATGGAGGAACAAATTGATGAAATTGAGACTCGTTATCAGGAATGAAAGTTTGAGGAGTGTCTAGAGGGCCTTCATGGTACTGACCATGAGAAGTCAGGATGATAGGCTAAACCTGGGTTGTAATAATCTAAATATGGATCATAATCAGGTCGTTGCATGTCATAAAATGATTGACTTGCTTGGAAAAATAGTCTGGATAATCCCTTGTGTTCAATTTTTTTTTAAATCACTAACTCTAAAAATATACACAGACTCACACGCAATCAGCAACCAATAAATGCACAAGAAACATGTCTCCCTAAGCAATCAACGTTTTTGAGATCAATTATCTTTTTATCTTTGGGGGACAAATATTTCTTATGTAATCTTTATGATAGAGCAATGGGTGCTACAAGATGATCCTAAGAATGTATACTTTACACCACAAAGTTCAAAATCAGTAGGCTAGAGTTTTGTTTCAAAGAAACCGGATCATCACACAAGGGAAGGAGGTCACAATGGTCCAATTAAGTACTTCCTTGTGCTACCGCTCTGTAAGCCAATAGATGTGAGAACGATGTGATGTTAAATGTACACTTGAAGCTTATGTTCCTAACCCAAAACTGTTAGTTACACCAATTCTTCTTGTGGATCGTAGCTTACTTATGACTCGGCGTACCGGGTAAATTACCCTTGTGGCAGTGGCCTCTCGGAGTTCATTGAATGATTATACTCATCGTACCTAAAAGATGGCTCTATCTAACTTGCTAACTGATTTTAATTATGTCTGGCTATTGGTTGCACCCAGCTGGAGTGACGAGGTGGGGATATCAAGTCCCACCAGTTTCTATTTAGAAGCTGGGTCTGCTTATTATGAATTACTAAAGTTTAGCATCCACAATTACAGAAATTAAACAACCAATCGCACAATTTCAAACAATTACACAAAGCACCTGGGTCCCTAATACATTGTGTGTGATTGAAGTACTTACAGTGTGCGTATTTCGTTTTGCACAAAAAGTTAGCACAATTTAAAAAAATGTCCGAATTCTTTTTATCCGTTTCACTGAACACACAAGCACATGATTAAAAGTCAGATTTCTAAATCACAAGAAATTATTGGGTAACAATTAAAATTGTTTCCCTATATTTTCTTTTGACTTAGAGAATTTAGGGTTTTTTTTTATAGGTGATTAAAAATGGAAAACAATAGAGTTTAAAAAGTATTACACCACACACTCGTAAAACGAGGTGAAAATAAAATTAAAACTTTCCTCACAAAATAAAAAATTTAAAATTAAAATTAAAATTAAAATTTGCTTGATGTTTGCAGGATCGTCCAATTTCCTCGAGAAGCGGGTATTCTGTAAAATCAAACAAATAACACGAAATGAGTGTAAAAAGAACTTAACAAAATAAAAATAAAAATTGATTTTTTTTAATTTTTTTATTATTTTAAATTAGTGAAAATAAATCTTAAAATCAATTACACCGCTACCTTCCCTGGCAACAGCGCCAAAAACTTGTTACGAGCTTAACCAGCCTAAATAAATAGGCCAATTTGACCCACTTGTAATAACCGCAAGTGCACGGTGTCTAACTGGTAGACAACGGCAAGTATGGGTCAATCCCACGAGGAAAGTGGATGCAATTGAATTTTAGAATTTATCTAAACTAATTTACAGAAAAAAGGGGTTACAGTGTTTTTAAAACTAAACTAAAAAAAAATTAAAAATAAGAAAAATAAAATAAGAGGAAAAGATAGATGAGATGGATTTTGTGGGGTTTGGACTCACCGATGAGTTAGCAAATATATTTAAATCTAAATTACTGAAATTATAAACGAGAAGCTTTAGGGATGAGGATTCCTTGCTTGCACCGAATATGTGATCATTAAAATCCAATTCCAATCATATAAAGTTTCTGTCAAACATTAACAATTTATTTCAAGCAAATAAACTCTTACCAAACATTAAGTGTCTTTTTAGGGCACACTTAATCAAAGTTCAAGCTTAATAATTTTTAGTACATGATTTGAATATTGATAAAATGTGAGTCTAACTACCAAATATATCAAGTTTTAATCGAACATGAAAGGTGAAAGCAATTTATCAAATTTCTGAAATAAAATTGTAATTATCAATTAAGCATTTAAGTCAGTAAAATAAATTAAAATAAATTATAAAACCCTTTTGGTTTGTCGCCGCCTCGGTGTGGTGGTACTCAGCAGATCATGGTGGTGGTGGTCACAGCATCAATGGAGGTGGAATTCATCTCTGTACGAACACGAATCCCGAAAAAAGGTTACAAATGCTCTGTGGCTACTCTTACAAAATCTCGGGGTGCCACTAACGGAATTGTTTGAAAAATAGTTATTTCCTGCCAAAAATCGCGCGACTGTCTCTGGTCTTCGTCTCCAGCGAGTAGCGCCGCTCTCGCTGCCTCGTTTCTGCTCCTCGCGAGCTCATTCGTCTTCCAAACGAGAGAGAGGGATGGAAGAACAGAGAGAGAGATGCGATGAGAACAAAAATAAAAAATAAAAAAATGGAAGCACTGCCCCTGTTTCTGCTCCTGTAGCAGTTGTGGTGTGCAAGCTGATGCGCCGCTTGCGACGGTGGTCGTGAGAGAGGGAGACAGGAAGGAGGGCCGAGAGATGGCGGTGATGGCAAAGCTCGGAGGTGTGGACGGTCTGTCTGGCTCTGTCATGAGGTGGAACAGAATGGTGACGGTTGTTGTTGGGCGTGCGAAACAGAGGACGAGGTGATGGAGTGGTGTGCGTGGTTGGTTTTGAGGGACAGGGTGTGGCGTGATGTTGGTTTTGTGCGTGGTTGGTTGCGAGGGAGGAAAACAAGGACGTGCTTCCTGTTTCTCCTCTGTTTTGTGCGCGAGATGGTGATGGTGGATGATGGTGGTGCTCGATGGTTATGGCGTTGACAGGGAAGGTGGCGGAGGGACAGATGGTGGATGATGGTGGTGCTCAGTGGCGAGGTGAAGATTTGATTTGAAACAAAGTTGTCACGCCCCTGTTTCGTGGTGGTGGTGGTGCTCGGGTGATGGTGGTGGCTCTGGTAGCGGTGATGGCGGAGTGATCTGGACAAAGAGGAAGTGAGAGATGGATGATGATGATGAGATGGGTGTGATGAAAATCACTTTGTGAAGGAAGAGGGTTTGATTTTGGCTATTGAGGCTTGATTCCCTTCTCCTCCTCCCCTTTTTCTCATTTATTTCCCTTGTATTTATAGATAACTAGAAAAATGAATATGGACAACTTAAAGGGGAGGATTCAATGAGTGATTTAAGGAAAAAATCAAAACTGAATATGGGATAATTGGGAGAATATTCTTTGGGTTTGATTGGGCTTGGCATTGGGTTTGGGATTATGGGTTTGGTTTTGGGTTTAAGTAAAGGGCTCAGGTTATTTTCACCTCCACTTTCTCTGAAGTCACCATCTGGGATTGTTCATTGCATTTTTCTCTGATTTCTTCATTACAACTCCACATTCTACAAAAACACAAAAATTTAATAATTAATCTAAAATAAGATAAAAACAAGGATTAACAAAAATATAATAAGAGGCAAAAATTGTTATAATTATGTGATTATCAATCACATAAGTCTTTTAAGAACTCTAAAGTCAATATTGGCTATGGAAAAGGAAACAAACAAATTAAAGCAAACTAACTGTTGATAGAGATAAATTGATCTTGGCCGCAAAGTGAATTCGAATTGCTTTCACAGATCTTTTGGCGGACTGTTGGGCGTCATACAGGCTACTAAAGTGTAAACTATGTAGATATGCGAATCTCAGTTCTGATAGAAAGTCGAAAGGACGCACCCCTGCTTGCCACAGTCCTCTTGTCCCATCGAGCGGAAGAGCTTGTTGCTCCTGTACTGCCTGAAAGTGATGTAGCCGCCGTCGTTTGGCCTAGCACTAGTTCGGCCTGCTCTGCAAGATGTAGTTGAATCGGGGAGCACTTTATTTATTTTAGTGCGGCGTAGTGGCAGGTTAGTATCCATGTATTGTTCATTCGGAGTGTTAGCAGTATACTTAACACACCAATGAAGGGTGGAGACCACTGCTTCAATTTGGTGGAGCCTCGGTCTTCCCAGGATAAGGTTGTAGGATGATGGCACACCCACCAACATGAAGTCCAGAAATAGGACATTCTTCAATCGCGGTTCTCCAGCCACCGTAGCTAATCTTATCTTTCCCACTGAATCCGATCAGCGAGTGCTCCGACGGCGCTAGGCTTTCCTCCATGAGGTCCATGTTGTGGAAAACATTGTAAAACAGAACGTTGGGCAAACTTTCTCTGTCGACGAGAGCTCTCTTCACTTCCCACTTTGCGATGGAAACAGAGATAACCAAGTGTCATTGTGTGGGCGCTTGGACACCGTCAAGGTCCTTGTCCGTGAAAGTCAAAGTGGGAATGGGGTTCTGAATGCTTGAATAGAAAACGTGTCTGTCCTCATTCTCGGGTCATATCCGCATATCCAGCAAAAATTGCTTGCAATATCTGTAAGGTTGGTCTTCATTCAGTCCGACTCCATGAAGGACGTATATTATCCCAGGAGTCTCATTCTCTATCTCTTTAACTGACTTCCCCTGATCCTTGATCTGTTCTGATTGCTTCTCAGACTTCAGGAAGTCTTTCAATTTGCCTTTGCAGATCCAGTACACTACTTCATACCTCAGACTTTTAAAGTCATTGGTGTTGTGGCCGCCCTCCTTGTGGTATGCACAGTACTTGTCGTTGTTCTGCTTGGCAGGGTCTCCGCATGTCTTCGGGGGGCACTTAAATTCCTCCCAATTTTTCATAGAGTTGAGTACATCCGACAGACAAGCATTTAGGGGTGTCATGGCTCTGGATCCAACAAAGTTGGATGATTTTTCCGGCCAGGGTCCAGTCTGTTGTTGTTGTGCTTTCTTTTGCTTCGTTCCTCATCCTCGCGTCATTTCCCTTCTTCTTGTCCGTAGAAGCGGAGGGCTTCCTGTCACCTTCGGTCTCCCTCTTGGTAGTCCTTCACTCTTTCAGGGTGATGTGTCTTTGGACGCTCTCGAGGAGTTATGCCATGTTCAAAGGGGGCTCCAAGGTGAAGTCCTCGAAGAGTTTTCCTTCTCTAAGGCCTGTAGTGAATGTCATCACAGTTGTATCATCGCTGCACCCGTCGATGAGGATTAGCTCATTGTTGAAGCTCGTGACATACTCTCATAGCGTCTCGCCAGACCTCTGCCTTAGAGAGAGTATGTAGTGCGGGTATTTTCTAAAATGCTGGCTTCCGATGAAACGTGTTAGGAATTCCTTTGCTAATTTTTTGAAGGAGTCGATTGACTTCGGTGGAATACTGTGGAACTACGTCAATGCAAGGCCTTTGAGACTGGTGGGAAAAATCTGCACATAACGGACTCGGATCCTTCCTTGAGCGCATTACGTGTTGGTAATGACGCAGATGATTGAAAGGATCGGTGGTCCCGTCATAGGAATTGAGCTTCTGGAGAGTGAACTTCCTCGGAAGTGTTTCGCTCATGATCCGGTTCACAAAGGGTGGGACGGAGAGGTGATATAATACATCCGGGTCGTGCGCTCCTCTGCGGAGGGGGTACCTGAGACCTAACCTATTTGTCCTGGCGGCGTGCTCAGCGTTAGCCGCATAGCCTCCCTTAGTCCAATGGGAACAGGCGGGGGTCTGGCTCTCCTGCGCTTGTGATAATCACATAATTATAACATTATTACCTCTTATTATAATTTTGTTAATCCTTGTTTTATCTTATTTTAGATTAATTATTAAATTTTTGTGTTTTTGTAGAATTTGGAGCAATAATGAAGAAATCGAAGAAAAATGAAATGAACAAATCACAGATGGTGACTTCAGATAAAGTGGAGGTGAAAATAACCTGAGCCCTTGGCTTAAACCCAAAACCAAATCCATCAACCCAAACCCATTGCCAAGCCCAATCAAACCCAAAGCATATTTTCTTAATTATCCAATATTCTGGTTTGATTTAGGCCTTAAATCACTCATTAAATCTTCCCCTTTAAGTTGTCCATATTCATTTTTCTAGTTATCTATAAATACAAGGGAAATAAATGAGAAAAATGGGAGGAAGAGAAGGGAAGAAAAAAATATTAGAAGATCAAACCCTCTTCCTCACAGTGATTCTCATCACCACCTTTTTTTCTTCTCCATTAAACACCACAAAACCACCACCATCTGGACCTCTATCGTCGCCTCTCTCTCACAGCCACACAGCGTCGCCAACGCCACCTGCCCGTCCTGCTTGAGCTCTCACCTGCTCGTTCTGCTTGAGCCCTCTCTCTTCTGCTCACAGCCACAGCAGCCAGCATCGAGCAACCACGCTGCAGCCCGAGCAGCAGCCAGCACCAAGCTCTCTTTCGGCCTCTCTTCGTCTCTCCCTCCGACCACGCCTGCGCAGCCCGAGCGCCCTGCTTCACCTGCTCGCACACCGGACAACCCTCCTGCGAGCAGCAACCTTGCTTGCTCCATTCCCGCCTCCTGTCTCCATTTGAATGAGGAAGAAGGCTTGGGGCACTAAACACACCCCAATCCTCTTACTCTCTGTACCACCACATGCAATATTAAGACACAAGTTACTGACACCCCTTGTTTCATGTTGAGCACCCCGAGCTTGTTGTGTACCGCCTGGATTCACTACTGAGTACCACCGCACCGAGGCGACGACAAACCAAAAGGGTTGTATAATTTATTTTAATTTATTTTACTGACTTAAATGCTTAATTGTTAATTACAATTTTATTTCAGAAATTTGATAAATTGTTTTCACCTTTCATGTTCGATTAAAACTTGATATGTTTGGTAGTTAGATTCACATTTTATCAATATTCAAAGCATGTGCTAAAAATTATTAAGTTTAGACTTTGATTAAGTGTGCCTTAAAAAGACACTTAATGTTTGGTAAGAGTTTATTTGCTTGAGATAAATTGTTAATGTTTGACAGAAACTTGATATGATTGGATAGGGATTTTAATGATCACATATTCGGTGCAACCAAGGGATCCTCATCCCTAAAGCTTGTCGTTTATAATTTCAATAATTTATATTTAAATATATTTGCTAACTCATCGGTGAGTCCAAACACCACAAAATCCATCTCATCCATCTTTTCATTTTATTTTATTTTTCTTATTTTTAATTCATTTTTAGTTTCGTTTTAAAAACACTGTAACCCCATTTTTCTGTAAATTAGTTTAGATAAATTCTAAAATTCAATTGTATCCACTTTCCTCGTGGGATCGACCCGTACTTGCCGTTGTCTACCAGTTTGACACCGTGCACTTGCGGTTATTACAAGTCGGTCAAATTGGCAAATTTATTTAGGCCGGTTAAACCTGCAATAAGTTTTTGGCGCTGTTGCCTGGGAAGGTAACGGTGTATTTGAATTTAAGATTTATTTTCACTAATTTAAAAAAAATTTCCATGTTAATTTTAAGAAGAAGTGCACTCATAGCATTTGTTTGATTTTGCAGAAATACACGCTTCTCGAGGAAATTGGACGATCCTGCAAACATCAAGCAAATTTTAATTTTAATTAAAATTTTTTTTATTTTGTGAGGAGAGTTTTAATTTTATTTTCACCTCGTTTTACGAGTGTGTGGTGTAATAATTTTTGTAAACTCTATTTTTTTCCATTTTTAATCACCTAAAAAAAAATCCAAAATTTTCCAAGTCAAAAGAAATTATAGGGAAACAATATTAATTGTTACCCAATAATTTTTTTTTATGACTTAGAAATCCGACTTCTAAGACTAAGACCAGTAATTTGACCGCATATGCTTGTGTGCTGATTGAAACGGATAAAAAGAAGTCAGACATTTTTTTTAATTGTGCAGAACGGAATGTGCAGATTGTAAGTACTTTTAACTCACGCAACGTATTAGCGACCGGGTGCTTTGTGTAATTGTTTGAAATTGTGTGATTGGTTGTTTAATTTCTGTAATTGTGGATGCTAAACTTTAGTAATTCATAATAAGCAGACCCAGCTTCTAAATAGAAACTGGTGGGACTTGATATCCCCACCTCATCACTCCAGCTATGTGCAACCAATAGCCAAACATAATTAAAATCAATTAGCAAGTTAGATAGAGCCATCTTTTAGGTACGGTGTTCATAGAACAACCAAGATCAAAGTGAATCCAATAATTTTTGTGTTGACCGCTGCTAAAAGTGATGATGGGTTTAATCATTCAATGAACTCCGAGAGGCCACTGCCACAAGGGTAATTTACCCGGTACGCCGAGTCATAAGTAAGCTACGATCCACAAGAAGAATTGGTGTAACTAACAGTTTTGGGTTAGGAACATAAGCTTCAAGTGTACATTTAACATCACATCGTTCTCACATCTATTGGCTTACAGAGCGGTAGCACAAGGAAGTACTTAATTGGACCATTGTGACCTTCTCTTGTGCGATAATTCGGTTTCTTTGAAACAAAATTCTAGCCTACTGATTTTGAACTTTGCGGTGTAAAGTGTACACTCTTAGAATCAACTTGTAGCACCCATTGCTCTGTCATAAAGATTACATAAGAAATAATTGTCCCCCAAAGATAAAAAGATAATTGATCTAAAAAACGTTGATGGCTTAGGGAGGCATGATGTTTCTTGTGCATTTAATTGTTGCTGATTGCGTGTGAGTCTGTGTATAAATAAAAAATAAATAAATTAAAAATTAAAAATTAAAATTAAAAAAAAATGAACACAAGGGATTATCCAACCTATTTTTCCAAGCAAATCAATTCATTTTATGACATGCAATGACCTGATTATGATCCATATTTAGATTATTATAACCCAGGTTTAGCCTATCATCCTAACTTCTCATGGTCAGTACCATGAAGGCCCTCTAGACACTACTCAGACTCCTCAAGCTTTCATTCCTGATAATGAGTTTCAATTTCATCAAGTTGTTTCTCCATCCAACACATCAAGGTTAGAGGATATTTCGAACATTTTTATAGAGCGAACATGAGAAATGCTTGAGCAAAATTTTCAGGATATTACAGAATTGACAGTTATTTCTCAACAAAACTCCCAAGCTATCCGAAAACTTGAGATGACTGTGAGTCAGATAGTTGAGTCACTTCCTGAGATAGAGTCAGAAAAATTTCCTAATCAACCTATTTTTAATCAAAAGGGTCAATTCGAAATTAGTGGCACATCTGAGCCAGATGATGATGATGTCCAATGCATTACTACCCTTAAAAATGAAAAACTGGTTGAAAATCAGGTAGAAATGCCTGATATGGGTGTCATTGAGTTGTCTAGACCAATATCTCTATGTGATTCATGTGATGAGCCTGTACCACCTGATATATCCATCGTCTCATCTACTTGCATCACATTCCCATTTATTGAGGCTACTTTCACTGATCCCTTGTTCTGTAGTGAGGATTTCAGTTTTCACCATTCTGTTGTAAAAATGATTCAATCTTCTGATTTGGAACCAGACCTAGGATGTTCCCTTTTTGGAGCACGCAAGAATCCTCTGTTGTGCATGACTACTGGTCGCTTTTGGGATGTCTTAGTGTATTTGGTGCCCCATGTGATTGCTATATTTGGGTGGACTGATCCTCAACTGTTCAGGTTGTTGATATTTGACCATGGACTAAGTGTTTGTCATGTTCTTCCTCTCCACTTTTCGATACACCACTTTTTTTAGAAAGAATATTTGTCGGGCTGATGACGTTAAACCAAGTGTTACTGGGAGGCAGTCCAACTTTTGTTGTAAATGTGCATGTTGAGTGTGTATTTTATCTATCTCTATTAACTAATCCACAATTTTTTGTCTCTGAGCTCTTATCGGTGGATTACTTGTGAGAATTGGTAAAATCTTCACCGCAATAATATTGTTCTAACCTCCTCTCATGTACTTATTTCATTCATTTGTTAAACATTGAGGACAATGTTTGGATTGGGTTTGGGGGTAGGGTTCATGAGTCAGTGAAATTTTTGTAGTGTTTTCTTCTTTTCTTGTTCTTAAAAAAAATGCTTTTCTGTCAAGAAAACTTGGTCTTTTGCGATTTTGAAAATGGATTTTAAATGTTTTATGCTCAAGAAAATGCAAGCCAACTTGACATATTGGTATATTGATAAAGACTGAAAGTTTAGTATGACCCTTAAGTTAGATTTAGTTCATAAGATTTTTCAACTCGATTATCTTTGCACCATGAGCCATGTTAGCATAACTTGAAGTTGATGAGTGAAGTATATACTAGAAAACCTTAGAATAATAGTGGAGACTTAACCATGAAAGTTTTGAACCTTTCTATTTTTCCGAGGGTTATACATAAACTCTGATTTTTCTTGAGTCTGTATTATCTCGTTGATGATCTCATTATTCTCATTTTCTGATCAATTGCTTTGGGAATGACATCAAAATTGAATTATTACACTAGAATTTTTTGGCTTATTCAATTGAGATGTCATAATACTGACCCGAACTTAGGAAATGATCTAGGCATTTTTTTTTCCTTTTCTTTCTTTAGACCATTAACTAGCCTTTTAACTTACCCATAACATTAACCTTTTTGTAGCCTTTGAGCCTTAGAATAACTTTTATTTGTTAACCCATTAACCTTTACCCAACTTTTCTGGGAATGGGTATGGATGGATATACTTGGTGTAAAAAGGGCATTAAAGAGCAAAATATGAGATATTTCATAAATCCTCTATGTAAAAAAAAAAGTGAAAAAAATTATATCTTCAATGAGGATAAAGATGTGAGAATGAAAAAAGAATTGATGGTGCGCAACATTGGTTTATTCTTAACAGCCCTAATTGTTCGTGAATGGGTGTATACATTCCTAGAAAATTTTGTTAGAATCCTTTGACATTCCTTATTAACCATTACCTAAGCCCTCTTACAACCCAACAAAGTCCTAGTTGATTTTAGGTAAAGGTTGGTTCCGTAGATGTGGAGATTTAATAACCAAGACCTATGGTGTTTGATTCAACATTCCCAAAAGTAATTGATATTCCTGTCCATGAGATCATGTTCATTCCATTTTTGAAAAATCCGTTCTTCATATTACTATATGTGAGATGATTGTTTTCCATTATTTACTCTTTTCCTCACATATAAACTGACAGAAATACCAAATCTCTGAGTGTTTTATTGTGAGTGACATGAGAGGTTTGAAGTCAAAACAAACTTTCTATAGGAGATTTAGTCATTGTTTTACTCTGAAATGAAAAGTTATGTTGATAGTGTTATCCACACACACACATTGAGTTGAGGATGATTGTGAATTTTTTTTTCTAATATTTGGAGAATATTAAATTATTTGGAGATTGGTTGATACACTAATATGACACTGTTGGTTTCTTGCATTTCTTGAAGTTTTAAAATGAACATTGTTTGACCAAGTTTTGTTGAGTCAGTAATGTTTGTGGGTAACATTTTCTGGAAACCCTCACAAGATTATAACTCGCCCCCTAGAGGTAATCTAGGGGTTTAAAGCCTTGTTGCACGTTTTCAAAGGTAAGTGCAATCGGCGATTCCTGCGAAAGTGAGTTAGGATTTTATTTGTGGTTTTCTTTTCTTTGTTTTGCTCGAGGACTAGCAAAATATAGGTTTGGGGGTATTTGATAATCACATAATTATAACATTATTACCTCTTATTATAATTTTGTTAATCATTGTTTTATCTTATTTTAGATTAATTATTAAATTTTTGTGTTTTTGTAGAATTTGGAGCAATAATGAAGAAATCGAAGAAAAATGAAATGAACAAATCGCAGATGGCGACTTCAGAGAAAGTGGAGGTGAAAATAACCTGAGCCCTTGGCTTAAACCCAAAACCAAATCCATCAACCCAAACCCATTGCCAAGCCCAATCAAACCCAAGGCATATTCTCTTAATTATCCAATATTCTGGTTTGATTTAGGCCTTAAATCACTCATTGAATCCTCCCTTTTAGGTTGTCCATATTCATTTTTCTAGTTATCTATAAATACAGGGGAAATAAATGAGAAAAATGGGAGAAAGAGAAGGGAAGAAAAAAAATATTAGAAGATCAAACCCTCTTCCTCACAGTGATTCTCATCACCACCATCACCATCACCACCTCTTTTTCTTCTACATTAAACACCACAAAACCACCACCATCTGAACCTCTCTCGTCGCCTCTCTCTCAGCCACACAGCATCGCCACCTGCCCGTCCTGCTTGAGCTCTCACCTGCTCTTCCTGTTTGAGCCCTCTCTCTCTTCTGCTCACAGCCACAGCAGCCAGCACCGAGCAGCAGCCAGCACCGAGCTCTCTATCGGCCTCTCTTCGTCTCGCTCTGCTTCACATGCTCGCACACCGGACAGCCTTCCTGCGAGCAGTGACCCTGCTTGCTCCATTCTCGCCTCCTATCTCCATTTGAATGAGGAAGAAGGCTTGGGGCGCTAAAAACACCCCAGTCCTCTTACTCTCTGTACCACCACATGCAATATTAAGAGACAAGTTACTGGCACCCCTTGTTTCATGCTGAGCACCCCGAGCTTGTTGTGTACCGCCTGGATTCACTGTTGAGTACCACCACACCGAGGCGGCGACAAACCAAAAGGGTTGTATAATTTATTTTACTGATATAAATGCATAATTGTTAATTACAATTTTATTTGAGAAATTTGATAAATTGCTTTCACCTTTCATGTTCGATTAAAACTTGATATGTTTGGTAGTTAGATTCACATTTTATCAATATTCAAAGCATGTGCTAAAAATTATTAAGTTTAGACTTTGATTAAGTGTGCCTTAAAAAGACACTTAATGCTTGGTAAAAGTTTATTTGCTTGAAATAAATTGTTAATGTTTGACAGAAACTTGATATGATTGAAATTGGATTTTAATGATCACATCTTCGGTGCAAGCAAGGGATCCTCATCCCTAAAGCTTCTCATTTATAATTTTAGTAATTTAGATTTAAATATATTGGCTAACTCATCGGTGAGTCCAAACCCCACAAAATCCATCTCATCCATCTTTACATTTTATTTTATTTTTCTTATTTTTAATTTATTTTTAGTTTAGTTTTAAAAACACTGTAACCCCATTTTTCTGTAAATTAGTTTAGATAAATTCTAAAATTCAATTACATCCACTTTCCTCGTGGGATCGACCCATATTTGCCGTTGTCTACCAGTTAGACACCGTGCACTTGCGGTTATTACAAGTGGGTCAAATTGGTCTATTTATTTAGGCCGGTTAAACCCGCAACAGCTTGCTCCCTATCATCCACTGGAGGTGGAGGTCTGTGTTGTTCCTGGTCTCCATTAGCAGTGGGTGGATTCTGTCGTGTGAGTGTCTCCATTGCCTTGATGACCTGTTGTATTTGAGACGTCAACACCTCGACTCTGGGGTCCATCGTTACTACTGTTGGCGCTGGAGCATGAGTTTGTTTCCCATGCATGGCAGGATCTGGTAAAGGGACAGTCTGAACGTTGGACGTGTCTCCTAGTTCTCCATTGTTGCGTGCCCTGGTGGTCACCATCTCTCTGGGATTTGGTAGGAGACGACACTTAGTGTAAAGTTAAGAACTATGTCGTCCCCATGGACGGTGCCAAAATGATGCAGTCGATTTTTCGCTCCCTGCTTTGACCATGTTCCTGCTGACCTGTTGACCTGCACAAGCAACGCACATGAGCCACAAACCACTGTGGGGTGCCCGATGACACTCTAATGCTAAAGTCAGACAGGGATCTGAGAAAGGTGTAATGTTGTAACAAAAAATTTGTAGCGTACCTTAACTTACCAACCTCGTGTCTTATTTATACTGCAAGGAGTATTGGTTCAACCAGGCCATCGTAGACGTAATTTAGGGATGAGATCTTTTGGAGATATCTCTAATTAAGAGTTGTGTTGTAGGAGGGAAGTTCCCTGTTAGCACTGCGCTCTTAGATACGCGGGAGATAGTTCACAATCCAAGAGCAATCCCTAGAAGAGAGTTTTCCCTATGTGGAAGACGCTCTGGTGTTTGCTTCCTAGTTGGAAGCAGAAAACAGCTGTAGTTGTCCGTCCGAAGCTGATCCTTGAGAAACTTGCCTAAAGAGAGCTTATGGGTATTGAGGATAGCTGTGAAACGTGTGGGCCTAGCATGCTATGAGAGTCCGGGTCCGCTTGGCGGACTGAAGTTGAACGGGCTTAGATCCGCTTGGACTGGATCTGTATTGGGTTGATGTTTGAGACTGTAGTTCCTCGAGAGCATCATAACATGTGTTCGGCTCGAAAGTGTGATCATTTTTATGTATCATCATACACCATACCCTCTTGGTTGGGTTTGGGTCTCCCAATCACTGTAACGAGTTATTAGGTATGTTTAATCAAAATTGATGAAGCAGCAAACCATACCTGCCTTGGCCATTACCATCTATTTTTATTTTTTTCTTCCCTAGAAAAGGTAACAGAGCTAGTGTACAATATTTCTTTAGCAAAATAATGTACAAGTTTAAACAACTAGACTGATACAAAATGAGAGACAAACATACGTGCAACTTAAACAATTTCTATGTTGTAATTTCTTTTCAACAGTATCAAATCCTAAGGAGGAAGATGCTGAGTTCGGGTCCACCTGATCCATCCGGGTTCATCATGTAAAACGCTTCCGAGTCGCGACTTCCTACAACTCGCTCGAACCGCGCTCTCATATACATAACCTCGCCACCCTCCCAATTGCTTCTACTCTTATCCACCACAGGTATCACACCAGCACCCACCGAGACGGTCTGCACCGTGCTCAACACGTGCCAATCGCATTCACCCCACGTGCGAGACATAGCGTACCCACATTTCTTACCATTGCAATACATAGTCCACATAGGCTCCTGGAACAATTTCACGGTTCGGTTCACACCCGACCCGACTTTGCACTCAAGAGCAATCCTTACCAACCCGGAAGACATTTCCTTCACCAACGTGCATGTTGAGGTGGCTAGCTCTAGTAATAAAACCGGGTCGGATCTTGGATCCTCTTGGACCGCAAAGCTTACGTGACCCTTTTTGTGGCCAAAGAGTGTGCCGGTAACGTAACGGCCTAATGAGGGTGGTGAGGGAGAGAGCCTAGCGGGGATGTTTAGCCAACGACACGAGGATGGGAGTAGTGTTGGTAGAGAAAGGATGTTGAGGAATGATCGAATGATTTGGGTCACGTTCTTGGGCCTTGAAACTTGGGTTGTATTTGATTGTTGGACCAAAGCCTTCTTGTTGTTGTTGTGGTTGTTGATGGGGTCTTCTGGGCTGAGAGAAGGTGGTGGATAGTTTGAAGGGAGAATCTTACGAGAGCTTCTGCAGCTGCTGGTGTTTCTCTTCAAGGGATGTTCTTCAGGTTTCATTGTAGGTTTAGAGAGAAAAAAGAGAGAAGAGGTGTGAAGGGTTTTAAGAGAGAGTGTGAGAGTGGTTTTCTAGGTGTAGAACAATGAGTGAAACGGGGTCCTGAAAGAGTTGCTTTCAAAAGTCTAAAGCCTAAACACACGCTCGAAATGATATCAATATGTTTTGAAACTAAACTTGCCTCCTGTAATTTGAACTATTTGAGATTCGCCCTCTTAACGCTAAGTGCATTGCACGTGTTTTTCACAAAAAAAATCTCCCTCCCATACTAAATTTTTGTAATACCATAAAACATAATTTTGATTGCACCATTTTAGAAAAGATCTTGATTAGAAATCGTAAGGATGGTACTTAAATATCAAATTAATGGAGGGAGGATAAGTGAAAAAGCAAGAAATAGCAAAATCTGATAGTGATATTAGTCACGCGTGCAACAATGAGCACGGAGAAGAAAAGAGGTTGCCTGTAGTGCAGTGCACAAAAGAGTCCGATGAGTGTGGGAGTCCGATAAAGGAGGGAGACAAGGTGATGATGGTGTTGGTTAGTGAGGAATCAAAAGCTTCACTATGGACATTTCTGTTTAGAATTGGCCCAGGGGTTTCATCGAGGGCCAGCCCCTACACGAGAATATAATCCTGCTACTCATCATCCATCATTCCATCATGCATCCTCTCAAGTCTCACCCAGGTCGTCTCTCACCTTTCAACAAAATGCAAATAAATAAATAATGTTAGTGTATAAATGTATAAGTCATGGTTTAATGGCTAAATTAGGATTTTAATGTATAAAATGTATAAGTCATGGTTTAGTCTCACATTGTATAAATTATGACTCTTTCTCTTCTTAATCTTATAAATAGGATACATCCTCTTGTATACAAACTAGAGTATGTTCCGCGTTGTTGGCATTCCATATAATTTTATTTTTACTAATTATTTTGTACTGAGCATCTCGGTCACTATCCTCATTTTCGCTTTCAATCAGTATTGAAGTGTAAACCGATTATAAGTGTAAGCTTGTTCAGTCAAATTTGAATCAGTTGGGTAAAAATTTTAAACGCCGAGAATGAGTTCTTCCCAATCTTTGAATTCACCAAAACATGAAATTTAGAATTTTTGTTTAAATGTGCATTAAGATGCCCGACTCATTTTTTCTGCTATGATCGACACGTCTCACTGCTTTCAAAAATATTGAAATATATTAAAGACGTGTAATACATTATACTTTTTTTTTTCAAATTATGAAATATATTTTTAATAATTTGACCCTTATATTGATCATTGAATTTGTTCGAAAGATCTTCAAAAATGAAATTCAACGATACTAAATTTATCAAAATCCAACAACGATGTAAATAGTTATGATAATTTTCATTTTGCTAAAAAGAAAACACAATATTTTCTTTCTCCCAAACATGTACATTCCATCAACTTTTTTAAAAAGTTTTTTCATTATTTTTGCCTTTCTACATATTTTATATTTACAAATATGTCATCATAGGAAATAAATCTCAACCCTCAAATTCAATACATTTCCCAACTTTCAATCCTAACCATCTTTTATCTCTAATCATTTCGATTTGACTTTGTCACAGTCAGCAATGAATAGTAAAACACCACTCTAAATTGTAATATAGATAACACCATTCAATACAATATCTCTTCTCTTTATATTGTCCCACTTCCTCTATTTCAACATGGTATCAGATCCACTATATATCTTAGTGGTCCTTGGCCTATTAAGAGTTGAGTATACTTTGTGATTGCCACTATTAGTAGATCTTTCACAACAGAAATACTTCTTGTATAGTGTCAAGAGTTGAGTATAATCTGTGATAGTATGCTCTGTGACTGCCTTGCCACTATTAGTGGATCATTCACATCATAAAAACTATAAAAGTCTTAGGTAAACTTCTTGTGTAGTCTAAGGTTGAGTATGTTTTGTGATTGCCACTATTAGTGGATCCTTCACATCAGAAATACTTTTGTGACTACCACACACCCTAAAGTGCGTATATAACACACATCGTTATCATATCAATCGGTCTACAGAGCGATAGCACAATGACAGTTCTTAATTAGACCACGTGATCTCCTGTCACTTGTGCCATAAACTGGCTCCTTGCAAACGTTACTTTGATTTTGGATTTTGTATTGTCAAATACAAACTTTCAAGATCATCCTTTAGCACCCTATCTAACTACGGAGCGTCTTGAGGTCTCACAACCTATTACCATCATTACAGAAGGCTCAACTATACTGTGTGGGCTCAAGCTATGTCCAACTTTCTCAAGGGCAGAAAGCTTTGGTGCTATGTCATAGGCCATATCACCAAGCCAAAACAAGACAATGAAGAAGATAACACAAAATACATGGATCGTCTCAAGTTTGGTAGATACGAGACTGCCAAGTCATTTTGGGACTTTCTGAAGAAACATTACATCACATCTGATCTATCTCATCAATACCAATTTTTGGGCACTCTACATCGCATGCAACAACCCGGACAATCCATGAACACTTTTCTATCTGAGATGCACAATGTTTAAGACCAACTTGCTTCCTCAAAACCCAAATTTACAGATTCCGACAATGCCGAAAAGTTTTTTAACTATCGGGATCGTCAACACTTGGTTCTCTTCCTTATGCCTCTCACTAAAAACTTTGAGCATGCTCGTGCATCTCTCCTACATCGCAGTCCTTTACCTACTTTAGATCAAGCAGTTACTGAACTTCTCTCGGGGGAAACTTGTCTTACCCCTAACAAGTCCACCCCTACAAATACTGCCCTGGCCACTCGCAAGACCACCCCTACAGATGTTGTCTTTGTCACTCCCAGAGGACTTCAACCAAACTAAAAAGGTCATTCATCTGGATCTTTCACACAATTTTGTAATTACTGCAAGAAAACAAATCACACTCTCTTGGACTGTCAGTTTCGAGTTTGCCAATTCTGTCATAAGAAAGCCCTCGATCATTTTCAACATGAATATCTTCAAAATTCTAATAGACATTCCCAACAATACATGCCTCGCGGTGCTCCTTCTAGTTGCCACTAATGTTGACAAATCATCATCTACTATTCCTAATGAATCATTTTATGTTTTCGACATAAAGCAAATTGTCAAACAAGTACTTGCTCATTTTGGTAATCCACCCTCCACTACTATGTCAGTCACCACAGGTAATTCATCTTTTTTCTTTGATTCTGCCTGTTGTAATCACATGACACCTGTCGATGGTTCTCCTATGAAAGTAAGCCATATTGGGAAATTTTCCACATTA
The DNA here is from genome assembly GCA_963556465.1 of Berberis vulgaris. Lineage (NCBI taxonomy): Eukaryota > Viridiplantae > Streptophyta > Magnoliopsida > Ranunculales > Berberidaceae > Berberis > Berberis vulgaris. Next base: position 16,645,431 of record OY747133.1, read on the forward strand.
AACACTTTTCTTTCTAATACTTATTGTATTCTCCAGTTAACTCTCAATCTCTTATCTATTGGTCAATTGTTTGACTTAAGTCTTACTGTCATTTTTTTTCTGTTTCTGGTTGTGTACAAGATCCAAAGACGTCTAAAGACTGGACAAACTCTTGGGATAGGCCTTAAGGTTAGACGACTCTTTGAGCTAATCAACCTCCATATTTCATCTCACTTTTTCGTTCAGTTAGCAGCTCCAGTCTCATCCACCCCGTCTAGTAGTCTCTGGCATTCTCGCCTTGGTCATGCTTTTGTTAATCATCTTCAATCCTTAGTAATTAGTGGTCATTTAGGGTCTGTCAGTAAAGAGCAATTTGATTGTGTTCCTTGTCAACTTGCAAAACAATCAGCATTACCATTTGATAACAGTGAATTTTTTTTCTTCTGCACCCTTTGACTTGATTCACTCTGATGTTTAGGGTCTGTCTCCCACTATTACTATGGGTAGTTTTAGATACTTTGTAATTTTTGTTGATGATTACTCTCGTTACATGTGGGTTTTTCTAATGGCAATCGATCTAAATTACCTCATTTATACTTTGATTTTGCTATTGTGGTCAAAACTCAATTTTCTTGCAATATCAAAGTGTTTTGTGCTGACAATGTTGCCGAATACACTGATTCTGGGGGTCCTTAGCTTTCTTCGCCAACATGGCTTTTTTCCTCATTGTTCTTGTCCAGGCACTTCTCAATAAAATGAACGCGCTGAGCGCAAAGACCGAGACATTTTCAACACTGTTCGTGCTCTTCTCATATCTACTCCATGTCTTTGAGAATTTTTGGGGTGAAGCTACTCTTACATCCGTTTACACCATGAATCGTGTTCATTCTCCTATCCTTGGGAATTCAATCGCCATTTGAGCGTTTTTATGGTCAACCTCCTAACTATAGTACTGTTAAGGTATTTGGTTGTTCTTATTTTGTTCTTCTTCAACCTCATTAGCGCTCAAGGTTGGAACCTAGATCTCGCCTATGTTGTTTCATTGGATATGGTATTGAACACAAAGGCTACAGATGTTGGGATCCTCACTCCAAACGCCTCTGCGTATCCTACCATGTTGTTTTCTGGGAACACAAAATGTTCTCCTCCATCTCCAAGTTTTACATACCGCACGCTACTACTCCTCTCCTATTCACTTACACTTCTGCAGATATTTTTCCTGACACTCCTGATATGGACTCTTCATCTGAGTCGACATCTCCACCCACACATCCTATCTCCTCCTCACATGAGCTCTCCACCTTGCTCTCTCCTAAGCTACTTGTCTTATCCGATGGATCCACTCCAGCAGCTCCTGATCTCCCTTCTCGACGAAGTGACTGGGTAAAAACTCTTTTTGTTCACTACACCAAAAGGCCAATTTAGCTACAGGGAGGTGGCCACGGCTCTAAACAGTTGGTTTAATTGCCACGGCTAAAAACCGTGGCTATAACGGCCAACGGTTTAAAACCGTGGCTAAAAACAATACACCAAAAAAGTTGCAACGGTTTAAAACCGTGGCTATAGCTGCCAACGGTTTAAAACCGTAGCTATTTTCTATAGTTTCGCGCTTTACTTGGAGGGAACAGTTTCGCGCTTTGGCGAAAATAATTTTGTGCTTTGGCGAAAAATTTTGGGGAAAAACAGACATGGGAAGGGAGAGGATACTGAGCTTTGGCGAAAGCATTTGGGGGAAAAACACAGTGGATAGGAGAGCAGATTTAGCGAAAAAAATTTGGGAAAAACTAGGGTTTTCGCCTTGCAGCTCCCTTTCTCCTCTATTCTTTTCTCACCTTTTTCTCTATCGTCTAACAGCACCATCGAAAGAGAGAGCACAAACACTGAGAAGAGAAATCCTGTCTTCTCCAAGCAAATGCCGAGAGATGGATTTGATGAAACTGTAAAGTCTAATTTCTCTAATACCCATTTCTTTTTCTTCTCTAATTGTGTGTATTTGATGTCTTTTTTAGTGTTTTAAAGACTGAGTTTTTTTTAACCCTTTTTTGTTCAATCAATTAGGATGATGAGTGACTACAAGGTGGAGATGATCAACGATGGCATGCAAGAGTTCTATGTGGATTTCCATGGACCTAGTGACAGTAAATCATCAAAACTTTTGATTTTATGTTTCATCTTTGGTTTGTTCTTAGTAAAAATCTGATATTTTTTATGTGTTTTAGTCTCTGAGTAATGGGTAGTTGTTGTTTTTGAAGTTTTGTGTCAATTAATCATGTTGATCTTGAGTAGATGTTCAAAGCTTTGTGGGTATTTGATGTTTTGATTCAATCATGTTGCTCACTATTGGATGCTTTTCTGTTATGGACTTTTCAATTAGATTGATTTCTTGAAATTTCAAAGTATGTTAAAGTCTTGTAGAATACTAGAACCTCATTTTTAATCTAATGGTTTTGTGCATTTGAGTCCATGATAACATGGTCTTTCTGTATGGTGGCATCACCTGTAGACTAGTTGTTTACTTCATTTCTTCAATGTCCATTTTGCTTGTGGGTTGGATGTGGTTGGATGTGGGTTTCCTTATCATGGAGGGGTATGGAGGATAAGGGTAGAGCTCCCTGATGCTTATCCCTACAAATCTCCATCAATTGGATTTGTTAATAAGATCTACCACCCAAATGTTGATGAGATGTAAGCCTATTGAATCTTAAAATGCCGTGTTTCGGTTTTGAGTTAATTTCAAGTGGTTGTGATTTGTCTATCTACGTAAGGAGAAATGTTATAACTGAAAATGTTTCATTGGGTTTCAAATTTCAGGTCAGGCTCTGTTTGTTTGGATGTTATCAATCAGACCTGGAGCCCCATGTTTGGTAAATAACAAACTAGATCATTGTCTTCTTTGAATAAGATTGTTATATTTTCGTCAAAGAATTAAATATGTTTTTTTTACACGGGCTGTAGTTTGTTGGTCATGTTCAGTTCCTGACAATGGATTTTATATGTTTCAGATCTAGTAAATGTCTTTGAAATGTTGATTGACAATGGATTTTATATGTTTCAGATCTAGTAAACTGATGTTTTAGGATTGGTGTTTTACAATGCTTAACATTTGTCATAAATACTGATGCAAACATGCTTGGAGTGTTGGTATAGAGTAATGGGCTGGGCATACTATAATAGTGTATCAAGGTTTATACTATAAACATGTTTTAAAGTTATTATAAGAGAATCATTCACTTTTATGCAATCTCTTGTTTGCATTTGGTGGTGTTTAAATTACTTTCATTTAGGCGATCTGTTTCAGACAGAAATTCCTTGAAAAAGGGTAAAAAGAGAAGGGCAAGTTAGAGGGGAAAAAAAAAACACTTGTAAAGATGCCCATTTTATTTTGTTTTAGTGGTGAAATATATTCCTTGTCCCGCCCATTCACATAATAGAATATTATTTTGAGAGAAAAAGTTTGGTTGAATGTCATTGTCAACCTCAATTTCGCCTGTAGGTCTTGTCTTCTCGTGGAAAGTGGCGATTCAAATGCAATATGATTTGTCGAGTTTCTAGTGAACTCGGAGGTATTTGGTGTTCTCTTACCCTAGTAGTATGTGGAAGACACCTCAATTCCTTACATCGCTTGCCTTGTGTGAGAGGAAGCGTGGGTTGGTAAACACAATGATGGTTTCACGAATTGATTTTATGGTTATGGGACTGATGTTTGTGCTCTTGGCGGGTTGGTAAACACAATGATGGTTTCACGAATTGATTTTATGGTTATGGGACTGATGTTTGTGCTCTTGGCAGTGTCGTTTACGTGGGAAGATTGATTCCAATGGCGTTGTAGCAGCTTTTCTAGAAGAGCGGCTGAATATGGGTCTCAATTTTATTCTATCTGCTGAGGTAATTCTTGTCTTTTCTTGCTTCTGGTTTATGTGGTTCCTAAGGGTGTCATTAATTCCAAAACAGTTTTTTTTTCTTATGAGAGAAGTACTTGTATCCTTTATTCTTGTTTTGTGAAATGCGGCGTGGGTGCCCAGAAACATGGCCTGTTTAAAGCTACTTCTTTACAATGATGCAGGTCTCATGGCAAAACTATTTTTGAAATTTAGTTACCTATATCTGTGATTAGTCAGTTTAAAGCTTTTAGTTTTACAGTGACTTGTTTGGTTGCAGATTGATCATCAAAAGAATGACTACAAATTTGGGTTCGGACTAATTGTGAGGCTCATGGCATTTTGACCTGTAATTGGAGATTCCATGTTTCAAGTCTAACACGAAAACAGAGTTGCGGTTAACCGCCCTTGCACTGAGAAGATTCTCCTTATTCTTAGCACAAACAAATGTGTATTACATAACTGGAGGTCGTGGTTTGTAAAAGTGGTATACAAGAGACACAAGTATAGTCAATGGATTTTAATATGTATTCATTAGTTTACTGCTTCTTGTCAATCAACATTTGGTTATTAATTGTAGTCTACTTATGTCCTTGGAGGTTCAGTATTGTCTACATGTTTCTGTTTTTCCTTTGTCTTCCTAACTTCTCAAATATTATACGGTCTTAATGCCTTCTATGTGATCCAGTTTGGTTACGGAAACTATACCATACCATAGAGATTACAAGGTGTCGCTACAAAGAGAAAAACTTCTTTTCAGGAAGGTATTTTCATGATGCATTTGTGTATTCCTTTTATTTATTTAGGCATTATCTCAATCCAACTTGGATTAGTGCAAGCAATAACATTTAATGATTCCTTGTTGACAGGAATTAGAAGATCCTATTATTTTAATTCACGAGAAGAAAATTTCAAGCATAAGTTCTATCGTTAAAGTACTAGAGTTGGCTCTAAAGGTTAGTAGTTCTTTTAGCATACCACATACATTTTATTCTTACCATATTTATTTATTTATTTATCTTTCTTGTCTGGGTTTTAGAGGCAAAAACCTCTATTAATTATTGCTGAAGATTTGGAGATTGATGTCTTGGCTACGCACATTTTAAATAAGCTCTGACTTGGACTCAAGGTAACATCATACAGCTGATATCTTACTTTTCCTTCAAATCTTATTTTAAGGATCACTTGCTGATTGGATGGAAAATGTTTGCTATGTGTAGGTCTGTGCAATTAAAGCTCCTGGATATGGAGAAAATAGGAAAGCCAACATGCAGGATCTTACCACTCTGACTGGTGCTACTGTGAGTATATATCATCTTAGTTTTTGGATCTTACCTATTGCTCTTTTATGCTACCTCTGATTATTTTCATTTTAGTATTTTTCTAGCTTTTTCTCAGCTACTGCTAATTATATAATATTTAATGGGTTATTGTTAGATTTACATTTTGGATTTTGACGCTTATGCTGGCTTATCTCTTTGAGGCACATCATTAGTGTTGTTGTACTAATTCTATGGTAGCATTATGGTTTAACATTGGGCCTTGTTAGGTTTAGCTGTTATTAGATGTGTTTAACCAGCTCATCAGGAGGGTTTATGCCTATCCGTTCAACTGACATGTTCCTTGCTTCATTTTTAGTGCCATGGAATTGGTTGATGCTGGAGTTCCGCTACCTCTTTTAGAACCTATGAGACAGACAATACTCCAAGTAGAAGGGGTCATGGTAAGTAGTCTGTATACACATCTCTTTTTTGGACTTGAGGCTTGGGGAATAACATTTCCATTGTCAGAATTATAGTTTGTCTTAGCCAGTTTTGTATATTCCTTATTAGTATTGGCATTTTGGCACACATGTCAAATTATCACTTTTATATCAATTATAATGACATCCCATTATCCTTAATCAGTGATGATTTACATACATCTTTTAGGCTAGGTTTGGTTTTAAAGAAAAACAAATCATGAAAGCAGTTAAAATAGAGGGGTGAGAAGAGTCGGAGATAATTTGAGGTTCGCGCTCTCTTCAACATTATGGAAATGAAAATTTGGTGTCTAAATGTTTCTATTGCACTAACACAGGGATGCCATCGATTGCGGGGAAGAAGAGCTGGCTCCTGCATATATCTTGATGTACATATTGAGGTATACCATTCTCATCCTCACTGTTTTTATTGCTGAATCAACTTCACTTCAATGTATAGTCTATGTACTTATATTCATGGTTGCATGTAGATCCTTTCTCAAGTGTTAGTGCAGCACATGACATTGGTGAGACTGTTCGTCATCAAATTCAAAGCTCTCATGCTGAAGTAGCTGAAGTTTTCATTCATATAGGTATGTTTTGTGCAAGGTTACTACTTGAATTGATCATGGGATATATTCAAATCATGAGTTTATGTATGCCACTTGGCAATAGTACTTAGCCAAGAAAAATACACTTTTTTTTAAACTTTGGATCGTCCAATTACCTAACTGACATCTCTTTTAAATACATTTTTATTGTGATGTCTTTGTAGATCCTTCGGTTTCTCAATTATCTCCCAGTGTAGCAGATCAACAGCATGGAGGTGTCTGTCCAAATGTCATCTTAGAGCGAAAAGATATTGAGCGCATTGTGCATGATGTTCTCTCATCAAAGTTCTTGGAGGTACTCATTCTATGGCTTAAGTGATATCTTAGATTGCGTTACATTTTTTTGTGTTATCACACTACCTGGTGGAGAGTATGTGTTCTTTTTAGTAATCTTAGAATTGATGAGGGTTTTGGCCAAATTGAGGCAGATTATGAAGTGGGGTTTTGATGGAATTACTGTTTTTGGTTTGATTTCGTAAATTCCCATTGAAAGAGTTGAACTTTTAAAACCCATAAAGAGAATCTCAGATACAAACCACCCAGTAAACCTGTTTGATATATCATGCTTTTATTTTTTTAACTCTCACAAGAAGGATAGATTGAAAAGATCAAAGATACAACCTGCAAAAAGTAAAAAAAGCTATCAAATTGAGTACCCCCAAACAAAGCCATATTTTGTAGAGTAAAACTGATTTTGATTAAGAAAATAATCGGTTGTTGGTGGAAGACCATGTTTAAAGTAAACACCAAGTGGTTTCATATGCAATGTTATTCTTAAACAAGTCTTTACTATGGAGAAAAAACCCAAACAAATCTAATTTCTGTCAATGAAACGAAGATGTTCAGATTCCGTGAATCCGCTGTTATATCATGGGGTGAAATTAAGGACGAGACAAGACACAGGGAACAATAAAACTCCAATTTACGAGTTTACTGGCCTGTCCGCTACAAACCTCAATCTCTAAGATTGATTTTTTGTCTGCCTTTAGGTAAGGCAGATTGGATTTCTTCTAAGCCCTTACCTCCATCCAGATTGTTTTGACTAATCCAATCCCTAAATTCCGAATGCTCTACTTTGCTCTTTACTAAAACTTCTATAACTTTTCTAGAGGAGAAGGGGATGATCCAGGAGTTACACTCGGTCGCAAAGTAATTTTCAAGGTGATAGATCTCTTGGTTGACACAAAAACCTTGGTTTTACTTTGATAGGTTGGGTTGGGAATGTGAGAGAGGTTACAAATGTGGCTCGACAAATGTTTTCACAAAAAAATTGAACTCTAGAAAACAATATTATTGAGTGATAGACATAATACTATATACTACTGAACACTGAACAAAGAGCTTAATTTTAATATGTAGTATGCAAATATTTCTAAAATATTGATGTGCTTATGTTCCAAAATAAACTACGTTTGCTCCTCGAATAAAAAACATACTATTCATTATGCTTGGTTCAATCTGTACTGATAATAATTTTGCTCTAGTTCTTATTGCTGCTTGAACTATGCATTCATCCATGGTTTTGTTTCTTTGTCAATTATTTTCAACTCTCCTTTGAGTGCTTTTGTTATCTTTGTGAAACAGGTTAAACAACTATTAGTGGATGATCCAGGGAATTCTGAATATGCCGACATGGAAAAAGAGCTTGTAGATGTGAGCTGAATTTGAAGTTGCTCCCGTTTTGTGCATTGATCAATTCACTTATTTTTCTACCTGTCTAATGGTTTTTTTCTGACGTGTGCGGAAAATATTTGAAAGCTGTAGGATCTTTAGAAAATAAAGTGATACCGAGTCTTCAGTAGATGTGTGTTTGTTATTCTGGATTGCTCTCTTTTCTTTTTCATATTTTTCTTTTTCTCCCTCTTTTCAAGAAATCATTATGTTGTTCAAACAGGGCAGCATGAATGGTGTGGATGTCTCGTGGAGTTTTTTTGTGTTTTATTTACCTTAAAAGGTGAGGATGGTGTTTATATTAAAGGAGTCTTGTACATGCAATCTGGAAAGGAATCTTGCCCATCACTTGTATCTTGGTTCTTGTGCAGGTGTTGTACCGTCATGGCTTGCATGCTTGCCCCTCTCCTGATTTCAGATGTTAATGCTCAGATTCTAAGTTCACATTTCAAATTGATGTTTGGTCCTTATATGTGTTATGGCTTTTCTAGTTTATATATTTGTTACATTAGCGGGATGTAGGTAATTGGGTTGACGGAGGAACTTTAAGCGACTGCAAAGCAAAGTGAGATTTCTGGAGTGAATACTGGAACAAGTTCTGGGAACACCCCTGATGGTACCTCTCGATATGCAACGGTAATTTTTTTTTAGTAATATCTGAATTATACTTTTATATTATTTTCTTTTGTCATTAAGCTGGATGAAGTGAATAGGAATCATGACCATATTCATAAGCTTCTTACAATATATTGCAAGATCTCAGGTTCCATTAAAAGCATGAAATAAATATTATAATTCTTACAATGCATGTAAACTTTTTTTTTTTATCATGGTTATATTTTAATCTGTTTTTGTTTATGGTCTGTAGGGGCTGTTCAAAGCATGAAATAAATATTATAATTTTTGGTTAATACAATGCCGCGAGTTTGCGTCGAGATTCCTACATGCATTTCAGTATACATAATGTTTGTGCTGCAATGCAGTATAATGCATGTATTACTCCATCATATTATATATAGAAGAATTGGCTTTAAAGCAACATTTTTATATATAACAACTATAAAACATCATAAAATAATATAAGTAATTTAACTAAACACAGTTTCATATTATCACCCTCATCTCTTTTGTGCATGAATGGAATGCAGGCTGCTAACACAAGTGCTGTTACTAAAGGGAGCAGGTTGATATATGTTGCAGAGTGCTATGTTGTTACATGTAATGTTGTTTAGGAAGAATTTCTGTTAGATTAGTTGTCAATAAATGTAGTACTATAAATAAGAGAGCATAAGAGAGAAAAAGGAATTCATTTGATTTGTAAGAAAAATTATACACTTGAGCATTTGCTCTACAGGAGATTAGCTATCTTGAATTAGCTTTCTTATTGAATACAATCCATTCCATTTACTGTCATCAATCCAGAATTACAATTACAAGTTCTTCAGTCTGTAATTTTTCTTCATTGCCTGTATTGCATCACTGTCAGTAGAACTGCATTAAAAAAAATTAAAAATTAAAAAAAAAAAAAAAAAAATTGCCACGGCTTAAAACCTTGGCTAATTATTGCAACGGCTAAAAACCGTGGCTAGTACTGGCCACGGCTTAAAATCGTTGCTAAAACTATTGCAACGGCTTAGAATCGTGGCCATAACTTGCAACGGTTTTAAGTCGTGGCTACGCCTGGCCACGGCTTAGAACCGTGGCTAAGATTGTTGCAACGGTTTATAACCGTGGCTAAATCATCAACCGTCCTCGAGATAAAACCGTTGCTAATATTTTTGCCACGGTTTTTAGCCGTTACTGGGGATTTAGCGACGCCTCTACAGCCCACGGCTCTAAACCGTGACAATGGGTTACCCCCACGGTTTAAAACCATTGCTAATGGGTATTTTTGGTGTAGTGGTTCATCTTCGTGATTTTGTTGCATTTTCCACTATTCTTTCTCACCATGAACCTCAATCTTATCGTGAAGCTAGTTTTGACCCTCATTGGAAGAAAGCAATGACTGATGAACTACAGGCACTAAAAAACACTCACACTTGGGATCTAGTGGACTTGCCAAAAGGCAAACATGCTATGGGATGCAAATGGGTTTACAAAATTAAAACTCACTTTGATGGGTCTTGATCGGTTCAAGGCTAGGCTGGTAGCTAAGGGGTATACCCAGGAGTATGGGATTGACTATGAGGAAACCTTTGCTCCACTTGTCTGTCTCACTTCAGTCTGCAACTTAATTGCATGTGTCATAGTTCATCGTTGGGGATTATTTAAGATGAATGTGAAAAATGGTTTCCTTAATGGTGATATCACAGAAGAAGTTTATATGCATCCTCTTCATGGTTCTCATCATCCTCCACAACAAGTTTGCAAACTTCGCCTAGCTCTTTATGGTCTCAAGCAAGCTCTTCAAGCTTGATTTGCCAAGTTCAGCACCATTGTTGGGGATTTCGGATTCACTTCTAGCTCACATGATTCTGCCATTTTCATTCGCAAATCGAACCAGGGTAATATTCTTCTTCTTCTTTATGTAGATGATATGATTATCACCGGTGATGACACATCCAAAATCTTGAATCTCAAGACTTATCTCAGTCAGCAAGTAGAGATGAAAGATCTTGGGAAGCTTAATTACTTTTTGGAGCTTGAGATCACTTCTAACTCCGAGGGATATTATCTCTCTCAAGCTAAGTATGCTTCTAATCTTCTTACTCGGGTGGGACTTACAGATAGTAAGACATGTACCACTCATCTTGAGCCCATTTCTAAACTCACTCCTATGGATGGCACAACTTTGGATGACCCCACCTTATTTCGCCAGTTGGTTGGGAGTCTAGTTTATCTGTCCATATTGTCAGTCAATTTCTCTCTGCTCCTCGCACACCTCATTATGCTGCAGTTCTTCGTTTCACGATCTTCATTTCTCTGGATGACCACACTAATCATTGATTTACCACTGACTATTGTTTCTTCCATGGTGATTCACTTGTTTCTTGGCACGGCAAGAAGCAAATCGTAGTCGCTCGATCTAGCACAGAAGCTGAGTATCGTGCTCTTGTTGATACAACTCAGGAACTTCTCTGGCTCCGCTGGTTACTTGAAGACATGGGTGTTACTCATTCTATTGTCACTATCATCAACTGCGATAATCAAAGTGCTATTTAGATTGCTCACAATGATGTCTTCCATGAACGCACTAAACACATTGAAATTGATTGTCACTTTGTACATCATCATCTCACTCGTGGCACCATTGGTCTATTATTCGTTTCTTTTACCAATCAAACTGTAGACATTTTCACTAAAGCACATCCTCCTGGCCACTTTCAGGATTTAGTTTTCAAACTCAGGTTGATCTCCATTTTACCACCTTGAGTTTGAGGGGGGTTGTTAATGTATGAATGAATAATTCATGGTTTAGTCCCACATCGGCTAAATTAGGATGTTAATGTATAGAATGTACAAGTCATGGTTTAGTTCCACATTGGCTAAATTAGGACTTTTTCCCTTCTCAATCCCATAAATAGGACACCTCCTCTTGTATACAAATAACACCATTCGATAAATCTCTCTTATCTTTGTATTTTCTCACTTCCTCTATTTCAACAAATAAAAAAAAAACCCAAATAAGCTCAATCACAACAACACACATATCAGTGTGGACATCCTAGTCACGCGGAATTACATCTTCAACCATGAAACTTAATGGGGATACTTCATACTCAATTTGGAACTAGGATTCAATACGCGGTGCTTGTTTTTATTCAACACTTAGCACTCTTTTAGGTGGTGTTTATTTTTTTAAGTGTTCAGAAGCTAACGTCTAACTAGAGTTGGAAGTTCTGAATGAACTATTTGTTTCACTTCTGAATGGGTTGTTGATTAGAAGCTGTGTTGTTTTTAGGTGCCGATTTGAAGTTGTTTGACATTTTTGTCCATCGTCACAACTCCCACCGCCACCACAAACCACTAACATTAACTCCCCTTCTCCACCCGTTTTCCCTCCTCCGAACACCATAGAGATCCCCCTTCCACTACCACCAAAATCAACCCTATAACCCCCTCCATTCTTATACAATCTCAAGAGATAGAAGGAAGAGAAGGAAGAAGAGGAGGAGGTGGAGGAGGAGGAGGGGAGGGTGGTGGTGGCGGTTGCTACACTGCTCACATGATAGAGAGGAGGTAAAAAAGAAGGGATGGTTGGTGGAGAAGAGGGGTAGGACAATAGTCATTACAAATTCATTGTGAGGTTATTATTGGAATGAATTTTCGTTAAGTATTCAGTGCTAAGTGATCAACACCTTCATGTTGCTTACTTAAATCATAAGTTCAACTTTTGATTAGAACTAAAAACAAACACCCTAAACTGGGTGTCCCACTTCTTATTAAAACTTTTGATTCTATTAGAACAAAAAACAAACGCCCTCTTAGCGTTTACTAATAATGTTTTGAATAAAATCTACATAAAACTTTGCTTTTGATTAGAAGTTAAAAATAAACACTTGGTCAAAATGAGCCATTTCTCATTCAACAACAAAGTGATAACTAAAAATAAATGCCACCTAAGTCTCCTGCAGATTTACTGTTGTAGATCATTAATTTGAGCTTCTATTGGATTGTAGGTCTGCATTCAACAGTCCAGTAGATCCCCCACCATAATAGGCCAATTTTAGGGTGCTACACCAATTTGTTCAAATATTAGTGGATCCCCTCACTTTTTGGTCAGTCACAGTCTCTGCATCCTAATCGTTATGTTTCGCATGTGTCATGCACATGCCTCCCAAAAAATTTCATAATGCCTAAATTGGTCATTTTTGTGATATGTAAGTGTATGAAATGTATCTCGAGGACAATTTAAGGATTCTAATAAAAACCACATTTTTCATCTTATTCCTTAACTTAACTTTTCTTCTTCAACATCCACTCATTTTGAACCTAAACCACCATTATCATGCCCTCACCTCCATCATTGTACCCCCAACATGATCGATGGAACCATCTCATCCAACCACCACACTGTAACCTTGTTCCACCTCCAACTGAACCACCACTACTATAAGAGTGAGGCCTAATGATTAGGTCACTGGTTGTTACAATCTCCTATTTTCAGGCTTCGTTCAAACAAACAATGAGATAACAATGGGAGGAAACATCTTCCCTATGTCAAGTTATGGTGGTTCCCAATATGATATTAGCATTCTTGTCTGAAAGGCAAACACCATTTCTCACCAACACATTTTGAAATAAATAATACTAATCCAAAATAAAAATTGGATAATTCGGTTTCTGGCATGGAGTGTTCAAAATTAGAAATCAGATCAAGTTCTTAAGGACATTTTCAATAATATCCTAAGGCATGAAATTTCAAGTTTGTTGTAATTTCAGGGAACGGGTGGATGCAATTTGGGAATGATTATGTGTTAGGGTATTGGCATGCCTTTCTCTTCTCATATTTGGCTGATAGTGCCTCCATGATTGAATGGGGTGGAAAGGTTGGTATTGCAGGGGTAATTATAGCTGGCTTTGCAGGACAATTAAAAGGTTAGTGGGATAATTATATTACTCCCATACAACAAAGCATTTTTCAATCTGTAAAAATTGACTTCAATGGACAACCTATCAAAGCTGAAAATGGTGAAAACATTCCTAATATTGTCAGTACTTTGATTTTCGTTATTCTTAAGCATTTCATAGGCGATCCCTCAAAATTCCAAGATAAATCTCGTGATCTCCTTATGATTATTAGATGCAAATCTCTTAGTCGATTCAAATTTTACAATGGTGTGTTCCTAAAGAAAGTTATGCATCAAAATGAAGCTAACAATCCTTTTTGGAAAAGGAAATTTCTTTCAGGATTACCTCTTGTTTTTGCAGAAATCGTTAGAGATAAGCTGCAATCTGATTACAATGGCGATATTCCTTTTGAACGACTTACGTTTGGAGACTTAATTGCTAATATCAATGAGGTTGCTTTGCAACTCTGCAATGATATCCGTCTCAAAACCCAACTTAAAAGACAAAACATTTCTGGTTCTAATGAACTTGGATCTTTTTGTCAACAGTATGACTATGAGCCCTTAGCAAGACATTTCCCTAAGAATTAAAAACAAAAGTATCGGTCTCATCCAGCCCGACACTTTAAGTCCAAAAAGAATTATGGCCCAATATAATAACTATTACAAAAAGCCCATTAGACACGGCACACACAAGCCTACCCATTTTTCAAAACACAAAGGCCCAATTGTTCAAAAACCCATTTGTTTCAAATGTGGTAAGCCGGGTCATTATGCAAAAAATTGTAGAACAACCCAAAGAATTCATGAGCTCAACGCTGATGAAAACATTAAGCAAATGTTCACTACAATTTTACTCAATTCTGAGTCTGAATCTAACCCATCTGATGATGACCTACAGTTTATCAAATAAGTTACGATTCCATTTCTTCTGATCATGAAGAATCTGATCAGGATCATTGTGCTAAAGCTTGTACATGCAATGCTTTAAACACAATCAATATGCTCTCCAAAACTAAAGAATCAAGTATTCTTTTAGATTTTGTTGATCGAATTGATGATCCCAAACTCAAAACTGAGAATTTGACTCATATCAAAAATACAATTACTCACAAATCGGTTCCTGAAATCATGAACCCTTTTTACAATCACAAAGAAATCATCAATAGATTCAGAACTCCTTCTCAGCATTCTGTTTCTATTCCTGATTTACAATATGAAGTTAATATCATGAAAAAAGAAATTGCCCAGCTTAAGCAAGGTCAAACTTGGCTTACTCAACAGTTGTTGAACCAACAGGTTCAAAATGCAATCTCTGTTCCTGATATTCCTTCTTCTTCAAATCAAGAGGTTCAACCAACAATTGAACCAGCTTTTCTCAATGAATTAAATATAGTCACCTATCACAAATGAGATATTAATGTGACCCTTATTATTAATAAGAATTTCACAATAAATACCTTTGCTCTTGTGGATTCCGGTGCTGATTTAAACTGTATTGCAGAAGGAGTTATTCCTTCTCAGTATTATGAGAAAACGATTCAACAACTATTTACTACTAATAGTAAATTAGATGTTCAGTACAAACTTGTTGGTGCTCATATTTGCCAAGAAAAGATTTGTATACAACAGGATTTTCTGTTAGTTAAGGATATGTCTCAAAAAATGATTTTGGGAACACCATTCCTAACTACTCTCTATCCTTTTGATGTTACAAGTGAAGGTATTTCTACCAATATTCTTGGTAATAATATTATCTTCAAATTCTTGTGCAAAACAAAAACTGCTGAAATTAATTCTCTTAAATTGGACAAATGTTTTATCAATTTTATTTCTCAAAAAATACAACATTTTCATTTTCTCAAAAATGAGATTGCTTATCGAAAGATCGATGATCAGCTCAAAGACACACAGACACAATCCCGTATTGTTCATTTTAAAGAACAATTGACCTCAGAACTCAGTTATGATCTTCCAAATGCTTTTTGGAATCGCAATCGTCATATGGTTCGTTTACCATATGATCCTTCTTTTAGTGAATCTAAGATTCCTACGAAAGCTCGTCCTATACAAATGAATTCCGAATTAATGGAATTTTGCAAATCTGAAACCCAGAGTTTGCTTTCAAAAAATTTGATTCATCATTCCAAAACTCCTTGGAGTTGTGCAGCCTTCTATGTCAGAAAAACTGCTAAACTCGAACGAGGATCTCCTCATCTTGTTATCAATTACAAACCCTTGAACAAAGTTTTACAATGGATTAGGTACCCAATACCTAACCAAAGATATTTTAAATCTTGTTTCCAAACAGATTTTCGCCAGATGGTAAGGTCTTTTGTCTGCTTTCGATTTTGATATTGAGTATATAAAAGGAGCTAATAACTCTCTTGCAAATTTCCTGACAGGAGAATTCTTACAAAAATGAGCTCTCAATCCTCTTCTTCCTTCAGACCTCCTCCTCCTCCAAAACCTCAAACAAAATCCCAGTATGCTATGAAGCCTTCTGCTTCACAGCTCAAGACCCCCTTTTCTTATGCCCTGTCTCTTACAAATCCTTATCAACCTCTTACATATGCAGACGAATCAAGCTTTGCAATGACAAGCTTCCCAAAACCTCAAGTTCCTCCTCCAAATCCCTATCTTACAAAGCCCTGCTTGGATCTGATCACAATGATCGAACCATGTTTTTATTCTCTTACAAAAGATTCTCATGCAATTGCGAAGAATCTCTTCAATACAAATGCCCTTTTTGAGGAATTTGACATCCTCAAAACTCAAGAGCTCTATGAGTTCATACTGGTCGACACTGACTCGGTTGTGATAACTCATCACCGAGTTCCTTCTCATCCTGAGAAGATTTCTCATTCCAAATGTCAAATCATGAAGGTCTTATCTGAAGCCGATTGGAAGCAACATCCTCGCTTCCATAAGAAGTTTTCAGTTAATTACCTCCCAGCTTTCTACAATTATCTGGACTACAAGCATGCTTGGTCCAAAGTTTTCTTTGTTTTTTTCTCAAAACTGTTCCCATTCTTGGTTTTTTCTCATTTGTCACAAATTCTTACAAAGATCTGTCCCTCTCTGGTTCCAACACTCTTGGTGGAATCATTTTGGTCCTCTTCAAGATATCTTGCCTTCGTTTGTTAATGAATGATGACAATTTTTCAAAAGCAAATTCAATCCTCCAATCCCAGTACCTCAACAGGTACTATCTTTTTGGTTTTTTGTCAAGTTCAAGCTCTCTTAGATCTGCTGTTGGGACTACACTGTCACAACTCTTCCCGGTCCAAACCAATCGACTCAACCTCCTCTTTGGATCTGCCGTCATTACAAAGTCAAATGGTGGTCATCGTTTGATCACTCCCATGCTACAAAAGAAGTTGTTACAAGATTATTTTCAGGAAAAGAACAGTCTCCTGCTCAGCCTCTAGTCAATCCAATACAAGTTCCTTTAGAAGCAAAACTTCTTCGACAGTTCATCAAGAAGCAACTTCAAGGCAAACCTACAAAGGCTCAACTGTTGGGAACTATGTCAAAGATCTGTGCTGAAGATTCAGACGATGACGAAGCTCCTACAGTTCCTCTCAATGAAGATGATTGTTTTGGCATTTTTTCGCCACATGCATGAATCTGACCCTATCATTGTGTTTTAAGTCATCATGACTTTTGCCACAATTTTACAAAGGCATATGCCACCTCCACTACAAGACAAGGTCTCTTTTGGCCAACAAACAGCATCATTACAAAGCAACCACGTGAAGCCACTATTCACGCACTCAAGTCAAAAGTTGAAGCATCTTCAACTATTCCAACAACTATAATTACTTCAAAACAAAGCTTCTCCATCCGGCTCTTCCATGATTACAAAAGACAAAATGTCCACTTCTCACCCACTTTCCACTTTGTCACGAGAAGCTTATCTTCTCAATTTTTGTATTTCCTGAAGGCTATAAGAGCCAGTTTATTTCTCTTAGTTTAGCATCCGGTTTTTCTCCCATGTAACCCTTTACTCTTTCCTGTAAGTTTCTATCTCCTAAGTCTTTCCTCTGTATTTCTATTTTCAATTAATATAAGCATGCATTGTTCACTTCTCTTCTGTTTTATTAAAACCTCTTACGATCTAATTTTGTTGAACATCTCGTTATACTAGATTAAACCCTAGTATCGATACCGTTCACTTATTTATATTTTAAGAATGTTTTAAATAAATTTATTTAGACTTATTTTTGTTAAATTTGTGTGTTTATCTTCTGTATTTTCATCTTCTATCCTATCAGTTTATCTGTTCTTTTGCGTTGATCTCTTTGTTGGAAAATTCTAGGGGTCGAGGGAGGGAACGAGGGAGGGAGCGAGGGATGGGTGAAAGCCACCCATCCGCCTCAAGATGAGCGTCATCGCACATCTCAAATTTGATGCGCGCATCTCGAGGCAGATGGGTGGTTACCACCCATCCCTCGCCCCCTTTCCCTCGCTCCCTCCCTCGCTCTGTAGCAAAGCTCCTCTTTGTTAGCTGTTTTAATAAGTATGCCAAAACTATATATAAAATGATAGGCTTTTGTATTAAAAATATGTAAAACTATCAATGGACAATTTTGTAAAAATCGTAGGGTAAAATCAATTAAGTAGGAAACTTTGGATATACTTTCAAATCCTAATAAGGAAATTAATTATCCACTCCTAATCTTATCTAAATATTAATAAGGAATCTCTAAAGTACTGGATGTAGACTCTCTTTCAAGTTCCAGATGTGTCAACAAGCTTTGGAACAACACCATCTTCGATCCATTTTTTGCTAGTCGTCATCATCATCAACTTATCACCAACAACCAAAACAACATTAGTGTTGGTTTCATTGTTTTACTGCAACCTCGCAAAGAATCTGATTGTGAGCTTTACTACGCAGAATATGATGACAAGAAGGATGAATTTTACAAGATGGTGAAGATTAAACATCCCCCTATCAAGTACGAGTATAGTTATGAACAGGCCATTTATAGGTTCGTGTAATGGTTTGATTTGTATATACGATTCAACAATCAATGATCCTATTTACATATCCAATCCAATCACGCGGGAGTGCAATGATCTTCCAAGGTTCAGTAAAAATAATTACTTGTCTGGATCCATGATTGGTGGATTTGGATATATATACTCCGTTGAGCAATGAGTACAAGGTGGTTAGAATGTATGTTCGTGCAAATGGATCGTATACAGGATATGCTCAAGTTTATACTTTTGGGAAGGATACTAAGTGGAGGAAGATAAAAACAGAGTACCCATTAGCGTCCCGGTGGCCAGGTGTGCTTGCAAATGGAGCTCTTCATTGGTTGGCTGAGAATTTCGACAAGATTGTGGCATTTGATTTGGCGGATGAAAAGTTTCTTGAGGTTCCACCACCTCCATGCTTTTCTGTAGATGATGGTAAGCCTGTTTTCAGTCTACAAGTATTGGGTGGATGTCTGTGTTTGAATGAGCATTTTATAGATGGGCATATAGAGATATGGATGATGAAGAGTTATATGGATGAAAAGTCGTGGACTATGGAGTTCATGATAGAAGGTCGACATTATGATTTCTACTCACCTTTTGCACTCACCGGTCATGAACTTCTGCTGTGGCAGTGGCGGCACGAAGGATCTGTTTCTCTAGTTGCTTATATATGACTTCGAAAATGGAGCAATGGGAGAAATAGAAGACTATGGACAACCGTGCAAATTTGAGGCTTTTACTCACATGAAAAGCTTCATCTCACTCAAGGCTTTAGTCGAAAAATAGAGAAAGATTGCAGCAAAAAGCGAGCCAACTGTATCGAAGAAAATGTTGAAGAGAAGATTTACGTGAAATAGTTAATCTTCTTCATTTGCTCTATTTCTCTGTTGTCAAATGTTTTAATTACTGAGTCTTCGATCAGAGTTTGAATCATACTTCTTTATCTCTTTAGTTGATGTATGATTTCATGAGTTTCTAGTACAATCCTAGCTAGCTTGGGGTGATGTTTGTTTTCTTTATATATTGATGAACCTGAACGGAGTTTTATATAGATAACATAATTACATGATAAGGATTGATCGCTATTATTGATTCGACACTAAACCCCTATTATATTTAATAGTTCCAAACAAACATAATTCTCATGTTTTCACAGTACGATGAGTCTCATATAGACAAAGATCTATAGCATTGGAGGTCCACAATTTTGAGTTGTGCTACAAAAGACGAGCATACAAGAGGGGAATGGGAAGTGCCTGAGAAACTTGCTGAAGAGTCTCAAAAGAGTTATGGGAACATATCACTCCCTCCAAATTTCTTCTGATTTTGTGATCTAAGCTGGGCCATCTAACCATTGGCTTTGTTACCACTGTTTCAAAAAAACTAAATAATGAAATTTAGGAAACTGAAAACAATTATAATAGTAATAACAAATGCCAAATCTTCTATGCACCTAAGTATTTTAGCAAGTGTTTAGGTAACTTGAGGTTTAAAGGTTGGCAACTTTTTGTGAGTTGGGGTTGGTAACTTAAGTGAGTAGTAACTTAATTTTGTATACATGTCACAACTCATACCATAGTACATTTGTATATATCAAGTGGCAGTTAATTTTTTATTGGGTGATAACCTCTTATGAATATATTTACATCTAAATTTGTGTATGTACCGAAACATTCATCATAGATAAAATAAGGAAATTAACATACAGGTTAAAAAAATGTATACTATATAATGCCCAAAACATTGAAAGTAAAACTTCAAATTTGAAAAAAAAAAAAAAAGATTGAAATAAAAAATGACTAGAAATACAGCCATAAAAAACAAAAAAAAATACATAACCTTATAAAGTAAAAAAATAAAAACAAAAAAAAAATAAACAAAAAAATTCGAAATTAGACAAAATACATAACATGGATCAAATGAAAATATTGAAAAGAAAAAAAAAGTTATAACACGTTCCTTATTAGAACTTCAATCCTATATCTTTTTAGTGGAAACCAACAATAAGATTTGAAAACTTTGAGAGAGACCTAGTAATGGATTATTTCCATGAGGATCGACATCATGTATCTGAGAAGAAACCAATAGGAGATTCAAAAGAAAAAATGCGCATCTTTGTAGAAGAAACTACAATGTTAAGGCTAATTAGTACGTGAGAATATTTTGAACTACGTTTGGAGTAAAAAAACTATGATACCAAAGAGTGGAAACCTAAACATTCATTTTTAAAAGGAGTTTACTTAATGATTAAATTGCCTTTTTTGGATAAAACAAATTCATAAAATTAATTGTTAGGGTTTATATAAAAGATGAGGTTCAAGTTTGACTTTAGTTTTCAGCAAACAAAATCTATATCTCCCTCAAGAAGAGGAATGCACATTTCTAGGAGAAACAACATTATTACGACTTTTGTAAAAGTGTTAGCACGCAAGAATCTTTGAAACTGTATTTAGAGTTAATAAGCTACAATATTAATTAGACAGTGGAAAACCTAAACATTCGCTTCTTAAAGGAGTTTACGTAAAGACTAATTGCCACTTTAAAAAAAAAATTAATAGTATTAATTGTTAGGGTTTCCAAGGAACTAGGCTAAAGAGCATCTCGTAGATTCTCGACTCGTTACACTTAATTTATAAATGTTAGTTGAGGTGATGTCTAAGTTTGATTTGAGTTTTCTACTCAACAAACCTTGTATATCGATGGGCTATTTTGTTTTTACTTAGTTTCTTGTGTTATGATTTTCAAACTCTTGAGCCAATCTACATCAAGACAATTTGAATTTTTATATCAAAAAACCTTCGACCAAGTTATTAGATTGAGTACTGGACGAAACTCCCACATTTTTAAAGTATTATCATGCTCGTCAATGTCAAATCATCCATAGCGAGTTGATTGGAGTCCAAGTTTTGAGACAAACTTGTTAAAGGATTGTTGAGAGGCAATTGATATGCTATATTTGGAAATGATATGATTTCTTAAAACTATATATGTGCTTATCACTACACCAAAATGGGTAATTAGTAACATCAATATTTTTTAATTTGTAAGTCTTGATTGTGTTACATGTCTTGTAATACAAAAAAATGTTACTAATTATTAACTTAAGTTACTATTAGTAATTTTATAAATATATTATTTATAAAAATAACTAAGAAATAAAAAATCATCATCAAAGCCCATTCCTGATATTAAGAAATAAAAAATATTTACTTAAATTACTCTAAAATGAGAAATTATAACTCGACCAACACTCCATTTGAAACTTCTCTCACCCAAACTTATTTCAAAGAGAGGTTAACAATTCATTTCAAACCCATCGATCGATCTCAATCAAAATTCCATAGATTTTCTCTCCATCGATTCACTCTTTCGATCTCCATCAATCGATCTCAAACCTCCAGCAATTCCATCGATCGTTCTCTCACTTTCCCTCTCGTGATCTCTGGTTTCTTCTTCGTTCGATTTGCATTTGAGCAAAGACAAACCTCTATTACTTCTCTTCAAAGCTTATTCGATCGCTCTCATTTTGCTTTCAACACTTTGTTCAATCGCTCAATTTGCTTAAACCCCTGTGTGTTTTAGGTTCATTAAGGGATTATTTGGTCCAGATCGGTGTTCTTTTACCTTAACAACTCGTAAAATTCTTCGATCATTTTTTCAAACAAGTTCAGATTCTCTGTAATTTGGACGATCAGACACCTAAATTTTTTTTTGCAAGTTGCGAGTTTGTATACGCTTTTCAGGTATCGATTTCATGTTTTGTCTGAATTTGTCTTTCAATATGATCCATTTATACCGATAAATATGGTATTTCCGGCATATAAGCGATATTTATGCAAATTAGATACTTATGCTGAGTTGTTGACCAGGTAGTTGTTTACATGAATTTTTTTGTGATTTTCTTAACGTCACGTTACAATCAATCACTTGGATGACAAAAGCCCTAATCAATCTTTTCCTTCAGTCTAGATTTCCTGCAACTGAAGGAAGAAACATGAACCTTGCTGATGGTTATTTTTGTACTATATTGTTATGAAAATATTATAAGCTCGATGTACCTAAATCTTAAAAGAACGTACCACATTCGGCACTTGGAACGAAACAACAAACTGACAAGGAAATTATACTTGTTTATTTGCATGACAGTGGAACGTATCAGTTTATTTGCATGTTTCTCATTATTTGCTTATGAATGTCAGGACGAAATCAATAAAGACGACCTTTATAATTTTTTTGTACAGACTTGTGATATATTGTATTATGAAGTATTGGACATTCCTTTGCCACAATTTCAAGGTTTAAAAACTTTGAAGGTTGCCTATCATCAAGCAACAAAGGATGAATGTGTATGCATGCGGGTTCTAGAGTATTTCTCACACGTAATATCTTGATTATGTCTCATTCAGCTGTCTGTTATTTCAGGTAGTGATCCACAATATTATATTGCCTAACCAGAGCACTGTAGGGGACGTGATTACTGACCTAGAAACAAAGGTAGTAATTCTTCATGTCATCGTGTGTTCATCTTCTATCATCTATCCCTTTGTAGTATAGTTGTATTATTCTAGGAAACTTTAGGTAAATGGTTTTTTGGACCTGGATTTGCACTTCTTGTTCTAGTTGCCGCAAAAACTCCACCGCTTGCATCTGTTTGGTTCGTGTAGTTGTTGACTTAAAGTCTTTCAATCACTCCACTTCCTAGTGAATCTTCAGGTATGTTGATTTGAAAACAGAAAAGTTGTGTTATTTTGTTTTCAATATATCATTACTTTTACTTTCCCTTTCCCTTTCCTTATTTCCTTCATTTGTTTCTTGATGTGATCAGGAAGTCGCTCCACAGTATGTGGGAGTTCTACATGGTACTATTAGATACATAGTTCATCAACTCTATTCCCTGTGATGTTTATCTTATGTTCACTTTTATGTACACATCTAGGGAGAATTCAATTTCACCAAAAGAAGTGTGCATTCGTCCAAACTCACTAAAAGGTATTGAAAAATCAGATATCTAGCATTTATTTTCTGGGTATATATGATAATGTTCAGAGTTACACTAGACACTTGATATCCGTTTTAATTGCAAAGTTTTGTTGATATTTCAAAGTATTCTATTATTTTTTTTCCAAGTTGATACCTTACAATGTGAGTGATTGATGCGTCAATGTAATGGACAAAATACATGATCTCTTTATTTCTCCTTCTTCATCCTTCCCTTTTCTTTCTCCTTTCTTTTCTTTCAATTCTTCGTCATTTAGTATGCATATTCTTTAAGTTTTCGAATTGACCCCTCCAGCTAATTTGAATTCTTCCCATGAGTTCGAACTTGGTTACTATGCTACCTTGAGCAATCTATTCAAAGCTGCTGGGTCCTATTTTTTAAGCTATAGGTAGGATTCACCTCATGGACATATGATGGCCCCTTTTTAGGTGTTTGTGGACACTTTTGTATAGACTGTGATATTGAAGGACATTGTCAAATAGCATACAACCCACCTTATTGATGAGCTTACTACTTTTATTTGGAAATCGGGTTATATTGCTCAGGAATGTAATTTTGATTCTGACTTGAACAATGATGAAAATTAGCTTACATAACAACGATAGATTTGCAGACTATTAGTTAATTTCCCTTTTTTTGTTTTTGTTCTTTTTTTTTTGGCAACAAATATATCAAATACTGCTAGAACGTTTTGCTTATGTGGCTCTTATGTGATAAAATAGGACTGGAGAGAGGAGCATAGACTATTGATGGCCATTGAATTGCTTGGAATCTTATACTTAGCTTTCTCTTCTTACAGAAGTCCATAGATGAAGGTGGGTGGCATGATCTTGTAGCAAAGGGATACATAGAGTGTGTTGACACAGTTATGAATGGTGAGATTGTGGTATCAATTTGTTACCTCTGAGGTCAAGACTAAGGCCAAAAACATACACTGTTGAGCATAGTTTACCTTTGAATGAATACTTTTTAGACAAAGGGTACAATACTTAAGGAATTAGCTTTGAATACAAGATAACATCATCTATGAATGGATTCAATTAATGAACCAAATGTTGCCTTTCAGAACATAATCCTGAAAAATAAATGTACATGTACAATTGTTTTTTTTATATTGCACCTTTAGCTTCCATGTTTTCTGTCACTAGTAGGCATTCCAGAGCACTGATTGCATCTTTAGCTTCCAAGTTTTCTGCCAAAATCTCATGTTTTACTATAGAGTTGGAAGCAATGTGTATTCTTATGCCAAAATCTCACACAGGACTCCGGAATTTATGTATTCTTATGTTGCATCTGCTAAAAAAACAAAGCATACCGATCATTATTGCTGGTACTGGTGGTGTAGCTCACTTGCCAGGTAAGTCAGAGATATGTTCACATAGTATATTTATTTGTGTTATGTTCATTTTTAGTTTTTAAGTTGGCTTTCTTGTTTTAGGTATGTTAGCTGCATCTGTTATTGGTGTATCAATTGAGAGCATGTGTTGTAGCAGCAGATGATGTTCCCGACTTTCTTTCTGCCAATTGGTACTCTTCATTTTAATTTTAACTTTATTTAATCTTCTAGGGTTTATTATTTCTTCGAAACTTATATCGAAAGTGTTATTAGAAGAAGAAAAAATGCAAATGGAACTATTTTGTTATGAATCAGGCATCACTTTACTACTCTATATATAGACATTAGAGTAGCATGAGATGAGTAAGCAGTGGGTGAGGAATCCACAATTATTTTCTCAATTTTCCATCCAAATAAATTGACTTTGTCTCAGTTTCTCTAACAAAATCCTTTAATATTACAACTTATCTTTCGTTCCAACTCCAATAACATGGATTTAGTCAGTTTTGTTGTCAAATTTGTTTCATGCATTTGTGCAAGCCGGCTCTACGTATATGAAGAATTTTTTTTAACTAAATAAATAGTTCATGATAAAGATTCCTATGCAATGAGAACTATTTCTCATTCCTGTGAGCTGGAAATGAAAATCATATTTGTCACTGTTATATTTACATAATTATCAATCAGTTCTATGCAATGAGAACTGTTTTTCAGTTCCTATGAGCTGGAAATGAAAACCATATCTGTCACTGCTATATTTACAGAATTATTAATCAGTTATGTTTGGTTTTGCCAAATCAGTCCAATTTGTACAGTACATGGAACAAATGCACTGTATGAAAGAGAATCTTATAATTTGAGCCAAACTGAACACAACCTTCAGTGGACTTCTGTTAGATGTCATATTAATGAGACCATATCTTGGAACTGTTAATACATTGAGGGTTTTGTTTTACTACTTATTAACACATTTCCTTAGTTTATACTTGAATTATTAAATATCATAAACAGACCTCATGGTGAAATTCTTTAATCTGCAGAAGATTTAGAATACTGGTTCCTCCAGCCTTGGCATTCAGTACTCTTCAGAATATTGGTTCCTCGATAATAGCTCGCCCAACAATACCACTTTTGTCTAGATCATCATATGATTTAGCTGCCTTCTCAAATTCACACTTTCATGTAAACAATACGAAATCTCTTGTTCTTTTATAGAGTTGGAAGCAATGTGATTTGAATCATCAGAAACTTATAACACAGTGATCAGCCAATTTGAACAACAACAATATACTTGCAAAAGATAGATTATAAACCAATTGCATGGATTAAGATTTGAAATACTCTTGAGTACTGATAAGTTTTGCTCTAAAATGTTTTTGTTTCACTTTATTTACTATTCAGGGTTTTGTTGCACTTGTTGATTGAGAGATCTTTGACAATACTGATCTGTAAGGGAAATGGATTGAGATAATAGATTGAGTTCAAGTTGACTTATCAGGGATTAGTGGTGTTTAAAAAAAATTGTAACACGTGGAGATGTTGCTAATATTTGAACATTGTAACATACTACAATGTGTTACAAAAAATTTGTAACACGTGGAGATGTTACAAAATTTGAAGGTTGTAAAACATCGATGTGTTACTAATATTTGTAATGCCATGATTTGTAAGATTTTTGTGGTGTTACAAATTTTTTTAGTAACACAGCTAGTGTGTTACAAATGATCATTTATGGTGTAGTGATATGTGTTTATCATACAAATTAAAGTTGGGCAAGAATCTCGGTCTGACACGAACCGTTATGGTTCTGACCTGTTAAAACAGGAACCAACTGATTTCAGCCATTTTCATCCCGGTCCAGGTCCCCGACTGGAACTGACTCCACAAATTCAGTCCCGGACTATCCAGGTTATTGTAAATCCTCTTCTATTCATATTCCTCTATCAACCACCATTGAACTTTCATCGCTGCGATTGTCTTCATGATTGTTAACTTCAATTTCATCTAATAAAATGAGTCCAGAGCCGAAAATCTCAGGAAACATAATTTGACCATTTCCCGAAAACCCTAATTTCTTTTTTGATAGAAAAAGTGTTTCAATTCACCTGGTATCAACTGAAGATCCGTGGCAATGTCTGATCAAAGAAGTCATCGTAGATGCAAGTGAAGTGAAGCAAAGGCCGTCATGTGCGGCTGTGAGGAGTATGGGGAAATTTGAGGTCTGGGCAGAGAGATCGAGATGAGAGATAAGGGACTTGATTGATTGGTCGCGGTCAATAAAGGTGGTGATGTGGCGGGTGCCTGTGTTGACTGTGGTACAGAAGGAGAAGTGGATGAGAGAGGGGAAGATAAATGTTGGTAGGTTCGAGAAGAAGGTTGAAAAAGAGAAGAGAAATGTTCTTGATCATAATCTTTTGTAAAACAGCAGTGATAAAGTTTAATTGATTGATATCACTTTCTCCCAAAATCACCTTTTTTTTTTGTTTAACATCCACGTGTTTATCTATCTAGAACACTGACAATACATGTCTAATAATCATCTACTCTCTTTTGGCCCCATTCAATTGTTTTATACTTGAAGGGGGAAGTTGTTTACTAATTTTTGAATTGGGATGGTATGGTTTTGTCCAGTTCATTGGATCGGAACACGCCCTATCCAAAAGCGATCAAGCTTTTTTCGAGGAAAAACAGTGACTCAAGGCATTTTTTCATTAAAAAAGTGATGAAAAATTACAAACAAATAAAAAAACATCATTAATGCAAGAGATAACATGAATTCAATTTATAAAAATGGTTGAGGCGTACCTCATCATGACGATGTTGTTGCTTGCTGGAGCTTGGAGAGCTTAAAGCCCGAAAGACACCCAAAAACATAAACATCATATAATAATCATAAACTCATAAAATACAAGAAATAAACAATTAATCATCACAAGCTCATAAGCACGGTAACAAGTTCATTTGACGATGCGAATAAGATAAATTTGTATAAAATAGTCCATAAATTCATAATTGCATAAACATCATTTAATAATTACCTTTTGTTTTTCACCAACCTCAAGTGAAGCCTATACTCCTCGGTAGATTTCATCTGGTACACTAGGACAAGGTCTTACATCCTTATGCGTAAATGCTAGATGATTTTTCAATCTATGCTCTCCCTCTTGAGCACTTGACTACAAAACTTGCATTGCACGTAGATAATCCCTTCCCTAGAACCTGGGACTTTAACGCCATGCTTCCAACATGAGTCATTGCCTCCATCACTTATATTCGTATGCAGTGTCATCTTCAACTACAAATATGAAAATAAACAAAGATGTCACTGTGAATATGTCAATAGATGTGAAATAAAAAAAAAATAAAAAAAAAAAAAAACATACACATCACTGAAATTGAAATTCTTCTCCATTTATAGAATGAGTTACTGTTACACAACATGCATGTTAATAATGTTGTGACATTTCTCTTCATGATAATGTAGCCATGTTTTCATGTAAACTGCAATACTACAATCAATGTTCTTGAGCTAATTTTTTTTTTATATTGCCATAAAAATTGTAGGTTCAGTTTTAGGGAGAAGTGGAGAACAAATCGTACGACTCTGTAACAGTTGGGCATATTGAAGAAAGGTGTTCAATCTTCAATGTATTAGTCTCTGATCAGTCTAAAAACAAGATATAAACTAGAATCAAATTTTATTTTAAACCTCTGTGGATACGCATAAACTTTGTTTACTTGCAAAATTGATATTTTTTAATGATCGAACAAGCACGAATCCAATATTGGTGATGATCGTGATTTTAGTTTCAGCCTTTCAGGTTAAGAAACAGAAAGCCTTTCAGGTTCAGAAACAGAAAACAGAAAGTCAAAACCAAGGGAGGAAACAGAAGAGAGAACTTCAAGGCTCAAACAGAAAAGGTGTTACAAATGAGGAAGAGGAACCGACCGAGGACAGAGCAAACAATCGACGTCGACTTCGATTTTTTTTCTTAACATACATCTTCTTGAGGATTTCAACTTCATCTTTAGCAGGTAGCGTAATATGACATTTTATTGTTTTGAGGATGTTTCCAACTCCTCTTAATAGGAGAACAATAATGATGTTCTCAAGTGACTGTTTTCATTGAAGTTGAATATCAATTCCCTTTTGCTTTTCAATGAATAATGCAAACATCCATTTATTATAGACTTATATGAGTCAGATTTTTCAGCTTCCAACTCTTTGTGGTAGTGGTTGTTGTTAGATAGTTTTTAGTTTATCTATTTATTTTATGGTTCGCAACTTGAAAGCCTAACAAAAACTCCACAACTTATTTGTTTCCATAATGACTTTTGAAGAATCCTGCCTTAGTTAAGGAAAAATATTTTTACAAGCTCTATTTGCATTGAGGATAAGTCTGGTAATGACATGAGTTTTTAGTAGTTCCTTTTAACTTTAGTCATTAGCATATGTTCATAAAATACACGTTTTTTTACTAATTTAAATTGTCACCCACATATTTTGGTTTGAATATGCTTGACCTAGTATGAGAACAATGCCAACTAATCATGTCAATGTACACCTCCTCACAGGACGCCTGTAAAACTATTCGCTCCTACACAGAAACAAAATTTTCACTTCAATCCTTATTGTTGTAACTCTGTGACAGTTCTTTTGGTGGTCAAACCCAAGAGCAAGCTTAAATTCGTTGCTTCATAAGGCCATGAGCATTGGTTTAGGTCTTTAAATTTTCTATACTATCCCAGTGACCTAACCCAACACTTGTCAAGCTATATATGAAACTAAATGAGCTAGTTATGAGCTAAATCAAATTAGATGTCAATAAAATAGTTGTCACACGTCACACTTGAAAAGGGAGGGCCCAATATCAAACTTCGTGACTAGCATTCATGGTAGCCCAGGCCAAATTAGCATCTAGAAGAGGTTTTAGAGATGTTGTAACATTGCAAGTGGTGGAGTTGCTTCAGCTCCTTGAACTAGTTCAGTTCAATGCCCGTCAGGGCAAATGGATTTGGGATGACCCATCCAGCAAATACGCTTAATAGTTGTTTTCTTAATCTGTAGCATAGTAATAATGTGAACCATGTTACTGTCAGCCCATGGGTCTTCTCAGATGGATCTTTCAATTGAAGCAATTGGCACCTCGGGTGGATTTTTCCTATTACACTTTAGCCTATTGTTTTATTAACACTCAATAGTTTGGCACCGCGATGCCTCATAATAGTGAAACAAATATTGTTTGTGCAGTAAGTAGAATGAAACTATTGACAAACTGCTTTTTGGGAATTGGGAGTTCTCTGAGAAGCATGAGGCACAATCCTTATAGAAGCGGGGGAAGGATGCTCGTGCTACTCTATTCGAGCTGCAGTAGTGGAGAAATACAATATCGTCCAATGGTAAGTGTTTATGGACAGACGTATTCGAAAGGAAGCAAAAAGATGTTGACAGGATTTGTTGGTCAATCAATATCAAAGTCTGGGAATGGGGAGTTGGTTAGAAAAGTATTTAAGGACTCTACAAGGTTTGTGTGGAATTTTGCATCCTTATTTGTTTGAGTTGTTTTTTTTATGTTTTCCTTGTTTGTTTTTATGAGTTTCTCACTCTCATATACTCTATTTTTTCTTCTCAATCAATGGCTAATAAGAAAAGGGGGTAGATAATAGATATGGAGTATTCCAAATATAGCGTATCAAAACATACACATTGATTACACTCCCTGAGCAACTAATTAAAAAGGAAAAAAAAACTTATAATCTATTTAACAACAACACTTTATTTCTAACAAAAAAAGTGTGTCAACATGTATCGTGTCGGATACTCGTGTCGACACTCACAGATACTCTCATCGAACACTCCATGCTTAGGTTATCATTTTTTTCACATATCTTTCAAAAACTTTCAATTCTATACTAATGTTACAAGCATATTATGACAAGTTAGCAATACGTGTTTCAATTCGATCTTAATGTTGCGGGCATATTTTGGCAAATAGCAATATATGAGTAACAATAAGTCATATAAGTGAATCAATGTGATTTATAATTCAAAACTATTCGTTGAAAAGTAAATAATACTAAAATGTACGCGCGTATCCCGTATTGTATTTTCTTTGCCTGATGTGTCCTGCACTTCGTATCCATGTCGGATATAGGTAACCGTATCCATGTCGTTATTACATAGCATATAATTAGTATTAGATACGTTGTATTTAGAGTCATTATTTGACTTGTATTTTGTAACTTAAGGTTTATGAATCGTTTGTTATAATTAATCTTGTCGTTAAAGGTTAGAAATTGTATGAGTATCTTGATTATTATTTATATGGTTTTCTATTTCTACACGAGAATATATTAACGCTTTAATGTCAATGCTCATAATATTCGTTATACAAAATTAAATGTTTATATATTATCATACTTTGATCTTAGTTTTGTCATATCTATGTATTCCCATCTTCGAGTCCATATCTGTGAGTTATTCATAATTATTTTTTTCATGTTTTTGACATAATCGAATTAAAGAAAGCAAGCAACGAGCTTATTAACCATTTAAAGGCAAATTGAATTGGTGAATAAGTCTCCATTGATATATACACAAATGGTTGCCAGCACGAAAAATCCTCAAGCCAAATTTTGTGATGTCAATGGTGATTGGAATATAGTTCTACCTAGTCGTGGCAAACAAGAAACCATCCCAAGACTGAAAGCAATGGGCAACAAGCATGGGGCCCAGTAGATGATGGAGCGGACCATAATAAGGTGTTGGTTATGTTGAATGGGATCTAGATATGCATTAAAAAGTTGGAATACTCTCAACTTTTACCATACTTTCCTTGAGCAGATACAAAATCCTCAAGTCTTTGAATCCATCTGTAGAGCTTTGGCCTCTGAACCAAATATGCAGATGGTGATGTACGACATTGGCACATCGAATCACATCAAACTTCAAGGTTTCAGCTTTCCCTTGTAATCTTGCTTTAGAAAAAAGTTTCATTGGATTGGAGACATTAAGGTCTTTGATCCAATTATTTCTTAAATTTCTTATTTTGTAATTGGATTGAATTATAAGTGGTTTGGTGTGAAATTCTTGATATAATTTATAGCTCATAAAAGTGTGAAGGCTTTCTAGAATGTTTCCATAGGAAAATTCTTCAACTTAAATGTGTATTTGTTTGGACAATATTTTCTCAAGCATCTTATGTGTCATGTCTGCATATTCACAAGACATCATACAAAATTGTGTGGGATATTTCTTCAGACATACATTATAATGTGTCATTGTTTAAAAATAAGTTTCTCAAGCAGTTGAGTGGCACAAGTCTAAATTGAGTAAAACTCATAGCACATTAGAGCATATCTAGCTCTAGAAAAACTCCAAAGGTTTAACCTTCATACACATCAAGACAACCCTCGGCATTTAAAAAGTGTAAGATCGCATTTAGCGCAAGGCTTACTTTATGTACAAGAGAGATGCTTGTAATTTTGTGCTTTGAAAGGTGGGGATCACTCACATATTTATTGAGTTTAATAGAGTTGTATTGAACTCTTAGTCAATATGGGACTAATGTAAATAAAAATATTCATTGATATTGACTTTCCTTCTAAGGTGATTAAGTTCACTTGGAACAACAAAAGAGTATGAAGAGACCATGTGAGAGAAATGATTGATAGGTCTTTGTCTTGCGTTACATGGAACCAGTTGTTTCCCACAGTAAATCAATCCTCAATCTATGCACATTGTTGATCTTTGCACCAACCTCCAAAAGGGCAAAAAGCCTTTTAGATTCATTGATATGTGGTTCAGAGACCTAACTTGACAACAGTTGATTGAAAGCACTTGGGATAACACCAATGAATCCCTTCCTAAACCTGCCTCTCCCACATGACTCCTTAACAAACTCCAAAAATGTAGAAATAACCTTTCTATGTGGAACATGAAGCACTTTGAGAATATTTTTCATCTTATAAAGGGTGTGATCACATACTTTCTCTTCCCATCACAGAACAAAATACCAGTTGACCTCAATAGCTTCCTTAAAAAACTTTTGATTAAGGAAGAGTCGTATTAGAAACAACAATCCAAAAATAACTTTGTTCCTGTTGGTGATAAAAACAATCAGTTTTTTCATAATTCCACCATTCTGAAGGGTAAGAAGAATCCCATATCATCATCATCATTATCGTCAAAGCCCATTCCGATACTTTCGAATAAAGAAGAATCTCATATCAAAACTCAAAAACAATCAGGGTCCGTGAGTTTCCAATACAAAAGTTGTGATGGCTCTCATCAGAAACTATTTTCATAATATTTTCACTTCTTCTGATCCAGACTCAAACCTTGAAATTCTTCAACTTTTCCAACCATGTATCAGCGATAAGGAGAATTGTGCTATAACTTCTATTCCAAGGGAAAAAAGAGATCTGGAATGCTCTTAAATCTGTTGGGAATCTTAATTAAAGCTCCTAGGCTGAATGGCTTTCAAGTTGTCTTCTTCAAAAAGTATTGGATCATAGTCAAAGAGGATGTCATCAATACAGTTCAGTATTTTTTTCATCATAAGTATGTTCTTCTAGCTTGGAATTTAACGTATATTGCCATCATTCCTAAATGTTCCAATCTCACTCAAGTTTTACAATTCAGACCCATAAGCCTTTGCAACATTTGCTTAAAACAATTCTCTAAAATCTTAGCCAACCGCCTAGAAGTTCTCCTTCTCAAATTCATCTCGCGCTTTCAAGGGGTTTTTATCCCAAGCAGACTCATTGGAGACATTACAAATGTGGTACAGGAGATGATGCATCAATTAAAAAAATAATAGAAGAAAGAAGCATGGATTAGCATCAAGATGAACATGGCCAAGGCATATGACAAGGTTGAGTGGGATTTTTTTTTGACGTTTTTTTGGCTCTTGGTTTCTCTAGTTATTGGTGTTGTCTTATACATTGTGGTCTTTTATCAGTGGCCAACAATGTTCTAATCAATGGTAAACCCAATGCTTTCATCAAACCCATTAGATGTATTAGACAAGGGGACCCTCTCTCTCCTTTCTTGTTCACTGTTCTTGCTAAGACACTTTCTAGAATGATGATAAACACCCAGTTCAATGGGGAGATTAATCGCGTTAAAGATAGAACATTTTCCCCAGACATCAATCACTTATTGTTTATCGATACCTTATCCTTTTTGCAAAGCTTCCCTTGTCCAATGCCACCAAGTGAAAAAAATTCTCAATGGCTTTTGTGTTGTGTCTGGTAAATTAGTCAATTTTGACAAACCATCTGTCCATTTTACCCCTAATGTTTACCATAGATACAAACGTATAGTCCTTAGGGTTCTAGTATGAGAATTGTGAACCCAAAAGAGAAATATTTGGGCCTCCCCTTAATCCTCACCAGGAACAAAACTAAAAATTTCACCTATCTGCTTGATAAGGTCAAAAGATACCTTGCTGGTTGGAAGTGCAAACTCTTGTCTTAGGCTGGTAGAACAACCTTGATTAAGTCGGTGTCTTCTTCAATTCCAATTTACTCAATGCAATCGTTCATCTTCCCAATATCTATCCTTAAAAAGTTGAATGCTTTGAACATGTCCTTTTAGTGGAGGGTGCCAAAAATAGTAAAGCTCCCTTTTAGTGAAATGGGATTTGGTGTCTGCTCCCAAAAGCATGGGTGGGGTTAGTATCCAACTATCCAAGTTCAAAAATCTATTTTGTTGTCTAAGATGACGTTTAGAATTCTGGGGCATCCAAACAATCTTTGGCCAACACTTCTCAAGTCTATTTACTTCAATAATTGTAGCATTTTCCACGCTTGTTTCACCAAATCAGGGTCTTCCTTCCCTTGGAGGAGTTTGGGGAAGACTATCAACACCCTCAAAAAGGGTTTCTTGCAGACAGTTGCTAATGGGGAGTCATTCAGTATATGGGAGGACTCGTGTTTATCTAATTTCCTCCCTTTGATGGATTGTGCATCTTCTTATACATTGTTTCTATTCAATCCGTGAGTGATCTAGTTTTTCAAGAAGAGGGAGGGCACGAAAAATGAGACCAAACTAGTATCAAGTTGTTCTTCCCACAACAGATTGCTATGACCATTATCAACACCCCCATTAGACATTTGGAGACATGAGGTGTTTATTTGGAAGCATGAAACCAAATGAGTTTTCACTGTGAGATCAGCTTACAGATCATTCAGAAGCGATGAGGTGGTAATGAATATTGCATCTTCATCCAGAGGTGATGAGAGGAAGTTGTTGCAAGGTATTTGGAACTTAAGGTTCCTTTAAAGTACAAACGTTCTCTGGAAATTATATAAAAGGATTACTCATGTTGGAGATGTCCTTAAGCAGTACCACATAATAGTGGGTAATCATGAATGCCCACTTTGCAACAAACAAAAAGGAAGCATCAAGGCATGTTCTCTTTCAGTGTTCTCTTGTTGTTCAAGTTTGGAGTATTTCTAACACACAGTTTGATGGGATAGACTGAACGTATCTCATGAGAATGATTTCCTTGAAATTTTATGGTTTATGCATGATAGAGTGTACGAAGGAGATAAGCGTATGGTTGGAGCAGTTGCAGCTCTTCATCAAATTTGGCCGCAAGAAACAAGTTGGTTTTTTAGCATAAACAATTTAGAGTACAGGTGGCAGCAAGATTACCTAATAGCTCAGCTAATTTTTTGTGGAATTCAAGTAATATGGAACAACAACGAGTAAACTCAATTGATGTGCACACTGGCCAATTACAAGATGACACAATTTCAAATAATCACATTATTTCAAATGTTTATGAGCAAGCTAAAAAAATTGGTATGTCATAATTGTATTGTACTTGTTGCTGATGTTGTTTTCCACAGGGAGAGGTGTGATGGTTGTTTTGCATTTTATGCGAGTGATGCGGCTAAAAAAATAATATGCATTAATAAAAGGTGGTGTAGGAAAGACACAACAACAAGCATTGAAGCTGAACTGGAAAATGTTAGACTAGCAAGTGAATGGGCGATTGTGAAAGGATACAACAACATTGTGGTGATAACTGATAGTGATGATACATCAAAATAGACTGATCCTCATGACCGTACATGTGGCACAAGGACCCATCACGAGGATGCAACAAACAACCCACTGGGCCAACTTATGAAGCCCGATAGAAATAAATCTAATTCCACAAGCCTAGACAGGGCCCACCTCTAAGGAGGCAAATTCAGGCCCAGATGAATCAAAACCCATCACACATTCTCTCATTAAGAAGAAGAACGTTGTACCAAGAAAGAGCTGTGGAAGGACTTACGCCTCCACGAATGCATCTCCATTAAGGAGGAGATTATTACATAAACATCTCATTCCGTTGCGCCTTGCATGCTTAAGTTACGCAGAGAGTTAACTACGACCATTATAAAAGGTAAAGGGAACTTTCGACAAAGGTAAGCAACTTTAACTGAGTTTTGTCCAGAGTTACTGTCTTAAGCATCGGAGTGTCGTCGACCACCAAAAAGGTGGCCATTGGCAGTCTAACAGTGGTTTTGCAGATCAAATTCATAGGAGGACGATTTTTTGACGCATCAGTTATAATTTGGGAATACTATCCAAAATGCATATGCAGTTGATTAAGAATTGCTACCAGTTTGTCAATGGCTTCATCCAACCATGCTTTGGTTTAGAGCACTGACTACTATGATTATTATAAAGTGCATGACGCAATAGGATCCACCATATGGTATAATAAATTCTGCTATAATATAAATGTTGATGATACACCAAAACGGTTTCTCTTCTACACCATATACGTGTCATGATGATGTCGAGAAATAATAGGCCCAAGCGGACCAGAAATCACTACAGCCTGCTAAGCCCACGTGTCTCACATCTATCCTCAATACCCGTAAGCCTTGTTAAGGAAAGTATCTCGAGGATCAGCTTCGAATAGGAAAGACAACAACACTTTGCTTCCAACTAGGAAGCAAATACTAGAGTATATGTCACACATGGAGACTTCTATCTATAGACTACTCTCGGATTGTGAACTATCTCCTGCGTATCTAGGAACACAAGGTTAACAAGGAAATTCCCCTTCACAGCGCAACTCCTAATTAAATAAGGATTTCCACGAAGATCTTATTCCCTAAATTACGCCACCGATAGCCTGGTCGAACCAGAACTCCAACACTATAAATAAGACATGAAGTTGGTGAGCTAAGGTACGCTACAAATTCCCCGTTTACAGCATTACGCCTTTCTCAGATCTCTATCTGACTTTAACATCGAAGTGTCATCGGCCACCACAACGGTGGTCTGTGGCTCACGTTCATTCCTTGTGCAGGTTTGCTGGTCAAGGTCAAAGTACGGAGCAAAAATCGACTGCATCAGTTTGGCGCCGTCTGTGGGAAATGACAAAGTTCCTAACCTTTCACTAGCATCATCTCTCTTCAGAATAAGAGAAGATGGTGACCAGCAGATCACGCGACGATTACTTCCTTCTTCCAACAGAGTTACTGACTTAAGCATCAGAGTGCCTTCGGCCACCAAAAAGGTGGTCTTTGACAGTCTAACAGTTGTTTCTTAGGTCAAACTCATAGGAGGACGATTTTTGGATGCATCAATTTGGCGTCGTCCGTGGGGAATGACGAGTTTCCTCTTTCCAAATACAAAACACACAAGTGACAAAGCTCACCACAACCTAACAAACTATCAACTAAACCATCAGAAGGAACGATGCAGTCTACAGATCCACAATCTAGTAATGATCACCACAACTCTCTTGCCGACGCATCACTGACGGCTCAAGGAGAAGATGCGGCCCGAATTGCCAGACCAGTAGCATCCAAGAATGAGGATCTGTAGCATGTAACAATGATACTGGAGAAGATCGCGCAAAAGCACATTCAACTAGTGAACTCGATTCAAACACGACCACGACAAAACTCCGCCAATCAAACTCAAGAAAGTGGCGAAATCCTAGCAGAACCCCAACAAGGAAACTTCGAAAGTAGTGAGCTTCCACGAGGCAAGAATCCATTCTATGAAGGGGCACTTACTGAAATCCCATTCAGAATAGGGGTCACGGATCCTGATGTATTATACGAATTGGCAAAACCAACATTTTTCGATGCCCTCATGAAAGCAGCAATACTGAAAAAGTTCATTCCGCCAATGTTCAAGGTGTATGATGGTACTTCCGATCGGACCGATCATTTAAAACACTTCTACCACATGATGGCTCTGAAGGAGACCACATAATCAATTTTATGCAGAACGTTCCCGATCAGCCTTACTTCAACAACAATGAACTGGTTCAATGGTCTACCACCAAGATCAATAGATTCCTTTCAAGTCCTGGCCACCACTTTCATCACCAGATTTATCGAAAGCCAACGGATGAAGAAATGGTGACACTACCTATTGCATATTAGACAGAAACCTGAAGAAACAATAAGGGAATATGTCACCCGTTTTACCAATGAACTAACAATGATCGACGGATGTAGCGATGACACAGCAGCAACAACCTTTGTGGTCGGATTAAAGAGAGGTCCTTTCTTTGACGCTCTTAACTTAGAGCCACCAAAGAGCATGGCAATCCTGTTAAAAGTAACACATAAGCA
This sequence comes from Berberis vulgaris, assembly GCA_963556465.1. Taxonomy (NCBI): domain Eukaryota; kingdom Viridiplantae; phylum Streptophyta; class Magnoliopsida; order Ranunculales; family Berberidaceae; genus Berberis; species Berberis vulgaris. The sequence goes on from OY747133.1 coordinate 16,683,750, forward strand.
TATCTCCCTAGAAGAGATGAAAGCAGCTAGGAAGAAAAATGATCAACAAATAAAAAATTTCTCAAGAAAACGAGAAGAAAGGAAGACAATGGACAACAGGAAGGCAACAACCCATTGAAGAAATATTGAAGTAGCTGCAAGAATGATTCGCGATGACTGAAATTTGGGAAGTTGCAACCAACACGACGGGTAACGAGCGTAATGAAAACCGCATACAAACCGTACACAACTCTGAAGACAAGTCGAGCAAACATACTAAAACACATAGCGAGGTGGGATAACATTAACTAGCCGTTTCAGATGAGAGGAAACCCAGAAGGAAGAGACAAAAGCAAATACTGCACATTCCATAAGGATCATGAACACGATACTGAAGGATGTTACAACCTAAAAGACGAAATCGAACAATGGGCTCAGAAAGGACTATTAGACAAACTCATCGGGATGCCAGAAAAATAGATCGAATGGAAAGATAAAGCAGACAACGCTCTAGAGAATTTATATACACCACACGCTACACAACCAAGGGAAGCAAAGCACACAAAGAAGCAAGGCAAACCCCTCATTCATCTATATCGGAACAAGGGTACCAACGAAACACTTCATAAAACATGGAAAGTCTTGCATCATCCAATCGGTACAAATAAAAGGACTTCATCAGCAATTGCAAGACCGAAACACCAACCCTCAATGCAAAGATTGACAACGAGCCAAGGAAGACAAAGCAAACAATATTATGAATCGATATAAGGTCGAAACAGATGAAATATTCAAAAAACATCAATAAAGATTATGGATTTAGGAGCTCCAAATTCTCGCACAGACAGAAAATTGGTCGTACAAAACTGTCAGGTCGTAAAAGTCGGACAAACAAAACTTCTGGTATGATCAACCACGAAGTAAAGGTTGGACACCCAAGTCACCTAAACACAAAACTTCCAATCGATCGAGGTGTCAAGTTAACGAAATAAAGGTTGGACACCCGAGTCACCTAAATACAAAAACTTTGAATTGACCGAGGTGTCGAGTTAATGAAGTAAAGGTTGGACACCCAAGTCACCTAAACACAAAAACTTCGAATCGACCGAGGTGTCGAGTTAACGAAGTAAAGGATGGACACCCTAGTCACCTAAACACAAAAACTTTGAATCGACCGAGGCATCAAGTTAACAAAGTAAAGGTTGGACACCTGACTCACCTAAACACAAAAACTTCGAATCGACCGAGGTGTCGAATTAATGAAGTAAAGGTTGGACACCCGAGTCACCTAAACACAAAAAACTTCGAATCAATCGAGGTGTCAGATTAATGAAGCAAAGGTTGAACACCCGAGTCACCTAAAAGGCAAACAAAAAGTCCAAGCTAAGGAAATGAATCAATACGATTTGAAAAACTACAGAAAAAAAACAACCACTTAAAAACAAATCAGAAAGAACGACAGCGGCCATCAAATAAACAAGAAACAAGCACAAATGCAATTATAAAAGAGCTTGATGCAAAAGCTACGATTGCTACAAAAAGTTAATCTTTATTGATAAACACTACTTTGTTACATCCGAAAAAGGCAATAAAGAAGTAGGAGAGGAAACAAGAGCAATAACATGATCAATACAAGTCGAAACCATAGAAGAACTCATTTTAGGATAAGGGAGCACCAACGACTTCGGACCACATAGAAGGGGCAATGATTCCTCTGCTGCTGGAGCAGGATCCTCAGCATCATCATCATCAAACGCTTCACCAACCAAATGACGATACCTGGACAAGTCTTCCCCGAGCCCTTCAATGTAATCAAGAAGCTCAACCTGCCCGTCAACAACTCGCTTGCAATCCTCAGCTTCAACCACACAAAGCTTATCCTTAGTAACAATGAGTTCAGTTTTGGCTGCGACAAGCCGCTCTTCAGCAATGGAAAGCATACCGGAAGCATTTGCCTCGACATCACGAAGCGCAACAATTATCTGTTCCACCCACCTCTCAACTGCATTACACATAACGGATTGTCCCAATCCAGAACAAGAACCTTCATTGAAAGCTGTTTTCTCAATAGATAACTCCTTTTCCACATCGTGAAGATGAAAACAAGCCTCATCTAGCTTAGCTCTCAAGGAATCAAGATCAGCAACAGACTTATCACGCAGATTCTACACCTCCATCAGAGATTCTCAAGCGACTACATCAACTTTCTCCGAGTCCACGCATTGCATTTTCAACACATCAAATTGAGAAAGGACATGAGAAAATACCAGTAATAGCACTGCCAACCTTCAATCCAAAAGAGCAACTTGATCACGACCAGCTCGATAAACCGAGCCCATTACCCCCGCATAAGCGAGATGATTCATCTCGTCCATTATCTACTCAAGACCATGGTCGATATGATCAAATGGTTCACGCACAAACATCGAGGGCCTATCTATCAACTGCCTGTATCACTCATTTACCAATTTGTGTGCACTGTCCTGCACGTCGAGCTGGGTAAACTAATATAACCTGCCATCAGATTTAATACGGATGTCCTTCGACCTAGGCTCAGTCCAATTAATCCGTGGGTGGAGGAAGCGAGGGCTCGGAAGCACCGAAGAACCACCTCCAATAGCAGGGAAAACAAATGGAATAGCAGTAACAGTTTCTTCATGTCGAGAAGCATCTGCGGCAAAGGAAGGACTGGCAGTAGCAGTAGGAAAAGGAGAAATATGTCGAATAAGAGAATAAACTAGAAACCCAACTGCCTCGCTGGCATCAATAGAAGGAGAGGGAGAATGATCCCCAACACTTTGATCGCCAACATTGCCTTTCGACTGCTCCATTGCCAACTGGAGCATTTTCCCATTAATGGCTCGAGGATCATCATTAGACAACTCGGCAGTGTTCGAAACACCATAAGTAGAAATGAGCTTCATTTCATCGTCATCCAGCAGACGAATAGTCTCCTTTTCACTTATTTCCAACACAAGCCTTAACTCCTCAGCCTCCTCAAGAGATTCAAGATCTTCTTTTACAACATCATCGTGAGAAGAACCCGGGCGAGAAACAATATCCCTAACAGAACCCTGGCGAGTCACAAGCCGAGTAGAACTACGATTCGAAAGTCGTTTCTTCCTTGGAACCCGAACAGAATCTATGAGCAATTTCCTTGAGGGACTAGTGGAGTTTTGCTAGCTTTTGTTTTTGTGAAACAAGAGAAGAAATAGTGATGGGAGCATTGAGATCCGTAACATCTCGGACGGAGCTCACTTTCCAATCAATGCTAGTATCACTAACACTAAAACGAGCAATACGGGCAGCATAAGCCTTAACACAAGCCTCAGTAAACAAAGCTCGATCGTTCCACTTCATTCATAGTGTATAGACCACTATGCTCCAGGATGCCATAGAAAAGAAACGCGTCAACGGGAAAATAGGCAAGCTTCAAGAATTCTTCACTTATCTTCTGTTCCTCAACTGATAAAAGAAGATTTTTCTGCCTGTTGGAAACCCGAAATGATCAAAAGATCAACCAAACTCTTAACCAAAAGTGGCCAGAATTCACTAAAGCATAGAACCAAGGCTGTGACCAATCTCGGATGTCATCACTAAGGTTCTTGAAACAATCAGGAGAACGAAGGAAACATATCTCCCTGTTCACTAGCAGACCAACCACCGAATGCAGAATCCTAGCAGTTAAAGGAATACCAGCAAGAGTAGCCTTCGCGTAGGAAGATACCATCACCTTCCAACCATTGGGGCCCATCTGGGCAGGAGGAATACCCAAGAGATTCAGATACTCCCAAAACAACTCCGGGACAGGGAACCGAATCCCAAAAGAAAACATGCACGAATACAGTGCAATGTACCCAGCCTTTGGGGTTACAAAGACTATCATCCGGACCGGGCAAGAAAAGCTCGGTGTCAGGCGGAAGATTATAAATGAAGTCTCTCCAGAGCTCTATTAGGAGAATAATGAGATTCACAAAGAGTCAGCAACTTACCACTTAACTTATCACCAACAAACATTGTTGAAGAGCAAAGGAGCAAGGAAAATGGAGAAGAAGGAACAAACAAACCCTAAATTCAAAGATATCGTGAAGAGGGAAAACGTATTCACCACATTTCCTTTTATAGAGTCAAGCGATGAAGAGACAACTCATGGGACAGCGTGTGAAATATGATGGCGAAAGGATCGAGACACCAACTTGTGAAAAACAACTGACATCATTAAATACAAGGCAATGATGAAATGCAAAGTTGAATCATCACCAAAGTTAGTGGCCACGTCAGCATGCCCACTAACTAAGGGGGGAGTAGCTGATGATAATAAAAATAAATTGATCCTCACGACCGTACACGTGGCACAAGGACCCATCACGAGAATGCAACAAACAACCCACTAGGCCAACTTATGAAGCCCGATAGCAATAAATCTAATTCCACAGGCCCAGACAGGGCCCACCTCTGAGGAGGCGAATCCAAGCCTAGACAAATCAAAGCCCAAATCCAAAGCCTATCACACGTTCCCTCATTAAGAAGAAGAATGTTGTACCAAGAAAGAATCGTGGAGGGACCTACACCTCCACGAAAGCATCTACATTAAGGAGGAGACTATTATAAAACATCTCCTTCCATTGCGCCTCACATGCTTAAGTCACGCAAAGAGTTAACTACGACCATTATAAAAGGTAAATGAAACTTTCGACAAAGGTATGCAACTTTAACTGAGTTTTGTCCAAAATTACTTCCTTCTTCCAACAGAGTTACTGACTTAAGCATCGGAGTGCCTTCGGTCACCAAAAAGGTGGTTTTTGGCAGTCTAACAGTGATTTTGAAGGTCAAACTCACAGGAGGACGATTTTTGGACGCATCAGATAGTAAAGACATTGCAAAAGTGATAAATGGTAGCAACGAACACTTATCTTGGCAACAAATAGTTACATGGCAACATCGTCCAGAACCAAAACTATCTCTTTTTAATGTTTCAGTTCAATTCATATTAAAAGAAATATAAACTTAACAGCCAACTTGTGTTGCCTTAGCCTATGTTAATGATAATAGTAATAATAGTCCTAGTGGTTTTGAGATGGGATGTGCTTTGAACCTAAATCATTTTTTCTTTTAAGTAATGCACTTTCAGTTGATAAAAAAACAAGTCACCACAAGCTTGACTCCACAAGCTTTATGAAGGCTCGACAAATTCATGTGATTAAATTTAAGCTATAAACTTAGTCATCACAATCTTGACTCCGCACCGCAAGCTTTGTGAAACTTCTATAGTTTCATTCCTAATCACCACAAAAGTTGATCCTACAAGAAGGTCACAAAGACCTCAATGGTTTATCCCACAAGCAAACCCATTAAGCAAAATCAAGTTCTTTAATTTTTAGAGTGTTATTTATTTTTGTATAAGCTTGGTGCCATGGATTCTGGACCAATCAACAATTTTCAAGGTTGTCTCAGCAATTTTTAGGGAGGTCTTAGCAATTCCTTATTAGTTCATATCTTATGAAATCACTGAAATTCCTCAAGCTTCTCAAATCAATGTTCCATTTTAATATTTTTCTTTAAATTTATTTGAGAAACATTTCACTAAAATATGTTCATGTGTTTAACATATTAAATCAATGTCAATGAGCTAGTTGTATGTCACTGTGACTTGTTGACATTTACAATGTCATTACTTAAATGTGAAACTTCGCTACCTTTGACTAGGATATTTTTATGAGTTTTTTTTTCAAAATTAAATCAACATAATTTTGGCGGTTTCAATTTCAACAACGAAGTTATAAGCATAGCTATATCTGAATTGTAATTTCATGTTGGTAAATGAGCAAGGGCGAAGGCAAGTCTTAAAGCCGATGTTGTTCTTCATGCCTCATTGTGAGGCAGTGTTGTATGACAATCTTTTGCTGGTTAACTGGCAAGTTGAATGAATCAAATGATATTGTTAGGGAACGGTTTAGAAGCATATCAACATTACGTGTCACAATTCAAAAACTCGACTATGTTTGAAGCGTCAAAGCATCTTTTTTATTGTTCGAAGATTTGCAACAGATGTTAAAATTGCGAAAGTTTTCGCTGAGTTTTTTTTCCCCGTTTTCCATGTTTCAAGCTGGCATATCTTCAATGTTGATCCAGAAATGGATGTCGCATTATGGTCTATCGATGTAAAGTAGTTTTCTGCCTTAAGTGCAATTTTTTCAAAATCATGCAAAACTTTCTATTTAATCTGATATGATTCACTGTCTTTTCAGAACGAACCATATTTCACCCTGAATAAACTTATAACACTGTAATAGAGGTAATATGGTTGTGATGTGCACATTTACAACATAAAAAGTTTGGCTTTGCTCTTTGTTATGATATATGTTTTTTCTCTACCGAGAGATCTGATCTTTAATGGTTTGTGTCCATTCAGTGTTTTTGAACATAAAGGCATCATTCTAACAACTTTAATGGTCTGTGTCCAACAAGTTCTTTGGTTTCTTTTGCTAAAACATTTACAATCGAACAACACATTGGTTGGCTTGTTTTTGACTGCTAGGTTGTACGGGAAAGGTTCTTATAATTCTCTAATGCCTACTGGATGTGGACCAAACCTTCTCATTGCAACATTCTGAACCTAGCTCACACATTGCTTCGAACATAGAATACCCTAGTTACGCAGAGATGGTATTGAGGTTCCAATTTACTTATTTTTAGTAGGTGTAGCTCCTTTGCTGAAGATCTTAAAAAGATTGTTTTTGAAGATAAGATAGGAAAAATTTATCTCAGAATGTAATCTTCTATCATTGTTCGCGGTTTGGGGTCCGCTTTAACCCCCGCTCAATTTCCAAAAAAAAAACTTGTATCCATTGAGCGACAATCCTTCCACTTAGCACTTTCATACCACTACTATAGTCGACTCTCTTCACTACGCCATGGGTTTTATAGTCAAGCTTCCTTGACAACCTGAGGAAATTTGCACTCTTAATTATATTTTGGGGGGTCTATGCCCATTAAAGTTGTACTTGAAAATTTCATTTGGTCACAAGTCTTGACACAAGGTTAGAGTTTTGGTATGTAACGACCCACTCTTGTACTACCGATATTGATATAATTTATCAAAGTTTCTCGTCATTTATTTCCTTTCGGGAATTTTTAAAAATTACTTGATAAAACAAAGCGTGAGTTGCAAACTCGAGCAAGAGGTCGAACACCTCCTTAGGGGGTTTTCTAAAGAGGAAAAAGTGTTCAACAACCTTAGGGTTTTCTGAAGAGAGTGTTTTTTTTTTTTCACATTCTTAAGATCTCAGATTTAAAAAAAAAAAATTTGTTTCCACAGTCCCTCACTTCTTGATAGGTAACAATTCCTTCATCGAATATAGATGATAGTTAATAATTGTGTTTGTGAATTAAGGGTTGTGATTTCGTTTTTCGAGTTAATTTTCATTCCCTGATTTTATGAAATATTTTGTTTTGTTTTAAAATAGGTAAAAAAAAATTGTTGTAATTTTGAATTTAATAATATAAATTATGCATTTTAAACGTTTAAATACTTCATAAAAAGTCTCACACGACTTAGTGTCATGCATACTACATATTATATAATAATCACTCGCATAATAAACTTTTGAAGTTTAAATATACGGAGATTGATATTTCTGATTTCGAAAAATATTTTAGTAACTCTAAAATAGGAAATATTTCGTGAAATTTCAACATATTTTGAGAAATCACATCCCTTGTTGTGAAGTAGTACGAATTTGATTCCAAGTATTCCTGCCTTTTTTTATTGGTCTAAAATTTTCCCATTTTTTCGGATTTATGTACAATTTCTAACAATTCCTTCTTGAAATATATAGAGATTTATTAATGATAACTATTTGTATAATTAGCACGAATTTGGTTCTCGATGTTCTTGTTTTTTTTTTCTTCTGGATTTATATACATTGTCTAACAATTCCTTCATTGAATATATATATATATATATATATATATAGATATTTATTAATGATAGTTATTTGTGTAATTAGCACAAATTCGGTTCTAGGTGTTCTTGCCTTTTTTTAGATTGATCTTAATCTCTCCCTATTTTTCGTGGTTTATGTGCAATTTCTACCCAAACCCTTTTTTTTAGAATCACCCAATCTTATATTTGGATTTATGCTTTCTCATTTTCTTTTTTCTCTGGATTTATGTACAATCTGCAATCTCCATCTAAAGTAATTCAAGTAAATTTGTTTATCTCCTTGAACCTAAGTCAACTATCAATTTTAGCCATTTCACAAAAAAAGACCATGGTGTCAGAAGACTGCAGGGCTCACTTAAAAATCTTCACTTGGAATGTGTGGAACACAACTTACCACAACCATCACCATCTTTCGAGCTATGCCTATTTCAATCACATAACCCTTTTCCCTATCGGTGTTTAGCGTGACTTTGATTGTTCACGACTCTCCTATCAATGAGTCACCAACTTCATTGACCTTCTCATACTAGACATGTGTTATCTATCTTACAATTCACATAGGTGTTTTAATATTCACAAACACTATAGACAGTGGGTATGTCCTACGTGACAAAGTTATATCTCTAGCCAAACTTAAGTGAAAACTTCAACCCACTATGCTTTCCTATTACTCTCCACACTTTTTCTCTCTTCTTACAAATCCTTTCTGTAATCGCTCAGTTTCTTTTCTCTTCTTCCTCACAAATCCTCTCTTTTATCCATTTGTAATCTCTCATCATCTTCCCTTGCCCTCTTCTCTCAAACCCTTTCTTACTCTTTATTTGTAATTTCTCCCTCTGCTTCTCTCCTTCCACAGACCACACCCTCCCCAATCATCTCCCTCTCTCTGATTTCAACCACCATCGACCGCCACTAGCTTCCTCTATTTCTCAGTTGTGCGCAAGCCTTCTTCCTCCCTTTCCGCTCAACCAACCAAAATCTTCTCGAGCTCTAGAACACACTTCTCTATTTTATCATCAACAGTGTGGGGATAACAATTAGTAAAAATCACGCTCCTTTCTAAATCTTGCCCTCATCAAGAACTTCAGGCTGCATAAAGGCACCTGCAACCTGTAATTCAAGGCTGGAAAAAACACTTGCAAAGCTAAAATCAACACTTCATTTCATCATCAAAGACTCAGGGCTTCCATCAAGATAGCAATAACCTCCTGACACATTTGACTCCATCAGCGAAAACCCACCGATCCCTCCAACCTCCTCACCAGTTCTCCTTTTCTGGTTATGATCCTCATCTCATGAGCGACCTTCTCTCTCGCATTAATCTCTCCCAATTTTTGTGCATCTCTCCATCTTCAATTGGTGGGTTGGGAGTAAGCCTAAATGGTGAGTTTATCAATTGGTAGACATGCAATTAGGGAGTGTGAGATTGATGAAACCCATCTGTTGATTGATGAAACCCATTTGTTGACATCATCTCTATGTTGAAGCTGTAAAATCCAATTAGGGAGTGGGAGATTATTCATCTATATGTTGAAGCTATGAAGCTTTCAAGAATTACAATCTTAAAACACAGAAAAGATCAATAACAAGCTTTAATGGATTGGACCTTCCATTAATGGATTGGGCTCTCCATTAATAGTATTGGGTCACATGCAGAAAAGATCAATAACAAATTTATCAATTTTAATTCTTTGTAATAGTGTTGGATCTCCATTGGGTCACGTGCTATATGTTGTCCCGTAAATTATTCGATTATGCATGATCTTTTTTTTTTCATAAAGTAAAGTTGGCTGAATCTTTAAAAATTTCTTAAAATTGTACAAATAACACTGGAAATACACTAGAGATAAATATTGGGTTACGTAATATTACGCTTCATAAATAACTTGATTTTGCATGAATCTTTCTGTTTTAATTATAATAATAATAAACTTTGCTAATTTTTTAAAAATTTTCTAAAAAGTCGTGCCAAGGGCACGGGTAATACACTAGTCATTAAACATATCTCACAACTTTGTCAAGTCATGTATTTTTGGCAAACAGTCACCTTGGCCAAGTCATCAACGTAGCTTTGTTTGCGATAATGCACCCCTTCTTCCAATGTTACAGGGTTATATTGCCGAGTTCCTCAACGAGTGTCGTGGGAACCTCAGAGGGCATTTGTTTTTTTTAAGTGCTTAGAAGCTAACTTCTAACTGACGTTAGAAGTTCCGAACGAGCTGTTGAATGAATTGTTTGTTTTGCTTCTGAATGGGCTGCTGATTAGAAAGTTGTAAAATTAAAAGATTTTTGTTTTTAGGTGCTGAATGGGAACTGTTTGACAATTTTGCCCCACTTAGCTGAAAAAATTTATGACATAAATATTGTGTTTGAAATCATACACAATAATTAATCAAATTCTATAAAATGTTACAATACCTTTCATCACAAGAATATCGAAATATGATCAAGTACATTTAAAAAAAATTATCAAACTAAATTTCTTACTAATATTTCGTTTACAACATGATCTCGTAAATTAACTATAATACCATATCGGTTTGTTCACGTGATCCAAATACTCGAGACAATTGTGGTTGTTCACTATCAGTTTGCTCGGAGAGTTGGAGAGATGAAGAAAAACTTAAAAATAAAGAGAAAGAAAATAAAGATGAATGAGAGAAAGGAAATAAGTTTCTTTCCGAGTCCTTGTGAAGGTAGGTAGAACAACAATGCTTGGTGAAGAGAATGAAAATGTGTTGTCAAAATTGAGCCCTACTTATTTTTAAGAAGATGGGGGCAACAATTGTCATTACAAAATTACGTTTTAGTTATTATTTGAATAATTTTTTACTCAGCACTTAGCACCCCCTGTTGCTTACTCCAATCAAAAGTAGAACTTTATAATTAAAACTCAAAACAAGGTGGTCCACTTCTTATTAAAACTTCTAACTCCATTCAGAAGCAAAAACAACAAAAGTAGAACTTTATGATTAGAACTCAAAACAAACATTCTAAACAAGGTGATCCACTTCTTATTAAAACTTGTAACTCCATTCAGAAGCAAAAACAAACATCCAGTATTCTCGAGATTTTAAATTGACTTTCCTTGTTAAAACTTAGGGTGGGGTTTAACATTGCCCTCCCCTAAAATATCTGTAGTAGGTGTCTCATACACGTATCCTCTTCCCGGAAAGGGGAAGAATTCAGAAACTAATGGAACCGAATGAAAGAGTGGGAGTGGGAGGGTCGTCCTCCCTACCGAGGAGGAGAAGCTCCATTGAGTCTCTGGATCGTGATATCCTTTCCATGATTTTCTCATTTCTGCATAGTCACTTCGATATCGCTCGCTGCTCCTCTGTCTGCAAATCCTGGTAAAGTCTCTAACTTTTCACTTGTTTGGAAGATCAAGTTATGTATCTTTTCCCATTGAGAGATTAGAAAAAGGTTGCAAAATTTGCGTGTTGAGCATGTTATTTGAGTAAATCACATGTCTTTGAAATACAATTTACTCTCATGCTTTATGTACCTTGGGAAGAATTTTAGGTTTCTGATTTGAAGGTGAAAAATTTATCAAATTCAAAATTTTATGCAAATGTAGTTAAGCTTGCTTGCTTGCTAAAGTTTGTAGGAAGATGGATAGACTTTTTTTTTTTTTTTTTCTTTTATTCTAATTGGCGAAACACAGCATGTCTGTTAAGGATATAGATTTCTAATTTAACTATTAAGAGGCAAAAACAAATGTGCTATACCCATTTCAGATAGATTTTGGCTTGATATTAATTATGTATGTTTATTTGGGTGTTAACATGTTATTTTCGAGAGATGCTCTTAATACCATAGCTCAAATCAGATATCACGATAAGATGACCAATTGGATGGACTAGTTGGAGTAAAACCAGTGACAAATCTTTACAGGATATCTATTATTGATACTAGAGTGAGAACCAGTGGCAGTATAATGCTTGGAGTTATTTAAAGACACATTCACTGATATTTAAGCATTTCAAAAGCCCCTATCACTGCCTTAATTTGGGAAATGCCAGAAATTTCAACTTCGGTTAGGGGTGGGGAGTTGCAAAGTGAGATGTTGTTATGCAATTAGATTGTATACTCCATGTTCTTTATATGATCTCAATTCTTGAATGAATTTTACCAGCCCCTACATGCCAAAAACCTCAAAACGAATGAACTGTCTCATTTTTGAAACCATAGAATTTGTACGTTAGTGATTCAGATAAGGGAATAAAATACAGATTTCACAGGAACACCTAAAATATCCGCTGTCTATCTTCTTTTTTTCACTTATTCTTTTGCTCGGTTGATTTGTTGAGAATAACCTTTCTTCTTAATATTCCCATAGGTATGATGTCCTCCACACATCTATTTTATTGAAGATGCAATACTGTAAGCAACAAGAGGATTCTTCTGTCATTTCCAATGTGTCTTCCAGTTCCGGAACCACATTGAAAAAATGTCTAGAGGAGTGGGCTTTAAAACAACATAGGTTGTCCTTACAGGCTGGTTCAGTTGATGTTTATCAGTGGAACTGTCACTCTGCTGGGTGCGTATCTTGATCTTTGTTAGAGAACTTTGCAATAATGTTTTTCCAGATTTCTTACTAGCCCCGTCTAGTGGTCTTCGACCAGATGCATTTTGAGAGATCATTCTTCTGTAGCCCTCTTTTTTAACCTCAACTGAATTTAGGGTTGATCAGTGCCGAATGAAGATGGGTTCAATTGCTACAGGTGTAGGAGACAAGGTATGCTTACTCTTACAGTGAATATATTGACTTTCCTTCTTTTCCTTGTCATTTGACCTCTTTTATATTTTTTCTTTGGGAATAGGTTTTGCCTCAACTTTTTTTTTACTTAAAACTTATTTCATGTTTTGTTTAATTTTTACTATCAACTATTATAAGTTGTCCATGTATCCTTTGCCTTGTCGTTGATTTTGTTTGGATTCCTCTTTCTCTAGGTTTTATCTTTTACTAAAATGATCTTCCATCTCTGTGTCAAACTAAAAAGGGTTCTCTTGATAATTCTTAAACTATCACAATCGTCTTCTTTTAGATATTTGAATACATCAGGCGAACAAGAAAGTATATGCATCAAGGGCTTGGAACCTCTATCCAAATGCTATATCTTGATACTTCACCCATCATTCAAGTTAGCAGGGTCTGGTTTAGATCTGTTAAACTAGCAGAGTAATAAGATAGACTGGTGATATAACCTTGACTGTTTATCATTTATCTTCTGTTCTTATAGATGGAGAGTATATTTAAATATTTGTTGTTGTTCCCCTGATCATCATCAAAGTGAACATCGAACATTTGTCTTAAACTCGTGAAAGCAAAAATGCGATATGATGATTGAAAGTTTCATATACTTTAGTCTTCTTTGACAACAAACTTGAACTTCATATTTGAGTTAGTTCGACGTTTCAGAAAGAGCTATTTTTCTCATGAGCAAGATTGGATGATCACCACAAAAATCTTTCTTATTGACTGATGCCATATGCTCCCCATGCATATGTTTTATTTAATGTGTGATAATCACCTTTTACCCCATTTGTGTAAGTTGTTCTGCCTATGTGGTTATATGCCCTCTTTTTGCTTTTTTTGAAATCCGCATAAATGGTTAGCTACAAGACTCTCTTATGCAGGGGCGGACCTACTCGGGGGGGGCCTCAACTTTCAAAATATTTTTAATAAGTATTTCACATTAAAAAAATCAATTATAAAATGTATAATACAATATAATTATTGTTCATTCAACTATTTCCATATGTCTCTATTTGTATAGTGGTTGGAAGCTTAACATTTTTAGTAAATGACCAGCGTTCGATACACTTTACTTGCAAATTTTTTACTATTTTCAATGCAATTTTGTTACTAATTGCAAACATAAAAAAATAGTTTAATAAAAATTTATTTTCGGTCCTCTTGGAGCGTATGATTTTTTATAGCTATTGACAATTATTATTTCTGCCTCAACTTTTTTGTTTTCAATGCAATTTTATATGTAATTGCAATTTTTTTTTTTTAAAGTTTGTCCACAAGTGGTATAAAACCTCCAAAAAATATTTGAAATTAGTATCTAAAATAATAACTATATAATTCAATTAAAATATATACCATTAGCTAACCAACTCATACACAATTTGAGGCTCACGTAAACCATTTTTCTATGAAATTGTATTAGGATCTTATTATGTTCGCAAATTTCAAGTTTTTTAAGCTTCAACTAAATATTTATCCTAATTATTTTGTGATTTTAGTTATACATTCTAGTTATTATGCTCATTTGCCCTTGCTAAGGTTATCAAAATTGTGACATTATTTTGGCTTAAAATTGGATTCAATTTAGTATATGCAATGTACTTTTGATAGTTGTATTTTTTTTTATTAGTTACTAGCTCAGATACACAATTTTTTTTGGCTCCGCCCTTGATAACTACTATTATTAACTAATAATTATTTGTCATTTCACCCCCCCTTTATCTAAAATTCTGGGTCCGCCCCTGCTCTTATGTGCCTGTATATATGTAGTATGGACAGATAACCCCGTTTTTCTTATTTCTAGGTTGTGCGTATCTGGTCATTGCAAAACTACAAATGCTTAGAAGAATATTTTGTTCCGGATATGGCCCCTTTGGCAGATTTTGACTTTGATGAAAGCAAGGTAAAACTGAAACTAAGACATCTATAGACTAGATTGTGTTGTATCAAGTGGAAAATTTTGGATTATATTGTTTTGAGTAATTGTTTGGTTGTTGATTTTTTGTATTTTGAAGTGGTATGGGATCATACATTTTCACACAGTCTTAGATGTATAGTCATTAAACGCTCTTCTAGATTGCAATATTTATGACTTCTTGGTGTTTTAATTTTTACTAATTATAAACGCAACAACAGCGAGAGAGATATTCACCGAAGGCAGTAGAAGTACATGAGAGGACTTACTAATCCAAAACAAGAGTCCCACATGAGTTAAAGATTGACTATCAACAGATAATTTTCTGTGACATTTGCCTAATGCTTCCAACCCCAACTTAAAATTGCAAACATGATATATTGAGTACTGATTTTCAGGTCCTTCCGAAATCCTGAGATTCTCATCTTTCCAATGCAAACATCTCACAACATAGCATGACACACTCTCCACCACAGCCACACCATAATCAAGTTTAAACTTCTGCCTGCCAGCTATTTCAGAATTGACCCTAAAATACTCTTCTGGACATTAAATTCACATAAGAACTGACCTCATATTCTTTTGGTAAAACTATAGTTGAGGAACACAAAATCAATTGCATTATCACATTCACAAAGTGCACAGCTTCCATTCTCAAAACCCCTTTTTCCTAAGTTTTCCTTCGTCAAATGCTACCATGGAATGATTGTCTATAAGAAAAAGAAAATGCTTGAAGTTATGTTCTTGGTCCAAACTCTAGTCAATTGAGTGCCTGGCTGAGAGGGGCTCATAAAATGAGTGAACCAAAACAGGTTCATCCCTTTCCCAAACCCAACTCTTTGTTTGTTTTTTGTTTTTTGTTTTTTTTTCGAATGATTTTGAAAACAAAATATTCCATAGAATAGCAATGTGATCAAGTTAGTAGTCATTCACGGTGCGAAGATGTAAATTCTACTCATGCCCACTGCCTGAGTGAACTACAAAAGATTGTACACTACCTGACTGCCTGAATGAACTACAAAAAGATTGTACACTAGCTGACTGAGATGATGACATATTAAATATAATGGCGAACTCAGCTTTAAGTTGTCTGTCTGGTATCCATCGAGCACATCAAAATGTGATCACGGCCTATGTTGTCTCGGGAGCCAGTATCCTGGCTCCCGGGACTATTTTTTCACAAATTTGCCTCCCCCATGCAGTTTTTTTTTTCCTGCTTTGTGCGATGGGACAGTACGCCTTGTTTAGGCGCTACACTGTTGCAGTGCCAATGACTAATAAAATTTGTTTCTACATTTTATTCTTACATTAGAAATTTATCTTTTTTGTTGGATGCTCAAACATGATATTTGAACATTATTTATTTCTTTCTCCAAACATCTTTTTTGTAGATTGTTGGCTTGGTTGGAGCTCGTATTTGTATTTGGAGGCGTCAGGGAAAGAGAAGCATATTTCCTTCACATGAAGACAAAAGTACAAAGGGCTTATGCATCCGGTCTGTCCCATACACTCATGCCGTTTTAATGGAAGCATAAAATTGTTACTTATTCACTAAATTGAATGAGAATTTTATAGTCCATACACCTGCTGAGCTCACCTGCATATTTTTCTTCTGCTTTTTATTATCATTACCATTATTTGTTCACCCAACAAGACTGGTTATTGTCATTTAAAAAACCAGTGATATTATGCACTAGGTAATTTACATGCTACTTGATAGCAGTTTGGCCGAAGAGTGTCCTTTGGCTATTGGGAGGAGATTTCAATGATACTAAAGATGCAGACGACAATAAATTGTAACACTAGAAGAAATGCTCACATCAGACATTTCAATGACTTTGCTTTAATGGACTTTGTGATCAAAGGAGGTAGAATACTTGGGTCAAATCACAGGTAACCCCCCACCCTCTGCAGGTTTGACATGTTAATTGCTACCGTTGATTGGATTGATTACTTTGGCTAGTTCCAAGAAACCTACTCCAAGCTGCAGGTTCTGACCATCATGCAGTTATGCTTGCACACCCCACCCCTACCACCAAACCTAGACCTTTCAAATTGGAAACTATGTGGTTTGAAGACAAAGATTTCTATAACATGGTTAAACACTTTTGGTCCAAGTCTAGCACTGATGGGCACCTAGACTATCTATTCTGGACAAAGCTAAAGTCTCTTAAGGCTGATTGATTACAAGCAGTGGAGTGGAATACCTCTCATTTTGGGAATTAGACACTCTTATTCACAACCACCAACTAATTGCTGCTTTTGAGTTGATTGAAGAGAGTAATGATCTCACTCATGAATGGTTTGCCAGAGAATACAGTAAAGTGGAGTTTTCCAAGTTATTAAAAAGAGGTTTCATTAGCTGGAAAAGGAAAACAAGAGTTCAATGGAGTAGAAATGGGGACTTATGCTCAAAACTCTTCCACATCATTGCCAATCATAAAGCTACTATAAACAAAGTTGATACCATCAGTATTAATGGCATGATTGAGCAGCAGGAATCAATTGTAGCTGACCACATTATCTCTCACTTTCAAGAAATGCTCAAGGAAAGGGAAACATAGAGGCCTAAGTTGAGTGGTTTGGTATTCAATACTTTAGACCTTCAGATATCTGACTCTCTAGACACCCCAATTACTGATCATGCATTGCTTTCAATTACTGAACATAAAATTTTGAAAACAATGCATGATCTCAGCTCAGATGTGGCAGCTGGTATTGATGGTTTTCCAGTGGATCTTTCTTAAATGCTGGCCAACAATTAAGACATAAGTCATGGCAGTAGTAGCAGATTTTAACTCCAATTCCTTTCCAGATTGGAGCTGGGATTGATGGTTTTCCGGTGGATCTTTCTTAAATGCTGGCCAACAATTAAGACATAAGTCATGGCATCTTTAATGGGGATTTCAGACATAAGTCATGGCATCTTTCTGGATTGGAAATTAATCCACATTTATCTCTCTCATTCCCAAAGTCAAAGGTGCCATCTTTAATGGGGATTTCAGACCCATCAGTTTATTCCTAAGATTATATCTAAAGTCTTAGCCATTAGGCTGAAATCAGTCATGTCAACTTTAGTCTCCCCTTTCCAAACTGCAACAGTGGAGGGAAGACAATTGGTAGATAGTGCTCCTATTCCCAATGAGTTGTTTGACACTAGATCCAAAGCTAATTTACCTATTTGTAAACTGGACTTTGCTATCTTTTGACTTTCTAAGTTCATGTACCAAACAACAATGCATACAATGCTAAGCAATCGCTACAAGTTGCTCAAGTAAAAGTCTTAACTACGGAGGATCAGAAAACCAATCATATGGGCAAAGTCTGCACACAGGGAAAAACTGGCACAGTGCTCTCGTCCGAACGAGACCCAACTGTGTGTTATGGATTTTTCTCAAGGGTTTCTCTCCCGGATTCAATTCGAATCCTCGGGCAAGATCACATCGGCAAGCACATACTTGTTATCCCCAAGACCATAAATAAAACAAAATGCGAACATAACCATTCTAAACTACGATACATGTTACAAGATGTGCTAGTCATTTCAGGCGATTAAGACATAGTAAGTATCGTAAACTTGGAAAGCCTGATAAGTATAACAATCAAGCAAAGTTGAGAAGAGTAGCGAGCAAGATGTGATCGTCAGCTCGGATAGACAAGTTAAGATAGTCATAGGATAAACATAGTAGATAAAAAAATATGATCGGTATTGCGAACAAATGAGATTTGATAAACATAACACACGAGTAAGGAAAAAATTATACGTATACCATTACCGACAACAAACAAAACTCTTAAGCCTTGATATTTTATAACGACAAGTAAACATAAAACATCGTTGTCATGAACATACAAGTGGAATAAGCTATTTTCATTCAGGTACTTGAAACAAACTCTTCCAATAATTATCCAAACGGAATAATCTGATTCATCATGATGCATAAAAAATTTGCTTCCAATAACATCCAAGCCGGATAAGCTATGCGGCAAGGCGTAAGCCACAATCACATCTGATACCATCAAATCAGGGATAAAACCACATTAAAGCACATACAATGATCACCTCCGATATGCAAGTATCTCATATCGTAGGTATCCGCATACCGTACAAATGTGTCTCACCCAGACACATCCCACAACGTGTACCATTACCACTTCGGGCATGTTTTTAGCCCAATAGGGCGCCATATGTTAGGATACAAACTCTAAAGTCTTGATCGACTGGCATAACATGGCCGACCAAACAGAAATCAACTTAAACTCAAGCGCGGGGGGAAGCAAGTAGTCTCAAAGGACGTCCTCTGGGACCCGTCTTATTGCATTCTCTAGTAGAAAGTGCGTAGAATGTGAAGTGATAGCAACAACAAAAATTCTATCAATATACCTATGACTTGAAAATAACATCTTGAAGATGAAATCACACTATTTACTTAAATGCAATACTTGCTCAAACAACATCAACTCCGATTTAATCAAAGGAAATAATTCCCAAAGTTACAACTCACGACATTTGCACAAAATATACATATCACTGGTACAAACTATGAAAACCCATATACAAAACTCAACCTCTCTAAAAGACTCTAGCTGTACTGTGGACCACCTCTAGTAGAAGACCTGAAAACCAAAATCATGAAATGGGCGAGTTGTCCACAAGTTCAGTGAGTATTATAAAGTCATATAAGAGAAAACGATTAACACAATTTATAATTCAAATTTCAATGCTAGGAACACGTACTAATTATCATTTCCTTTTTAACATCTGAAATGTGAGACTATAAATAAATACACCTTTCCACTTTTAACGTCTGGATGTGAGACAATGATATAACAATTACCATTTCACTTTTAACTCTGGAATGTTAGACGATAATATAACAATTACAATTCCACTTTTAACGTCTGAAATATGAGACGACAATATAACAATTGTCATTCCACTTTTAATGTCTGGAATATGAGACGATGATATAACAATTATCATTCCACTTTTAAGGTCTGGAATGTGAGACAATAATATAACAGACCCGCTTATGTCAAAGAACAGGGCAAAAACTTCAAACCAATTTATTTCATAACAGATTAAGAAATATTAGTTCTCAAATATATGACAATTATACTTACTTTAAACCAACTGATGCCTTACTCGATGTGCGTTCTATTCTCTTGGTGTTTGAGATGTAGCTGAAATCTTGTCTGAACCTAAATGAAATAATATAGACTCAAGTTCAACATAAATCACACATTTATAAAATATGTAAAACATATGCTCATGGAATAAATGAATGGATGAACACAATTCAATGGGTAACCATGCTTCCTTGTGAAGCCCAAAACTCATAGACAACCCCCCTTTATTAACATAACTTGAATCAGAGGTTCTAGGCAACACAAAACAATGAGATTTCTAGATTCTAAAACTCATAAAAGTGTTCCAAGTGATATTAACCACCTCTCATGATACTACACTTCAAATTTCATTATAGAATCAGTTGTGTTCTAAAGTAAACACCCATACCTTCAAAACCATATATCATATGCCTAAATTGGATTTTTATGGAGGGAGATCCGTTCAACACAATCTAACACATAATTGCTGAAAATCAGGACATGACTCAGTATTTAGATCTAATTGAAACTGACAGTGAGACCTGAATATAGAAAATTAGACTTTGAATTTTATATCCATGGAAAGCCACGTGTCTTTAGTTTCCAACCCAACCAACCGTTTGCTATTCAGAGTCTTCTACAGCAGATGACACCCATTTTAGTACACAGTGTGCAAGTCAGTCCGAATTTGCATATACATCTATATGAACATCAAATCTTCTATGCAACTCTCTACCATCAAACCTAACCTATATGATATTAAACAACATGAAACCCTGATTTCCCATAGTTGAAATAAATAAAAAACATACCTTAAGCAAGGCTTAACGTTCAAAACTCAAGCACAAACACTTACCTAGTTAAGTAGCCCTTTCAAAATCAGCCAATTTTCTTCAAGGGAACCAAATGCAAATCCCTCTCTTGCGAGCTCCTTGCTTGTACAACCAAAAGGATGAAGATATGAGAAATAAAACCATCTTTGCTTAAATAGCAAGTGGTGGCAAATATATCCCAAATTGATCCTCTTTCAATTTTATAAAACTTTCTTTAAGCACCTCAAACTTTTCCAATATTGTATAAATGACCTACTTGACAAATTTTTCTCATGTAAATGTGTTCTCAACATATTTTGTGTAAAACCTAAATCCTTAATCAACAAATTAAATCTTCACGCACGCTTAGAACCCGACATGCTCACCTTTTTTCGAGTTCTTGCCGAAATAATTTACTCGTACTCACACTTGTGCTTTAAATTGAGTATGAGGTACATTTGACCATTTGAGATTATGGAACGTATGGGTCCTATAGCTTATCGATTGGCCCTACCCCCGAGCTTGGCACAACTTCATGATGTTTTCCATGTTTTTATACTCCGAAAGTATATACCAGACTCATCACATGTGTTAACAGAACAACCGATAGAGCTAAAAAAGAGATCTTTCGCATGTCTATGAACCGGTGCAGATTTTAGATTAAATAGAGAAAGTACTACATAACAAGACCAATTCTGATGGTTAAGGTATTGTGGCATAGTCATTCAATTGAAGAAGCAACGGGGAAAGTAAAGATAGTATGAGGAAGCAGTGTCCTCATTTATTTCAGTCTGGAAAGTAAATTTTGAGGACAATTCTAATTTGGATGGAAGAATTGTGAGACTTGAATCTTGAAAACATGCATTTCATACATCGTTATATACCTCATACTTAATTTAGAGCACAAATGTGAGTACGAGTAAATTATTTTTGGCAAGAATCCGAAGAAAGGTGAACATGTCGGGTTCTAAGCGCGTGCGAATTTAATTTGTTGATTAAGGATTTAGTTTTTACACAAAATATGTTGAGAACACACAAGAGAAAATTTTGTCAAGTATCTCACTTATACAATATTGGAAAAGTTTGGGTGCTTAGTGAAAGTTTTATAAAATTGGACTAAATGATAAATTTGGAATATCATTCTCTTGGTTGTGTAAGCAATGAGCTCCTAAGATAGGGATTTGTAGCTGGTTCCCTTGAAGAAAATTGGCTGATTTTGGAAGGATTTCTCAACTAGGCAAGTGTTTGTGCTCGAGTTTTGAACCTTTAGCCTTGCTTAAAGAATGTTCTTGATTTATTTCAAGCTATGGGAAATCAGTGTTTCATGTTGTTTAAGATCATATGGATTAGGTTTGATTGTAGGGAGAGTTGCATAGAAGATTTGATGTTCATATAGATGTTATGCAAATTCAGACTGATTTGTACACTGTGTACTAAAATGGGTGTGATCTACTGCATAGAACTCCGAATTGCTAACAGTTTGTTGGGTTGAAAACTAGAGACACATGGCTTCCCATGGATATAAAATTCGAAGTCTAATTCTCTGTATTCAGGTCTCATTGTCAGTTTCAATTAGACCTAAATACTGAGTCATGTCTTGATTTTCAGCAATTGTGTCGAATGGATCTCCTCCCATAGAAATCCAATTTAGGCATATGATATGTGGTTTTGAAGCTATGGATGTCTACTTTTGAATACAACTGATTTTATTATGAAATTTGAATTGTAGTATCAGATATAGTACATAGTAGGGGTGGGCATTTAGGACCGAAAACCCCGATCGGTCCGGTTTTAATTAATTAAAAAATATTGGTTGTAAAAGCCCGGTCCGAAGTTTCTGGTCCGGGCCTCGGTTTCCATTTTTGAAGCCCGTCGCCTTCACTGAAGTAATTCTCTCTCCCCTCAAACTCCCTCAACTTCGAAAAATTCTAACAAGGAAACCAGCAGAAGGAAACCAGCGAGGACGCTCCTCTCTTCTCACAGCGAGGACGCTCCTCTCTTCTCACAGCGAAGCCGCGGAGATCTGAGGCCACTTCCCTCTCCCTCTCCCCTCCCTTCTCACAGCGGAGGCGAAGCCGCGGACGCCTCTTCTCTTCTCCCAGCGGAGGCGGAGATCGACCACCTCCCTCTCTCAGCGAAGGTGGAGATCGACCGGCTCCCTCTCTCAGCGAAGGCGGAGGCCTACTCCCAGCCCTACTCTCAGCGAAGGCGGAGGCCGAGCCGCCTCCCTCTCCCCTCCCTTCCCCGCCTTTCCCTAGATCAGATCTGATCTCAGATCTTGATCAGATCTTGAATCTGATCTTGTAATTTGTTGTATTTTTTTTTGTAATTTTTGTTGTATGCTATAATTTTTTTTGTAATTTTGTTGTATGGTTCCACCGTTACAGTATTTTTTTTTATTTATACTGTAGAAGCATTTTTTTGCTCTTAGGATCGAGACCGGCCCGAAATCGGCCCGTAAATCGGTTAACCGGGATTTCGGTTACCCGGTCAACTCGGTCCGATTTCGGTTCTCATAAACACGGGCCCGAATTTTTCGGGCCGGTTTTTGGTTATTAGCTTTTGGGCCAGTTACCCGTACTTGCCCAGCCCTAGTACATAGTACATAGTACATAGTACATAGTACATAGAATGAGAGGTGGTTATCACTTGGAACACTTTTATGAGCTTCATAATGTGGAATGAAATAGACTTCAAATCTCATTGTTTTATGCTAGTTCTTATTCAGGTTATGTAGTAAGGGGGGTTGTCTATGAGTTTTGGGCTTGCTACAGTGTGGCTAATTTGGAAATAGAGAAATAATCGGATCTTCAGAGGAGATACAAAAGACCCTCTCACTATCTGTAGAGAGATCAAGTCCCTTCTTTAGCATTGGGGGAATGTTTGGGGTGAGTTAGAAGGTATCCTTTTCATACTTGTATATTTTATTGGGCTAGCTTGTTTATTTTGTAATCTCCATTGTAGTATGATTGTACAGCTTTGCTTGTACTTCTTAGTCACTTTTCAATATTAATGATATTAGCCTGCTGTTTGTCTGATAAAAAAAACCGAGATCTAATCATGGTTTAGATTGAACCTTAAAGGGACAAGTAAAATTACATGGAATAGGGGGATGATGGACCACAAATAAAGAGTTAATGCCCAAGTACAATCGAATCCCAATTGAAAAAAAATGTACAAACTGAACTACCTTAAATATACGAGTGTTGTACTCCAGTGGCAAGAATTGCCATAACATCCATGCATGTGCAATCAGGACTTGCTTGCTTTTCCCTTGCAGAAATGATCCCAGGCTCTCAACACAATCCCCTTAAATTGCATACAGGGTAACTCTCCACACAGAATTTTCTTCCCCATATAAAGCTTTACAGTTTCTACTTTGCAAAAGGTCAACTGTGGAGCAAGAAATTATCCACCCCAAACTGAATACAAGTTTTCCCATGTTAAAAAAGAGAATTTCTAAAGGGGGGCCCTACCTTGGAATTGTATAGTGCTTACTTGACACAGGATATACATCGTATACTTTTTGTAACGGTCACGATCAGTGCCTTTTTTTATCAATACAATATATAGTCTTTCTTATAAAAAAAAGAGGGAGAACCTCCCTCCACACAAGAACCAATGGAAAATCCCTCCACGCCTACAAAGGATGATTAATTTCAAATAGACTACCATAAAAGGGAGCAACCAAAAATGAACTATCCTTCAACAGTCTACATCTTCAACCATCATTCTAGTGTTAGGAGGTATTCCCAAATGCACAAAACTCACTTCCTCAATTTCAGTTTTATCAAGATTAATTATTAAGCTATGTAGTAAATGCGGATAACAGACCATTCACGATTTAGGACCGATTTAAGATTAAGCAGATTAATCGGTTTATTTTTCAAACTATACATTTTTATACCCTCACTAATGTAAATTATAATAAAAATAACATATCTTGACAATAAAGATTAATAAGACAAGTATTATAGAGCAACAAAAGTCATATTATAGAGCAAATTATGTAATCATGTCCAAAACATCACATATTATAAAGCGACAACCACCACCACTCAACAGGACGACAACCACCACGCAACAAAACAATCTCGATTTCACCGATTACTCGGTGACCACTAAATCCAACCACTAAATATCTAGTTTGGATCAGTTTACCCCCGATTTACACTAAATCGCCGATTAATTAGCGATTAATCGCTGCATAAATAATCAAGTTTGTTGGGTGGCGGTTGTCATCCTGTTGGGTGGTGGTGGTTGTTGCTCTATAATGTGTGATGTTTTTGACATGATTACATAATTTGTTCTATAATATGATTGTTGTTGCTCTATAATAATTTTTTTTATTAATCTTTATTGTGAAGATATGTTATTTATTATAATTTACATTAGTGAGGGTATGAAAAATGTATACTTTGAAAAATAGACCAATTAAATCCGATTAATCCCCTTAATCTTAAATCGGTCTTGGACCGCAAATGGTTGGTTATCGGCATTTACTACATAGCCAATAGAACAATTTTGATTTCTCACCGATTTTTGGGCGACTCACCTATTTCTCACCGATTAATCGTGACCGCTAAACCCAACCATTAAATACCTAGTTCGGATCGGTGTACCCCTGATTTACACTAATCATCACATAAATAACCCAGTTCTTAAGTGCATATTATGCCGCGCCCCTTCTCAAGCCTAGGCAGAGAGTCATGCACCAAGCCACTCAGATTCAAACAAAACACAATGAAGCCTAAAAAATATCGTCGTATTTTTGCTTCAATAAACTGAACTTTTCCTATGATTTTGACCAGAAAATGAAACATTCTTCCCTAATTTCAGTGTGATATCAAAATGAGTAAATATGTATTACTTAAATTTTATGGGTAAGTTGTCTTCAATCCTTTTTTTTTTTTTTTTTCCGCTTTACTTTATGGAAGCCATTTAGCATTTAAATTTCATGTGATTCTTAGCTATGCATTTGATTATTTGTTTTCCTTTATCAAAACTTTGAATTTTTCTACCAACAGTTTGTTTATTATTCATTGAGGGACTTGTGGGGTCCCTCCGAATCATGTAATCTAGTAGTGGGAATATGTTACATCCATTTCTTACCAAAACTAGCTGCATAGATCCAGAGGCTGTGGTATTGACTCAGTTATTTATTATGGATGTAGCTATATTGATCCAGAGGCTGTGGTTGGATGCGGAGATGGAACAGTTCGTGTATTTGATATGTACAGCCAGAAGTGTTCTCATATTATTAGGTATGTAACGGGAGTTTGCTACTACCTCTTTTTTGTTTATGGATTTGTCTTTGTTATTCCCAAATCAAAACTCTCTAGTTGTGTTAAGGACTGGTGAGAAGGATACACTATTTGATAACTGTGATGCCAATCTGTGCCACTTTGCTCGAGCTACAATCTTTCTGAAGATGCATGACACTGCTTGAAATTCTTAATAAAAATAAATAATAAAAATAAATAGAGCTTGGGCTTGAAGTAAGAAATGGAAAATCAAATGAGTAAACATGAGTAACTCCTCATTTGTTAAGTTTAGCTTATGTATGTAACAAATCACTAATCGAGCCCTAATTGTTCCAAGAGCTAGATGAGATTAATCAATTGGCGAGCTTTCCTATCTCGCTAAGTGAGTTTTTTCCTTCCTATCCTTCCTGTTGCTTGTTTTTTGCTTGTTCAGTCAAATTTGGTTATCTCATTCGATCCTAGGATTATAGTTTTACATTTTTTTCTACCCACAAGGATTATTACTACTCGGTAAGGAAACACAGACTCTTCGAAAACTTGTCGTATCTGTGTCCAACACGTATTCGACACGTGTAGGATACTTGGTTAACGTGTTGGCAGGTGTCAGACACATGGTCAATGTAGTCAACGTGTCGGACCCGCCTCTGATACACCCGGAACTTGGTCAGGACACAGTCGAGATTCGAAAACCAACTTTGTTTTATTTTTTACTTTTAGATGTTTGCAAATAACCATGTACTATAATGGTTGTTAATCCATCTGAAGTTAATGACTATTTCAATTACGATTTAAGACAAATAGGGCAAAAAGCCACTAAAGCATAGAGGTAGCCTATACTTTTTCTTAATCTTTGCTTCTTATTTTTCTCTCATTTGCTTATTATCTCCTCTATTTATTTTTTTCTTGCAACAGTGTCATCTTCTTCAAGGCACTCTAGGAAGGCACTTTATTAGATTATTATTTATATGACTTATTAAAAAAATAGTATGACGTGTCGACGTGTCACCGAGTCCGACACGACACGCGTGTCCGTAACCGTGCATCCTTGCTACTCGGATTGAGAAGTGCACAAGGAAACGGGGAACCGCTCATTCCTCTAAGAAATACCATCCTTTGACAAAGCTCTCTTGTTGAAATGAATTTGGAGATTTGGCCCTCTGGAGACAAGTGATTGCTAACAAATATGGTGTTTCTCAACAAGATTGGCTTACCAATGTCTCTACTTCAACCTATGATGGATCCTTGTGGAAAGGTATCCTGAAGCTCACAAAAGTGGTCAATGGGAACATCTCTTTTGAGATTCATAATGGGGGTAGAGCACAATTCTAGGATCACAAATGGGTAGGTGAAGCTACTCTAAACTCTCTTTTCCTACCATTTATAACATTTCAATCAAGCAGGGTAAAGTTAGTTTGGGATCCATTGATAAGGGTTGGAATTGTCAGCTTACAAACACATTTGAATGATTGGGAAGTGGGTGAGATGACAAAGTTGTTGGCTATCTTGGATAATGTACAGCTTGATGATGAACAAGACAAATGGTTCTGGGAGGGCAAGGACAGTAAGTTCTCTGTGAAAGATTGGTATTCATCTCTTGCCAACACTCCTGCTCCTTCTAGTTTGGACAACATAATTAGTAAACTCTAGTCATTCCTTTGGATGATTGAAATCTCCTCTAGAGCCTCCTTCCTCCTCTGGAATGGAAGGACTCTCACAGTGGATAACGTTATCAAGAGGGGCCTCATCATCCATAACCATTGCATCTTATGTAAGAAGAATCCATTGATCACCTCCTTTGCATTGTCCCTTAGTTATTGATCTCTGGTTCAATGTACTTCCTGGCCTTTTTCTTTTGTAGCTTGGGTGGAAGGTTGGAATGAATACCCTGCTAACCTCTTCAAGTTCTAGGACTTTGGTCTCCGGGTTAGGAATAGATGCATCCATGCCTTTGTTTCTGTGATGTGAATGGAGAGAGAAACAACAGGATATTCAGACAGGTTAATAATGTACACTTTTTGTGAGAGGCAATGTTCTTTTCCTACCGTCCTCTCATCCTTCGTTTGATTTAATACAATACTTGTTTTTTTGATTAAAAAACAATTAGAGTTGATTAATGCTAATACTATCATAGTTAATTGTTGGGTTTATATATTGACCGATTTATCGGCAACTTGACTTGGCCAAGATATTGACAATTAATTTTCTACTTAAGCGTGAGAATTAATTATTAGAGTGTATTGGTCCAGTCCTGTTCATCACTTAATTCCTGATTTGATAACACAACTTATGCGACCATGATGCTATGATACAACATGCATCACATACATTGCATTCAAATCTAACTTTGACTGGGATGCTCAAGTGCACATATGCAATCATGAAAGATCGTATCACGCCTATTTGCCTTGTGGCATAAGCTTGACTAATATAGTAATATGATAATCTAGTTTTATGTTTTGGTGCTCAGAACTACAGATCTCAAGAGTCCATAGAACAGATCTGCGATGAAATAGTTAATTTAGTCCCATTTCTTTTCTTAATGGCGTTCATGTTACTTGTGAATAGAATGGACTAATTGGAGAGTGTAGAAATGTAGCGTCATATATCGTCAGAAATGGAAACGGACCATGACTTGTATCGTCATATATTGACAATAATATGAGCTTGGATTTTCCTTGTTATTATTTTGCAGAACGCATGCTGCGCCAGTTACATGTTTAGCTTTAACTGATGATCAACTGGTTGTCAGTGGCTCCTCTCTTGGTGGTATCAAACTGGCAGGTCTTTCTTCTGATCAAAGGGTAGCTTCATTAAAGTCCACTGATCTCACAGGTTATCCCGTTATGCTGCTTCTGTTAACCATATTCACACACTGTTGGGGATTGTAATACTTATAATTTTTCATTTCAATGTTTGTGTGTGGATGTGCATATAATGAGTGGGTGCATCTCCTCCTATTTCATCTGTAAGACAGCCTATTAACTGTTCCAACCCCTTTTATTCCTGCAGTTAGATCAGATTATTGTTGTTGTTTGGTTGTTGGATTTCCTTAGATAACATATTCTAGTATCCAGTTAGTGGTACTGTTTCTTGTTCAGTGGCTATAACACTCGACAAATGATAGCTTTTTATATGATGGCTCTAAACTTTTAAGGAGAAGGCCGTAAAACTGTCTTTTGTCAGACAATCTGAAACACTTCAAAGTTAACAAGTCAAAAGAGCCTGGCTGACATGAAGTTTGTTTTTGAATATTTTCCTTCATTCAGTGCAAGAGTGTTTATGTGTGAAGCTGACACAGAAGCTCGCAAAAAGAGCTCATTTCTGGACTTTTTTTGTTTTTTTGGGAGGGGGGGGGGGGGGGGGGGGGGGTGATGGGGGTGATGGAGAGGAGATTCATTTTGACTTTTGGGGGTTGCATATAGCATGTTGATAGTTGCCCATTGGAAATGCTGTAAAGAACGCTTTATGCCTTTGATGTTCGATGTCATGATTTCACTAACCCGACTTTAGTCCAGATACTTTGGTGCTATATTCATTTGAAATGTACTGTCATTTTCAAGAAAAGGGGAATTTGATTATAGAATTTTGAAAACACTTGAAAAATAATCAATAGCAAAAAGTTGTATTTTTCGGACAAACATGACAGTTTTTTGGAGTTTTCACTTTCTCATAAACATTTGATCAGCCCTTTGAGTGAACTTATTATGGATATTGCCAGTTTATAGCTTCTATATGGTGAATTTGAACCTTGCAACTTTATGGACTTTCTGGGTTGGGGAGGGAACACATTAATTTTATTTATTAGTGATTCGAGATGAGTAGAGGAAGACTATGTTCTAGATTGTTATTAGATTTTTATCTCGTGGATTTGTGTATGTTTGAATTGATTGGTTGACATGCTTTTACATAGACATGAGCAGCTAGAATGTTTGGACTATTCATAAATCAGAAATTTGTTTCTTTTCTTATATGTCACACAATATGGTATTTCAAAATTTCACTAGAATGCCTTTTATGATATTGGGCAAATTATGTTTCCAAATCTT
The DNA here is from genome assembly GCA_963556465.1 of Berberis vulgaris. Classification (NCBI taxonomy): domain Eukaryota; kingdom Viridiplantae; phylum Streptophyta; class Magnoliopsida; order Ranunculales; family Berberidaceae; genus Berberis; species Berberis vulgaris. Next base: position 16,713,579 of record OY747133.1, read on the forward strand.
TGGGACTGTTTGGTCTGAATTTAATTTTGATTTCTTACAACAGGTATAAGGAGCTTGTGTTATAACTTGCGTTCATCTTTAGTATTCGCTGGATCAACGTCCGGGTTTGTTCACTGTTGGGACTTGAGGTGAGAGTACAACTTGTGCTATTGAATATATTGCTTAGTTATATCTCTCTGGCAAGGAAACCCTGTATATATATATATTTCTATATGTTATAGTGAGTTTGTTAGTTGGCTTAGCATTTCAAGTCAAAGCTGTTATTTTTATGGTAATTTAACTTCTATATGTCCATAAGCATATAACTAGGGTAATAGAAAAAAGTGACGCTACAGGGAAAGTGGGTGGTTGTGCCAACGGCACGAGTATACACTAGTATAGGTATATTAGTTGATGAAAATCAGGAAAGTATTTCCGATGAGTGTGAGGGATAAGTTTTACCAAAATAAGGGGTTACATTAGCGTTAAAGTTAGGGCAACAAAAATGAATAAAGACATGGTGTTTAGGGAATGCCGGCCAAAGTTCCTTGTCCTTATAAGATGCTGAGGCACCTGGTGCGCTATGCAATGTACTACACAATGCTCAAGCCACCTGGCTCACTGCACTATGCTCAAAGCCTGTACACGTAGGCACCTGGTACTTTAAATCATTCATGATTGTGTACTCATAGCTCAAAATTTAGGGATTCATAGTTGCATCATGTCATGGAGTCCAATGAACTCATTTACACGTGTCACTTGATACGATCTCCCCTTTTCGGTTTTGTTCGAGTATAAATGCCAAACCTAAAGTGAGGTGAGCCAAAAAATTTCTAATGACTTTTCTCTCAGGGCTTCATCACTTCCCTTGGGCACTATCACCCTCCGACCATTGGATCATTTTTATACCTAACTCCTTTCACTAGTAAAGACTTATCCTTCCTCTCAAAAGTTCTTAAAAGAATTTAAGGCGTTGATCACTTCCCGTTCCATTATTTTTCACGACCTTATCCACCCACCTCAAATTCATCTTATACATTTACTATTAGAGCTCTTTACGATATTTAATTCTTAGACCTGTTATAATTATTTTATTTTATTTTCCTCGTCCTTGTCGAAATTTGAATGAACAAAAGCAGTGCAAAAACCTGTTGTTCAAAGATCCACCACATAGGTTTAGCATGGCAACTGGGGTCAAGGAAATTTGCGTTCAGCTATATGAGTGCTTTCACTGGCATGAAGTATGATCAATTTGAATCCTCTATTGTTACTTCAATCATGGAAGTTAGAATCCATAGCCCTAGAGTGTTGAAGAAGAAGAATTAATATAAAGAGTCTTTAGACCATAGATTCATCTTTATTGATATAAAGACTATTAGCACCCCACAAATTACATCGTATCACCCTATAACTAATATAAATAAGTGACTCTAACACTCACTCGCAACCTGGAGCATATAAATCAAACATGCCCAGCTTGGCACAAAGTGTTTGGAAATCATGCGGGCTAATGGCTTTGTCAAAATGCCGCCTAGCTGATTATGATAGTGAACATAGGGAGTAGTAATCTGTTTCTGCATCACTAAATCTCGAAAAACATGATTGCTAACATTAAATATGGCAGCCTGATTGTCACAAGACATTTGCATTGGAGGAGGAACAGAAATTCCCACAACAAAGAGCGAACCCATAGCATCTTTAGAAGTTGTGTGACCAACAATGCCTGAAGGGGCTCAACAGATCCATCATGGAGATATTTCACTTGTAAACCCAATGACAGCCTACTGAATGTTTCCCAGAAGGAAGGTATGTTAGCTCCCAGGTTAGGTTTTTGTGAAGCACACGCATTTCCTCATCCATAACATATTTCCAACCAGACAAAGGCAAAGCCTGTTAATAAAACGAAGGGACAGACAAAGAAAGGCAAGGCATTAGGTAGTGGAAGAGTAGGTGGCGTTAACGAATGCTTCTCGCGAGAAAAATATAGTAGTCTAAAAAATGTAACATCAACACTCACAAAGTATTGATGCGAGTCAGAACTATAACATCGATATCTCTTCTGAGTGCGAGAGTATCCAAGAAAGACACACTTGCGAGAACGAGGAGATAGTATGTCATTACCATAATCCATACAAAGGCAACACAAAAAAAAACACGGGGAGTTAGCGGAAAAGGAGAAAAACTAGAATATAAAAAAGAGAAGGGAGCCAAATTACCTAAGACAATAGAAGGCATACATACAATTGATGAGATAACAAACAGGGAGAACGACATCAGCTGAATAATGTTTTGGTACCTGCATGTTATACATCAAGGTACAAGCAATATCTAGTAGATGGTGATGTTTTCGTTTCGCAGCCCCATTTTGTTGGGAAGTGTGTGGACAGGTGATTTGATGAATAATGCCAGAGACGGATCTACATGGGGTCAAGTGAGGGCACTTGCATATGGATGTTCCCACCCATACGACGCTGACGACGCAGTCCTGCCCCACCCCTTCCACTTTCCCTCCGTTCTCTGTGACACTAATGACCCCGCCTTGCCCCTTTTCTCTCTTTTGCTTACTTTCTTTGTTTACTACAAGACAACAACCTCCACCCCTTCCTCTTTGCTTGATTTAAATTCCTTTCCCAACATCGTCACCGGCTACAAGCAACCCCAACCCTCTTACCTGTTTTGAGGAAGAAGGTTTTTTAAAAGTATTTTTTCAAGATGAATTCGTATCTCGAGGTCTAGTTTTGTATTTTATTCATCTATGGGTTATCGTTTGAAGGACATTTTGATAATCAACGTGAGGCTTTTGACAACTAACACACGTTGACTACTAGTCCTAAGGGAGACTGCAATAGTGATTAATGATGGGGTAACATCTAATTAGCTATTTTTTATGGGGGCAAATCGCAAATAGCCCAAATTTTTTTGTACACATAATTTTATATTTGAAATTAATTTTTGTCCCATAATATATACCAATTTGATTCCCCTCACATATTAATCTTTTGTGCTCCTACAAAGTAGCTTGTTGGATCCATTTCTTCCCCCATAGATTAGATGAAGTTTTGTTTTGAAATTGGTGGTTTGTATAGTTGTTTATATATTGTTCAAATAAAAATATGTTAAAGTAATTAATTATTATATTATTGTTAATTAACTATGACTCATCACTCCGCCTCCCTTCGAACAAAATCCGGCTCCGTCACTGAATAATGCCCTTATCAACACAAAACGAAGCCACAATGGATTGTGCATATTCTAAAGCATTATCAGATCAAAATATTTTGATGCATTTGCCAAGTTGAGCAAATATCTCATTACAGAATGTAGAAATAATACGAGCTAAATCAAAACTCATTTGAGATAATTCATCAACAAATACTACAAAGAAGACAAATCCATTGATACTTTTAGTTCCAGAAGGACCCCAAATGTCTGTGTGGACTACATCAAAGGATTCATTCAGACTCACGAATATGATTACTGCTAGGGAACGAACTATGATGCTACTTCCCCAATTGACAAGCCTCACACTCTAGACTAGAAACACAACTCAATGTAGGGATAGCAACCACAACTTTGCCAATGATGGATGATCCAACTGCAAATGCCATTGAAGAGGAGATACTGTGGCGCTCAAGGCTGAGGAGAAGGTAATAGTTTAACCTGGATCTACAAAATACAACCCATCTTTCTCATGCACCGAACCAATCGTCTTCTTCATCTAGAGGTCATGAAAAATGCAAGAAGGAGAAAATGTTATAGAACAATTCAATGTCTTCGTCAACAGGCTAACACAACAAATTAAAAAGAAAGATTCGAGTTAGAGACTAGATGGTAGCGACAATGAAGTAGCAGTGTGAAGGGAACCTTTTCGAACAACAGGTCAGGAAGATCCATCTGCTAAAACAATATGATGCTCAATAGAAGTCAAATCAGAAAAGAGATACATGTCCAGAATCAATGCCTGAACAAGCTCACTAAGCTGACTAGTGAGTGCATCACGAGAACCAGACCCAAGAGATACATGTCCAACTGGTGTAGAAGCCCAAATTGGTTGTTGTGTGGTATCATTTGTAACGTGATTCACATGATCTGGCTTACCCCATTTATATGTCTTTCCCCTATTTACTCCAACATAAAGTCCCAGTGTGATTGGTACCACCACAATATTCATATCGATCACCACGCTTTATGACCTGCACCACAGCCACCACGAGCGTTACGGCTTCCATGACCACCACGAAAACCACTACTAGATAAAAGGGTTAACGACTCCATATGATTAGCATTAGAGCTTTGTCCAAGGGAAGATCGTAATAGACGTGAATAAGCATTAGCAGCTGTAGGTAAAGTCTCACTAGCAAGAATTTGATCTTTAAAACGGCGCAAATCAGAGTCTAAACCAGATAGTAAAGTGGCAATCATAAACTCCTCCCAGTGACGCCTTTGTTGTTCCAAGTCCATAGTGAAAGATTGATGTTTAAGTAATTGCTCCCATTGATTTTTAAGTGTCTTGCAATACTCCAAAAGAGGTTTTCCAGATTGTTTGGTAGAGAAAATCTTCTCATACAACTCATAAACCCGAGACACAGTACTCTTTGGGAGAATGATTCCTTGAGAGAATCCCAAATCTTCTTGGAAGAATCACAAAATTCAACTATAGTGGCAATGTGGGGTTCCATACTATGTGCCAGCCCTTAAACTTTTAGGAGTGTTGCCCGTTGAATACTTTGGGTTTTTTTTCCACACAAATAAACTTGCACGGCCTGTGCCCAGGCCAAATAGATTTTGGTATATCATCATCTCTGGTCATTTGCAATTTTTCTTCCGCCATAAACTACCAAGAAGTGCCAATCGCCCAAAAGACAGACTATAAACAATGTCTAATCAATAATTGTTCATATAGAAATAACAACGAACTGTTGAACAAAGTTCAAACTCAATGAGAGGAGCCAAAAACTGCAATGAATCCTTGTCCAAAACAACAAATCCTCTAGATAGTGATTGCCATTCACTAAATCAACAAGGCGAAAGTCTAAAAAAAATGGCTGCCCTTCATTGAACAGTCAAAGATAGCAAGAGATAAGTGCTCAGATCACAATCTGAGTTAGAATAGAAGGGGATTCAGCTGCTCTTTTTTAAATCAGTACCAATCTTGGACTGAAACACTAGTGCAAAGTTTGGAACAACCTGATTGGCTTGCAGAAAAGAGGAGGGAAGAGAGTTGGAGAAAATCAAAACCTAGGGCTCTGATACCAAATTAGAATCCATAGCCCTAGAGTATGGTCTGTTAAGTCTCCAGACCATAGACTCATATTTATTAATATAAATTACTATTTGCACCTCATAAATTACACTGTATCACCGCATAACCTAATATAAATAAGTGACTCTAACAATGGACTTTACTCATTTTGTGTGCTTTCCTTGTTGCTTGTCTATTTCAGAATGATGAAGCCATTATGGGAGAAGAGAGTCAGCCCAAATGTCGTATACTCAGTGCAACACATGAGAAATGACACTACATCGTTAGTTACTGGTGGAATAGATGGTGTGCTTCGTATTCTAGACCAGGATACTGGTGAGTTTCTTTCTAGCTATGTATCAGGCAAAAGTACTGTCAGAGAATCTTCCGCGAATAACAGATATGGTGTCCTGCAAAAGTATAAAGCAATACAGCTCCCAGAAGATCATCATATAGATTCTGTGCCTAAAACTAGACGATCTCCCATCACTTGTTTGGCAGTTGGAATGAAGAAAGTAATCACCACCCACAACAGCAAATTCATTCAGGTGTGGAAATTTAACAAATGATGGAGAAATAAAACTTCACTCCTACTGTGACAACGTGATATTTTTTTTAAGACAAATGAAGACTGAAGAGCATATTCCTGGTCTAGATTATTTCAAGATGTCGCCTGAGTTGTAGCTGTAAAAACTTTATACCCAGTAAGATTTTATTTTCATGGTGTAATTTGATATTGTTAAATGTGTTAGTGCAGAACCAATATGTCCATGTATGAGCACGTAAAAAATAAAAACCAGTTGCTGATTTTGTTGTTCACACCAGGATACTTGATTCACGGTGATGTGTAGAATATAGAGGGCGAGTTCTTATGATACCACATCTGCTGCTGAGTGTTTAAGTTCCTCATTTTCAATGCAGGTGATTCCTATGCATGACTCGAGGTATCTTAGGATAGCAAACTACCCAAGTCAAAGTACTGTCATACATATATTTGGTTATCTGGTGTAGGGTTTTACAGCATAATTGCGGATATATGTTTTACCAAATTTCTAAAATGAGGTTTATAGGACACTGGTGAACCTTCTATCTGAATAAGTTTTATAGGTTTCCTTACTAGGTGATATGCAAATATTTACACTGGCTCAAGCAATGAAGTATCGTGTGATACCTGGAGCAGAGGCGCAGCAGAGTATTTGTAACTGAGAAATAATGTTAATTACTAGTTTGTCTAGATAACTTGAATTTTTTCGAGGGCTACAACATTCTCTCCATGTTAATGAGTAAACTGAAATGGTTGAAAATCAGATGGCATTACAAGTTTAAGGATCAAAGTCGGCTAAAGACATTTAAGCGGTTTTGGAATTCTTGAAAACTTGCTCGCCTTGAAATTTAAAAAAAAAAAGAAAGATGAAATGAAAGCAGCTACCTTCGAGACGTGTAATTTTAGAAAAACATAATTTAACTTACGTACTTTTTTCTTTCACGGTCTTTTATCTTCAATTTGTTATAATTTAATATACTAGCCTACTCCAGTTGTCCATTTGGCCCTTTTCCATGTGTTTATCCGCGGTAATGCCCATGAGAGTTAAAATCTAGTTGTACTATTTGCACCCAAAGCAATGTATTTCACACCTCCGCTCTTGACATCGCTTAATATACGATTAGATTCGCGCTTCTACACTTAGAGAATTGGAAATTTAACACTAAATTTATTGTCTCTATTAGTTCATAGGAACTTAAGCCACTGAGAACAAAAAATTAATTTTAGGTCATTCAACCATATGAGGGTTGTAACTTCGTTTAATGGTATTTCTTCTTTTGCATCTCTCCTACTATGGATGTATGTGAATCACAAACTAACATTAATATACTAAAAGTGTTAGGAAATCAGGTTTTTGCAACCAGAATGATGTGGCGTGATCTTAAAAGAATGATGAAATTTTCAAAAAATTTATATGTATCTCGAGGTTGTAAAAAATCTCCTCTAATGATGCCACGTCATCCTAAGATTGGTATCACGAGAGAGTGTCTTGGGGAAAAATGAATTAAATAAGGATTGACATTGGTGCAACGAGCAATTCTACAGGGCCTGAGTCCCCCAGCCTGGTTTGCTGCCTTGGGGGCGAAAATACAATTTTACCCCTCTCCTCTTTAAAACCTTCTCCAAAAAAAGTGGTTAAAAAGGAGGGGCAAAATTGTCTTTTTGCCCCACCCAGGCAGCAACCTCGCCCCTTTCCCAGGCCAGCTAGAATTAGGATGGTGCAACATATATAGAGGTTGGACATTTAGCAGAAGAACTGTAATGGCGCAAATAGCAGCTGCCTGAGATTGCAAATACTTCAAAGTAGCAAGGACATTACTGTCATTAAAATTAGAGGCAATGAAAATTAGGGTTTTGTGGGAGCATCAGATTTAGTTTATAAACCCTGCGATGATTCTCAAAGTACCCCCATCTGTCTACTTCTCTCTACTCTACAAATCAATCGATCTTCATCTTCTTCTCTGGTGTCAGTTTTAGGTTTATTTTCATGTTTTCGCTTCCCCACAACTTATGATGAGAGTAATTGGCCTGCGATGTTCTAGAATTGTCCGTACCATCTGAGGTCGGTCTCTTTAATGGGGCCTTCTTGATGCATTTAACTTCATATTTCTGAGGCCTTTTTTGGCATCTCATCTCTTGGGTTATTATTATTATTTCTCTACTTGATTTTTTAATCTTTGTTATTGTTCTTGAAGAATCAGAGACAAAGAGTAACAGCAATGATGAATTTGATTATACCATCAAACTTTGAAAGCTTTTAAAAAAGCTTGTTGATGTAAATTTAATCTGTACTTCTTAGCTCTCTCACTTTATGTTTTGCTTGATTAGATTGATTTATTTCTACTTCAAAATTTGGTGAAGGCAACAAATTAGAGTCTCTGATGCGCTTAATTTGCAATAGCGTTTTCGGTGCTATACGTTGCCGATAGTGTTTTCGGGCTGAGATTCTGGCATTTCCTCTCAATTCAATTTATGGTGCTTAATGCATTCAGATGCCCGTACATTATAATTTATTTTTAAAATTGGAGTTAAGTTTGAAGATGTTGTGGTCAATTTGTTGATGATGATAAATGGAAAGTCTTGTTTCTCAAAGAACATTCGCAGTGGCCGCCTAAGAGCTTTCGCCTTTCGCCGGGCTTGAGAGTTTATGCTGCTCTTTATCCTTCCTTGGATGTCTGAGACAAGAAACAACGTTCCTTCTTTTGTTTACAATGTTTTCAGGTTTTTAATAAAGAGAGAATTGGAATTGAATGGAATGGAAGTGACGATCCTTTCCCCACATGATCGACTATGATTATAATATGCGTTTGTAATTCTTTCAGAGAATTATCCAAGCCAGGATTCTGATCCATTACCAACTCCCTTTGCTATGCTTTTATAAATTCTTCTATTAGTTCACATTTTACCATTTATGTTTCTTGTCAAAAATCACAACGGATGAACAATCCTTTTCAATGAACATGTTGTCACACCTACAATGACCTGTGTATAGGCAAAAAAACCTCACACATGATCATCTGATATGAAATGGCGATACATTGACCTGATTGAGCAATATTAAACGGGTTAAATAAGGTTGGATGGGGCTTAATAAGTTTGCAACTCTTAACTGAAAAATAAAAAGCTCGTCTCCTACTTGTAAACTTCAATTTGGGTTAAGAAAAACGTTTAACAATTATAATACAAAGGCCTTTACATTTCTTCAGTGTGTATTAGTCGGGAAAATTTTGCTCCGTGGCGGATTAGAATTGCAAACTCTGCCTTTATCCTGAAATGGAAAATGTTTATCGAAAAATGTTAGGAAATTAGGTTTCTACAATCATGTTTTGCAATCAGCGAGGCGTGATCTAAAACGAATGATGAAATTCCCAAAATGTTTGTGTATCTCTAGGTTGTATAAAACTTTCTCGATGCGACATCATATTGGTTGCAAAACTTGGTTTCCTAGCCTCACTCGTTTTATTTGTCTGTGGCGGTTGCATTACCATATTGTAGGTGATCTTCTTGAGAGCATCTTCAATGGATCGTTAAACAACGGACAACAACTCACTCGTTAATCGGTATTTTATTATTTAAAGTGGTGATCCAGTTGTTCTAAAATGAATTTTACTCGACTTCCATTTAGGGGTGGGCACTGTCCTCATCGATCTGGGATGAGGCTTATTCCGGTCTAGTAAAATAGGATCGGAACGGTTTGAGATAACACTTTTTTTTCAAGCAGGCCAAGTTGGACTTGGACCGTTTTGAAACGGTCCGGGTTGAGACCATGCCATCCCGAATTGAGTTTATTGGGCTAATGATTTTTTTTTTTTTTTTTTATGCCAAATGGTTTGTGGATCAGGCTTCAAACCAACCCAAATTTAGAAAATTAGTCAACTTGCCTAAATTTTGCCCTTAAACTTGAAAGCCCATCCATCCAAATTCAATATGAAAACTTAACATCTAGTTGATTATTACACATTACACAACAATTTCAGATTGTATTATGGATACCATAAAACAACAGTCATATTCAGTATAACAGTGGCCATCCATTTTCTTTCCATTGCTGCTCCCCTTGTTGTCATCATCTTCCATTCCTCCCCTTTGATCCACCCAAGTTGGTGCTTCACTTGCATTCTTTCTTTCACCTAATAATCCAACAAAATCACATTAGGAAGAAAAATGAACTAATCAAAATCAAAATCATTTTCAATACTTGCTATATGATACACAAAAACGGTTACATCCATGAGTCATACATGTGTCGTGATAATCTCGAGGAATTATGGGCCCCAGCGTCAGCCCAAGCGATTCCAAGCCCGTTCAATATAGTCCGCCAGACGGACCAAAACTCTTACAGCCTGCTAGGCTTAGGGTTGAACAAAAAACCGACCAAATCGATTAATCCGACCGAAACTATTGGTTCGATTTCGGTTTTATAAAATTTAAAATCGAAGTGGTCGGTTCGGTTTCTATGTGATTTTAACTGACAACACCGAACTGACCAAATATATATATATTTTATATAAAAATAATATAACATGTTTAAAATAGTCGTTTGGTTCGATTTTATTTCGGTTTTAGTCGGTTCGGTTTCGGTTTATCAATGATCGGTTCGGTTTTGGTTTGAAAATTTTGAAAGCGACAAAAGTCGGTTCAATTCATAGTTTAGGTGAAAAACCAAATCGTCGGTTCGGTTTTCGACCCTAACTAGGCCCATATGTCTTACAATTATTTTCAATAATCGTAAGCTCTATTAAGGTAAGTATCTCGAAGATTAGTTTCGGAGAGGCAACTACAACAACTATCTGCTTTCAACTAGGAAGCAAATACCAGAGTACATATCACACAGGGAAACTTCTTCTTACGGAATACACTCAGATAGAGAGATATCTCCCGCGTATCTAGGAACACAGGGCTAACAGGGAACTTCCCTCCCACACACGACTTCTAATTATAGAAGGATCTCCATGAAGATCTCCTTCCTAAACTATGTTATCGATTCTCTGGTCGAACCAGGACTCCTGCACTATAAATAAGACATGAGGTTGGTAAGCTAAGGTACGCTACAAATTCCCTGTTTACAACATTACACTTTCCTCGTGTCTTATTTATAGTGTTGGAGTCCTGGTTCGACCAGGCCATCGATGGCGTAGATTAGGGAAGAAGATCTTCGTGGAGATCCTTTTTTAATTAGGAATCGTGTTGTGGAGGGAAGTTTCCATGTTAGCCTTGTGCTCTTAGACATTCAGGAAATAGTTCTCGTTCCGAGAGTAGTCTGTAGGTAGAAGTCTCCATGTATGACATATACTCTAGAATTTGCTTCCTAGTTGAAAGCAAATAGCTGCTGTAATTGCCCGTCCGAAGGTGATCCTCGGGAAATTTGCCTTAGCGGGGCTTACGGGTATCGAGGATAGCTATGAGACGTGTGGGCTTAGCAGGTTGTAAGAATTTGAGTCCGTCTGGCCGATTGCATTGGGCGGGCTTAGAACCGCTTGGGTCAGATCAGTGTTAGGCTGACGCTAGGGCCTGTTATTCCTCGAGATCATCATGATACGTGTACAACGCGCATGAGGGACCGTTTTGGTGTATCATCAGCTACTCCCCCTGAGTAAATGGGGTGTTTAGTTGGTCTACAGACTCTCTGAAAAGCAACTGTACCGTCGTGATGATTGAACCTGGAGCGTTGTCTCGAGCAACGCATAGCATTAATGATATAGAACTGCTCAAGGAGAAAAAATATGATTTGTCTTCTCAATAAATATTAGCCGTTTCGAGGAAGATTTCTCTTGTTCTTATCTGTGTTGTTTCTTCAAGCGATCATGTTGTTGTAAAGTTTGATTCGTTCTTATGATCGATGGTAGATAATATTGAACTTCCAAGAATTTGTAGTTTTTTACTTGTTTCAAGCTTTTTGAGAATAGACTGGTTGACAAAACCCAGTTAATCAGGCTTCGAAGTTTGTATCGTATTCCAAGGGATCTGAAAATCATTCCCGCGTTCGGAAATAGGGCTCCAACGGGATATATAGGGTTGCACCGAGGCATGTTTGAATCGGGGCTCCGATTCCCAGTGCCTGACGACGCCTGGCATTTTTTCCTTTCTCTTCGCATGCCTCCTGCTCAAATGGTTCCAAGTGGGTTCAAGATTTTGATTGCTATCCTTCTTAGGGTGCACGATGTTTGCCTTTGTTTGACCCTAGCAGTAGTCCATCATATGACCGCCACTCGGTTGGATTCTAGGGGTCTTTGCATACTGAGTATCATTGCTTGTTTGAATCCAGTAGCGGATGACATTGAGCCCTTGGAGATGTATTGGTTTCTGGCTTCGGTGAATTCTTCGTACTTTAGGCTTGGGGGCCGTCGAGTCCCCAGATACTTCCAATTTCCCTTTCGTAAGTTTCTTTGTTGCTAGCTTATTCTTCCGTTCCCAAGCGTGACGCTAATTTGATGTCATTTCTTTTCTCAGGGAAGTTTGCAGTTCCGACTCTCACTGAGGAGGAAAGGCGGATAGAAAGGGTCATCAGACTCTTATTGATGTCCGTTGAGGAAGTCGTAATGCCAGGTAATATTGTGCGGAACGGGTTTCTACAATGTTTTCATGACGTTCTTGTTGCGTCGTTCGAGAAAGAAGAGCTTGGTCATGCCTAGCATGACTAGGTTAGCAAAACTTGAGGGAGTGTGCCTCCTGTTGTTGTTCTGAAAAGGAGGCAGTCCTCTGATCGTGCGGTTTCTACTTCTGGGTTGTTGTGTTTCGCTCAGGCGACAATTTCAGGAGATCGTCATATCTTGTTTGATGTTGTTATCCCCCTATCGACTCGGGGGGGGGGGGGGGGGGGGGGAGCACATTGGACCACTTGCTGACATTTCGGGTCACCATGGATCCGATGCGGAGGTTTGCACTCTTGAATCACATGATTCCGTTGTGCTACATCCTGAAGCTAGCTAGCGAGTCCTTGCTTTGGAAAAGGCTTTAGCAAACCTGCAGATGTCGTATTCTGATGCTCTCTACCGAGAGGATTCCTTGACTTGTTGGCTGTAGAAATCCGATACTGCCTCGAACTTGGGAGCCGTGCGAGCCACCGTGTCTGCCTACGAAACATAAATTGAGGTCGACTGAATCTGATTTGGCCTCAAACCATGCTAAACTGAGGCGAACTCGAGCCTAGTTGGTGCACCTTGATGTTGTTGTGGACAAGTGGTCGTCTGATCTGTAGGCCCAAGTTGCTGAGAGGAAACGGGCGGAGATAGAATGGGTCGTCGCACGACACCAGTTTGAGTCTGAAGTCGCTGAGGGGCTACGCCGAGTTTGCGAGGCGGAACGCTTGTTGTCGGAGGAGTGTTCGCACTATGCTGCCTTGGTAGGCGCAATGGTTTTTGACATTTCGGGACGATGATCGCTAATCTCGTCAAATGTCATTTAGGACAAGCTTCTGAAGCTTATCAGAGAAGAGCATCCCGACATCGACCTTGACTTCGCCTGTTATAGGAGGGCTGCTTTCGGAACCATCGCTCGAGATGAAGGTTTTGGCTCCCTAGGACAAGCTACTGAGGAAGTTGTTTCCCTTCTTCATTCTTGAAAATAGGTGTAAAGTCCTTTTTGGGAAAAATCTAATTTTAATGAAAACATTGTTTGATCTTGTTTTGTACAGTCGTGTTTTCTTTAGAAGTTTCGCAGACCGTGGAATGAATACTATCATGCCCAGCTGCTGGCAGAATGCCTGTTTTTGTCAATTAAGTTGTATCGAAACTGACTACTTTTGGCTGCTATTGTTCATAGCTGAGTCATTGTTGTCCACATAGTGCAGACTGTGCACTGAGATGCTCCAAAAAACTCTTCTTTTTCGGAGAGCACTGGTCGTTTGGCGGGTCGTCATCGTCGTGCATAAGACCGTCGTCGAGACATTGACTTCATCGACTATCATCATCCGCACGCAGCGGACTAGGTGTTGGGAACCAAAAGTCGTCGTCATCAGTCGCGTACTGACGAAGCTTACCTAGTAAGTTTGGCGATCATTGTCTGTTAGAGAGCAATGATCCCTAGGTGAGTCGTCGTCATCAGGCGTGTAAGTGCTTACTAGACTCCCACTTCCTCGGTCGTCATCGGCCACACACAGTGGACTAGGCATTGGGCACCAGAAGTCTCCATTATCAGTCGCGAACTGACTAAGCTTACCTGGTAAGTTCGACGATCATTGTCTGTTAGAGAACAATGATCCCTTGACGAGTCGTAGTCATTAGGCGTGTGAACGCTGACTAGACACCCACTTTCTTTGTCGTCGTCACCCAAGCTCAGCGGACTAGGCGTTGGGCACCAGAAGTCGTCGCCATCAGTCGTGAACTGACTAAACTTACTTGGTAAGTTCGGGGATCATTGTCTGTTAAAGAGCAACGATACCTTGGCGAGTCGTCGTCATTAGGTGTGTGAGCGCTAACAAGACTCCCACTTCCAAGGACATCGTCGCCTGTGCGCAGCAGACTAGGCGTTGGACATCAGAAGTCGTCGTCATCATTAATCGCGAACTAACTAAGCTTACATTGTAAGTTCGGCGATCATTGTCTGTTAGACATCAAATATCCCTTGGCGAGTCGTGGTTATCAGGCATGTGAGCACTGAATAGACTCCCACTCCCTCTGCCGTTGTCGCCCGCACGCAGCGGACTAGGCATTGGGCACTAGGAGTCGTCCTCATTAGTCTTGAACTAAGTAAACTTACCTGGTAAATTCATCGATCATTATCTGTTAGAGAGCAATGATCCCTTGGTGAGTCGTCATCATCAGGCGTGTGAACGTTGACTAGATTTCCACTTTCTTGGTCGTCGTCTCCCTCGCGCAGCAGACTAGGCCTTGAGCACTAGAAGCCGATGTCATCAGTCGCGAACTAACTAAGCTTACCAAGTAAGTTCGGCAATCATTGTCTATTAGAGAGCAATGATCCCTTGGCGAGTCATAGTCATCCCTTGGTGAGCACTGACTAGACTCCCACTTCCTCGGCCATCATCGTCTGTGCAAAGTGGACTAGGCGTGGGACACCAGAAGCCATTGTCATCAGTTGCGATTTGACTAAGCTTACCTGTTAAGTTCGACGATCATTGTCTGTTAGAGCGCAATGATCCCATGGTGAGTCGTCGTCATTAGGCGTGTGAGCGCTGACTAGACATTAAATTCATCGGTTGTCGTCGCCCACGTGCAGCGAACTAGGCGTTGGGTGTAATTTTCGAATCTGGTCATAGCAGGGATGATCGGAGGTCTAGTTGGTCGTAACGGACAACACTGGAAGTTTAGTAAAAGCAAATATTTTTATTGATAATATTTTTTGAGATTCTCTAAACTACATGGTCATTTAAGTCCATCATTGTTTACGTCTTCCAACCAATACATCCCAGGGCAGTTGACCTTGGTTACTCTGTAGGGTCCTTCCCAGTCCGAGTTCAGCTTTTCCGCGCCTGCTTTTTTTGTGTTTTGCTAGGTCTTCCTGAGTACCCAGTTTTCCACCTTGAATTTGCGTGATTTGACTTTCTTGTTGTAGTATTTCGTTATTCATTGCTGGCAGGCAACCATCTTGGTGGAAGCTAGATCCCGCTTTTCTTCGAGGAGGTCTAATCCAACGCACAAGGCTACGTCGTTACCATCTAGTATGAACTCTTCCGTTCGAAAGTTTGGTAGTTCAAGTTTTACCGGAACCATGGCTTCTGACTCGTATGCCAGGGCGAAGGGTGTTTTTTCGGTAGAGATTCTTTTAGTTGTTCGATATTTCCAGAGTATCTCTGGTAGCTTTAGAACTCATTTTCCTTTAACCGCATCAAGCTACTTTTTGATCGCCTCCAGGATTGTTCGGTTGGTAACCTCCGCTTTGCCGTTGGCTTGTGGGTGCCCAGGCGAGGAGAAATGGTGATTGATGCTCAAACTTTTGCACAATTGTTTTAACCTTGATACCTTGGCGAGGACTAAGTGTTGGGAACCAAAAGTCGTCGTCATCAGTCGCAAACTAACTAAGCTTACCTGGTAAGTTTGGCGATTATTGTCTGTTAGAGAGCATTGATCTCTTGACGAATCGTAGTCATCAGGCGTGTGACGCTGACTAGACTCCTACTTCATCGGCCATCATCGCCTGCGTGCAGCAAGCTAGGCGTTGGGCACCAGAAGTCGTCGTCATCATCAGTCGCGAACTAACTAAGCTTACCTGGTAAGTTCGGCTATCATTGTCTGTTAGAGAGCAATGATACCTTGGCAAGTCGTCGGGCATATGAGCGCTGACTAGACTCTCACTTCCTCGGCCGTCGTCGCCCGCGTGCAGCGACTAGGCATTATGCACTAGGAGTCGTCGTCATCAGTTGTGAACTGACTAAAATTACCTGGTAAGTTTGTCGATCATTGTCTGTTAAAGAGCAATGATCCCTTGGCGAGTCGTCTTCTTCAGGCGTGTGAGTGCTAACTAGATTCCCATTTCCTCGATCGTCGTCGCCCTCGCGCAACAGACTAGGCGTTCGGCACTAGAAGCTGTTGTCATCAGTCGCGAACTGACTAAGCTTAGCAGTTAAGTTCGGCGATCATTGTCTATTAGAAAGCGATGATCCCTTGGTGAGTCATCATCATCAAGCGTGTGAGCATTGACTAGACTCTCACTTCTTCGGCCGTCATCGTCCGCGCGCAATAGATTAGGCGTGGGGCACCAGAAGTCGTTGTCATCAATCGCGATTTGATTAAAAGCTTACCTGGTATGTTCGGCGATTATTAGAGAGCAATGATCCCTTGGTGAATCATCGTCATCAGGCGTGTGAGCGCTTACTAGACTCTCACTTCCTCGCCCGTTATCGACTGCGTGAAACAAACTAGGCCTTAGGCACCAGAAGTTGTCGTCATTAGTCGCGAACTGACTAAGCTTACCTGGTATGTTCGGTGATCATTGTCTGTTAGAGAGCAATGATCCTTTGGCGAGTCGTAGTCATCAGGCGTGTGAGCACTGACTCAGCCGTCGTTACCCACGCACAGCAAACTAGGCATTGGGCAGCAAGAGTCGTCGCCGTTAGTCGCGAACTGACAAAACTTACTTGGTAAGTTCGTGAATCATTGTCTGTTAGAGAGCAATGATATCTTGGCGAGTCGTCATCATTAGGCGTGTGAGCACTGACTAGACTCCCAATTCCTCGGTCGTCGTCGCCCACGCACATCGGACTAGGCATTGGGTGTTGTATTCGAGTTTGGTCATAGCAGGGATGATCGAAGGTCGAGATGGTAGTACACTACACCAAAAATACCCATCAGCAACGGTTTGGGACCATGGGGTAACCTATCGCCACGGCTTAGAGGCCTAGCCATTTGAGGCGTCGCCAAATCACCAATGACGGCTAAAAACCGTGGCAACACATATTAGCAACGGTTTTATGTTTGAAGACGCTTAATGATTTTATGCATTTAGCCACGGTTTAGCCACGGTTTTAAGCTGTGGCAAGCATCATGGCCACAGTTTTAAGCCGTGGCAAGCATGGCCACGATTTTACGCCGTGGCAAACATGAAGTACCACGGTTTTAAGCCGTGGCCAGTCAAAACAAAATTCAAAAAAAAAGAAATCCGGTGGTTTGTTGCGAGGGTTTGAAACCGTTGCAAATTAATATAATCGAAAAAAAAAATTACATTTTTTTTGCTGCTGCAGCAAAATCACAGCCCCACGCCTGCAAAATCAGTCCTTACTAAGATCGACCAGACACTTGCCATGTGGCATTGAGTCTATTCAGGATTCGATTCATGTAAAATCTATTCAGAATTCTATCCAGGATTCTTTGTTACAGGACATAATAAAATCTATTCAGAATTCGATTCATGTAAAATAATTGAATCTATCATTAGGCTTTACAAAATGAACAAACACTAAAAGAAACCTACAGAGGTACAAATATCTGTTCGGTAACAGGATCATACGGCTAATCATCCAATCTACCTTTGTCATGGTTGTTGATTCTTGATCTGTCACACTCTAAGTTTCTACCAATCATGATCAGTCATCAGGAAGCAAATGAACATAATTGTACAAGAAGATGCAGGGTTATGATCTATGTAACCTGTAAATCTACTGGCCATGTGATCAGTACTGATATTCATGTTGTATGAAGGATGAGACATGTTCATCTGCTCGATAAAACCGTAGCAGCTTTGAAAGTGACACTTTCTCCTGCAATATGAAAGTTGAAATCAGAACCTGATAACTGACAGTTTTTAAGCAACATACAGTGGAACAAAAATGCTTCTGACCACCATCCAACCTGGATTGGTTCTCCCGGTTCAGAATTGAAACGCAAGCCTATTGAACGGTTCTGTAAGATTTCAGGGTTTCGCATCCATTCTTTAGTTGTGCCAGACAATGTAATCTTATGTTAAAAAATCTGACACATTAAAGTAAACCTTTAAACAATTGAAAGGGAGAGTCAGAAATAAACATTAGATGCAATGGATTAAAAAAGTGTTTGAACTTGGCTCCTTAATGTACAAACCTCGGACTGAGGTAAGAATCTTGGTATCTCCAATTGATATTCTTCAGTGACCGAACCAGTCCCCTGACACTGTGGGCAGAATGCAGATGATACTTTTGGTTTTGGTTTCATAATCTCCCCATCCATGTCTATTGAGAGTGGCTGATTCTTCCATATTTCAGACTCACAAAGAAGAATCCAGTGTACAAGGCAGGAAGTATGAAATATGTGAAATGCCTAAACAATTGAAAAACATTACTTGTCATGTAAATGCCTTCACATATTAAGCAATCATAATAAGTCATCCAAAAGATTTAAAATAAAATGAATTTTGAAAGACTACAATACTATCAAGTGCTACAATACTATCAACATCACCTTTCGACGATTCCTCATGACTGACAATACTGAGAGCATTCCCATTCCCACTCCCATTACTCTTATAAGTCAAGAGATTACCCGGAAGAGGTGTGAAGCGGTCCTGAAACAGACAAATTATGCGCCGACGGATCATAATAGAAAAAGAATCCATCATTGAACGACCACAGATCTAGACCAATCAACGTAAGCTTTGCACCTTCAAACCTCCCTCTATGAAGCTTCCCCTTTAAATGATCAAACAATGACGCATCACTGTAACAAAGAACCCGACACAATGACGCATCACTTAGTCTTCATCATCTATTTCTAATCCAGCCATAGTTATTTGTTTGGCGATTGGGACACATTTAGAACTCGTAACACATGAAACACCTACTTTCTTGCCAATCTACTGTTTGAAAAAACAAGCTTACAATTTTCGTCAAACTTCACAGATACCAATCAAAATTTTCCATTGAGTGTGTCGTAAATCAAACTTCACAGATACTTCACAGTTATTTGTATGCCGTAAATTTTAAGTGTGTGCATTCATATACAGCAAGTGAATGTAAGAAGACAACCCTTACCTAATGCTGACATTGTTCCTCCAGTCACACACCCGGCCACATCGTTATTTGTTATATCATGATCGAGTCCTCTGCCTTTCTCTTCACGCACACGCTTGAATTCACCTTCCTGCAACAATTCCTTCAGCTATGGAAATACTTACAGTGGGGAGGGGGAAGAAAGAATACTTACAGTTATTGCAAAAAGCAATGGCCACAATCCATCTCTGTGACTTCTTTTATGGAAATATCCTCCATGCAGACAATACAAGCTACCTCAGATGAGGACTACGCTGATGGATGACTTACGCTCAAGCAACAAAAGATAAACTCTGCATATACTGTTTTACTCCTAGTGATTTTAATCTTCTTGTCCCCTTATGAATCAACTTATTCTTTGACAGTTCACTTTGATCAATTATGCAGACCAAATAATATTTCACTTTTCATAATGATTACCCAGGAGATTAAAATTATAGTTCACTTATCTCTTAAGATGTCAGTGCATAATGTAAAAAAAGTAACACAAACATAATGCTCAACGTACAAACAACCTATGGGTGGGTCTCTGTACACTTCAAGTTGCATGTTATTGAAATTTAACAACATATTATCAACTTAAAGGGAGTACCAAAGTATAATACTAAAAGTCATTTAGTCTATGTAATGAAATTGCTCCATTGACCAAATGAAGGCTAAGAGTTCTTTGAACCTCCCTATCTCCACTCACTTCACTGCAAAGTGCAAGGTTCAGGCAATTATAGAGAAGGCTAAGAACAGATAAATCATATCAGTTCATGGTAAGGTTGTTATTCAAATAATAGTACTTAAAAGATTTTTCCAAAATCAATGAATATATTGAACAGATAATGAGGTAACCTACATATTACACATGAGCCACAGTGGGTTGTGAAGAATCTTAAACCTAACAAGAAAGTTTCATCTTTGGAGGTTGTAAACAAAGCATTAAACAGGTTGTAAACTAAGCATTAAACATTCCTCTGATTCTCAGTAATTTCTTTGTCACTAAGAGGTCGCAGGCGGCAAAAAACTCTAATCTTTCCCTTCATATCTGACAAAAATAAAAACAAGAAATAAAGAAAAGGCCAAGAAAAGAGCACAAGCTTTTATATGCGAGATAAACCACTTTCCTATATATTACTATAATATATCACCAAATTCAAAAAGTATTAGACCTTCTATGGTATTGAAATATCGCTTTCTTAAGACTTGTTCTTCCTTGTAAAGAGTTTCTAATTCAGCCAATTGATCGGCTTGCTTCTTCAAAATAGTAGCAGTTTGTTCGTTTTTTTCTATCAATGTCCTAACAGCAAATAGGCTTTAATTAGATTGCATAAGTTGAGGTTTTCAATACCATAGTCTTGAAAAGTTGTACCATCAAAACTTTAGAATTTTTAATACGGAACTTCAGTAGCGATGGTATAAATTATGAACAAGCCGAATTTTCACAGGCCACTACCTCTTTCATTTCTCGAAGTTCCTCTAATTCTTTTAAGTTAATTTGTAAAGTATCCAACTCCATATTTCGTATTGCAAGATTAGACTCCGTAGAAGCCAAATCTTGTCTGACACTGTCAAGCTTCTTTTCCAGTTCAAAAACCCTTAACTTGTGGGTTTTGCGCTCTTGATGTATTGGAATATACTCAAAACACCAAGTCAATAACTGAGTAAAAACCTAACCTCTGAATAGGAATTTGTAGACCAAAAGCAGTAAGTTTCTGATTAATAACAACATGACTCCTCATGTTAGCAATTGGTGTTTGCAGCTGAAAAAAATCCACTCAGTTTTTCAGAGAAAAAAATTGATAAGAATTTGTAAGAAAAAGGACCAAGGTTTGCTACCATACCTGACTTCCTTGAAACGATGACTGTGATGGAGTGACTTGTGAGAGTCCCTGACCTGTAGGAAGCCTCTCAGACAAGCCTAAGGCCATCTTGTCATCTTCCACCAGCACACCCGTCGCAAGATGTAGAGGAGCAGTATACTAAAGCCAGATACATAGCCAAACACATCTACAATTAACAAACAGAGCAAAAGAGTGTTTGCAC
Source organism: Berberis vulgaris (assembly GCA_963556465.1). Lineage (NCBI taxonomy): Eukaryota > Viridiplantae > Streptophyta > Magnoliopsida > Ranunculales > Berberidaceae > Berberis > Berberis vulgaris. Next base: position 16,734,789 of record OY747133.1, read on the forward strand.
TTAATAAAAGGATATATTGGAGCACACAGACCTGAGATAATAAATGTGAATGGCCGCCAGCATGGGAAGGATTTCCCACCTCAGGCTGCAGTTCAACTTGATTTAAGACAGAAATCATCCTGGTGTTGACTTCAGAAACCACTTGTGGTTGGGACACCACGATGTCTTTGTTTGAAAAATCCGGATTTCCTTCTACTTCCCTAACCCGATCTTTCAGAAGACAAGTTGGTTTTACTTCTTTCAAATCTAAGGTTCTTAAACAAGACCTGAGACACCAAAAATGAGGGAGAAGAGTCAAAATAAATGCAGCAGCCAAGTTGACTTTCAAGGTACCTATACTTTCTAGGAATTCGCCATGTTGAGCACCATCTCTTGTTAAATATCAATATTAGCCCATAGCCCAAGTGATTTTGAAGCTTAGCCCAAGTGATTTTGAAGCCCAAAATCCAAACCAAAATAAGCCCACACCAAATTGAGATGATGTTATTGCTTACATCATTTTAGTTAGGTGAGAGTTAGGTAAGCATTATTTAATTTCAATGGTCTAGATTAATTTGTGTTTATTTTAATGAGTGGTTTAGATTGGTTCTTGTAACCTATAAAACCCCCCCATTGTATTTGAGTTTCATTCATCCAAAAATGTAAGCTTAAGAAGAAAGCATTAGAAAGCTTTCTTAAGAGTTTCTCTTCTTTGCAATTTTGTGAGATTGTTCTAAAGAGTGTTTTTCTTCTTCTTGATAAATTAGAGTTTTATACTCAACATTTGGTATCAGAGCCTGGGTTGTAAGGTCTCTTGAAATTCCGAGTATGCTCTGTGGTTGCAGTTTTAACTGATCTTCCACATCAGAAAAGATTTCTTGAGATTATTGTCGGGGTTCTTACAAATCTTATGGAGCGTCTTTGTGTGTAGAGTAGTTTAGTACTTTGCACGTTTGTCACTCAAGCTTGTTCGGTATAGTTAAAGTCTTGCCGCTACGATGGGTGATCTTCAAGTCGTTGGAGGAATCAAGAAGCTCAACAACCAAAACTACAACACGTGGGCAACATGTATGGAGTCTTACCTACAAGGTCAAGACTTGTGGGAGGTTGTCGGTGGTGATGAAGTTACACAACCGGCGGTAGAAGATGCCAATGGCGTCTTGCGAAAGTGGAAAATTAAAACAGGCAAAACGATGTTTGCTTTAAAGACCACTATTGAAGAAGAAATGTTAGAGCATATCCGGAATGCCAAAACACCGAAGGGAGCATGGGACACCTTTGTTACACTCTTTTCAAAGAAGAACGATACAAAATTGCAACTTCTCGAGAATGAGCTGCTATCGATGGCGCAACGTGACAGGACGGTTGCCCAGTATTTTCACAAGGTGAAATCGATAAGCCGCGAAATTTCAGAACTAGATCCGACAGCTGCTATTGGGGAAGCTAGGATAAAGAGAATAATTATTCATGGCTTGAGACCCGAATACCGAGGCTTTGTTGCTGCAGTACAAGGATGGCCGACACAACCATCTCTTGTTGAGTTTGAAAATTTGCTGGCTGGTCAAGAAGCTATGGCTAAGCAAATGGGAGGAGTCTCGCTAAAAGGTGAAGAGGAAGCGCTCTACACCAACCAAAGCAGAGGCGGTTCAACTCAGTACAACAAAGGTGGATCTAGAAAGACTGGTGACAAGACAAAAAGTCATCAGGGAGGGAACAGCTTTCGTCCAGGGGGAGCTTCCAAGAATCATGACAACAATAGAAGGTTCGATGGTGAGTGTTACAATTGCGGGAAGAAGGGCCACATGAAGAAAGATTGTTGGTTCAAGAAGAAGTCTTCTGAGAGCAATATTGCTACTTCTTGTTCTAAAGATAATAGAGAAGACAGTTGGGATGCCGAAGCATTTCTCGCTATGGAGGAAGAAGAATTAGCTTTCACGGTAACAACACCAGAAAAGATTGACTACGTGAATGATTGGATCGTAGACTCAGGCTGCTCCTCATGGTGTTACACATCACGAGATGTGGTGTTCGATGAAGCATCCTCATGGTGGACCTCAGAAAAGGAAGTGCTGCCAGACTCAGAAGAATTCCAAGACAAGCTGCAACAAAAGATGGGGGAGCATACTATTCAAATTCAACCAAGTCCAGACAAAGTTGAAGATCCATGTGAGAATGATGGCGAACAAAGAGTAACCCAGAATCCTTGGCAAACTGGGGTGTATCAACAACCAAACGAAGAAGGCATACCTAGTGAAACAGAAGAACCAACTCCACTACGAAGGTCAACAAGAACTAGAAGGCCAACTCCTAAATACGCCAATGCAGCCATAGTTGAAGAAGAAGCTATAATAGAACCTGAGACGTTTGAAGAAGCATCACAGAGTTCAGAATGGATGACAGCTATGAAAGAAGAGATCGCTGCACTTGAGCAAAATCAGACTTGGGAGCTCATGCCAAAGCCAACTGATGTGAAACCCATATCCTGCAAATGGGTTTACAAAATAAAGCACCGTCCAGATGGGTCAATCGAGAGGTACAAGGCACGATTGGTAGCTCGTGGTTTCTCTCAACAGTACGGACTAGACTATGATGAAACATTTAGTCCAGTCGCAAAACTTACAACCGTACGAGTCTTACTTGCACTTGCGGCCAACAAAAATTGGATCTTGTGGCAGATGGACGTGAAGAATGCATTTCTCCATGGAGAGCTGGATCGGGAGATCTACATGATCCAACCAATGGGTTTTCAGAGCCAAGATCATCCTGAATATGTGTGTAAGCTGCGGAAAGCACTCTACGGATTGAAACAAGCACCCAGGGCGTGGTATGGTAAGATTGCTGAATTTCTAACACAAAGTGGCTATTCAGTAACACCTGCAGATTCCAGCTTGTTTGTCAAAGCCAATGAAGGAAAACTAGCTATCGTGCTAGTGTATGTGGATGACTTAATCATAACCGGTGATGCTGAGGCAGAAATTCTTCGGACAAAGGAGAATTTATCAGTCCGTTTCCAGATGAAGGAACTTGGTCAGCTCAAGCACTTCCTTGGTCTAGAGGTTGATCGCACACAAGAAGGAATATTTCTCTGTCAACAGAAATATGTCAAAGATTTGTTGAAGAGGTTCGGAATGCTCGAATGCAAGCTGAGTTCGACGCCGATGGAGCCAAATGCCAAAATGTGTGCACATGAAGGAAAAGATTTGGAAGATGCGACGATGTATCGACAATTGGTAGGTAGTCTGATCTACTTAACCTTGACTCGACCTGACATCTCTTATGTAGTTGGTGTGATGAGTCGGTACATGCAAAATCCAAAGAAGCCTCATTTGGAAGCAGTTCGGCGAATACTGAGATATGTGAAGAGTACAATAGCCTATGGTCTTCTATACAAGAAAGGTGAAAGTTGCAAGCTAGTTGGTTATTGTGATGCTGATTTTGCAGGAGATCATGATACTCGCAGATCAACTACTGGGTATATGTTTACCCTTGGATCTGGAACGATTTCTTGGTGTAGCAAGAGACAACCGACTGTGTCCTTGTCAACTACAGAAGCAGAGTACCGAGCAGCAGCAATGGCAGCTCAAGAAAGCACGTGGCTAATACAACTGATGAATGATCTACATCAACCAGTAGATTATGCGGTTCCATTGTACTGTGACAACCAATCGGCAATTCGTTTGGCGGAGAATCCAGTTTTTCATGCTAGAACTAAACATGTGGAAGTACATTATCACTTTGTTAGAGAGAAAGTTCTGCAAGAAGAAATTGAGATGAGGCAAGTCAAGACAGATGAGCAAATTGCGGATTTGTTTACTAAAAGCTTGAGTGTTGGAAAGTTTGAACAATTCCGCCGTCAACTTGGCATGATTCAAAGAATGTGGGCTAACATTGAGGGGGAGTGTTAAATATCAATATTAGCCCATAGCCCAAGTGATTTTGAAGCTTAGCCCAAGTGATTTTGAAGCCCAAAATCCAAACCAAAATAAGCCCACACCAAATTGAGATGATGTTATTGCTTACATCATTTTAGTTAGGTGAGAGTTAGGTAAGCATTATTTAATTTCAATGGTCTAGATTAATTTGTGTTTATTTTAATGAGTGGTTTAGATTGGTTCTTGTAACCTATAAAACCCCCCCATTGTATTTGAGTTTCATTCATCCAAAAATGTAAGCTTAAGAAGAAAGCATTAGAAAGCTTTCTTAAGAGTTTCTCTTCTTTGCAATTTTGTGAGATTGTTCTAAAGAGTGTTTTTCTTCTTCTTGATAAATTAGAGTTTTATACTCAACATCTCTTACTTCAAAACTTGCACAATAAATGCAGAGAAGGGTATTTATATATTTAAATTAATGGAATTTAACATCTACATACACTCATTTTTGTGCCTTAAATAAGATACATGATCATCAGATATTCAACCCATCTGACTCTACAGTCTAAATATCCATGTCAGATGCCAATATAATTCTTTGTCATGCAATATGAAATAGGAATTACCTCGATGTCAAACTTGAGGTTCATTTTCAGATTTGGCAATGCATAAATCTCAGCAAGTAATCCAAGAATCCCCATTGTCCACGGATTCGGAGGCTGGTATGCAAGACTACTCTAGCATGGTTCTAGTATCTGCAACAAGTATCACGACATAAATACCATAGCATTTATGTAATAACAAACATTTCTTCAATTCTTTTACCTTTGATTCCAAATAAATGGGTATGCTATACAAAATAAATGCTGACATTATTTGCTTTCTGTTGTTAGAATTGGGAATTTATCATTTGTGTAAACAAAGATACCTAGAATATATCTAAGCATTTTTATATTCGTGAGATGTGGTCCCTGTCTGACATCATATTGTTTTGGAGCACACATCAACTTTTGGAGATAAATAATTAAGAACTCGGTATGAAAAGATAACAAAAGTACTGTGATCATGAAAACCCATCAGCAACAGTTGCAACAAACATAGGTCGTTACCTCATTTATTAAAACCTTAGGATCAATTTCTCGTGCCCGTAATGCTTGATTGCGCCCAATTGTAAATTTTCCAAGCCAGCTACCAAGATTTTTCAACAAAAAAGCTCTTCTGAACTGGATTTTATAAGTTCTGACCTTATAAGAACCTGAGAAGAAAGTTGTATACAACAATAAATGTTTCCATCAACAACTGCTACAAAGATTCGGAAACAAAAGGATGAAGATAACACAGGCACCTTGCAATTCTCATCTGTTGTGCCCAGTGACAAATGTGGCTGGATTCATGCATCCACCACTGCAAGCTAAATAAGAAGTTGAGAAGCAAAATACCTCTATTGGAGTGTCCCTCCTCTCCGCGGCAGCAACAAGTGTTTCAATGTTCAAAGCAGAACCAAACCCAGTACTATACGAGTGTTGTCTAGGCATGCCTACAGAGTTTAATAATAATAACGAAAAGAAATTGATAATCATGAGAGGCACTTGCAGCGTACTTTTAGTCTATAATAGAACAAAGAATTGTATCTGAAGTAGTTGGAAATAACTAATATCTAGAGAATTACCAGTTATTGATAGTGAAGGGCGTAGGAAACCTGGGAAGGATGATGAAGTAGTTGTCCCACTCACCGAGCTCAAAGATGGCAATGTTTGCTGGGACTGGGTACTATTTGTCTACATAGGAGGAAAAAATCCAATTAGAAATGCATAAGCTGCAATGGACATAAAATGCAGACATTGAAATTGCAGAATCCCCTATAATCAAAATGTTGGATGTACCCTGTGATTCAGGACTGCATCAGTGGCACTCCCAACCACAGGCTGCCCAGTAGAAGATAGAAGGGGCTTCATGTGGTTAATTGTACCAGCTGCAGACTTATGCCTGTCATCTAGAAAACCTTGATTTTTCTGTTGCATCTGGAGTGGAGAAGGGAGTTACTGCCCAAGCTGGTCGGTGATGGATCTTACTAACTTCCATGAGGACTCTGATGCCTGAAATAGATATTATTCCTCAAAAATCATGTCTAAAGAGAACGATTGATTTCATTGGCAGAGATGAAAATGAACAATCTAGAAAAGACAGAGATAGATATCTCTAAACACTATAACCACAAATACAACAAAAATAAAATAGAAGTACAACCAAACGGTTACCAACAAGAAGCTATATGAGGCCGAAGGCTATAATCACACCTAGAAAAGAGAAAAATATGAAGATGAACTTAGAACAAACAATGATATAAAAAATTTGTTTTGACACTCCATTAGTATAATTTTCATTTCCATATTGTCTCTCTATTCTCAACGTGCAATAGAGAGTTATTTTGATAGAGCAAGAATTGGAATAGACTCTTCAAGGGAGAGTTTTTTGATAAGTTGAATACTTGAATTCCACTCCAAATTCATTCACCGTTATGTCCATCTTGATAAAACATAAGACCTCCATTAGACATCTATCTGATTTGGACCTTCGAATATGAACCTACTTCTTTTCCTAGTAAGATTTGTCTCATTCGCACAACTTGGAAAGTTCAACAAGAGGAGGAAGGGGGTAGGGCGGACTACATCTGTGCTTTTACCTTAGGCAATCAACTTTGGCGGTAGGAAACTGATAGAGAACAATCATTCAAAACTTCCCTAGATATCATAATATTTTTGTGCACTTGCTTCTCACTGAACCTTTTTGCTTGCAACATATTACCAGCTTAGAATGAAACCTATCTATCATTCCTACGTCAAGGGAGGTCCCAAAAACATATTACACATTTAAGCATATAAAAGACATAAATAAGATTTATCCAAGCTAGGAGGTCCCAAAAACACTTCCATTGTAACATATATTTGCACTAGTGAATTCTTGAGCGATTGTAAGCTTCATCATCCTTTATTTTTATTATTAATATAAGGTTTGGAGATTCTCAAAACCCCTGCTCGCTTTCCAAACAAAAAAAACATATTTGCAAGCTATTGGTTATCATCTATCCATTTATTCGTGTCACATGTACAAGGACGGTAGATCCCTACATCATCTTATATTTGAATATCTTAGATTAATGTATGTATCGTATCAAATTTATTACCAGGTCGTCCATAATAGGAAAAATACAGAACATATAGCAATATTTAAGATTTCTTTCTCGAGGTAAAAAATTTCGCAATCACTAACTTGGGTAATCTCTTTTTGGTCCAAAATGAATTTCATTCTCCTTATTGGTTCTTACAAATTCAACAATAAAGTCATACAAACTAATAAAAAAAATGTTTTTTTAATTACCTACCTTCTCCTTGACTGCTTGATCCAAATTTCACTAGTAGATATTCCCTGTCAAGATCAAATTTTAAGAAAGTCAAAATCAATTCATTCTTTTACACATAAAACTGTGAAATCAATCCAACATCAACACTAATAGGGAAGATCAACACTGAAATGGACTCATCTATAGTTTTGATTCAATCTCTATCTTTCTCAAGAGAACCCCATTTCACAGCCACCACAGAATTACATGGGAAAATTTGTGATGAAGTGGTAAACATTAGATTAATTTCAAAACAATATGCAAATTACAATAAAGAAACACAAATCAATCAAAATCGATTAAAAAAATTTACAAACCCTAAACTAAGTCGCTCAGATGCTCTGACACCTCAATCAATTGAATGTATCGATTGCAACAACTGGGTTGATTGAATTCACTGAATCTGAGTGAAGAAGCTCAATCGATTGGGTCTGTAGACGAGAGAGTAGCGTTGGTTCTTGAACCCTAACCCTTGCACCCCAAAACCCAAAACCCACTCTTTTGATAAGCTTAAAACAAAGAAACAGTCGAACCAAAGAAAAAAAAAACCCTACCTCCTCACCCTGATTTGAAACGAAAATGGAGAATCGCTTTCCTTCGCTGCTCCTCACCCTGATTTGAAACGAAAATGGAGAATCGCTTCTTTGCTTTCCTTCCCTGCTCCTCACTCCCTCTCTCTCACTTTCCTTTCCTACTCCTTACTCTCCTCTGCTTTCCTTCCCTAAAATGAAAATGGAAGGAGGCGGGAACTCCAATTTTTTTCGCAAGACCGTGAAGCTGTTTTCGCAATGGTGCCAAAGCAAATTTTTTTATAGCCACGGTTTTGGGCCGTGGCAAATAAACTAACGATTTTGAGCCGTGGCCATCTCCGTGTAGCTAATCAAGCCTTTTGATGTAGTGACGGTTTTAGGCCGTGGCAAATAAACTAACGGTTTTGAGCTGTGGCCATCTCCGTGTAGCTAATCAAGCCTTTTGGTGTAGTGGTAACGGACAACAAAGGAAGTTTAGTAAAAGCAAAAAAAATATATTGATAATATTTTTTGAGATGTTCTACATTACATGGTCATTTAAGTCCATCGTTGTTTACGTCTTCCAACCAGTACGTCCCCGGGCTGTTGACCTTGGCTACACTGTAGGGTCCTTTCCAGTTCGAGTTCAGCTTTCTCGCGCCAGCTTCTTTGGTGTTTTGCTAGGTCTTCCTGAGTACCTAGTCTCTCACATTGAATTCGCGTGGCTTGACCTTCTTGTTGTAGTATTGCGGTATTCGTTGCTGGTAGGCAACTATCTTGGTGGAGGCTAGATCCTGAATTTCTTTGAGAAGGTCTAATCCAACATGCAAGGCTTCGTCGTTACCATCTAGTTTGAACTCTTCCGTTCGAAAGGTTGGCACTTCAAGTTTTACCGAAACCATGGCTTCTGACTCGTATGCCAAGGCGAAGGGTGTTTCTCCGCTAGGGATTCTTTTAGTTGTCCGATATGTCCAGAGTATTCTTGGTAGCTCTGAAACTCATTTCCCTTTGACCGCATCAAGCTTCTTTGTTTATCGCTTCCATGATTTTTCAGTTGGTAACATCCGCTTTGTCGTTGGCTTGTTGGTGCCCTGGCGAGGAGAAATGGTGATTGATGCTAAAAAAATTTCATAGTTTTTTTAACCTTGATACCCTAGCGAGACTAGGTGTTGGAAACCAAAAACCGACGTCATCAATTGCGAACCGACTAAGCTTACCTGGTAAGTTCAACGATCATTGTCTGTTAGAGAGCAATGATCCCTTGGCGAGTCGTAGTCATCAGGCATGTAAGTGCTTACTAGACTCCCACTTCCTCGGACGTCATCAGCCGCATGCAGTGGACTAGGCAATGCGCACCAGAAGCCGTCATCGTTAGTCGCGAACTGACTAAGCTTACTTGGTAAGTTCGGTGATCATTGTCTGTTAGAGAGCAATGATCCCTTGGCGAGTCGTAGTCATCAGCTGTGTGAGCGATGACTAGACACTCACTTCCTAGGCCGTCGTCACTCACGGGCAACGTACTAGGCGTTGAGCACCAGAAATCGTCACCATCATTCGGGAACGAACTAAACTTACTTGGTAAGTTCGGGGATCATTGTCTGTTAGAGAGCAATGATACCTTGGCAAGTCATCATCATCAGGTACGTGAGCGCTGACTAGACACCCATTTCATCGGCCATTGTCGCTTGCGCGCAACATACTAAGTGTTGGGCACCAGAAGTCATCGTCGTCATCAGTCGCGAACTAACTAAGCTTTTCTGGTAAGTTCGGCGATCATTGTCTGTTAGAGAGCAATGATACCTTGGCGAGTCATCATGATCGGGCATGTGAGCACTGACTAGACTCCTATTTCCTCCACAGTCGTCTCCCTCGCGCAGCAGACTAGGCGTTCGGCACTAGAAGCCGTCATCATCAGTTGCGAAGTGACTAAGCTTACCAGTTAAGTTCGATGATCGTTGTTTGTTAAAGAGCAATGATCCCTTGATGAGTCATCGTCATCAAGAGTGTGTGCACAGACTAGACTCCCACTTCCTCGGCCGTCATCGTCTATGCGCAACAGAATAGGCGTGGGCCACCAGAAGCTGTTGTCATCAGTCGCGATTTGACTAAGCTTATCTTTTAAGTTCGGCAATCATTGTCTGTTAGAGCGCAAGGATCCATTGGCGAGTCGTCGTCATCAGACTAGACTCCCACTTACTCGGTCGCCGTCGCCCACGCGTAGCGGACTTTGCGTTGGGTGTAATATTGGAGTCTGGTCATAGCAGGGATGATCAAATGTCGAGTTGGTCGTAACGAACAGCAGTGGAAGTTTAGTAAAAGCAAAATTTTTTATTGATAATATTTTTTGAGATGATCTACATTACATGGTCCTTTAAGTCCATCGTTGTTTACGTCTTCCAACCAGTACGTCCCCGGGTTGTTGACCTTGGTTACTCTGTGGGGTCCTTCCGAGTTCGAGTTTAGTTTTCCAGCGCTAGCTTCTATAGTGTTTTGCTGCGTCTTTTTTAGTATCCAGTTTCCCACCATGAATTCGAGTGGCTTTACCTTCTTGTTGTTGTATTGCGCTATTCTTTGTTGGTAGGTAATTATCTTGGTAGAGGCTAGATCCCGCTTTTCTTCGAGGAGGTTTAATCCAACGCGCAAGGCTTCGTCGTTACCGTCTAATCTTAACTCTTCCGTTGGGAAGGTTAGCACTTCGAGTTCTACCGGAACCATGGCTTACTCATATGCCGGGGCAAAGGGTGTTTCTCCGATAAGGATTTTTTTAGTTGTCTGAACATAAAGGTTGTTTATACTAGAACTCATTTCCCTTTGACCGCATCAAGTTTCTTTTTGATTGTCACAAAAATTGTTCGGTTTGTAACCTCCGCTTGGCCATTGGCTTGTGGGTGCCCTGATGAGGAGAAATGGTGATACATGCTCCAACTTTTGCACAATTTTTTTAACCTTGATATCCCGACGAGGACTAGGTGTTGGAAACCAAAAGTCGTCGTCATCAGTCATGAACTGACTAAGCTTATCTGGTAAGTTCGGTGATCATTGTCTGTTAGAAATCAATAATCCCTTGGCGAGTCATCGTCATCAGGCATGTGAGCGGTTACTAGACTCCAACTTCCTCAGCCGTCATTGGCCGCTCGTAGCAGACTAGGCATTTGGCACCAGAAGTCGTCATCAGTCGCGAACTGACTAAGCTTACCTGTAAAGTTCGGGGATCATTGTCTGTAAGAGAGCAATGATCCCTTGACGATTCGTCCTCATCAGCCATGTGAGCACTAACTAGACTCCCACTGCCTCGGCCGTCATCGCCCGCACGTAGCGGACTAGGCATTTGGCCCCAGGAGTCGTCGTCGTCAGTCACGAACTAACTAAACTTACCTGGTAAGTTCGTCGATCATTGTCTGTTAGACAACAATGATCCCTTGGCGAGTCGTTGTCATCAGGCGTGTGAATGCTGACTAGATTTCCACTTCCTCAGTCGTCGTCGTCCTCGCACAACAGACTAGACTTTGGGCACTAGAAGTCGTTGTCATCAGTCGCGAACTGACTAAGCTTACCAGGTAAGTTCGGCGTTCATTTTCTATTACAGAGCAATGATCCCTTGGCGAGTCATCCTCATCAAGCGTGTCAGCACTGACTAGACTCCCACTTCCTCGGCCATTATCGTTTGTGCTCAGTGGACTAGGCGTGGGGCACCAGAAGCCATTGTCATCAGTCGTGATTTGACTAAGCTTACCTGTTAAGTTTGGCGATCATTGTCTGTCAGAGCGCAACGATCCCTTGGTGAGTTGTCGTCATCAGGTGTTTGAGCGCTGACTAGACTCCCACTTCCTCGATCGTCGTTGCCCACGCGTAGCCGACTAGGTGTTGGGTGTAATCTTCGAGTCTGGTCATAGCAGAGATGCTCGGATGTCAAGTTCGTCGTAATGGACAGCTGTCGAAGTTAAGTAAAGCAAAAAAAATTATTGATAATATTTTTTTAGATATTCTACATTACATGGTCATTTAAGTCCATCGTTGTTTACGTCTTCCAACCAGTACGTCACCGGGCTGTTGACCTTGGTTACTCTATTGGGTCCTTCGTAGTTCGATTACAGTTTTCCCGCGCCAGCTTCTTTTGTGTTTTGCTAAGTCTTCCTGAGTACCTAGTCTCCCACCTTGAATTTGTGTGGCTTGACTTTCTTGTTGTAGTATTGTGATATTCGTAGCTGGTAGGCAACTATCTTGGTGGAGGCTAGATCCCGTTTTTCTTCGAGTTCTACCAAAGCCATGGTTCTGACTCGTATGCCAGGGCGAAGGGTGTTTCTCCGATTGGGATTCTTTTAGTTATACGATATGTCCAGAGTATTCCTGGTAGCTTTGGAACTCATTTTTAGTCTAGTCAAGCTTCTTTTTTATCGCCTCTAGGATTGTTCGGTTGGTAACCTCCACTTGGTTGTTGGCTTGTGGGTGCCCTGACTATGAGAAATGGTGATTGATGCTCAAACTTTTGCACTATTTTTTTAACCTTGATACCCTAGCGAGGACTAGGTGTTGGGAACCAAAAGTCGCCGTCATCAATCGCGAACTGACATAGCTTACCTGATAAATGGTAATTGTCTGTTACAGAGCAATGATCCCTTGGTGAGTCGACGTCATCATGTGTGTGAGCGCTTACTAGACTTCCACATCCTCTGTCATCATCGGCCGCATGCAGCGGACTAGGCATTGGGCACCAGAAGTTGTCTTCATCAATCGCAAACTGATTAAGCTTACCTGGTAAGTTTGGCGATCATTATCTGTTTGTGAGCAATGATCCCTTAGTGAGTTGTAGTCATCAAGCGTGTCAGCACTGACTTGACAACCAATTCCTCGGCTGTCGTCACCCTCGCGCAGCGGACTGTGTTGGACACTAGAAGTCGTTGCGAACTTACTAAACTTACATGGTAAGTTCGGGGATCATTGTCTGTTGGAGAGCAATGATACCTTGGCGAGTCTTCATTATCAGGCGTGTGAGCGTCGACTAGACTTCCACTTCCTCGCCCATCATCGCCTGCGCTTGGCACACTAGGCGTTGTGCACCAAAAGTCATCGTCGTCATCAGTCGCGGACTAACTAAGCTTACCTGGTAAGTTCGGCGATCAATGTCTGTTAGAGAGCAATGATCCCTTGGTGAGTCATCGTCATCAGCCATGTAGGCGCTGACTAGACTTCAACTTCCTCGGCCGTCATCGCTCGCACGCAGCAGATTGGGCATTGGGCGTGAGGAGTCATCATCGTCAGTCGCGAACTGACTGCCACCATCATCAGTCACGAACTGACTAAGCTTACCAAGTAAGTTTGGCGATCATTGTCTGTTAGAAAGCAATGATCCCTTGGCGAGTCATCATCATCAAGCGTGTGAGCGCTGACTAGACTCCCACTTCCTCCGCCGCCTTCGTCTATGCGTAGCGGACTAGGCATGGGGCACCAGAAGCCGTTGTCATCAGTCACGATTTAACTAAGCTTACCTGTCAAGTTCGGCGATCATTATCTGTTAGAGCGCAATAATCCCTTGGCGAGTCGTCATCATGAGGCGTGTGAGCGCTGGCTAGACTCCCACATCCTCGGTCGTCGTCGCCCATGCGCAGCGGACTAAGCGTTGGGTATAATATTCGAGTCTGGTTATAGCAGCGATGATCGGAGGTCGAGTTAGTTATAATGGACAGTAGTGGAAGTTTAGTAAAAGCAAATTTTTTTATTGATAATATTTTTTTAGATGTTTTACATTACATAGTCGATTAAGTCCATCGTTGTTTATGTCTTCCAACAAGTACGTCCCCGGGCTGTTGACCTTGGTTACTTTGTGGGGTCCTTCCCAGTTCATGTTCAACTTTCTCGCGCCAGCTACTTTGGTGTTTTGCTAGATTTTCCTGAGTACCCAGTCGCTCACCTTGAATTCGCGTGGCTTGACCTTCTTGTTGTAGTATTGCGCTCTTCGTTGCTGGTAGGCAACTATCTCGGTGAAGGCTAGATCCCGCTTTTCTTCGAGGAGGTCTAATCAAACGCGCAAGGCTTCTTCGTTATCATCTAGTCTGAACTCTTCCGTTCGAAAGGTTGGCACTTCGAGTTCTACTTGAACCATGGCTTCTGACTCGTATGCCATAGCGAAGGGTGTTTCTCTGATAAGGATTCTTTTAGTTGTTTGACATGTCCAGAGTATTCCAGGGAGCTCTGGAACTCAGTATCCTTTGACCCCATCAAACGTCTTTTTTATTGCCTCCAGGATTGTACGGTTGGTAACCTGCGCTTGGACATTGGCTTGTGGGTGCCCTGATGAAGAGAAATGGTGATTGATGCTCAAACTTTTGCACAGTTTTTAAACCTTGATACCCTGGCGAGGACTAGGTGTTGGGAACCAAAATTCGTCGTCATTAGTCGCGAACTGACTAAGCTTACCTGGTAAGTTCCGCAATCATTGTCTGTTAGAGAGCAATGATCCCTTGGCGAGTCATCGTCATCAGGCGTGAGAGCACTTACCAGATTCCTACTTCCTATGCTGTCATCGGCCGCATGTAGCAGACTAGGCATTGGGCACCAGAAGTCATCGTCATCAGTCGCGAACTGACTAAGGTCACCTGGTAAGTTCGGAGATCATTCTCTATTAGTGAGCAATGATCCCTTGGTGAGTCGTAGTCATCAAGCGTGTGAGCACTGACTGGACACCCACTTCCACGTCCGTCGTCACCCACGCGCGGCGGACTAGGCGTTGGGCACTAGAAACATCGCCAACAGTCGCGAACTAACTAAACTTACCTGGTAAGTTCGAGGATCATTGTTTGTTAGAGAGCAATAATACGTTAGCGAGTCATCGTCATCAGGTGTTATATCACTGAGTAGACTCCCACTTCCTCGGCCACCGTCGCCTGCATGCAGCATACTAGGCGTTGGGCACCAAAAGTCGTCATCATCAGTCACAAACTAACTAAGCTTACCTGGTAAGTTCAAAAATCATTGTCAGTTAGAAAGCAATGATCCCTTGGCGAGTCATCGTCATCAGGCATGTGAGTGCTTCCTAGACTACCACTTTCTTGGCCGTCATCGCCCGCGCGCAACGAAGTAGGCATTGGGCACTAGGAGTCATTGTCGTCAGTCACGAGCTGACTAAACTTACCTGGTAAATTCGTCGATCATTTTCTGTTAGATAGCAATGATCCCTTGGCAAGTCGTCATCATCAGGTGTGTGAGCGCTGACTGGATTCTCACTTCGTCGGTCGTCGACGCCCTCGCACATCGGACTAGGCGTTGGGCACTAGAAGCTGTCATCATCAGTCGTGATCTGACAAAGCTTACAAGGTTAGTTTAACAAATTTTGTCTATTAGAGAGCAATGATCCCTTGGCGAGTCATCATCATCAAGCGTGTGAACACTGACTAGACTCGCACTTCCTCGGATGTCATCGTCTATGCGCAGCGGGTTAGGCGTGGGGCATAAGAAGTCATTGTCATCAGTCACAATTTGCAAAGCTTACCTGTTAAGTTTGGCGATCATTGTCTGTTAGAGTGCAATGATCCCTTGGAGAGTAGTCGTCATCAGGCGTGTGAGCGACGACTAGATTCCCACTTCCTCGGTCGTCGACGCCCAAGCACAGCGGACTAGGCGTAGGGTGTAATATTCGAGTCTGGTCATAGCAAGGATGATCGGAGGTCGAGTTGGTCGTAACGGACAGCAGCGAAAGTTAAGTAAAAGCAAAAAAAAATTATTGATAATATTTTTTTAGATGCTCTACATTACATGGTCGTTTAAGTCCATCGTTGTTTACGTCTTCCAACCAGTACACCCCCAGCCTGTTGACCTTGGTTACTCTGTAGGGTCCTTCCCATATCGAGTTCAGCTTTCACGCGGCAGCTTCTTTTGTGTTTTGCTAAGTCTTCTAGAGTACCCAGTCTCCCCTCCTTGAATTCGCATGGCTTGACCTTCTTGTTGTAGTATTGCGATATTTGTAGCTGGTAGGCAACTATCTTGGTGGAGGCTAGGTCCCACTTTTCTTCGAGGAGGTCTAATCCAACGCGCAAGGCTTCGTCGTTACCGTCTTGTCTGAACTCTTCCATTCGAAAGGTTGGCACTTCGAGTTCTACCGAAACCATAGTTCTGACTCGTATGCCAGGGTGAAGGGTGTTTCCAGTAGGGATTCTTTTAGTTGTTCGATATGTCCAGAGTATTCCTGGTAGCTCTGGATCTCAATTCCCTTTGACCGCATCAAGCTTCTTTTTTATCGCCTCCAGGATTGTTTGGTTTGTAACCTCCGCTTGGCCGTTGGCTTGTGGGTTCCCTGTCGATGAGAAATGGTTATTGATGCTTAAACTTTTGCATAGTTGTTTTAATCTTGATTCCCATGCAAGGACAAGGTGTTGGGAACCAAAAGCCGTCGTCATCAGTCGTGAACTAACTAAGCTTACCTGGTAAGTTTGACGATCATTGTTTTTTAAAGTGCAATGATCCCTTGGTGAGTTGTCGTCATCAGGCATGTGAGCGCTTACTAGACTCCCACTTCCTCAGCCGTCGTTGGCCGCGCCCAGCGGAATAGGCATTGGGCACTAGAAGCCGTCATCATCAGTCACGAAGTGACTAAGCTTACCTAGCTTGTAAGTTTGGCGATCATTGTATGTTAGAGAGCAATGATCCCTTGGCGAGTCGTAGTCATCAGGCGTGTGAGCACTGACAAGACACCCACTACCTCGGCTGTCATCACCCACACGCAGCGGACTAGGAGTTAGGCACCAGAAGCCGTCACCAACAGTCGCGAACTGACTAAAATTACCAGATAAGTTCAGAGATCATTGTCTGTTAGAGAGAAATGATACATTGGTGAGTCATCGTCATCAGACGTGTGAGGGCTGACTAGACTCCCACTTCCTCGGCCAACGTCGCCTGCGCGCGGCACACTAGGCGTTGTGCACCAAAAGTCGACGTCATCATCACTCGCGGACTAACTAAGCTTACCTGGTAAGTTCGGCGATCAATGTCTGTTAGAGAGCAATGATCCCATGGGGAGTCGTCGTCATCAGGCATGTGAGCGCTAATTAGACTCCCACTTCCTTGGCCGTCGTCGCCCGCGCGAAGCGAACTAGGCATTGGGCACCAGGAGTCATCGTCGTCAGTCACGAACTGACTAAGCTTACCAGGTAAGTTCAGCGATCGTTGTTTGTTAGAAAGAAATTATCCCTTGGCAAGTCATCATCATCAAGCGTGTGAGCGCTGACTAGACTCCCATTTCCTCCGCCGCCATCGTTTGTGCGCAGCGAACTAGGCGTGGGGCACCAGAAGCCGTTGTCATCAGTCGCGATTAGACTAAGCTTACCTATTAAGTTCGGCGATCATTGTCTGTTAAAGCACAATGATCCCATGGCGAGTCGTCATCATCAGGCGTGTGAGCGCTGGCTAGACTCCAAATTCCTCGATCGTCGTCGCCCATGCGCAGCGAACTAGGCGTTGGGTGTAATATTCGAGTCTGGTTATAGCAGGGATGATCGGAGGTCAAGTTAGTCGTAACTGACAGCAGTGGAAGTTTAGTAAAAGCAAAAAAATTTATTGATAATATTTTTTGAGATGTTCTACATTTCATGGTCGTTTAAGTCAATCGTTGTTTACATTTTCCAACCAGTACATCCCTGAGCTGTTGACCTTGGTTACTTTGTAGGGTCCTTCCCAATTCGAGTTCAGCTTTCATGCGCCAGCTTATTTTTTGTTTTGTTAAGTCTTCCGGAGTACCCAATCTCCCACGTTGAATTCGCGTGGCTTGACCTTCTTGTTGTAGTATTACGATATTTGTAGCTGGTAGGCAACCATCTTGGTGGAGGCTAGATCCCGCTTTTCTTCGAGGAGGTCTAATCCAACGCGCAAGGCTTCGTCGTTACCGTCTAGTCTGAACTCTTATGTTCGGAAGGTTGGCACTGGAGTTCTACCGGAACCATAGTTCTGACTCGTATACCAGGGCGAAGGGCATTTTTTTGGTAGGGATTATTTTACTTGTCTGATATGTCCAAAGTATTCCTGGTAGCTTTGGAAATCTTGTCCCTTTGACCGCATCAAGCTTCTTTTTTATCGCCTCCAGGATTGTACGGTTGGTAACCTCCGCTTGGCCGTTGGCTTGTGGGTTCCCTGTCAATGAGAAATGGTTATTGAAGGTCAAAATTTTGCACAGTTTCGTTAATCTTGATTCCCAGGCGAGGACTAGGTGTTGGGAACAAAAAGTCGTCGTCATCAGTCGCGAACTAACTAAGCTTACCTGGTAAGTTCGGTGATCATTGTTTGTTAGAGGGCAATGATCCCTTGGCGAGTCGTCTTCATCAGGCATGTGATCGCTTACTAGACTCCAACTTCCTCGGCCGTCATTGGCTACGTGCAGTAGACTAGGCATTGGGCAATAGAAACCGTCATCATCAGTCGCGAAGTGACTAAGCTTACCTAGTAAGTTTGGCGATCATTGTATGTTAGAGAGCAATGATCCCTTGGTGAGTCGTAGTCATCAGGTGTGTGAGCGCATATTAGACATCCAATTCCTCGGCCATCGTTACCCACGCGCAGCGGACTAGGCACTAGGCACCAGAAGCCATCGCCAACAGTCGTGAACTAACTAAACTTACCAGATAAGTTGGGAGATCATTGTCTATTAGAGAACAATGATACCTTGGCGAGTCATTGTCATCGTCATCTGGCGTGTGAGCGCTGACTAGACTCCCACTTCCTCGGCCATTATTGCCTGCGCGTCAAATAAGGCGTTGTGCACTAAAAGTCGACGTCATCATCACTCCCGGACTAACTAAGCTTACCTGGTAAGTTCGGTGATCAATGTCTATTAGAGAGCAATGATCCCTTGGCGAGTCGTCGTCATTAGGCATGTGAGCACTGACTAGAATCCCACTTCCTCGGCCATCATTGCCCGTATGTAGCGAACTAGGCATTTGGCATCAGGAGTCGTGGTCGTCAGTCGTGAACTGACTGCCACCGTCATCAGTCGCGAACTGACTAAGCTTACCAAGTAACTCCAGCAATCATTGTCTATTAGAAAGAAATTATCCATTTGCGAGTCATCATCATCAAGTGTATGAGCGCTGACTAGACTCCGACTTCCTCCGCCGCCATCGTCTATGCGCAGCGAACTAGGCGTGGGGTATCAGAAGCCGATGTCATCAGTCGTGATTTGACTAAGCTTTCCTATTAAGTTCAGCGATCATTGTTTGTTAAAGCACAATGATCCCATGGCGAGTCATCATCATCAGGCGTGTGAGCGCTGGCTAGACTCCAAATTCCTCGGTCAAAGTCGCCCATGAGCAGCGGACTAGGCGTTGGGTGTAATATTTGAGTCTGGTTATAGCAGGGATGATCGGAGGTTGAGTTAGTCGTAACAGACAACAGTGGAAGTTTAGTAAAAACAATTTTTTTTATTAATAATATTTTTTGGGATGCTCTACATTACATGGTTGTTTAAGTCCATTACTGTTTACGTCTTCCAACCAGTACGTCCCCGGGCTGTTGACCTTGGTTACTCTGTGGGGTCCTTCCCAGTTCGAGTTCAGCTTTCTCACGCCAGCTTCTTTGGTGTTGTGCTAGGTCTTCCTGAGTACCCAATCTCCCACCTTGAATTCGCGTGGCTTGACCTTCTTGTTGTAGTATCGCGCTCTTCGTTGCTGATAGGCAACTTTCTTGGTGAAGGCAAGATTTCACTTTTCTTCGAGGAGGTCTAATCCAACACGCAAGGCTTCATCGTTACCGTCTAGTTTGAACTCTTCCGTTCAGAAGGTTGGCACTTCGAGCTTTATCAGAACCATGGCTTCTGACTGGTATGCTAGGGCGAAGGGTGTTTTTTCGGTAAGGATTCTTTTAGTTGTCTGATATGTCCTGAGTATTCCTGGGAGCTCTAGAACTCATTTCCCTTTGACCGCATCAAGCTTTTTTTTTATTGCCTCCAGGATTGTTTGGTTGGTAACCTCCACTTGGTTGTTGGCTTGTGGGTGCCCTGATGAGGGAAATGATGATTGATGCTCAAACTTTTGCACAATTTTTTAACCTTAATACCCTAGCGAGGACTAGGTGTTGAGAACCAAAAGTCATCGTCATCAGTCGCGAACTGACTAAGCTTACCTGGATATCATTGTCTGTTAGAAAGCAATAATCCCTTGGGGAGTCGTCGTCATCAGGCAAGTGAGAGCTTACTAGACACCCACTTCCTCAGCCATCGACACCCACGCACGGCGGACTAGGCGTTGGGCACCAGAAGCCATCGCCAACAGTCGCGAACTGACTAAACTTACCTGGTAACTTTGGGGGTCATTGTCTGTTAGAGAGCAATGATACCTTAGTGAGTTGTCGTCATCAAGCGTTTGATCCCTGAGTAGACTCCCACTTCATCGGCCATCGTCGCCTACACGCAGTAGACTAGGCGTTGGGCACTAGAAGTCATCATCATCTTCAGTCGCGAACTAACTAAGCTTACTTGGTAAGTTCGGGGATCATTGTCTGTTAGAGAGCAATGATCCCTTGGTGAGTCATCGTCATCAAGCATGTGAGCTCTTGCTAGACTCCCACTTCCTCGGCCGTCATCGCTCGCGTGCAACAGACTAGTCATTGATCGCCTTTAGGATTGTTCGGTTGGTAACCTCCGCTTGGCCATTTGCTTGTGGGTTCCCTGACAAATAGAAATTGTGATTGATGCTCAAACGTTTGCACAGTTTTTTTAATCTTGATACCCTGGTGAGGATTAGGTGTTGGGAACCAAAAGCTGTCGTCATCCATCACGAACTGACGAAGCGTACCTGATAAGTTCGGCGATCATTATTTGATAAAGAGTAATGATCCCTTGGTGCGTCATCATCTGGCATGTGAGCGCAGCGGATTAGGAATTGGGCCCCAAAACCCATCGTCATCAGTCGCAAACTGACTAAGCTTACCTAGTAAGTTCGGTGATCATTGTTTGTTAGAGAGCAATGATCCCTTGGTGAGTCGTAGTCATCAGGCATGTGAGCGCTGACTAGACACTTGCTTCCTCGGCCGTCATCACCCACGCGCAGCGGACTAGGCGTTAGGCACCAGAAGCCATCGCCAACAGTTGCGAACTAACTAAACTTACCTGGTAAGTTCAGAGATCATTATCTATTAGAGAGCAATGATACCTTGCAAGTCATCGACATCTGGTGTGTGAGCGCTGAGTAGACTCTCACTTCCTCGGCAATCATCGCCTGCGTGTAGCAAACTAGGCCTTGGGCACCAAAAGTCGTCGTCATCATCAATTGCGAACGAACTAAGCTTACCTGGTAAGTTTGGCGATCATTGTCTGTTAGAGAGCAATGATCCCATGGCGAGTCTTCGTCATCAGGCATGTGAGCGCTGACTAGACTCCCACTTCCTCGGCCGTCATCGCCAGTACACATTGTATTAGGCATTTTGCACCAGAAGTCGACGTCGTTAGTCGCGAATTGACTAAACTTACCTGGTAAGTTCGTTGATCATTGTCTGTTAGACAGCAATGATCCCTTGGCGAGTCCTTTTCATCAGGCGTGTGAGCGCTGACTAGATTCCCACTTCCTCAGTCGTCGTCGCCCTCGCATAACGGACTAGGCGTTGGGCACTAGAAGTCGTCATCATCAGTCGCAAACTGACTAAGCTTTCCAGGTAAGTTCGGCGATCATTTTCTGTTACAGAGCAATGATCCCTTGGCGAGTCATCCTCATCAAGCGTGTGAGCACTGACTAGACTCCCACTTCCTTGGCCATCATCGTTTGTGCGCAGTAGACTAGGCGTGGGGCACCAGAAGTCGTTGTCATCAGTCGCAATTTGACTAAGCTGACCTGTTAAATTCGGTGATCATTGTCTGTTAGAGCGCAATGATCCCTTGGCGAGTCGTTGTCATCAGGTGTGTGAGCACTGGCTAGACTCCCACTTCCTCGGTCGTCGTCGCCCAAGCGCAGCGGACTAGGCGTTGGGTGTAATATTCGAATCTAGTCATAGCAGGGATGATCAAAGGTTGAGTTGGTCGCAATGGACAGCTATGGAAGTTAAGTAAAAGCAAAAAAAAATTATTTATAATATTTTTTGAGATGTTCTACATTACATGGTCGTTTAAGTCCATCGTTGTTTACGTCTTCCAACCAGTACGTCCACGGGTTGTTGACCTTGGTTACTCTGTTGGGTCCTTCCCAGTTCGAGTACAGCTTTCCCACGCCAGCTTCTTTTATGTTTTGCTAAGTCTTCCTGAGTACCCAGTCTCCCACCATGAATTTGCGTGGCTTGACCTTCTTGTTGTAGTATTGTGATATTTGTAGCTGGTAGGCAACTATCTTGGTGGAGGCTAGATCTCGCTTTTTTTTTTTCGAGTTCTACCGGAGCCATGGTTCTGACTCGTATGCCAGGGCGAAGGGTGTTTCATTTATTGGGATTCTTTTAGTTGTTCAATATGTCCAAAGTATTCCTGGTAGCTCTGGAACTCATTTCCCTTTGACCGCATCAAGCTTCCTTTTTATCGCCTCTAAGATTGTTCGGTTGGTAACCTCCGTTTGGCCGCTGGCTTGAGGGTGCCCTGACAATGAGAAATGGTTATTGATGCTCAAATTTTTACATAGTTTTTTTAACCCTGATACCTTGGCGAGGACTAGGTGTTGGGAACCAAAAGTTGTCGTCATCAGTCGCGAACTGACTAAGCTTACTTGGTAAATTCGGCGATCATTGTCCGTTAGAGAGCAATGATCCCTTGGCGAGTCATCATCATCTGGCGTGTGAGCGCTTACTAGACTCCCACTTTCTCGGTCGTCATCGCCCACGCACAGCGGACTAGGCATTGGGCACCAGGAGTCGTCGTCGTCAGTCGCAAACTGACTGACATCGTCATCAGTCGCGAACTGACTAAGCTTACCAGGTAAGTTCAGCGATCATTGTCTGTTAGAAAGCAATGATCCCTTGGCGAGTCATCATCATCAAGCATGTGAGCGCTGACTAGACTCCCACTTCTTCCGTCGCCATCGTCTATGCGCAGTGGACTAGGTGTGGGGCACCATAAGCCGTTATCATGAATTGCGATTTGACTAAGCTTACCTGTTAAGTTCGGCGATCATTGTCTGTTAGAGCGCAATGATCCCTTGGCGAGTCGTCATCATCAGGCGTGTGAGCGCTGGCTAGACTCCAAATTCTTTGGTCGTCGTCGCCCATGCGTAGCAGACTAGGCGTTGTGTGTAATATTCGAGTCTGGTTATAGCAGAGATGATCGAAGGTCGAGTTAGTCGTAATGGACAGCAGTGGAAGTTTAGTAAAAGCAAAAAAAATTATTGATAATATTTTTTTAGATGTTCTACATTACATGGTCGTTTAAGTACATCGTTGTTTACGTCTTCCAACCAGTACGTCCCCAGGCTGTTGACCTTGGTTACTCTGTGGGGTCCTTCCCAGTTCGAGTTCAGCTTTCCCGTGCCTGCTTCTTTGTTGTTTTGCTAGGTCTTCCTGAGTACCCAGTCTCCCACCTTGAATTCGCGTGGCTTGACCTTCTTATTGTAGTATTGCACTCTTCGTTGCTGGTAGGCTACTATCTTGGTGAAGGCTAGATCTCGCTTTTCTTCGAGGAGGTCTAATTTAACGCGCAAGGCTTCGTCATTACCGTCTAGTCTGAACTCGTCCATTCGGAAGGTTGGCACTTCAAGTTCTACCGGAACCATGGCTTCTGATTAGTATGCCAGGGCGAAGCGTGTTTCTCCGGTAGGGATTCTTGTAGTTGTCCGATATGTCCAGAGTATTCCTGGGAGCTCTGGAACTCATTTCTCTTTGACCGCATCAAGCTTCTTTTTTATCGCCTCCAGGATTGTTTGGTTGATACCCTCGAACTGAGTTTCGTTGTCACTGACCAATACTCTGGGTATGCCAAATCTACAGACGATGGATGCTCATATGAATTTTTCTATCTAGACCTAACATATCTTGGATAGGGGCTCGGCTTCGACCCACTTAGTGAAGTAGTCAATAGCCACAAGACGAAACCTTTTACTGGCTGAAGCAGGGAGCGGACCGAGGATGTCCATCCCTCACTGCGCAAATGGCCACGGACTTGTCATCGGTGTCACTGGCTGGGCAAACACGTGTGTGTATTGCGCGAACCTATGACATTTGTCGCACTTGCGAACAATATCTTTGGCGTTTTGTTGCATTGTCGGCCAATAGTATCCTAGAGTTAAAGCTTTGTGGGTGAGGGTTTCCTTCCGGATGATTTCTGTATATACCGTCAATCTTCCCAAGACCTAACTTGCCTCCGGAGGTGACAGACATCGGAGCAGGGCTCCTGTCACCGATCTTCTGTATAACTTGTTGTTTATGAGAGTGTACCTCGCTGCTCTTTTTTAAGTCTTCTGGCTTTGACCTTCTCGGACAGTAGGACTCCGATTACAATGTATTTGAGGATTGGAGTCATCCAATTTGGTGATGCGTCTTCAGCGCAAACATTTCTAGGTTCATCTTCGATGAGGCTTGATCGATTTTGGTATTCAATAAGACCACTTGAGACTTAGGCAGAGGCTGAGGCTTCTCTGGCTAGCGCGTCAACTCTTTTATCTCTTGAACTAACTCATTGCACAGAGTACCTTTTTGCGGTAGGCTATCATGCGAGGGTCCCTACTGTTGAAATCTCCTTTGACCTGGTTCCCCAAGGCTTGCTTCAGGCTGGACAGGAATGCCTTTTCGAGGGTGAAGCCACTTGGATAGTGGAGTGTGATCCCGGTTCCGCTTGCTTTTCACGTTGATGATACTTCGCAATGCAAGGTCCATTCCTGGACGCTTGAATCCAAGGTCTGGTAATTTGTCTTTGGTTCTTCTTCATCGGTGAATTTGGCGATGAAGTCCGTAAGTGTCTGGGCTTTGATGGCGGTTCTTGGGGCATAGCTTATGTCAAACTGCCCGAGTTCTACTGACCATTTTTCCATCCTGGCGGATCACTCCAGTTTATGCAGTACCGAGCGGAGAGAATGCTTGGTTAGAACTGTTATAGAGTGGGCATGAAAATAGGGCATCGATTTCCTAGAGGATACAACCAGTGCCGAGGCTACACACACTCTCCATTTCCCTTTTTTCTTTTTTCCCAAAACGGTGTTTGCCAGCCAGTCTGGGTATCATGTTTCCTTAATCATGTCCGCGTTGAGTAACCGTTGCACCCCTTCATTTATGATCGCATTTCTCTCGAGCGCCACAGGTTTGTTCTTCTGTCGTATGGTTTTCCTCGTGGGGTCCACCTCTAGGCGATGAGTGATTATTGATGGATCGATTCCCACCATGTCTCGCATGGTCCAAGCGAAGACGATCTGGTTCTATTGTAGCAGTTTTGTGAGTTGTTCCACCAAATCTTTGCTCAAGCGGGAACCTATCTGGATAGCATTGTTGTTGAGAGGGCTGTCGAGGTAGACCGTGATGGTTTCTTCATTCGGTTGGCCGACATTGGGCTTGACTCAGGGGCTTACAAGAACCTCGTCGTCTAGGATAGGTTGTTTTCCCCTGTTTCTCGGGCGAGATTGAGAGGCATCTTGGTCACGGGGCCAGCTGCTAACTGAGAATCGCTTGGTAGCAGTGTCGTCATGCACTGGCATTATCTGGTGATCGCCTAATTGCCTCTTAACGTACTAACCGCTTGGTTTATCGGATACTTGATGCA
This sequence comes from Berberis vulgaris, assembly GCA_963556465.1. Taxonomy (NCBI): domain Eukaryota; kingdom Viridiplantae; phylum Streptophyta; class Magnoliopsida; order Ranunculales; family Berberidaceae; genus Berberis; species Berberis vulgaris. The sequence continues at coordinate 16,760,178 of OY747133.1, forward strand.
CTGGTGTAGAGTGGAAAATGTCACTCCCATTTGGTGTATCCAGGGTCTTCCATGATTGCATTATATGTTGAAGGCAGTGTTCTAAAAATCGCTAGACGCTGGGCGGGCGGCGAGCAGGTGCCTAGCGCCCAGGGGCCTAGGCGGGTGCCTAGGCGGCGCCTAGGCGGTCTTAGGTTTTGTATTATAACTTTAATAATTTATAAAAGTTAAGCATAATACTTTATCAATTACATCCAATTTAATGCCAATATACATATGCAAAATTTAAAAACATGAAAAATTAACAATTGTGAACAAAATTTATTAAAACTCAAATGACTAAAGTTAGTCATGATGGGTACTTTATATAAATTTGAATTTGTGTAATCTTTTATTTTCCTTCAAATTGCATGAATAACCTCAGTTATTTTTTATAAAATCTACATTAGTAAAATTGGTACCGGCAGATCCTTTGAGAATTCCATTAAGTAATCATCCTTTGCTATATTTAGACATATACTGAATAAAAAATAATTAAATAGTTTATTTCTAAAAAATAGGAAAGAAAAATAAAATAAGAACACTATCAGCCTTATTAAAAAATAAAAATAAAAAAATAAAAAAAATTGCCCAGACCGCCTAGGCCGCCTAGACCCCGCCTAGGCCGCCCAGACAGCACAGAACCGCCCAGACAGCCCGCCCAGCCATTAATCTGGGCGGTTTTCCACCTTCTAGCGCCTAGGCGGCCGCCCAGGCCGATTTTTAGAACACTGGTTGAAGGTGAGTCAATCACTACGAACTCTTGAAACGGAGATTTTTGAGTTGGCTTCTCTCCTGCTACTACTCTCAGTTGTATTTTCCCACCAGAAAGCGTTTTTCGCTACTGAAATCAATCATCGGACGATTATAAGAGGTTAGTGCTTTTTCCTTTAGTTGCATGTTGTGGAACGTGCGAAGAAACATGACGTTTAATGAGCTCCCAGTGTCCACCAAAGATCTCCTTACTTCGCAGCTTGCCATACCAGGACATCATTATGTGGGAGTTGGATACCCTGGAAGTTTTCGTCTGTAAAGGCTAGCTGCACGGGGTCATCATGCCTCTGGGTGTTAGTTGTTCGACGTGTATTGTTTGGATCCTCATATATCTGAGAGCCCTTTTCCTAGACCTATTTGATAATTTGGACTCGGAGTGGGCTCCATGAAGCACGCATATTGCATCCACCAATTTTCCTTTTTCCCCTCTGTCGGGGATTTTCCCTGGGCCCGACTTTACTCTTGATTGTTTGTTCTTCCTCTAGGATGATGTAGCTCTACGCTTCCCTCGCTAGGTCCGCCATAGTTGTTGGTGGGTCTAGAGTTAGAAAATCATATAACTTACCTTTCCCCATGCCTTTTATGAAGGCCGAGATGATCGTCATGTCGTTGCACACATTGACCGCAATTAGATCACTGTTGAAGCGAGTTAGGTACGCCTTCATTGTCTCGTCAGGCTTTTGTTTCATCGACTTGAGCGTCATCATCATCAACAGGATTTGTTGTATAAAAAGTGATCTTGGATCTGTTTCGGGAGCGTGAGCTTGATGCCTATGTGTTGCTTGCACCATCGAGAGCGGTGAAGTAGCATCAGGCTGAGTGTTCGACGTGTCCCCTCAATTTCCATTGTTGTGTGATCTGGTGGTCACCATCTTTTAGTGTTTTGAAAAAAAATGATGCTAATGAAAGGTTGGGAACTTTGTCATCCCCACGGACGGTGCCAAACTGATGCAATCATTTTTCGCTCCCTGCTTTAACGTTGACTTGCAAACCTATTAACCTGCACAAGGAGCGCACGTGAGCCACAGACCGACCACCATTGTGGTGGCCGATGGCACTCTGATGCTAAAGTCAGACAAGGATCTGAGGAAGGTGTAATGATGTAAACATGGAATTTGTAGCATACCTTAGCTTACCAACCTCATGTCTTATTTATAGTGCTAGAGTCCTGGTTCAACCAGGCCATCGATGGCGTAGATTAGGGAAGAATATCTTCGTGTAGATCCTTCTCTAGTTAGGAGTCGTGTTGTGGAGGGAAGTTTCCTTGTTAGCCTTATGCTCTTAGATACGCAGGAGATAGTTCCTGTTCTGAGAGTAGTCTGTAGGTAGAAGTCTCCATGTGTGACATATACTCTAAAATTTTCGTCCTAGTTGGAAGCAAAGAGTTATTGTAATTGTCCGTCCAAAACTGATCCTCGAGATATTTTCCTTAGTAGGACTTGGGGGTATTGAGGATAGCTGTGAGACGCGTAGGCTTAACAGGCTGTCAGAATTCGAATCCATCTAGCGGACTGCATTAGGCAGGCTTAGAACCGTTTGGGCCAGATCAGTGTTGGGCTGATGCTAGGACCCGTTATTCCTCGAGATCATCATGACACGTGTACAACGCAGAAAATGGACCGTTTTGGTGTATCATCACTTGCCGTTCTGTCTATCCCCTGCCCCTCTGAGAATTTCTATATGATCAAATTAAACTGCAAAATTTTAAGTTAATATATAAATTATATAGTTTACATGAATGGTCGTCCCTTTTATAAAAGATATTTTGTTTGGAAGAATGGTGGGTTGATTGCTAAAGATATTTTGTTTTTTTTATTAGGCTCAATATGGTTGAGTCAAATGAAACCCTTGAACTAAATGTTTTCCCATTTTTAGTTCAGAGAGTAATTGATGGTTGGAACTAGGGGTGGGCATCCCATCCCGCGATCCCGATTCCGTCCCGTCCCGTCCCGATTTTTTCGGGTCTTAATGAGATTGAATAATTTCATCCCGATCCCGTCCCGTCCCGTCCCAATCTATAATGGGATGAGATGGGATGACGATTTTCAATCCCGCCACTCCCGTCCCGTCCCGAGCTAATTTTTTAATATTTATTATTAATATTTTATTTATTTATTTTTATTCATATAAACTTACAGATGACTGACAGAAACTCATGGTGTTTGCATTTGAATCCTTTCTGGGATCTTCATCTTTTGATGTTCAAGATTGCATTTGAATTTCATTTATTTTATTTTGGGTTTTATATATTATGTAATATCGATATAGACTATATATTAGTGTCTCTTAAGGCTATCATTTCTGGGTTTATCTGAAGTTTCAATCTAGCATGCAATGCCCCTAGTTTCCTGTCCTACAAAAGAGTGATGGTGCTCGGTCTGTAAATTAATTTTCCCAATCTAGCAAGCAATGCCCTGCTGCCATGTGGCTTTGAGACCTCCATGAACTATCAACTCTTTTCGCTGGATGTGCAAATTATTTGTCTCGCAATTCATTGTTCATTAATTGTAAATCGGTCAACGAAGTTTTCAACCAATTCAAGGGCCAAGATTTGCCAAGACTTCGCCAAAAGGTTTTACAATGGAAATGATTTAAAGGGCCTACACCATATCATATCATGCACTTGGTGGAAATTGATGAAGAGATTAATTTCCTTGCAGTTTCTATTGTATTTATCAAAGGACTTATCCCTGCTAATCAAACAATGTACAAAAATGTTTGCTTATGATCAGTATACAAGAATTTTCAAAATCGGGAAAGGAAAAAACCATTTTTCTATGCTGTCTATTTAGAATCTAATGTCAATATTCTTCAGGGACTTTTTTTTCCCCAACTCAATTAAAGTCTGTTTCATGACATTCATGCAGATTTACATTTGTTTATATTGCTATGCAGGTTTTAGAAAGTTATCAAAGATATTTCACTGTTTAGGTTTAGGTGTTGATCTCGTCTCGTCTCGTCCCGTTCCGTCCCGAACCTGTTTGGGATGGGACGAGGTCGGGATGAGATTTTTCTCATCCCGTCCTGTCCCAATCCCGTATGAATGTGATGGAATAGGGATGGGTATATCTCGTCCCATCGCATCCCGTGCCCACCCCTAATTGGAAGTCTAGTCATATTCTTTACAACATTAATGATGAAAAGTGTAGTAAAAGATAATACAAGAGAAATCATAAAAGTTGTTCCCAAAAGACAGTCTCTGATGGGAACACGCTGTAAAAGCAGCATCAACTACTAAGGGAACAACTTTTATGATTTCTCGGGCCAGTAGTTTGGACCTCATCGAGGAATCATCATGGACCTGATGAAGATGAAGGCGGCAGCCAAGACTGACTATGGTCAAGGCCATCGAGGGTTTGAAATTTGAGTTGACGCCGTAGGGGTGTTGTTTTGCTCGTTGTCGCTCGGTTGTGCCACTACAGCTGACACAAGGAGGAGAAAGACATGGGTTGCTACTGCTGTTATGGTAAGAAAAGGCTTGATTTTTTTGTGAGAATGAACGGGAGAAATATGGATTGTGAGTTTTGGGGTGGAAGGAAGGTTGGTATAGAAGAGAATGAAAAGGAGTTGGTGAAAAATGGTGGATAGATAATTGGACGGTGTTCCGAAAGGGGGTGATCGGTCTGCGACGGTGAGAAGGTTCAAGCGGTGGTTGGCTTTGTGTTTTGGGTCGATGCGTGTGTTTGGCGAGATTGGGAGTTTTTTACTCAAACAATAACTCTGAAACACCGAAACCTCCACTTTTAATGATAAACCTAGTAGCAGCATTTAAGTTATTCAATTTTAGTGGATTGGGAGTTTTTTGAGTTTCAAATACCAGTAAACCCAAAACTCCATTATCATCTTTTCTCATTCATATCTTCACCCATTTTCTTCCATATTTGTCTCTTTCATGACTTTTCCTTCTATACCTTCCTTCATTCCTCCGAGAGTGATCACGGTTATCCCTTTGCTTGCTTACTGTTGTTTCTTTGTGTCTGTCCAGGTATCGGGTGGAGTGTGTGTAAATCCCCTACATCTTCATCATTCCACCACCTTAATTTTTCGTCGACCATTAAACCTTCCACCCATTACTACCCATCAAAATCTCATCAGTGAACATCAAATCGCAGAACTCGTTACAGTGAGTAATCAATCCTTCATCCCACCCACCATAACCCAACTCCCTCTATTTCACCTCAATCCACCTTACCATCACACTGATTCCCTTACCAACACCATCTACTACTCAAACCAAACTGAAATCTTTACCTATATTTTTCAGGCTCACTTATGTTATCGAGCACTTCTAATAGATACCTCCGGCCGCCATAACTTCCGAAAACCCATCCAGTTCAATCCCCTACACATATTCCATCTCCAGTCCAGACACCCCCCCTCCATTCACCCTAGCCCCATTTCCCTCACCAAGCCTCAACTTCACAAGAAGCAGAGAATCTGATCCGAGCGGTTGCCAAGTATCACCATCACCAAAAACTTCACAATGAAGTGTTTGCTCAATAGATGGCCAGCAAATGGGACCATTCCCATCCTTTCCATGTGGAACTCCGGGATAACATAACTGACAAATCTTGCACCTTCTATCTGATTCAATTCACACACCATCAGAACTTCGAAAAAGCTATAATGTTCGGACTGTGGGTGCTCTTTGGATAGTTAGTATCAATCAAGCCCTGGAATGAAGACTATCAAGATATTAAGCCCTGGAATGAAGACTATCACAATATTAATTTTCAATCATACCTTGCTAGATCCGATTCCAAGAATTTCCAGTTCAAAAAATTCAAATCAGCAATGTTCAAAAGAAAGCTACCTGTATTGGATAGTGTATGGAGATAGATCATGTCTCTCTGGAAGATTTATCAATCCCATATATCATATTCACGGTGTGGCTAGATACCTCAAAACCCCTTCCCTGCTCCATGAAAACCACTTTTGGAATCACCGGGGGCTGAATCTACACCATATATGATTATGTTATGAAAATGCAACTACATTTTGTTTTTGCTGTGGAATGGTGGATCACACCTTCGGATCGGGTTGTCCACTTTTCACCATTGCCTCTAGATCTATCAATCACCTGAAGTGAGGCCTAGGAGATTATTAAGAGTGAGTGGGTGGTTATTCAGTTTCAGTGTTTCAGTGTTGTATTCAGTTTCAGTGCATGGGTGGTTATTCAGTGTATATGAGCACAATGTGGGTGGTTTTTGGTGGTTTTCTTTCGGTTCATGTATTTGTAAATATAACTACTATGCAATGTAGAAAACAATAAGGAAAATAGACAGAACAAATTGTTGTTTTATGCTCTGAATTTACATGGTATCAGAGCCTTGACATGGCTGAAGGATCAGGCAGTAACAAGACCAAAGATGCTTTCTCTCCGTACACACTGACCTCGACGGACAAACTTTGAAGAATGGGCAAAAGCCATGAGAGTCGCGTTGCGGGCGAAGAAGAAATTGGGTTTTGTTGATGGAACTATAACAAAACCTTCCGAAAATAATCCGGAACTCAAAGATTGGTGGATGATTAATTTCATGCTTGTCGCGAGGACTTTCAATACCATTGAACCAACCCTGCGTTCGATCATAACGTACCGAGAAACGGCGAAGGAACTCTGGGCTGATCTTCAACTGCGATTTGCGGTTGCCAATGGACCACGGTTGCAGCAAATGAAGGCTGAATTGGCTGACTGTAAACAAAAAGGGCAGGCTGTTGCAGCCTACTTCGGGAGAATGAAGATGTTGTGGGATGAGATTAACAACTACGAACCCATTCTCACGTGTGACTGCGGTGGGTGTCAATGCAAGATCACTGAGAATCTGATCAGACGACGGCAGGAGGAGCAGGTTCATCAGTTTTTAATGGGTCTAGAAGACTCGATTTTTGGCACAGTCCGCTCTACCATTCTAAATTTGGATCCTTTACCCAACCTGAACCGGGTTTACGCAATGATCATAACCAAAGAGAGACATCGTTATGTGGCACGAAACAGAGATGACAAAAGTGATAACCCTGTGGCGTTTTTCACTCAAACAAAACCACGTGCGACAGAAGGCAGAGATACGTGCAAAAATTGTGGACGTACAGGACATGAGTCGACTTCCTGTTTCCAATTAATAGGATATCCTGATTGGTGGGGTGACAGACCGAAAGGAGGACGCAGCACTGCTGGCCGAGGTGCGTTCAGAGGGACAGGCCGCGGCCGCGGTCGCAGTGCTCCACGGGCCAACGCTGCACACGCATTCTCTGCAAACTCAACGTCTGCTGGACTGACTGGTGGCACGTTTGCTGGACTGACTGATGCAGATAAGCGAGGATTGAGTAATCTGACCGAGGAACAATGGGAGGCGCTGCGGGGATTGTTAAACGACCAGAAATCCAACACCGAACTGTTCTGTGATAGTCAAGCAGCATGTTCGCGATGCTGTTCAGGATGGTCTTATTAGCACACATTATGTTCGAAGTGGGGAACAATTGGCTGACATTTTTACTAAAGCCGTTGGTAGGCGACAGTTTGATGATTTTCTTCGCAAGTTAGGCATTCGAGATCTTCATGCTCCAACTTGAGGGGGAGTATTAAGAGTGAGTGGGTAGTTATTCAGTTTCAGTGTTGTATTCAGTTTCAGTGCATGGGTGGTTATTCAGTGTATAGGAGCACAATGTAGGTGGTTTTTGGTGGTTTTCTTTCGGTTCACGTATTTGTAAATATAACTACAATGCAATGTAGAACACAGTAAGGAAAATAGACAGAACAAATTGTTGTTTTATGCTCTGAATTTACAGATATGTTGAATTATCTCTCCCCATCACAAGAGCTTCAAGAATCCGTTCCAGAAACGCGAGCTTTTTGGGCGTTCAACCCTCCTCTGGCCGAACAGCTGCTCTCCGCTACACTTTCCATCCGGCTGAGCCCTCTCGCCAGGGTCGCACCATCTATTCCTTATTTCAACTTAAGAAATTAATGAATAAATTGTTCACGCAGGGTATTTATTAACCCAAACGGCGTCAAGTCTGCCGTTAACATTTTCCAACTTTTGGACTAGCGACGTCATCACAACCGTCATCACAACCGTCATCACAGCGATCATCACTGCAGTTTGCTTTAGTTACAACTTTGGATCACACGGGCGTCATCATGGCCGTTATCCTCTGTCACTTAATTGGGGCTTACGACGTTATCACTACCATCACAGGCTGGTTCTTTGGGCTCAACAACATTTGGGCCTTTCACCACTCTTCAAACAGCTTCCAGAATGGGTCCATCCACCTTTTACGACATTGAGCCCACTTATGGTACTTACTCCTTGATGCCACTTATGGTACTTACTCCTTGATACCCAATTCTGATCCAGGTCCAATGCACCCTATCACAAACAACATGATCAGTTCTCACCCATTCCCTTTTTAGCCCAATGACAATACTACAATTCACACCCACACTCTCAATCAATCCCACCATGCAAACCCAACTCCCATCACTATCAATAATACCCTTCCCCTACCACCTGCTCCACAACTCCCCTTTACATCTTTTGATCCCAGTGAGGCCACGGAACCACAAAACAACACAGTACCACCAACTATGGTTCATTTAGTTGGCTCCGATGACTCCTCGGAACATTCAACCTCAGATAGTGCTACTCCTGATCAGGTTTTGGCGACCGTCGATAAAGTGTCGCCAGGTTGTACATGATCATTTCTTGAAATGCAAGGGGCATAGGGTCTCCCTGTGCATTTTGGAATCTAAAAAACCTCTCCAGCAAGTCTAACCCAAATATATTATTTATTTCCAAAAACCAAAGCCTTTGCCGCCCAGATAGACCACCTTTGTAGGAGACTCGAATACCGACATGGATCTTCAATCCCGCCAAGAGGACAGTCCAATGGCCTCGCTCTCTTTTGGAAGGAAGATATTCAGCTTACTATTCTTTTTTCTTGCAAGTACTATTTCAAATGCATTATTGATAACTATATTATTCAGTCTACTTGGTCTACTATCTTTGCTTATGGAGAACCAAACATTTCCCTTAGGGTTCCTTTTTGGGATGGCGTGTCTCAGATTTACGATCTTCAAACTCTTCCTGGTATCATTATAGGAGATCTTAATTCGCTCTTACTCCCAGAAGAAAAATTGGGGGGAAAAAGCCTAGCCTCTCAAATTTTGAGACACCTTATGACTTTCATTGAAAAATTTCAGCTTCTAGACTTCCTTCTCAATGGCTCCAATTTTACCTGGAATAATAAATGTAAGAATAAAAATGGTATTAAAGCTAAACTTGATTGTGTTCTAGTGTCTACTGACTGGTTGAACTGCTTCCCTTTAGCTATAGCTCGAACTATTCACACATCTACTTCTGACCATCGAGCTATCTCGCTTCAACTCACCTCTCAGCCCAACTAAGGCCCCAAACCTTTCAAATTCTTTCACATGTGGGCTAGGGACCCTTGCTGCTACCAGCTCATTGACCATTCTTGGGGCCCCCGACAGGATAACCTTTCCCTTCAAAATTTTCGTTTTAAGACCAGAAACCTCAGCCATCGCCTCACTAGATGGAATAAAACAGACTTCCGAAATATCCATCAAAGTATTTCAGATACTCAAGAGGCTTTGGACAAGCTCTAAATGACCCTCACTCTGCAGATAATGCCCATGTTATTTCCATCCTGGAAGGCCGCCTCTCTAAGCTCTTTATTCGCGAGAAATTTTTCTAGCGCAATAAATCACGTTTTTCTTGGCTTAAGGAAGGAGATAAGAACACAAAATTTTTTCATCTGTCTTCCTTATTGCGTGGCAAGAAAAATCTTATCTTGCGCCTCAGAGACACCACCAACATATGGCGCTTGATCAAGCCTCTATTGGCAATGTTCTCAATTCCTATTTTGGAGATATTTTCCGCTCTTCCAACTGTAACCCCGACCCGAAAATCATCTCTCTTTTTGCCCCTTCCATCACAAATGAAGAAAACGCTCTCATTCTCATGATCTTGAATGAAGAGGAAATCCGCTATACTTTTTTTTGTAATGGGTAGCCACAAGGCTCCTGGGCCCGATGACTTTCATGCCTTCTTTTTCATGATATCGTCAAGCAGAATGTTACTGAAGTAGTGGTAAAAAAATTTCACCACTTGGAAGTTAGATCCTAATCTTAATGAGACGTTCATAGCCCTTATTCCAAAGGTTTCAAATCCTATCACTCCTGATAAATTTAGACCTATTGGGCTCTGCAATATTATCTATAAAGTCATCTCCAAAATCCTAGCAAATCGTTTGAAACTTCTGCTAGACAATATCATCTCTCCCAACCAAAGGGCATTCCTCAAAGGTCGATCTATTGCGGATAATGTCAGTCTGACTCATGAAACTTTCTTCCAAATGAAGCATTCCCACAAAAAAAAAGGTTGGATGGCTATTAAAATTGACATGGCAAAAGCTTTTGATAGGGTTGGGTGGCCCTTCCTCCTTGAAATTCTTCCACAACTAGGCTTTGCTCAAGGATGGATCCAAATGATTGAGTAATGTATATCCACCTACTCTCCGTGTCTTGCTCAAGGGATCTCCCCTCCCCCACAATCACTCCCACCAGGAGAATCAGACAGAGAGACCCTATTATCCCCTTATCTATTCATCCTCATGGCGGAAGCTTTATCCAGACTTCTGGCCTATGCGGAGAATGATGGCATCATCAAAGGAATTCAAATCAGACGCAATTCCCCTTCTATCAGCCATCTGCTCTATGCGGATGATCTTATGATTTTTTGTCGGGCTTCCCTGGCCGAAGCTTACTCTATCAAGGACATCCTCTATCACTATTGCTCTGCTTCTGGCCAAGCGATGAACTACGAAAAATCATCTGTGTTCTACAATTCTAATGTTCACCCAAAGTACTCCAAAATGATAAACAGAATCATGGGTTCTAAAATGTACAATCCTAAGGACATATACTTGGGTTCTCCTTTTCTGTTGTCCAAAAAGAAAGCCTCCGACTTCCAATTCCTCTTGGATAACATCAACTCAAAACTCTCATCCTGGAAATCTAAAGTCCTTTCTCAGGCAGAAGGGACGGTCGTGATTAAAGTTGTCTTGAATTCGATCATTGTTTACACCATGCAAACTTTCCTTTTTCCTTGCTTTGTCACACATAAACTGGACAATATGGCCCGTGACTTCTGGTGGAATGGAGTGATGGACAGTAAAGCCAAACAAACTTACACTTGGGATTGCATTACTCTCCCTCGCCATCTTGGATGACTCAACATCCAGTCAGCTCAGAGCAAAAATCTGGCCTTAATGGCTAAAAACTTATGGCAAGCGATCTCCTCATCTCAAAATCCTCGCACAATCCAACTCAAAGCTCTCTATTTTCAAAACAAAAACATATTTCAACTATCCAAGCCCCCTACCACCGTCTCCTTTCCTTGGAAGGGCAATCTGATACACCTTTTCTGGCAAGTTCCCTCGGGCGCAAACATTGATGTATGGCGAGACTGTTGGGTCAAACCGGGGCTCATTCTCGCTGATTGTGTTTTTCGCCCCTCAACAGCCAACTCCCCGACTTCTATTCTCGATCTCTAGCTCACCACCTCCGCCTAGAGACCTCAATGGGACACTCATCTCTTATTATCTCTCTTTCCTGAACTAGTGGTCACAGACATAGTGGACATCTCCTTTAGACCATCCACGAGTCCTGACAAACTAATCTGGTTGTTTGACAAAAAAGCCTTTTTTTGATCAAAAGTGCTTCTAAGGCTTTCCGTAACGACCAACTTGAAAGCTCCACCTCAATTCCTTTGATTCTTGATTTGCGACCTAAACTTTTCAGAGCTTCGTGGAAAGTCAAAGCCCCTACTAGTGCCTTTCATCTTATTTGGAAAATCTGTCAAAATATTATCCCCATTATGACCAAATTGGCTAGACTCCATATATATGCAATTTGACAACTGCTAAATCTTTTGCCAAAAACATGTAGAAGATGTCACTAACATATTCTTCCTTTGCCCGGTCATCACTAAACTCTGATACCTCTCCCCTCTGCCCATTGATTGGCAGAAGGCATACCATAATCCTCCTTCCACTACACAATTTTTCACCTTCATGTGGGACATAACCAGAGCCCATCCAATGGCTACTGATGAGATGATATCTCAATTCACGACCATGCTCCTCACTATCTTGCAGTTTCGCAACAACACAATTTTCAATAAGAGAAATTATGCTTGCAGACCTTCCTTGCTTCTCTCCATCGCACTTGGACCGCCTGGCAACATCAAAGGTTCCAAAACAACCCCACCATACTACACCACTACAGCTCTGTGAACCCTATTGCTTCAAGAAATAAGATGACCATCCACCAAATCCTGGAAACAACTTCTACTAATAATAGGTTGGTTCCTTCCATGGAACAAGCTTTTTCCATTCCTACTTTTGGACCCCTTCTTGAGGCCGAAACCATCTGCCAAGAGTTGATTCAGACCCAAGTTCGATCAGTCAGACGACACAGACTTAATGCATGATCTATTTAGCTCAAAACTATCCCATTTACGTTGGATCCAGATACAATTATTGTCACCTACGATGCTAGTTTCTTTCACTTGTCAAAGTAGGGAGCTATCAGGAATTTTGTCAAGGTAGGGAGCTATCGGGATTTTTACAATGACGATCCTTGGTACGGTTCTCCCCAGGTAGCCTGTCTGATATCAAGAAAAGTGTTGAATGGCACTATCATGGCGAAGTAGCGGAGGACAAGGGTTCTTTTGGGCTACTCCGGGACGCTGCACAACGTTTTGCAGGAAGGCCATCAAGACCCTTTGACGGCCATGGACTGGATGTGGCGTCCCATTATTTGTAGTATTCAGCGCCTCTGCACTATTCATAGTTCCTGGTTTTGTAACTATATCCCTAGAGATCTCAATTCAGAGGCTCATAACTTAGCTGCAGACACACTTGCCTTTCAAAAAAAAAAAAAAAACTTAGCTGCAGAAGCTGAACATCTTTATTGTAATCGATATTATTAATATATGCGTTTACCAAAAAAAAATTAAGTGTGTTGGAGGAGAAAACTAAAAACCTTTGCTTTTAGTATAAGAAGCTTGTTTTAATGAATTACGGAGCTTCCTTAAAGAGTCCGTGGAAAATGCTCTAAGTATAGATATATGGTGTTAGCTTGTAACTTAACTCCGCCACACGCATTCATTTATAACATAAACATTTGCAAAGTTTCTACCCATCTTAATAAGCCGGCAGTGACTACTCCACACCACCATTTCCTCTTTCTTACACCATTCTACTCTCCCACACCACCTACTTTCTTTCTCACATCACCATACTTTCCCACACCACCTATATAAACAAAAAACCAACATTTTTCCCCTTTCCATTCAAATCAAAACTCCATTCCTCCCTCCCCCATTTGAATTTCTGCCCTCTCCCACATTCAAATTTCTTGCAAATCTCTCCTCACATTCAAATCTCTTGCAAAATCGAAACCAATCTCTTCCCTCTCCCTCAAAATCGAAACCCTTAAAAATTGAACCCCAAATCGCAACCTCCCCAAAAATTTTCAGAAAAACAAAGTAGTCTCATGGAAACTTCATAAATATTTTCAACCACAAAAACAAAGTAAACTTCAGAAAATTTTTCAGAAATCACAAAAAAAATATTGTTCCCCTGAGACAATGCAAGGTTTCTTCAAAACCTCGCATTGATCTGGGTGAACAGTAAAAAAATTTGCTGAAATTTTCTGTTCACCTGGAACTGTCAGTTTTTGCAAAAACCTCGCACTATTCCAGGCGAGATTTTTGCAAAACCTAGCAAAGTTCCATGCGAACAGGAAATTTCAGCAAATTGTTTTGGACAAATTTGCGCGACTTTAGTAAAATGACCATAACTTGCTCATTTCAAAACATTTTCAAGTGATTCAAGTTGTGTTTATTAGATAACTCAGAGTACTACAACTTGTTTTTTTTGATTAACTTGAAAATCGGTCTCGATCGAGCACATAAGTTTGCCGAAAGTCAGGAACACTATCATAATTTTATTGCGAGACAGATTTGCGCAACTTTAGTAAAATGACCATAACTTGTACATTTCAAATTATTTTTCAAGTGATTCAAGTTGTGTTTATTAGATGACTCAGATTACTACAATATTTGTGTTGATCAACTTGAGAATCGGTCTCGATCAAGCACATAAGTTGGCCTAAAGTCAGGAACACTATCCTATTTTCATTGCGAGACAAATTTGCGCGACTTTAGTAAAATGACCATAACTTGCCCATTTCAAAACATTTTCAAGTGATTCAAGTTTACTTTTATTAGATAACTCAGAGTACTACAATGTTTGCGTTTGGATGAACTTGAGAATCGATCTTGATCGAGCATAGAAGGTGGCCGAAAGTCAGGGACACTATCCCGTTTTCATTGCAAGACAGATTTGTGCAACTTTAGTAAAATGATCATAACTTGCTCATTTCAAAACATTTTCAAGTGATTCAAGTTGTATTTATTAGATAAATCATAGTAATACAATTTCATGTTTTGATGAGTTTGAGAATAGGTCTCAATTGAGGGTTTAAATTGGTTGAAAGTTACCCTGTTTTGCGTTTTTTTCATTTTGAATTTGGGTTTCTCTGTTAAGTTATGCATATTTATTGGTGGTGTGAGTAAGTAAAAAAAAAAAATTTTAAAAAAACTCAATGGTGGTGTGAGAAAGAGGAAATAATTGTGTGGAGTAGTCGCTGCCTAATAAGCCCAGTACTCTTATTGAAAATTCGGCAATTCGACCGTACTCTCACAGTAATGAGAATTCTATCGTTGTTCATGTAATCATGTCATGTTCTTTTCCTAAAAAACATTCAAAGTATTTAAGTATAGAGTCTTCAGCATTTTAATCAATCAGAGTTTGTAAGAACTTCCCTTGTACATTCATGTGTAATATTTCAAGATAAAATGTTATAACATTCAAATGAGTTTGGAAGCGATTTGTTCACCAAAGTTTTTTTTTTTTTTTTTACCTTAACCCTCCCACCCCATGTTGCCGGTCGGGTTAGAATCCGTGACGTGTGATACCATCCATCACACCTCTACCGACTCAACTGATACATTTTTGGCTTGTTCACCAAGGCTTTGCCAATTCTAGCTTTCAAGAAAGGCAACGACTACTCCACACCACCAAAAGTGCTCTCTCACACCACCCAAGCAACTTTTTCTCTCCCACACCACCTACTTTATTTCCCACACCACCACTTCTCTCTCACACCACCAATAAAAATACAAAATTTAAAGTTTTTTCTCTCATCCCCTCTCTTCATCTTATTTTATTCCCTTCTTCTTCTCTTCCCTTCTTCTCCTCACTGTCTTTCTTCTCCACTAGACACTGCCATCACCCCGCCATCATCACCACCACTTCTCTCCCTCCCACCACCGCCACCTTTCTCCTTCTTTTCTCCATCAAGCACCACTACCACCCCGTCACCTCCCTCACCCTCTTTGTCTCTGAAAATAGGGTACTATCCCTTATTTTGGTTCAACATATATACTCGATTGAGACCGATTCTCAAGCTCATCAAAACAAAAACATTATAGTACTCTGAATTATGTAATAAACACAATTTGAATCACTCGAAAATATTTTGAAATAAGCAAGTTATAGTCATTTTACTAAAGTCGCGCAAATCTCTCGCAATGAAAACGGGGTAGTGTCCCTGATTTTTAGCACACTTATATGCTAGATCAAAATTGATTCTCAAGCTCATCAAAGCACGAAAATCGTAGTACTATGAGTTATCTAATAAACACAATTTGAATCACTTGTAAATATTTTGAAATTAACAAGTTATGGTCATTTTACTAAAGTCGCATAAATCTGTCTCGCAAAGAAAATGGGGTAGTGTCCCTGACTTTCGGTAAACTTATATGCTCGATCGAGACCAATTCTCAAGCTCATCAAAACACGAAAATTGTAGTACTATGAGTTATCTTATAAACACAATTTGAATCACTTGAAATATTTTTGAAATGAGTAAGTTATAGTCATTTTACTAAATTCGCGCAAATCTGTCTCGCAATGAAAATGTAGTGTCCCTGACTTTCGGCCAACTTATATGCTCGATCGAGACCGATTCTCAAGCTCATCAAAATACGAAAATTGTAGTAATATGAGTTATCTAACAAACATAATTTGAATCACTTGAAAATGTCTTGAAATGAAAAAGGTTATAGCCATTTTACTAAAGTCGCACAAATCTGTTTGGAAAAAAAAAGTATGTTCATCCCAACCAATGCGAGATTTTTGCAAAACCTCGCACTGTGCTATGCGAGCTTTTGCAAAAACCTCGCCCAGGACACTGCGAAAATCTCGCATTGGTTGGGGCGAACAAACTTTTTTTTTGGATTGATTTGTGTGACTTTAGTAAAATGACCATAACTTAAACATTTTCAAGTGATTCAAATTGTTTTTATTAGATAACTCATAGTACTACAATTGTTATGTTTTGATGAGTTTGAGAATCGATCTCGATCGAGAACATAAGTTGGCCGAAAGTCAGGGACACTACCCCATTTTCATTGCAAGACAGATTTGCGCGACTTTAGTAAAATGAGCAATCATTTTAAAACATTTTCAAGTGATTCAAATTGTGTCTATTAGATAATTCAGAGTACTACAATTTTTGTGGTTCGATAACTTGAGAATCGGTCTCAATTGAGAGTTTAAATTGGTCGAACGTTACCCTGTTTTTATGTTATTGTTTTCTCAAAAACAATTTTTTTGGTGGTGTGAGTTAGTAGGAAACAAAATAAAAAGATACATGGTGGTGTGAGAAAGCGCTTTTTGTGATGTGAAGGAGTCGTTGCCTTCAAGAAAATAGGTGCATTTTATTGGAATGCAACAAGTCTATAAATTTACTTGATCTTGTGATTATTCTCCTTCAGAGGGGAAGAACAAACAAAATATATGGGAGGTTTTCTCTTTGCCATTGTGTTTCCCACTTGCGAGAGTATTGTTGCAAACCCGACAAAGGAAATCGTTGTCCATCTGACTGTGGCGATCTAACCCACAACTACAACCCATGCGTTGGAGCTGAGCAAAAAACTGAATGGACCGAATAAACCGCCCAACCAAATCGAACCGATCAATTTAGTTGGTTTTTTCGGTTTCAATTTGGTTTGGATTGTAACATTTTGAAACAAAAGTGATTGATTTGATTTTCGGTTTAAGGTTGAAAAAACCGAGGAAACCGAATTGATACCTATGTTTATTTGTTAATTTTATATATATAATATAAAATATTAATAGATAATACATAATTGTTATCGTTCGAGTTGGTTTAGATCAGTTTAACATAGTTTTTGTTGGTTCGGTTCTGTTTAATTGAGTTTTACTTCGGCTTGATTTGGATTTTTGTCAAATTGGTTGATATGGTTTGGTTTGTGGTTTCACACTACACCAAATTAGCATATTTGTAACAACTCTCAAAACAACAACACTTTTGAGTTGTTACTATTCACCAAACAATTTCAAGTCAAAACTAAATTTAGTCAAAAAATGAAAAATAGTTACACAAAAAAGTGATACAATAAATTGGATCACCATGAATAGTATCACTTGTAGGATCATACTATTCATGGTGATACAATTATTATATCACTTTGTTTGTGAAAATGTGTAAAATTGGTTTGTGAATTATTATAACTTAAAAGTATTATTTTTTTTTGGGATTGTTACAAAAATGTCAATTTGGTATAGTGTCATGTTAAACTGAATAATGAACAACCTTATCATGCATTGCCCAACAGTACTTTTTGATGCAGCAGACATTTCATATTAACCAATATCTTACCTGTATTCGGTTTCAAGGCATGCATCACTTCATCTTGAACTTAGCACATATCTATCTTGGCACTTATTTTGTGTTACTGAATGGTAATGCTAGGTCCATCGTGTGTTGTGATTAGCAATATTCTCATCCAAAATTGGACATGGTTTGGTGAAAAATATGAAATGGATTTGTTTTGTTTTGTTCATTTCAGGTTGGGTGAAATACCCATATCAAAAAGACCCCAGGAAGTTGAACTTTGAATACTTCACTCGAGTTTCCTCGCTGCTTGTCAACCAAGTTTCAATCAAGGAAACTAGCTATTGTCAAGGAAATTTTTTTTTTGCATACACCTAGTTATAGGTCCATTGTGATTAGGATGTATAGCTGTTGTAAGGAAAACATTTTGGTTCTACTAAAATCAAACAATCTTTTAAAATTTGCATGGAATGAAGGAATGGGACATCACTCCCCTTTGTGATCTCTATAACTTCACATTCATACAAATCAATGAGTGAAACTGGATGAGGAACAGCGACAGTAAAGCTCAAACCAACAATCAACTAAAGTATTATATTGAAACGTACAGTTCGTATAAGCACATATGAACCTGGATGAAATTTTTTTTTGATAAAATAAAATAAAACAAGTTCCTTTTTGTATTTGACTCTTTTGGGGGATCTAACTGGATGAAAATGTCTTTACTTCAACTACGTACCAACAATCTGAAACAACACAAGACAAACTTCCAACTATTGCTTGTTGATAGTCATTGTTTTTAAACAAAACAAATCTATCTTCCTTTTCAACAAAGACACAAATGCAAAACCCTCATCATTTCCCAACTTAACTTCTTTCTTTCTAACAAACTCAGCTGAAATACCTGTTGGATGGCAAACACTAGTCTTCCCAGCAGAGGCTCAAATGAATTAACCCGTCTCTATACATCCTCATCTGATAAAATCTTCTCAAGAAATATCAAAATCAAGGCTGGCTGTTCGGTAGCCTACTTAGAACAGAATGCTCAGGCTTATGATCGCATTCGAAATCAAGATGAACAAATGCTCGCTCTACTTCTGGGAGTTCCTCAATTTTTATTTGCAAAGATTCACCGATAGCATGAGCTTCCTTCAATGGCAAATCTTCTGGCAATTCAATGTCAACCTGTATGCATGACAAAACGGAGTCAACTAGATTCCTTCTAGAAATTACATACATATGGAAACAAGTTGTTTCTAGAAAGGTCAAAATAACAAACCTCAACAAAGTAAAGAACACCAAAAGTGTACGCTCGAACAGTGTCAACACGCTTGATTTGAGGATGATGCCTTATGACAAGATATGTCAGCTTTTGCAAGACTTCAGGGGGTGCTGATTGTCCCACTAGTGAAACTGCACATCCATGTAGGAAAATACCGTACATAATCAAGAACCTTGTTTAATAAGTGAAGATGAAATTTTCTTTCCTAGCCAGAATGCTGCAACACAAAACTCGAAGATCTATCAACATGTATACAATAAGTGTTGAATATTTTGACGCTTATATATGAAAACGAGCATATCTAATACCCCCTAATGATGGATAAAGATTGTAGTGAAATGCATCTGAATTTGGAGCAAGGGCTAATGGTATTGTTTAGAGTAGTTTAGGGACCCCCTCTTTATATTCAAAGCATAAGTGAGTTCTTCAATTCTCATGTCCATATTTATTTCCAAAGCCAAGCTCCTCTAAGGAGCATCCATTTCTAAGCCACTTGGAACTTGGAAGACATCTGTAAGAGTCATTGTTTGTTGGAACTAAAGCTGAAGCTTCAGCTTCCCCACATGAAATGCTACGCTGCTCTAGAGTAAGGAAGTGAAGAATAAGTAGTCAACAGTTTCTTCATCTGCTTCACAAAGACTGCACCTATTTAACAAAATCAGACCTCTAAATATTATCCCTGACAAGATTGTTCCATGCCCCACTACCCAAGTGAAGAACTTAACTCTAGGAGGCACCTTGTTCACATTTAAATTTGAAACATCAAACATCAAACATCAAACATCAAACATCAAATATGCTCCTAAACTAGGATCCGTCCAAGTTTTGAATTTAGAAACAAAACTTAGGTCTCTAGTCCAAGGGACGATAACATAGAAGCACAATTTAATATTAGGACTTTTCTTTGAATTGATTCCAGCACGATCCTCTGCTTAATTGTCTATGTTTACTGTCAAGGATGAAAATCAGCAAAGCATACTGGCTGACAGTCGAAAGACCAAGTTTTACACAGGCATTTAGGTTTCGAGGGTAATAAATAATGAAAACAATTGGACAAAGCTCAGGTGCCTTAGTACCCTATGCAACAATTAGTGCACTGTTAGGGCACCTTTGCCTTGGACCTCGTATTTTTATGCTATATCTTTCCTTTCTTAGGAGGTTCAACAGATGGTATTTAGATTCACTTAAGGGTTTCAATGGTTTGTTTTGAATCAATCAAGTTATGTATCCTCTATTGAATAGATTCTGCAATCTCACTCCACCCTTGCCCTGAACTCCCTCAAATTTGTGTTTCTCCTCCCTTTTGTAATCCTCGCCTGAAAATGGAATGGAAGTTATGGCAATAGTAGATTCAATAGCAATGGAAGAACTAGAACAAAATAGAAAATAAACCCCAATCTGAGTTTAATATCAAACACTCTTCGAACTGTGAAACCTACAATTCCACGTTGAGAATCGAGCATTGTTTTGTTCATGAAGGGTATTCATTTGATTGGTCTCTCTTACATTTTCAGATGTGAGACAACTTTTATATAATTCACAATCTGTGTGAGGATTTAGGCCTTTTTGTGTGGAGAATTTTAGAGTTCAGTGTTTTGTTTTTAATTTTATTGTTAAGATGACATTCCTAGTAGTTCTATAGGCATTAGTAAATCATTGCTATGTTTTTTAGTGGTTTTCAAAAGAAATGCAAATAGGGTAGAAATGACTTTTGTGAGCTCTTTTTAGTATCCTAAATGGCTAAGAAACAGCACTTTAAGTAGAAGAAAGTGATTGCACTTCTCAGCATGAAACCAAACCATTCATCGCATCCATCCGTCCAAATGACATGCCCCAACTAAACAGCGAGTTTATATCAACGTTGGGCCTTACACTGATTCACTGATTGTGCCCCAACTCATGAAAAAAACTATCAGATGATTCAGGCACAAGTTTATGCTTCTCAATCATTCCAGAAGGAAATGATGGATCGGTACAAGATTTTCCTAAAGTTAGTGATCAAAAACTATCAGATGATTCAGGCACAAGTTTATTCTTCTCAATCAAGATTTTTTTTTTTTTTTTTGAATGTGATCAATTTAAATTATTTTGGTTTATGTTGGATCCTAACGAATATATTGATGAGTTTCAGTGTAGGGTGCTCCCTCTCTCTGTGAATCTTTACACACTGTAGATGGGAGTGATCCACAGAGGACATGTCCACACACTTCTCTGTTGCCGTATAAGAACAAAACTCGATGTTAGAAAATAAGAGAAACAACAGATAAAAAACAGATGATTAGGTATGTCTTCTTCTGCAAATAATACCTAGAGTGTGCTGATGCAAATTGTAGTATCTACACATTTTTTTGGCTTGAGTATCGTAAATACAAGGAATCTGGCACAGTGACTTAGAAACAATCAGCTTTCTCAAAAGGTTTGGACCTGTTTAAAACGTATTCCTGTATGTGCAAAAGTGTGCAAAATTTGGTTTGGCCATTGAAACTTTTGTTTGTCTTTTCATTTTTAATTTGACTTTATAGTAGTTTATATGGAGTAGAAGATTGGAGATTATACAATTATCTTGGTTTGTAGGTGCTGTAAAAGAACCGTGGATGGGCAAAAAATGGTTACTAAATGAGGCACTACCCACCCTGAACTTACCCACTTAAGCAGTGGTAAGTGTTGCTAATATTATATTGTCTGATGAAGATTTTGTTAAACTTTCCTTCCATGCCACCTAAGAATGTTGAAAGAGAGTTATGGAAATGGTATTTCATCCCATCCCTTTTGATTGATATGATTTTTAGAAAGTAAAACAGTTTTAGTGTGTGAGAGTAGTTTCATTTACCTTTTATTGTATAACAATGTACATATCAATGTGATATCTGAATGGGCATTGATGAGCTTGATACTCAGTCTGTAATCTAATTTTAGTCTAGGTTGAAGGTTGAGAATTTTGTTTTGTTTCAGTATTCCGGGCTTGGGAAGTGAGTGCTCCCAACTTTGACAAGAAAGGTGGAACTATGAGGAGTAACAAGAGGAAGCAAGGACAAAGGATTATCAGGAAGATAAAGTTGCGACAGACGTGAACAAAAAGTAGGTGTGATTGGGTAACAAAAGTGGGACGAGTTGGGAAGGTTTGGCACTAATACCCTGTAATGATGGACAAGGGCTAATGGTATTATTTAGAGAGCAGTTCGTGGACCCCCTCTTTAGATTGAAAGCATTAGTGAATTATTCATTTCCATGTCCATATTATTTTCCAAGCCAAGCTCCATTAAGGAGCATCCATCTCTAAGCCACTTGGAACTTGGACGACATTTGTAAGAGACATTGGTTGTTGAAACTGAAACTGAAGCTGAAGCTTCCCCAGAATGGCGAAGAACAAGTGCTCAATAGCTTCTTCACCTGCTTCACAAAGACTGCATCTATTTAACAGAATCAGGCCACTTTTCTGAATATTATCCTCTGACAAGATTGCTCTCTGCCCCACTACCCAAGTGAAGAACTTAACTCTAGGAGGCACCTTGTTCACATCTAACTTTGAAACATCAATTATGCTCTTAAACTAGAATCCATCCGAGTTTATAATAATAATAATAATAATAATAATAATAATAATAATAATAATAATAATAATAATAATAATTTTAAAAAAATATACCTGCATTTTCTAGAACCATTCCAGACCAATTTGTAATTGTATAAATAGCAAGGATAATGGCTCCAACAGGGTCAATCCACCAGTAGAATTTGTCACCAAGAACAGCAGCAACTAATCCTATTACGTTTGTCACGACATCAAAATAATGGTCCTGGATAGTAGATAAATTTAGCCAGATTTCATATTTGAAACATTGTGCAACTAAGAAAGGAGTCGCAAACTACAGAGGTAGAATCAAAACCTTTGCATAGGCACGAACAATATCGCTTCCTGAACTTTTGCAATATAAATAGAGGACAAGTTTTATTGCAGTGGCAGACAACATAATCCCATACAACCACATCAATTGTCCTGAGTTCATCTTTCCAGCTGGTTCAAATTTTATCAATTGTTCTACAGCTTGGATAAGGACTTGAAACCCTGCTTTGGAGAAGGAGGTAGATTTTACATTCATACACTGACAAAGTTCAATAATGGTTTTGAAATCAATTATAAAATAATACAAAAACATCAAACACGAAATAATCACTATAGCACAGAAATAAGCAGGTGTAGAAGATATATAAAATATGTAGGAGTTGTTTGCCTCCAAGAGGTCCAATATAAACACTAACAATTTATATGTAACTTCTACAGAAACATTAAAACAGTGTAACTGAACAAGGAAGTCCTACATACACCATACAAAAATCTTGATTCCTTTTTTCTTCACATTAAAAAGGAAAAAGAAAAGAAATTAACGAAATGTGACTATCATGATTATGGTAGGAAATCAGACTACTAGCACGCTTCTTATTAATGGACGTGAAGTTGCAATTTTCCACCCTGACATTTCAAATTACCTATGGTATTCATGCATCATGTTTTCACAAGCCCTTTAAGACTAGCTCATGCATAAATTTTGTAGAATTTCAATTTGGAGAATTTTCACTTGTGGTATTGCATTTTTGACTTCTTAAAAACAGACTATAAAATTTTATTATGCTGGCTATAATACTATCGTCAAATGACCTAAAAAAATTGTAAAAATAAACACATTTCTTTATATCACTTTTGAGTTTAATCCGTTTACTCCCTTATTTCAAACCACTCTTACTGATATTTCTTACTGAAACTTCAAAAATTGCGTATGTCAGATTTGTTATTACGAGTGATGGCGCAAAAATTCTAATAATCTTCACTAGATAGTAGAGGATAAGCAGAAGAATTTTAAAAAATGTATTTAAATGCCCTGAGATGTGGCTGAAGCTTCGGCTACACCTCATTTGAGTTATGCAAAGACCTCTTTATAATCTACCACCATGTAAATTATATTTATTTACTTATTTTCTAGTAGCATCACACCGACCAAATCAAGAGTGGGATATGAACAACAAACCAAGGGTAGCCATGACAGCAGCAAAGATGATGATGCCAACTGGTTGCACCCGCAACTTTCCGATTGGATATTTGTAGATGTTTATGTTTTTCATTGACAAATGCGTGAACCAAAGAATCCCACCAGCCATGAGATCTAGTAAAGAATCTAGTGTTGAAGCTGCAATTGCTAAGGATCCACTCTTCACAGTAGCATAGATCTGCAATTGACAAAATAAGTCAATTGAATGGTGAATCTAGCTAATAAAGCAAATAATAGTTGAAACAATTATTTAGAATTCCAAAAATTAAATATATCAGATTCAAGAATCTTATCGACATTGTACTTTCAGTAACCAAATTTATAAAACACTGTCACCCATTACCTTAAATGCAAACAAAAATATATTTGCATAATTAGATATCCTCATTGCTCGTTCCTGTTGGGATTGTTCCAAACGGTCTTCATCCTCATTAATCGCATTAGGTGTTTCCAAAGAGTCAACTTCTTCGAAAGATTTTAATGTAGCAAATTGTTTTTCATAATATTCCTTTTCCCCTGAAAGAAGCATGTATTTCATAATAAGACATTTAAGCTCTCCAGAAAAGCTTCTCAAATATATTTAAATTGGAATCCTATTTTAAATCCTGACAGTATATAAAACATTGACTCTAGTCGAGCAACAACACTATCACTTCCATTTTATCTAGGGCATAAAATGGTCAGGATATGGTTTTTCATTATGTCAAATTTTATATTAGACCTGACCAAGAATCCGATCCAATTATAGCCTACCGAAGATCTGAGATCCGACCAGTTTTGTGCCCTTATTTAGCAAACTAAAATTTACACAATAGAAGATCAAGTCTTTTTCATAAAGACTAGAGGGTGTAAATGTTCATTGCACATGTTCAATGGCAATGTTATTTATAATCAATACATCCAAACATGTATAAAACAAATTTTTATAGGTCAGATCATCTTTATCAAATATGGGGTAATAAACCTCTCAAAAACTTTTTCCTCTTATTATCAATTAGCATGATAACAAAAAGAACAATAGTATAAAGGCCCCCTTACAGTATCTCGTACCTCAATGAGTGGATATTCACAGCAGTAGACATGATATATGTTTCTTTTCAATTTTCAATATGACGAAAAGGAATGTTGAAGGACGAACATGAATAAGATCTAGAATTAGATTTGAATCGTCAATATGTATTCTATTTTGAAAGACCAACGAATATATCTGAACAAAACTGAAATCAAATTCACAACCATTGTATCATTGTACAAATTTAGATTAACTAAAATAATATGTATATGCAATTAAAAAAAAAATCGGTTCTATAATTAGTGTTTGTTCCTATTTGTTGAGATATCTTCTATCAACTCGTCTTGTCATGTTCGTATACACTACCCACGCTTCTAAAGTCTGAACATACTATCAAAATACACCTGAGAATCGCAAGAATGCTATTTAACATAACGAGAATGGCTCACATTATAGTTGAAACTCAAACTGCTAATAGTAAAACTAGTTGAGTAATGCTGACAAAACTGCCACCATCAACTAACTTCTGTTTAGGAGGCTGTTGGCAGCCCTGTTAGCAATATACAGAGCAACTAGGACTCACATGCCCAATGAGATTCAAATGTAAACAACAGTAATCAGCAATGATTCAGAACAGAGTAACAAAATTGTTTGAAACAATTGATAGGAAACCAAAAAACAGACAAACAGTGGGTTTGGATAAAAAAAAACACCTCACCATCAATCAACCCATTGGTTTTAGAGAGATCAAACTCTGAGGGGCTCTCTGGGTCGACCCCAGATTTGACTTTGCTAGGCAGTTTGGATAGAAAATCCACTCTAAACTCGGTGACAGAGTTGCGTCGACTCTTGACCCATTTTTGCTCCTCCGTCTCCAACAGTAATGGCTTCTTTGCCTCCTCCATTGCAACCCAAACCACCAATTGAAAACCAAATAAAATCTCTCCTTATTTTTATTTTCTTTTAGTGAGAAGTTTTTTCACAAATTTCGAATCTTTCTGTTTTGTATTGTTTCTCGAAAAGGAAATAGAGAATTTTCCTCTCTTAGATTTGGGTTTCTGAACTAAATACACTTATGTGCTTTGCTTTGTTGATGACGGGAGAATCGCATGGTTTAAGGGACTATGTGAATGAATATTCAGGAACCATGTGAGGAAAGGCTCTTTGGTGGCTGTTATTTCCACTCCATGATTTGATTCAGACGCCCATTAGAGCACATGTGTGGTTGGCTTGGCACATACCATACAACGCAATTTCTCTCCAACCATCGGCCCTGAAATTCTGAAAATTTTCATTTAGGTGTTTTTGATTTGTTAAGATTTCTAAAATTTTGTTGTAAGTGAATGAACTTGTACCCATTAACAAAAACTTGTAATGAACCTATACAACTTAGTTGAAAGCGCAGCATGCATCACATGTGGTTGGTTGAAAGAGATAGCAGCTATGTGTTTGTGTTTGGTTGAAGAGAGAGTATAATTATCCTTTTTCATACCATTCATTTTCTCATGCAAGAATTTTTAGGCAATTCTCCGTTAAAACTAACTATTCCTGCAGATACCTTAAATTTTTTGAAAAAGAAGTAAA
The DNA here is from genome assembly GCA_963556465.1 of Berberis vulgaris. Classification (NCBI taxonomy): domain Eukaryota; kingdom Viridiplantae; phylum Streptophyta; class Magnoliopsida; order Ranunculales; family Berberidaceae; genus Berberis; species Berberis vulgaris. Next base: position 16,786,685 of record OY747133.1, read on the forward strand.
ACTCATATAATTCTATTAATTTTCTTGATTCACTTTAGAAAAAATATATAGAGAGAGACAGGCAATTTGGTGCAGTTTCTATCTATATATTTAGTGAATGTGATAAACAATTGTTGTAAGAGTATCTCCAACATTCCATTTTAAGCAAAAGTTAATTTTAGGGATCTCCTATTTCTTCGTCACTCCAATTACATTTATCACTTTAACTTTTTCATCATTATTTAAATGTATTTTCTTATAATTTTAGAAATTCCTATTTAAATTTTAATGATCGAAAAAGAGACAAGGAAGAAAAGAGAGTTTTTACATATTTTTTTAGTATTTGGGAATGGCATGAATGCCTCCAAATATAAGGAGAAGGGTACCAAGCTAAAATTGGGTATATACAAGGTGTTCCATTGAGCTTTTTTTTTTTTCATAGGAGACCCCAAAATAGCTTTTTAGCCAATTTAGGGTCTGGTCTCCCTTGGATATACCAACAAGTCAAAACACAAAGAAATCTCCCAAAAAAAAAATGAAAGGCAAGTGTGCCATGCAGGTGGGTATATAATCTAAGACGTGAGGTTAAACCATCACAGCCTTAATTATATTACCATTGGCCCAAATTGTTAAACTTGATCCGTAATGGCGTAGTGACTACCTTTCAAAGAGTTACGCAAAAATCATCAAAGGGGCAATGAACTCTTTGAAACAAGATTCGATTAACCTTTTGTACAACCCATTCTCTGCTGTTGCTGTTGTTTTTTCAATCTTGATTTTTCCCATTAAAAACTTATTAATGCCATTTTGGATGTTTTCCCAACCACTTGAGGCCTCTGATAAACAATACCATAGCTAGAAACAAACAAGAGGAGAGAACCAAAACCAAAGTAGAAAACAAAACACAACAGAAAAGAACACAAGAGTCCATAGTAGAACTTGTGTTATATTTTCAGTGAGACTATTCTATGAAGTGTCTCTCTTATGTCAAAAGTCCATAATATCAGCGGAGTTTCTTATGCCAAGTCCATAATATCAGCCCCAAAGATGCAATGAAATCATAAACACACAAGAAAATATTGCAAGAAGAAGAGAAAACATGAATGACTCACCTTGAATCAGCCCTTTGGTAGCAGAGAGATTAGCCTTCATAGGATCTTCAGGATCCAGCCCACTCTTGACTTTGCTGGGCAAATTTGAAAAGAAATCACCTCTTAAGCTCCTTAGAGAGTTCAGTTGACTCACCTGGTTCCCATTCTGAACTCCCTCCATCAATGGAGTTTTCACATCCATGTCTCCTCCTTCTACTTTCTTCTTCTTCTTCTTCTCACTTTTGTTACCAAAGAAGAAACGACTGCTCCTCTCTCCTCTATCCCCTTTCAGGCCTTTCTTATCTCATGGTATGAGCTTTAATTTGCACTTATGGGTGCTGAGACAACAGCTTGGACCGAACCATTGATTTGATTATGATATTATAACATGTTTAAAGATTGTCATGCTTAATATAGTAGGGATGGATGGTCAATGAAAATTTTTGTATATATCCCATGTAGGGCATCGTTCATGCGCGTGACTTTTTTTACAATAATTTTGTTTTGTCTGATGTAGGAATAAGAATTCCCTTGCACTTGCAAACGAAAAACTAATTGCTTGACCTCAGAATCCTTACATGAACCTCGAGAATTAGTGTTGGGTTGGGGCTTTCGGTTTTCATTCCCTAACTTAGATGTCACCGTTGATGCTCCCAATCGTAATTTTGTGTCATATTGGGTGCTACTGCTACCGAATTTAATTCACATGTACCTTTTTTTTTTCAATAATACTGTCAAGATAAAAAAGGAGATATCTTGAAAGAAAACAATTTATTAGCTGAGTGTTGATCATGCTTAACCCATGGTTTTGGTTTCGACATCATTGGAATCTAAAATTTGGAAGTAGTAGCAAGTATGCCAAAAGCTAGAAATACAACATTGTTTGGCCACATTATATGTAGGTCTAAGAGAATCTGAGTATAGTCAATATATATACAAGCAAATAATTACATGAAAATGACCTTATCTCACTATATAAAATCAAATGACAAAAGATGAAATCCTAATTAAATATACATGATGTTCCAGTCAAAGTGTTTAGGTAACTTGTTGGTCGGGTTCAGGTAGGGGTAGAGGAGACATGATTAACCCATAATTAAAGGTTAGGTTTTATACTTAATACACTATTCAATCAAATAAAGTAAGATAGCATTTCATTAATGTTTATTATTCTATTGCAGTATCAGTGAATCTAAGTTTCTTGATTTGCAACGTCCAACTCTGGAACACTTGTGCTATGACTTTAAACACCGGCAGTATTCATGCGTGTAATGAATCCATTGGACGACAGAAACCTTCGCGTAGAAAACTAGTGCCAAAACAAGAACAATGTGAATCTCTGTATTAATTGTTCGCGCCCACTGTTTTGGGCCTACCATCTGGGCTACGGGTGTGAGGTTTTTTTTTTTTTTTTTTTTTTATCTTAAAAGGCCTTGTTACTGGTAGGGAGTGAATCATCTCCTTATAAACCTTAGTGACGACTCGTCCTCACTTGATGTGGGACTATTCAAGCCAACTTCATTCCAACAATCTCCACCTTTGGCGCGAATTGTCACACATCCTACAATCCATCCACCGGTCTGCAACATCTCGAAGTAGACCTCCTCCTCGAGTCTCATATGCGACCACGATCCCTGTGGGTAGCACTCGGTGTACGGGCTACTATCCTGGTGTTGTTGGCTCCACCTTATAGTTGCAACCACCGCACTAACTCCATTTCGACCAGACTTGTAGGATACATTCTCTTGGCAAGGATCTGGAACATAATCTGGATCCATTCATCTGGCGGACCGCGCACATGTGACGCTCTACCTGGCTCGCTACCTAGGGGTATGTGATTTCTCCTGTCCATTTGAACTTGGTTTTGAAATGAGGGAGATAGGCTCATTGGTGTGTTTTGTGATGTGTATGTTGTTTTGATAGGTACTTGGCTCCTGAGTATTTCATGCATGGAATTGTTGATGAGAAGACTGACGTATTTGCATTTGGTGTTTTTCTATTGGAGATCATCTCCGGACGAAAACCTGTCGATGGATCTCACCAGAGCTTAGTTAGCTGGGTAAATATTTCATACTTTAACACCTTTACTTGTTAGTGTAAAAAATTAGTTGAATGTCAATAGATTAAGCTTATAATATGTAGAGTTTGAGAAATGTGGTTGTCTGAATGTAATAGATTATGCAGCCATGTAATGCTAGGTCCAGTTAATAGATTAAGCTTGATTGTCAATTAGTTCGTGGTGAGACTGCATATACCTAGTCCTTTATGACATTGTCATGAAATTTCTTACAAGACAAGTCCCGTTGCTTTTATAAAACTTGTTGGTTGCTTCTTCAGATTTTTGTTTAGATGGTTACTTTTGTTACAAAGTTTTCTATTAACTTTTCCCTTAACTATCTAACAGTCTTATACATTATTTTCAGGGACTTTGCCGATTGAGCGAGGCTGGCAAGAGGCGTTGTGATCAAGTTGCTGATTGGTCGAGCTCCTGCTGGAAAATGGAGCGCTCTGTTGAGGTGGACTGATGAAGATGACTGTGGTTCTGTTGAGGTGGTTAAGGTGTTAATACAGGGAATTGTGGTACTTTATATTTAGTTTTTTATTTAGGTTTTGAAAAGCTAAAAATGTTTTGTGACTCGATGTAATACAGAGAGCTGATCTTTATTATTAATTTGATAGATTTTGTGACTCGATGTAATACATTATCTCATTAATTATATTATTTTGCCTCCATTCATGGAAATGTTTAAGTTTGGCACATTTAAATTTTATTTTCTAGAAATAAAACTTATAAGATGTAATAAAAAGTCATTTGATAGCAAAAAAAAGAAAAAAAATTGCTATGTATACTTACAATAGTGTTTTTGAAATGCTATGGTAGAGTTTACCATAGCGTTTCTGAAATGCTATAAAAGGCCAACTTACCATAGCGTTTTTAGACCCTGGGTCTATTATAGCTCCGGCAGACACAACGTTTTCTAAAACGCTATAGTATCCTACCATAGCGTTTTTGAAACGCTATTAATGGCCATTTTTCTTGTAACTGTGTTGGAACTGCAAGGAATCTGGGCACATGGCAAGTGAGTGCAGCAATGATCCAATATGCCATGTGTGTGGCAAAGTAGGCCACTTGGCTCGTGACTGCTTAGGCTCGGGCCTGCCTCTTTACGATGCAAGACTATGTTGTAACTGCTATAAATGAGGCCCCTTACATTGCTGTTGATTGCACTAATGAGAAGGCTTGTAACAACTGCCGTAAGACGGGTCACCTGGCTCGTGAATGCCCAAATGATCATGTCTGCAACGTATGCAATGTTTCTGGACAGCATGTTGCCCGCTAGTGTCCAAAGGCAACTCCGCCAGTGTCCAAAGGCAACGTATGCAATGTTTCTGGACAACATGTTTCCCGCCAGTGTCCAAAGGCAACTCCACACCTTGCATCTGAGATTTGTCGCAGTTGTGGTCATCCAGTGCACATCAGTCGTGACTGTGTGGACATTATCATCTGCCACAACTGTGGTGGGCGAGGGGACCAAGCTTATGAGTACTCTTCAGGGCAGATGTTTGATCGGGTTCTCTGTAGGGTATTAATCTGTTGTTGCATGTCAGGAAGTCAGAATGCTAGCACTCTTAGTAGTTAGTTACTCCCCTTCCTGTTTTCGAGAGTTATTGTGCACCATGAATGGTTTTGTATTGGTACATTTTCGAGCTATTATTAAAATTTGCTGTTAATTAAATGTATTCCATAATCTTGTGTCTTGATCTACTATACTTTTTAAGTTTCCAGATTACCTTTTTAAGTTTCCAGATTACGGTGAACTAGCTCTACTACAAGAAAAATGTTGATTAATAGCATTTCAAAACTGTTATGGTAGGTAGATTATTTATAGCGTTTCAGAAACGCTATGGTATAATATACAATAGCGTTTCTGAAACGCTATGGTATAGTCTACAATATCATTTTTGAAATGATATAAACCATACCATAGCTATGGTATAGTATACAATAGCGTTTATAAATCATAAGTACCATTCTTATGCAAGGAACTCATTTCTTCTTGCATAGATTTCATCCAACTATCTTAATCTTTATGATCTAGTACTTCACTACAACACAAATGGTCATTAATAGCATATGACCATAGCATTTTTTCATAAAGTGCTATGAAAAGTCAAAACCTAATTTGTTCAATGATTTGAAAAATGCTATAAAACTTTGTAAAATGCTATAAAAAGTTATAAAATGCTATCAATGGCCTAAATGATTTGTGCATTTGTAAAATGCTATGAAAGGGTATGTAGGCGGGAGTTGCATTTCGCAGGGCGCCAAGAAGCCCGCTCGAATCGAAAAAAAAAGAAGCAAAACAAATAAGAAGGAAGGAAGTTCCTCTCCTTCTCTGTCTCCCTCTCTGACTGCTCTCATCTCCCTCTCCCTTTCCGTTCTGCTCTCCCTCTTTGACCGCTCTCCCTCTCCGATCGATCTCCCTCTCCGTTCTGCTGTCCCTCTCCGATCGCTCCCCCTCTCCGTTCTGTTTCTCCCTCTCCAACGTGCTCTACTTCTCGCCGTACATGCTCTCGCTCTCCGTTTCAGGTCGGTATCTGAATCTCAACACACTCACTCTCTTCTGCTTTGCTTTCACCGCAAACCCTAACGATTTTTAATTTGTATCAGTTTATGAAGTAATTTGTATCAGTTTTTGTATCAGTTTATGAAGTAATTGTGGAAGTCTTTGAAGGCTTTGAAGGATCAGTCTTTGTATCAGTTTTGGTGGATTGAAGGATCAATTTTTCAGATAGGTAATTCTGGAATTGTAATTTTTTCTTTTTTCCTCCTTGATTTCTTTATTAGAGTATTAATTTGGTTGAGTTGTGTTGTTCTTCATTTTGAGTTGTGTTGTTCTTAAATTTAGGACTTTTGTATTCATCAGATTCATAACCTTGTTATTCAATTTTAATTGGGTCATAATTTTACATACCTTATTGACCTCAAATCATGTTGTTCCTACTTATTTTGCAGTAATTTCTCTGGGTATTCTGGGGATATATCACAAAGTAAAGTATAGTTGGGTATTCTGGGGATCTTTGGATGTTGGAAGTAAATTTATGATTCTCAAAGTGAAAGAGCCTTCGTTAATTGTGGATTTTAGACCTATCAGTCTTTTGAATTCCATTTATAAAACCATCTCCAAGGTTTCGTCTTGTAGGCTCTATTATGTTCTTTGACAAATTATCTTTCCTTTTCATTTTGCTGGAATTGGTGATAGGCAACTCATTGATGTGGTTTTGATTTCCATTGAGATTATTGATTTTAGAATAAGAGACCAAAAAGCCAGGTCTGATCTGATGTTCAAAGTTGACTTTGTCTCTTTGAGTTATCAAAAAATCTCTGTCTGCCTTTGGTTTTGGAGATAAATGGAATGCTTGGAGATAACTGCAATGATTAGCAATTGTTCATGCCACCAAAGTACCCAAACCATACATAATCCTAGATAAAAAAAAAATTTAACCAGAAACCAATCCCAGCATCTTTCATTTGTTTAATGACCCAGTTGCAATTGCACAGACAAGAAAAAACATCAAGTGCTATAAAGAAGGATGTTATGCCAGATTTAGACCTTCAGGACATTAAAGCATGTTGTACAATCTAAAGAGCAACTAAATAAGCAATGACTAAGCTAATAATTTCATAACCACCTCGCAACATAGAAGACTGCATTCTCAAGCATGAGTAATTTGTTAGCACATCCAATGGCCAGAGCACCACCAGATCCACCCTCGCCAATAACAATAGAAATAACAGGAACTTTCAGACCGAACATACTCCTCAAGTTGTGGGCTATAGCTTCACCCTGCATGTAGGTAAAACAAACAATTCAGTTGAGCTGGATTTTTATTAAACCTAACTTAGAATCAGATTTGAGGTCCATACTTAGCCTAGTTCATCTGATTTTAGATCTGCAAAAGCCCCCGGTGTGTCAATAAAAGTGACTATAGGAAACCCATGATGATCCGCATAATACATAAAACGTAGAGCCTTCCGGTAACTGTTTTGAACAACAGAGTTCTTCATAAGTATTTGATTAATAATACATAATTCTTTGTTTACATTTTTTATTGATAGTTGGAAACTTGAGTAGTTACCACACTATCAATCATCATGATAATAACTGACAAATTTTAATCTACAAGATGTCAGGTTGTTCAGTGCCACTGACAGAGATATATAGTTTGCAACATATTACTAATGGATGGTATACTACGCTTACAGACAATGTCTTATGCCTATGTTTTGTGCATATCTAGTCACCCAAAAAGAACTTACCCATGTGGAGTAGGCATTCCAAAGTTGCGTTTAATGTTCTCCTTTGTATTTCTGCCTTTCCGTTGGGTTTTTTTTTTTTCTTCCTAATTTTAAGAACCACTAAGGTATACCAACCAAAATCTAGAGGGGGTTGGGCCTTAACACTGCTCCCCTGTTGAAGTGGATTTGGAGCTTTGGAACTGAAAATGAAGCACTGTGGAGACAAGTATTGTAGAGTAAAATTCCTGCATTTTTCTTGAAATTTCTTAGGGTTCTATGTTTCCTTCTCATTATGATATCTGGGTGTTCTTGTTGTTTTGCAGGTGTTAAAGGAAGAGTCTTGTTTGGTGTGAAATTGTCCATTTTTACAAGTTTCAGGTTTGTTTTGACCTTTGGAGTTTTTGCTCCTCTTTAAGCTCTCATTATCTTTTGCATATTTTCCCTTTAGCGCAATCATGAAGAGATAATTTCTTTGTATGTCTTTGTAACATATTGTCATTGAAAATAGAGAAGTTGTGGGTTTTGAAGGATGAATCTTTGGACTTAGTTTTGCCGTAGAGAGGCAGAAAGTTAGTTCTGCAAACACTTCTTAAGGTTTGGATAAACTTCAACCTCATTTCCCTTTTGAATGTAATGTTTGAAACTAAAATTTTGAATTTGAACTTATGGTGTATGACCTGAAAATTTGCTAAATCACTGAAGTGTACCAGTATTCACTGTTGAGTCCTACTTGTTTCATCCCCTTTATTTGAAGGCAACATCACCAAAATAATTTCAGGAATACCTGTTCGTGACTTGGACATATTGTCTGTATGGTATTTCATCGGTGCTTTGTATCCATTCGATATAATTACCACGACAACTGCTTAAGCTCATCAATAAAATTTTAGAGTCCCTTTCTTCATACCATGTGAAAAATGTAGTGTTTGTTTCAAAGAAAAATTATAAATTTATTGGAAATTTGCATTATGAAAGCATAAATGGATGGATAATCAACATATTTCATGATTTTCCATATATTTTTTAATTTAATCTTACAATTTAAAGCTCATTGTTGCGACATTTTAGTATTTAATCTCACAACTCAAAATCTCATCATTCCGACAACTACAACAATGCTATTACCACCACCACGACAATATCACCCCTAGCATATCACCAAATTTTTTGTGATGAGATGATATACTTTAGTGAGTACGCCTTACTATCACACACCCATGAACTGCCTTAATTCTCTGGCGTGTGTTGCAATAAAGTAGTTTTCTAGTTTGTGAGAAAGCTACTGAGGAGTAGTGGCTACTTTTTAACATTTGGTCAAATACGGCCAAGCACTCCATCGAAGGTTCTATAGTCGGAGGGGTGGCCTAGAGGTTGGAATAAAATAGTTAGGTAGTATGGTAGGGGAATAATAGTAAGTTGTTGAATATGGTTGAGAAGTGTCACGAAATTTTGTCCTAGTTACTATGATTAACTTTCAACTGCATGGCATTGCGTGCTTTTGATGGAGTATTGGTTGGTTCTTAATGTAGATATTGAGAAACCAACATATTTTACTCAATCAACACTACAACACAAGTGCTTATTAATAGCACATGCACATAGTGTTTTTTAGATTTGTGCTATCAAAAACCAAGTATAATTTCGTTACCCTTTTAAAACGCCAAGGAAAACAGTGAGCAGGAGAGCGATATTGATTTATTTAGGCTCTGGAGCCAATTTTTGTACCTCATTAATTTATTTATGCAAACATACATACCATATTAACACTCTGAATCCAAAACAAACAACAAAACATGAACATGGCCACATTAACACTCTGCAAGTGATCCTTTAAGAAAAAAAAATGCACACACACACACAGTCAGCAAGTGATCAGTAGGAGATAGGTGTAAATTTTTGTAGGTCAATTATATATGCATGGAAATGATATTGCAAAGGGAATACTATTCAAAAGATATGTAAATTGTGTTATTTGAGTAATACACTTTTTTTATTCTTTCAAAAATGCTTGTTTGATTCATTTTCTTGGTTGATCTAGTTAGAGTATTTAGGTCACAGTCATGTATGCAAGGAAATGATGCCGTAGCGGGTATAATTCAAAAGTTTCTAACATATATTATGAACGCATTATACTTACGATTTCTTTGAAAAGATGACATTCACTACTACACAACAATTGCTCATTACTAGCATATGACAATAACATTTTTTCACTTAGTGCTATGAAAAGGCCAAACATAGAAAGGACAATAACATTTTTTCACTTAGTGCTATGAAAAGGCCAAACATAGAAAGGACAATAACATTTTTTCACTTAGTGCTATGAAAAGGACAATAACATTTTTTCACATAGAGCTGATCCTGAGTACGAGAAAGGAGCATGGAATTTTGTGAAAATGGTTACAAACAACTTGGGAAATCCTAAAATGATATTATGCCCTTGCATAGATTGTCGCAATGTAGAGCATCAGTGTGGCGGTACTGTTGTTGAACATTTGGTTACAAGGGGAATGGATGCGAAGTACAAACAAAGTAAAGATTGGTATGAGCATGGAGAGAAGATAATTTTGAATGATGATTTTATTCCTTAAAAAATATGGAATGACAAGACATATAACTTATATAGAGCTGCCCACTTTTTTGATGAAGAATATATGAAGCTTGCTTAGTTGGTTAATGAAGACTACATTGAGCCTACTAAATACATACATACTGATGATTTTATAGCAAAACTAAAAGATGCAGAAACCCTTTTGTACCCGAATTGTTCAAATTATAACAAACTATTAGTTATATCGACTTAAAACTCAAAGTGGATGGTCTGATAAAAGTTTTAGTGAGCTTCTTGAGACATTGGCAGGCATGCTTCCACAGGACAATGTACTTTTGAAGTCGTTTTACTTGGTTAAAAAGTTTCTCAAGTCATTTGAGATTGGTTATGAAAAGATTCATGCTTGTGAGAATGATTGCAGTCTATTTAGAAAAGAGTACAAGGACTTGGACAATTGTCCTAAATGTGGTGTTCAAGATGGAAGAAAAATAAGAGGACCAAAGAGATTAGAAAAGGTATGCCAGTTAAAGTTTTGAGGTACTTTCCTATAATTTCAAGATTCAAAAGGATGTTTATTAGGTCTGAAAAAATGGCTGCAGATTTAAGGTGTCATTTCAATAATAAAAGCACAGATGGAAAAATGCGGCACCCTGTTGATTCTGTAACATGGGAATTGGTTAATGATTAATGGGAATCATTTGCAGCTGATCCATGCAATCTCAGACTTGGTCTTTCTACTGATGGTTTTAATCCCTTTTCCATGTTAATCTCTAAATACAGTTGTTGGCCAGTGATGCTAGTTAACTACAATTTGCCTCCTGCGTTGTGCATGAAGCAAGAGAATATCATGTTAACGCTATTGATTCTGGGTCCAAAGCAACCTGAAAAATGACATAGACGTCTACTTACAGCCACTTATAGAAGACTTGCAACATTTGTGGCACAATGGAGTGGAGGCATATGATGCGTTTGGTGGAAATATTTTTAATCTCAGAGCACTTTTACTATGGACCATAAGTGATTTTCCAGCATATGGAAACCTCGTTGGATGCTGTACAAAAGGTAAAAAGGCATGTCCTCTTTGTGACAAAAATACGCACTACAGATGGTTAACGCACAGTAAGAAATTTGCATACATGGATCATAGGAAATTTCTGTCACCTACACATGAATATCGAGGAAAGAAGGTTTGGTTTGATAACAATGTGGAACATGGAAGGAAGCCTAGAATCTTGTCTGGTCGGAACATTTCTATTGCTCTTAAGAATTTTCCAAATGATTTTGGAAAATGTCATAAGAAAAAAAGGAAAAAGAAATGATAATGCTAAAGATGTTGATGCTGATGATAATGGTGATGACGATGTTGATGGCAATGACGATGATGATGATCATGATGAGCTATCAAGGTGGAAGAAAAGGTCAATCTTTTTCGATTTACCATATTGGGAGGTTAGTTTTTAGGTCTTTAATCGCTTAGTTTTTTTTTATATTTAGTAATGGTCTAAAAAAATAAGTATCAATGGTTACGTTCATGTTTTTGTAGGAACTTCCATTACGTCATAATTTAGACGTAATGCATGTCGAAAAAAATGTTTGTGAAAGCATTATAGGCACAATGTTGCATTGTGAAAAGTCAAAAGATGGGGTTAATGCTCGTAAGGACTTACATGATATGCAAATACGGAAGGACCTGCATCCACAACCTCATGGTAGCAGAACATACCTTCCACCTGCTCCATGGACATTTTCAAGGTCTGAAAAGAAGAAATTTTGCAAGAGATTATATGACTTCAAGGGAGCTGATAGCTATTGTTCAAACATTGGGAGGTGTGTATCTTGTGAGGAATGCAAGGTCATTGGCCTGAAGTCTCATGATTATCATGTTCCAATGCAACAGTTGTTGCCGGTTGCTTTACGAGGATTACTTCCAAAAGGGCCTAGAAATGCAGTACTTCGGTTATGTGCATTATTCAATAGGTTGTGTCAGCGTGTTATAGATAGAGATAAATTAGAAATATTGGAGGAAGACGTCATTGAAACTGTGTGCATGCTTGAAAGGTTTTTTCCACCTTCTTTTTTTGATATTATGGTACACTTAACGATTCATCTAGGAAGAGAAGCTAGATTATGTGGACCTGTTCATTTTCGTTGGATGTATCCCTTTGAGAGGTAAGGAATCATTCTTTTTTTTTTAGTCTGAATAGTTCTGTTTGAACCTTAATATGTTGAATAACTTATAAGTTATTTATGTACAGATATATGAAAACACTAAAAGATTACGTTAGGAATCCTGCACGACCAGAGGGGTGTATCGCTGAATCATATCTTGCAGAAGAGTGCATAAGTTTTTGTAGCGAATTTTTGAAAAAAACAATACAAGTGGAGGAAAAAGAAGTTCGCAATACTGATTTTGCAAATGAAGTTATTTTGGAAGGCCGTCCAATTTCTAGAGCCACATCGATCACACTAAGCGATAGAGAAAAAAAACTTGCACATCAAGTTGTGTTGATGAATACAGCGGTGGTGGATCCATATTTAGAGTAAGTAAAATGAAATTCACAGATGTTAGATCTCTATCGGTACACCGTAACCATTTTACTTATTCAGTTTTCTCTCCTACTAGCATGCACTTGGAGGTTTTACAAGAATCAAACAAACGTCTTACACGCGATGCAACCTTACTTTGGAATAAACATACTGAAAAATTTGCAGAATGGATAAAAAATAAGGTTTGATTAAATATTCCAGGTTTTTATTACCTTAGTTTGTGTTTAATTTTATAACTACTTACTTTTTATCTCTTCATTTCATTTCTGCACTTTAACAGATTCCTAATGATTCAAAAGATGACTCGGACACATTGAAATGGATTGCATATGGTCCACGGAATAGTGCATTGTCTTTTTCTGGGTATATTATCAATGGGCAGCGTTTTCACACAAAAGATGTCGATCGGGAAACCCAAAACAGTGAGATTATTTATGAGGCAACCAGCATGTGAAGGGCAAGCGCAAAAGATATTGCACAAGTGTTTGATTGGGTTACTTAGTATGGAGTATTGTCGGATATAATATTACTAGACTATCATGTATTCTATGTTCCGATTTTTAGGTGTCATTGGGCAAACAAAGGTAATGGTGTTAAAGTTGAAGATTGATTAACCCTCGTGAACCTCCATCAAAGTCAAGTATCATTTGCAAGAGATCCATATATTTTAGCATTTCAAGCAAAACAAGTATTTTATTCAAGAGAAGATGATTCTTCTAATTGGTATGTTGTAATGAAGGCACCACCAAGAGGTTTCCATGAGTTAGAGGCTGATGACGAAAGTGCAGAAAGTTCAATACCACTAGAAGTTGACATGGACATTGAGGAGTCTAGTGGTGAAGTTAGATATGTGAGGGAGAATTGTGAGGGCATATTTGTGTAATAAATGTTCTTAACCTTCATCTTTATTGTGAGGGCATATTTGTGTAATATATGTTCTTAACCTTCATCTTTATTTAGCTTGTGTTTTGGCTGCTTTATCAAAAGTGTCTTTGTTTTTATATATTAGTTACACATATTTCATATGTTGTCTATTCTTTTTTGTTTTCATTATATGATTAAGCTTATAAATGCATTACATATACTGAAATGATAAACTTTTTTTCTTAGACAGGTGAACAACAATGGTTGTTGAAGCCAAGAAGAACGACATATCTCACAAAAGGAAACGTGCTTTGATACCCACAAAAACATCCAAGGTCTCAGAAGGAACGGATAAGAATGTATCAGAATGTCCAGAAGCATGTCAACAGACTTTGACCCAACAACATGAGAGTCATGAACCTAATCTCCAACATATACAACCATCGGCGTCCAAAGAAGTGGTCGAAAAAGATGCACAAGAAGCACAAGAGTCAATTGCAGACCCGATGGGAGTTAAGAAAGCTAGGGGTCCAACCAAAATGAGAGATATTGCTGTAGAGGCTGCAAGTCGAGTTCATGTTGAATTTACTGATAAAGGTGAACCATGTGGAGCGGGGTCAATTAGTTTGTCTTCTTTTTTAGGCCCACTTGTACGAGAGCACATACCTGTAACATTATGCGATTGGAGGAAGCTTGGTAATGACATAAAAGAAATCTTGTGGAGATCAATTCAGGTATTATGAACTCTTATAATTCAATGACATGTACATTTAAGTATACACAAGTTGTGATAGAACTCTTACAGTAAAATTACCAGTATTGAGTTACTTAGTGATAATTTTATATAAACTCCAGGCAAGATTCGACTTGGATACAGAATGGAAAAAGGCTATCATATTTAAATCGATGGGATGTATATGGAGGGCCTCAAAATCACGGTTAGTCAGCCAAATACAAGAAGCAACTAATGAAGAAGAAAGACTTGAGCTTCAGCCTAAAAACATTCAAAGTAGAGTAGAGTGGATAAAGTTCATCAAGACAAAAACTAGTCCAGCATTTAAGGTATGTTTTAAAACTAGTTGTAATATTATAATATATGGTAAATCATTATAATTCAGTTAAAATCATGCTAAAGTAATACAATTTCAGGCTGTGATATGGTGATACATATTTCATATTCATATGCATTCTTATGTTGTGGTCAAAATAATTTTGTTGGTCAAAATAATTTTGTTGGTCAAATTACTAATTTTTCAGAACCTTATATCAATTTCTTTTTCTTATAGAAAAAGAATAGTACCAAGCCATCTTCTGTTTCTAGGGTGAAAGTGTGGATTAAGTCGCGCACCAGAAAAGACGGTAAACCAGTAAATACAGGAGTTTCCGAAACCATTGTGAGTGAAATATTATTTGTAATGTTGAATTATGTGTAATTTTGTATAGTTTCTGAAACCATACACTATGATATGATATGTGTTGAATTATATAGGAGAAGCTAATCGAAGCTGAAAGTGCATCTAACTCGACAACAAATGTGACCGATGATGCTCTTTCCAAAGTCTTAGAAAATGAAAAACCTGGACGACTAAGAGGAATGGGAAGAGGAATGACCATTAGCAAATTGACATTCCTTCAAACTAAGGACAAACATGTGACGGAGATGCAAAAACAACAAACTCTCATGCACGAGAAGATCCAACATTTGGAGAAATTGGTGAACACATTATTGAAAAACAAGGCAAGTTTGATACATGTGATTAAGTAAAATTCCTGCTTAGTCGTTGAATTTTTTTTTATTAACTATTTGATGTGTTGTTAGATCGAGCAAAGTGGAGAAGAAGACAAAACATCTGCAGTGGTACGACAATTAGTTTCAAAATTGTGGCATTAAGCTTCAATCTAAACTTGCTTCAAATGTAATGTTTTTATTGATTAATTGCAGAGTGTCAACACGAAGTCACTAGAGAAATGCCAGTTGTTAGATTGGAGTGGAACAAAGGAAATCGTTGTTGAAGGACATTTGATATCAAGGGAATCAATAAAATTTCTATGGGTCCTAATGCAATCAAAGTCTGTGTTGATATCCCAACTAAATCAGATGCTTTCCTATGGAGGCCTACATCTAGTATGACTTGTATAGAACAAGCTCAAGGTAAATCGATAGCATGGCATGTTGATAGAGTTATTTTGCAACTTGATCAAGATTCAGTTCAACAAGATAATATTGACACGCCTTTGGTAAGATAATTATTGATTGCTTTGGTATTTATACCATGTATTTCTGTACCTTAAATAGTTGTATTATTGTGTATATGATTCCTGTTTTTTATACATTCTTTCTTTATAGAGAAAGTACAACAATTCAACGAACAAGTGCACATTGTTTGATTGGAGTGGAAAAGATTAAATAGTGGCAGAAGGACGTTGGCATTCGAGTGATCCAAAAACCCTGATCAATGATATTCCTCTTGGACCTAATGCCATGATTGTTTGGGTAGATATTTCAAAAAATCATGACGCATTTTTATGGAGGCCTACATCTAATATGACATGCATTAAAGATGTCGTTGGTTCTACTATAGCTTGGCCGGCAGACAAAGTTGTCTTGGAAAAAGTACCTGAAAATCAGGAAGTCGAAAATGCATCATATCATTTGGTAAGTTAAATGTGATTGGCATACACTAATGCATAATTGAAGTAAATATATATATATATATATATATATCTTCAGGAATCTATTAGTAAAGTGATTACTCAGTTTAATGTATTTGTCCTGTTTGACTTGTTGTTAGAGTGTGAACATGGGCTCAAAGAAAAACTGCAAGTTGTTGGATGTTAGTGGTTCGGGACAAGTAGTTGCTTAAGGACGTTGGTTTTCAAGTGATCCAAATCAGGTTGTTCATCACATTCCTTTGGGTCCTAATGCTATTAAAGTTTGGGTAGATAGTCCAAAAGTTCCTACTGCATCTCTTTGGAGGCCTACATCTGAGCTGGAATGTATTGAAGATGCCATCGGTACTATAGTAGCATGGCCGACAGACAAAGTTGTTATGATTTAGAGCTTCGGTAAACATTGATCGAGACTTGTAATATATATTAGAATGCATGAATGAATATCCCTCTTGGTCTTGAATTCCTGAATATATGCTTGAACTACTACCAATTTTGTAGATCCACTTGTATTCATGCATATGTACGTATGTTATATGAATGTTAATGCTGTAATGTTACTATGTAATGTTGTTACCGTTGTTGTTAATGTTGCACATGTAATGTTGTTGTTAATGTTGTTGCGTAATGTTGTAATGCTGCTGTTGCGTAATGTTGTAATGTTGTAGAATACTGTTAAATGTTGGTTTATGTATTGCATAATAAGATGTTTCCTTGCTTCAGATGTCAATTGATTTTGCATTTTAGGGAGTTGTATTCATCTAAATAGGTTTCTAGGGAGTTTTGAGAGATAGATATGAGGAGATTGGTTGGAATAATATGAGGAGATTTCTCCAAAATGTTTAGAGTGTTTTATTAAGCGCTTAACTTCAAAGGATGATGAGAGAGACAAAAAGCAAAAGGAAATCAGGACACCATCTGAAGATTGGAGACTGAAAAATCAGCAGTTGGAATCACATGTTCACTTCTGCTATAGAGATTTTTTACCTTTTAAATGCATTTGGTCATTTTGACACTGATTAGTCCTGCTGTTCAAGTACTTACAATTGGGTATGCTTGCATGGGTATGTAGCTGCTGAATATGCTTGCATGGGTATGTTGAAGCTTTTCTACTTCAGCTTCAATTTGAGTATGAAATTCGGGACTAAATCAACTAATGATCGGAGGTAGGTATTGAGGTATGCTTCAAATTTAGTATAAATGCAGCTCCGGAGTCGAGTATTGAGGTATTGTTTATGTCAGAATGTCATGATTAGCCTGTTTTTACTTGGGGTACAACTGAATGGTAGGCATAGTGAACTCCATTTTATTTCACTTCTGAGTTTCTTTTTTTCTTCACCATTCAATTTTTAATAGAAAGTTTTCGTTTCTGTAGGAAGCTATGGAGGTAATGGTTGCGCGCGCTGCCATGGCAATGTTAAATAAAGGTGATCAAGATAAAGAACACAAAGAGGATGATCTCAAATCTTCGGAAACCTCATGGGATAGTTTTCCTGCACAGGTAAACTAAAATTCTGACTCTGCTGTTACGTGTTGCATGTTGCTGCAGTGAATTAAGTTCTTTGCAAATTATAGTAGAGGAACATAGTATTGTTTATGCTCTGTTTTTGTGCCTTCTGTAACATGGACTGATGTTTGGTTCATGCAGCTATTTGGCATGGTAATCTTGATACTTGGAGCAACTTTTATACTGTTTGTTGGAGCTGCTATTTGGAGCATCTTCTTGGTAATTGCAATGCCTCAAAATAGAATTTTTTTTGTCAATTATTTACTACTACAAAAAAAAATGACAATTATTTGACAGTACAACTTACTCATGCGCTCGAAAAATGGCAAAGGAAGTTCAAGCAAATCTAGAACCCAGGTTCCCTAGTTGGGTGAACACTATGTCCAAAACACATGTTGGTTGTCGATTTAAGTTGGTAACCTAAATTTCTATACACATTATGAACAAACATTGCAGCACTGGGAACATTAATTTGTCATTGTTTCTTCATTAACAATATTTTGTTTTACCTTGTGTTGTAGGGAATACCTGAACGTATTTGCAACTCCCACTTTCCCAAGAATAACATTGTGATTGATTTGGTTGATGAGTATCAGGTTGAATACCAAGTTCAGTATTCAGTGAAAGAGATGGCTTTGATTCGTGGATGGAAAGATGGATCAGCTATTTAGTCAATTATCGAGTCCATCTGTTTTTTCAGGGTATGAGCCAGCTTGAACTCGAAGATGAGGTTCAAGATGATTTAAAACGTACCACCAAGAGCTAGCTTGAATACTTGGACATGAGGGGATGTTGGGATGTGAAACTCGACGTAAGTTACTGCAGGAACTCTGGGTTGAAGGTGATGGGGCCCCTTATAGTGGACTGTTATGGAAGGAATAACTGGGAGGATGATTTCTATGATGATTCAGATTCTTCAGGTTACTTGGCTTGGACTTCATAGCAAGTCAAGCAGCTGATTGCACTGAAGAAAGGTCTGATGGAGCCTGGGATGTATTTGTTACAATGGAAGAAAGCTCTGATGGAGCCTGAGTGCCTGAGAGCCTAAATGCAGATTGGAGCTTCTGTATGGGATGTATTTGTTACAATGGAAGTGGATTTGTGTGATTCATCTTTCACATGTTTTGATATAAAGAGATTGTTTCATATGTTGTGCTCAGCCAAGGTCAGCGACCTACCATGACTCTCTGTTTACTACATCTGTATTGCTAGTTATCTACTTGCTATCACTTTTACTTTGTTTGGAACTTCTGTATGCTCTAGTGAAGTAAATGTCACAACAAAAGTTGTGTTTTTATTCAGGTGAACTTAAGTGAACCTCTGTATGCTCTAGTGTGTTTTTATGCAGGTGTTTTTATGGAAGTGAAGTGAACTTCTGTGTTTTTATGCAGGTATTTTTATGGAAGTGAAGTGAAGTGAACTTCTGTTTTTTTATGCAGGTGAACTTAAGTGATAGTGAAGTTGTGTTTTTATGTAAATGTCACAATAGAAGTTGTGTTTTTATGTCACAACAGAACTTCTGTATGCTCTAGTGAAGTGAACTTGTGTTTTTATGCAGGTTTGATAACATTACTATCAGACATGATTGCAGACTCATCAAAATAGCTTCATGTAGTCCAAATTTTTTGAAGGATTAATGGTGCAGAGAAGCTGGATACAGTGACTCCGAAAGCTGAAATTTCAGGTCAATTCACTTCACTTGCCAAACTTGCTTCAACTATTTGTTGTAAATATCATTTTAACCGAAGTTGTGATCTTTGTATACAGATGAAGAAATGAATGATTGCCCAATTCAGCAGGTTCGTCTAACAGCTTGATTCTCATGAACTTATAAATTTTATCCATTTGTTTGTTATCCATTTCTATTCTTGTGTATTGTGCTTGTACTAAATAGCATTTGTTTGTTATACAACAAAAGGTCTTTGACTCCCCCCTGCTTTATTTCTCCACAAACCCACCCTTGTCTGTCTATCATTATCTGAGTCTCAGATTGAATTCACTCCGTTTTTTAGAAGGATCTGTTCTTGAGAAGGATCTCAAGATCCAGTCGGAATCTGTTCTTGAGAAGGATCTCTCCGTTTTGCATTATCTCTTGTATTAAATTTTCACAAGTTTATTTGTATGATCAATGACCCTAACATTTAAATGTTGTTCTTATTTCCTCCAGGCAAGACTATTTGTGCAAGAATTGTAAAAGACCTGGACATTTTGCCCGAGAATGTCCCAATGAGGCTGCTTGCAACAACTGTGGACTTCCTGGGTAAGCTTTACTTCGTTCATATGGACTTGTTTTGATCTTTGAAGACTGGATTTGGCTTTTTTATTTTTTATTATTATTTTTTAATATTGATTTTGTCATTATTATCTTTTGAAGGTCTTGTTTGTGCCTTGAAACTTAAATAACATAAAATTCGTGTTTTAAAATGTATTCAGTGAAAGAGATAGCATTTTCAGGTTGAATGCCAGCTATTAACTAATGAAGCAACTATGTGGTGTTTCTTTCCACCTGTGTTTGATAAATAGGGATAACATTTTCAATATGTAACTCTGTTTTTTTTTGTATTCCTTGTGATCTGCGCAGCCACTTCTGGCTTCAACTTATTTGATTGTGTATTGAGGGTGTCAATGTTTCAATAAGAGGGGACCTTAATGATGTGAAAAATAGATGATGAGTCTGATAACATCCATTCTAAAACTTGATGTTAACTGAGGCATTTGTCTGAGGGGTATCCCCTGCCACGTGTATCGATCATTTGTCCCCTAGTCGCCACTAACCATCCATGTGGGCTAATGTTATGTTTGTTGTCTTGTTTATGATTTTTTCTTCTGTTCGCTTCAACTTTTTTAGTGTTGTTCTATGCCTGGTTAGAAGCTTGCATCAATGAATTATTATTCCATATTCTTCCATCTAAAAGTTTTGGAAACATAATACAATTGTACTTTGAATTGATGATTATGCAATTTCATATCTCAAGTCATGTATAGCGAAATGTAAAAATCTCACTTACAACAATGTTTTGTATTGACTACTAGCAATGTAATTAGCTTATTATCCAGAAAAGGCTGCTAGTTTCTCTACTAATATAAATGATCATATTCTAGGCACATCGCTTATGAGTGCAATGCTAAGACTCACTACAACACAAATGGTGATAAATAGCACATGACAATAGCGTTTTTTTTTAAAATGTGCTATGAAAGGGATTTTGCTCAATTGTGAAATGCTATTAAATGTGGGCATGAGTAATTCGCTGTGGGCGCCAAAGTGCCCGCTCGATCCAAACCAAAAAAAAAGAAAAGAGAAACAAAACAGAATAGAGAAAGAAGGGAGGAAGCAGAAGCCGAAGCCGAAGCCAAGTCTCATCTCCCTCTCCCTCTCCGACTGCTCTCATCTCCCTCACCGTTATGCTCTCCCTCTTCGATCGCTCTCCCTCTCTGATTGATCTCCCTGTGCTGTCAACGCCCAACCTGTTTCGCCATGTTCTCCCTCTCCAACGTGCTCTACTTCTCGCCGTGATCTCCTTCTCCGTTTCAGGTCTCTCATTCTCAACAGACTCCTTCTCCGTTTCAGGTCTCTTATTTCCACGGACGACATCGTCACGGCATCTCGCCTTTTCGACAACGAAGTTCGGATACTAAAGGTGAGACCTTTTTCGCGATTTCTAGGGTTTTGGTTCAACTTTTACTCGAATCGTAAGTAGGTATTGATTTTCTTTGTTGAAATTTGCAGGAGGAGTTGCAAAGAACGAATCTTGAACTAGAATCGTATAAAGAGAATATCAAGGAGAATCAAGAGAAGATTAAGCTCAACAAGCAACTTCCTTACTTGGTTGGGAACATAGTTGAGGTGATTTTTCTATTCATCCTGTTTGATTTGTGAACTAATTTTGACCTAATTCGGTAAATAGGGAAGAAATTTTGTAAAAAAATTGATCTTGAAAATCGTGAATCTGAAAAGAGTTCGTTCACATCACAAACCCTAGAAAATATAGCTAAAGCAAGTTTAATTTTCATTTTATCATTCATGCCGATTAGTTGTATGACTTGAGTTTCTACATTAGTGAAATTGAAAATTGGTATGGGGCATTGTTAGTGTAATTGCATTAGTATGTATACTTCCCTATCTTAGCTGATTAATTAGGGCCAACCAAGATTGATTTCTAGTACCTCTAGAATCAAAACACTTGAAAACCATCCCTTGGAAGCTGGCAACTATGTTGAACATGAAGCTTACGAACCCACCTTTTGAAGTCGTAATAACTCCATGGAGTTAAATTTTACCTATATGCCTATCTAGAAATTTCGCTTGCAGTATCAGCAACTTCATTTGCTTTATACTTGTATGCCTTGTATGTTTATTTTATTATGTTCATGTGAGATACGTTGTAGAGTTTGGAAATGAATCCTGAAGATGAGGCTGAAGAGGATGGTGCTAATATTGATCTAGACTCGCAAAAGAAGGGGAAATGTGTCATCCTAAAAACATCCACGCGCCAAGTAAGTCTGCTAGTTTTGTTGTCAAATTATTGTACATTTTTTTGCACTAATGTACTTTTGTATATTGTTTTGAGCAAACAACAATCTGTTCATGTTACCAAAGTATTCAATCATCGTTCATAAGCTGTCTTTGGAAAAAGTGATTATCAAACATGCCAATACATATGCTTGTGCACAAGGATTAACTTTTAACTTTTGGGGAATTGAATATGAAGTTTGCTCGTCTATTATGCACTGTAAACATGTATCAAACACGTCTAACTGGCAATATTTACCTCAGATTTTGGGTACCAATCTAACTACTCCATTGACGGACCTGTTACTAGTGTTTTCGTATCCCACCTCATTTTCTCACATTGGGAATCTTAAATGTTGTGATTGTTAGATGTTTATTGTATGAGGTGGGGTCCATAAAGGTGGTGGATAAGGTCCCGAAAAGGCGGAGAGTGATCAAAGCTCTCCGGAGTTCTTTTGAGAATTTGGGATAAACTTGTACCAGCGGTGAGGGAAAAAGAGTACATAGGAGAGAGGATCGAGAAAGATTGCCACAGAGAGTGAGAAAAATGATGTTCATCTTTTTCTATCCTCCTATTTATAGTGATCGAAGAGAGAGGAAGTTGGTGTGACAATTGCGAGGAACGTGATGAGAATGTGGGTTGTGGTTGTGAATCATCGTGGCTTATTTCCAATAGTGGGTGATGTGGCAAATGGCATGATCCCACATCTTCACGTTCATGTTGTGCAATCATCTCTAATGATCTCAAACCTAATGTCCAAAAGTGGTGCTTGAAATAAGTTGCATGCATGCAAGGGCATTTTGGACATTAGGTAGTTTTATTTCTTTGTTTCCATCCAAACCTAAGTCCTCTATATCCTCCTTACGTGACAAAGGTCTAACCTTAAGATAGAGTATGTCTAATCATCGATTTTTGTCATCGTCATTTTATTTATCCAAAGATCTTTTGTTAAATGAAATTACCTTAACTGCATGTGCCTATATTGTGGTACCTATTTTTATTCCCACAAACAACTCTTTAACTGTTTGTAAATAATTATTGATTCTAATTAAAAATTTGTTTGGTGAATCCCTATGATGCTATGTATTCTAGGTTAGTGAAATTATTTCTTAATCATGATTTTTTTTTGGCTGGATCTTGATGACAGACAATCTTCCTACCTGTTGTTGGTTTTGTTGACCCAGACAAGCTAAAGCCTGGTGATTTGGTTGGGGTGAACAAGGACAGCTACCTAATCTTGGACACACTTCCCTCTGAATATGAAAAGGCAACTGAAGATTACAATGACATTGGAGGATTGGAGAAGCAGGTTGGTTATGCTTCATAAAATTTCCTTTCTAAGCATCCATGGTTTAGATTATGAACTGTTTTCTGTTTATTTCAATACAGATCCAAGAACTTGTTGAGGCCATTGTTCTTCCTATGACTCACAAGGAAAGGTTCCAGAAGCTAGGAGTTCGCCCTCCAAAAGGAGTTCTTTTGTATGGACCTCCTGGGATTGGTAAAACATTAATGGCTCGTGCGTGTGAAGCACAGACTAACGCCACTTTTCTCAAGCTAGCAGGTCCCCAGCTCGTGCAGGTTTGGTTTTGACCTCGATACTTTCTATAGTGCAGTTGCATTCTCTTCTTGCTGTTTTAATCTATATTACTAATTCCTAATACTAACTATTTATATCTTTGTACATAACTTATATAATTTTATCTATCCTGTATATTTAGAAATACTTATTTATTGATTAAGAGATGAACTGTATGTTTTCATTTATATCACACTTTGTCGTCAAATTCTTACATGACTTCAGCAGTGATCTCAAGCACCTATAACACCTAAAGAGTCGAAACAAAAGTTTCCCCAACCCCTAGGAAATGATGCGATATTGTAGCGCATCCATTCGCTCCTTGTGAAGACCTCGAGTATGCAATATTGATCTTTCAAATCATAAATATTGTTTCCTTTCCTGTATGTCTTATTCAGGAACCCCTGAATAAGCTTTTGGTTTAAGATCTATAGCAACATAAAAAATCAAATTACTTGTCAATCAAAGAGATCATTTCTATGGTGAAGACTCCATATAGTCCTTCATTCACAGTGGGTGCAGAAGTTTAATTGTGTCTCATTTTCTTGTACTTAATGTATACATTAGCAGGAGTAGCTTCTTGAGAGTATTTTTTTCATATGATATACATATACCCATGATATCTTTTTCTAGTCTCCTACCTACTTTGATAGTAATACCAATGCTAAAGGAATGGTAGAAATGCTTGAGTAAATTGCCTTTTTCTCTTTGGGTTTTGGGGTGTATGGTGATCCATTCTTCTCTCTTTGGCATACTTAACTTCAATTACCTTTCCCTTTAACTTAACTTTCTGCCTCGTATCAGTTAAGTGGTATGCTAGTATCATTTGAGGAAACTGTAATGAATCTTGTAGAAAGCTCTTATGAACTTTTTTTTTTTTTTTTTTTTTTCATATTGAGTGTTATTGATAATGGTGAATTGGTTTTCTTATTGTGTGACCTGCCTAATTATGCATGAGCATGTCATATGATGATCTGTTGGTTGGTAATGTAGTTCTCTGCCAGATTAAGGTTATATACTTTCGAGTGAACATTTTAGAGTTATGCAGGTACACGCAGGTACAGAAAATGGGTCCTCAAGTATCCCATGTACAGAAAATGGAGTTTTTACATAGCAGAGGAGAGTTATGCAGGTACACGCTGAGCATTTTAGAACTAGTTCAAGTTTCATTATTCAGGTACTTTGCCTCCTCCCTCCACGCGAATCATCTAGTCCTGCACTCCTCTTTTGCTCTTCCAATTCATCCTACTCATTATTGTTTGATATGAATGCAGAGCATTGAATGAGAATGAAATTAGGCCTAAGGGAGGAAAAACAAGGATGTAATTCTTCCTCATTGTTATGATATCAAGTTTTGTGTATTACCTCATCTCGGGTTATCTCTTCCATTCTCTCAGTGTTGTATCATTTGTTTGTTTGATATGGAAGGATTCAGTCACATTACAACAAATAGGTTCTGGCATAAAAGGTTTGGGAATTGGTTCATTTGGTCTTGATTGGTCTGCTATAGCCAACTTCTTAGGAAGTCCGCTATCCTACCCAGGTTTTGCCATTGCAAATATATTTGTTGGGTTTGTATTTATAGTCTATATCCTGACCCCAATTATGTATTGCAAATATATCCTGACCCCAATTATGTATTGGGGTAATATTTGATGTCTTTGTTTTAATGTGGAAAGGTTGAAAGAAAAGTTTGCAAAGTTCAGGTTAACTTGACACAAAGAAGACAACACACTCTTTTCTCACCAACAGAAGTATTGGATCTGAATAGATACAATTTGTTAGTGTTCTTATTGTACCATTTTTTTTTTTTTTTTTTTTTGATGAGAACCTATTTTACATATAGTACTCTTTCATAGTATTTTTCGATAGCCATTGTTTTTTCCCAATATAGCTACGTTTGCCATTGTGGTTTTGCCCGTACTATGTGGTTTTCTGCTTATTTTAGGATTTGAGATTTCTTAGGCAAGCTATCATACAGCCTGGTTACTTCACTAATCTTCATTTAGACATTAATCTTCAGTCACAGTTGGTGACTTGTGCAACTATTTTCATAACCTAAATACATGTTAATGCATTTGCAGGTATTGTATTGGCTCACACAGGTAATGAATATCAAGATAAAATTGCAAAAAGCAAATCCTCTCTAGTTTCAAACGAAGATTTGCAAAGAATCTGCGAGGGGTAAGTCTATCAATTATGAAGACCCTAGTTTTTGTTTCCTTAATGAAATTAACATAGACCCACATGTAGATGCATCCCAATGGACTATTTTTTATTTTTGGTAGGAGTGATCTTCTGAATATAATAGATCAGTTTGTTCTTAAGGAGATTAATAAGGTGAGGAGCTCATCCTCACTAATGCACACATACCCACACCGAAATGCTAGTGTGTATTATGTTATTTTTGAAAGGTAATTTTGCTAACATGACCATTGATGAGACATCAAACAGTCACTCGATCATAGACGTACACGTGGCATGGGATAACCCTAGCACTAGAAAGACTTTAGTGCATTCCCAAGCGGACCTTTCTTGTGCATTTTCCCAGCCCAAAGTCATGGAAACTTAAGATTTTCAGGTTTTCCTATGAGTTGATATTTTTTCTTGTAGGTTCTCAAAAACTGCGGGTTAGCTTGCAAACATCATTGACTTGACGAATAGCAGGTTACCTGAAAGACAATTACCAGGCTACAAGGTAGTCTTGGACATTTTCTATATTTGTTAGACTGGTAGTCAAAGCTTAATTCAATATACAATATGATTTCTTTCTTCTACTACTCTCTTGCTTATTTCTGTTTTTTAATCTATTAAACAGATGTATACAGGGGTAAATAGTTTGCGAGACTTGACAGGTTCAAGCCAGCAACACAACAATATGCCAAATGGTAATTATTTTGTTTTTGAGAAGGAGTTCTTATCAGAACTGGGAACTATTGGTCATGTTCACCATCCAAATGTGTCTTCTTTGATGGGTTGTTGAATTGACAATGGACTATATTTGGTTTTTGAGTTCTCTCTACATGGCTCAGTTGCTTCTGTTCTTCATGGTAGAGTAGAGCCAGTTGAAATTTTGATCGAATTTAGGCAAGTTTCAGTGTGGTGGTTTATCTAATTGTGTGAACCTTTTGTGTACTAGATGAGAAATCACCACCAATGAGTTGGAAAATAAGGCACAAGATCGCAGTAGGAACTGCGAGAGGACTTCATTACTTACACAAAGGATGCCAAAGGAGAATAATTCATAGAGACATTAAGGCTTCAAACATTCTCTTGACTTCAGATTATAAACCTCAGGTGTGATTTTATCTTGAACTATTAGTGTTATTGTTCTTCCTTTTGATGGTTGTATGTAGAGTTTGAGAAATGTGGTTGTCTGAATGTAATAGATTTCGGATTTTGGGTTGGCGAAATGGCTTCCAACCGAATTGACTCATCACTCATTCCATCCAATTGAAGGGACATTGGGGTATGTGATTTCTCCTGTCCATTTGAACTTGGTTTTGAAATGAGGGAGATAAGCTCATTGGTGTGTTTTTGTGATGTGTACGTTGTTTTGACAGGTACTTGGCTCTTGAGTATTTCATGCATGGAATTGTTGATGAGAAGACTGACGTATTTGCATTTGGTGTTTTTCTATTGGAGATCATCTCCGAACGAAAACTTGTCGATGGATCTCACCAGAGCTTAGTTAGCTGGGTAAATATTTCACACTTTAACACCTTTACTTGTTAGTGTAAAAAATTAGTTGAATGTCAATAGATTAAGCTTATAATATGTAGAGTTTGAGAAATGTGGTTGTCTGAATGTAATAGATTATGCAGCCATGTAATGCTAGGTCCAGTTAATAGATTAAGCTTGATTGTCAATTAGTTCGTGGTGAGACTGCATATACCTAGTCCTTTATGACATTGTCATGAAATTTCTTACAAGACAAGTCCCGTTGCTTTAATAAAACTTGTTGGTTGCTTCTTCAGATTTTTGTTTAGATGGTTACTTTTGTTACAAATTTTTCTATTAACTTTTCCCTTAACTATCTGACAGTCTTATACATTATTTTCAGGGACTTTGCTGATTGAGCGAGGCTGGCAAGAGGCGTTGTGATCAAGTTGCTGATTGGTCGAGCTCTTGCTGGAAAATGGAGCGCTCTGTTGAGGTGGACTGATGAAGATGATTGTGGTTCTGTTGAGGCGGTTAAGGTGTTAATACAGGGAGCTGTGGTACTTTATATTTAGTTTTTTATTTAGATTTTGAAAAGCTGGAAATGTTTTGTGACTCGATGTAATACAGAGAGTTGATCTTTATTATTAATGTGATAGATTTTGTGACTCGATGTAATACATTATCTCATTAATTATATTACTTTGCCTCCATTCATGGAAATGTGTAAGTTTGGCACATTTAAATTTTTATTTTCTAGAAATAAAACTTATAAGTTGTAATAAAAAGTCATTTGATAGCAAAAAAAAAAAAAAAAAAAATTGCTATGTATACTTACAATAGCGTTTTTGAAATGCTATGATAGAGTCTACCATAGCGTTTCTAAAACGCTATAAAAGGCCAACTTACCATAGCAATTTAAAAACGCTATAATAGACCCTGGGTCTATTATAGCTCCGGCAAACACAGCGTTTTCTAAAACGCTATGGTATCCTACCATAGCGTTTTTGAAACGCTATTAATGGGCATTTTTCTTGTAACTGTGTTGGAACTGCAAGGAATCTGGGCACATGGCAAGTGAATGCAGCAATGATCCAATATGCCATGTATGTGGCAAAGTAGGCCACTTGGCTCATGACTGCTTAGGCTCGGGCCTGCCTCTTTACGATGCAAGACTATGCTGTAACTGCTATAAATGAGGCCCCTTACATTGTTGTTGATTGCACTAATGAGAAGGCTTGTAACAACTGCCGTAAGAGGGTCACCTGGCTCGTGAATGCCCAAATGATCCTGTCTGCAACGTATGCAATGTTTCTGGACAACATGTTGCCCGCCAGTGTCCAAAGGCAACGTATGCAATGTTTCTAGACAACATGTTGCCCGCCAGTGTCCAAAGGCAACTCCACACCTTGCATCTGAGATATGTCGTAGTTGTGGTCATCCAGGGCACATCAGTCGTGACTGTGTGGCCATTATCATCTGCCACAACTGTGGTGGGCGAGGGGACCAAGCTTATGAGTGCCCTTCAGGGCATATGTTTGATCGGGTTCTCTGTAGGGTATTAATCTGTTGTTGCGTGTCAGGAAGTCAGAATGCTAGCACTCTTAGTAGTTAGTTACTCCCCTTCCTGTTTTCGAGAGTTATTGTGCACCATGAATGGTTTTGTATTGGTACATTTTCGAGCTATTATTCAAATTTGCTGTCAATAAAATGTATTCCATAATCTTGTGTCTTGATCTACTATCCTTTTTAAGTTTCCAGATTACCTTTTTAAGTTTCCAGATTACGGTGAACTAGCTCTACTACAAGAAAAATGTTGATTAATAGCATTTCAAAACTGTTATGGTAGGTAGATTATTTATAGCGTTTCAGAAACGCTATGGTATAATATACAATAGCGTTTCTGAAACGCTATGGTATAGTCTACAATATCATTTTTGAAACGATATAAACCATACCATAGCGTTTCTGAAACGCTATAAATAATCTACCTACCATAGCGTTTTTGAAACGCTATAATAGCCCTTATTTCTATTATAGCTCCGTCAGACATAGCGTTTACTAAAACGCTATTAATCAGAATTTTTCTTGTAGTGCTTCTTGAAAATTTTTTGATTCACCTTCTTCTATAAGGAAAACATACTCATCATTGGGGTACCTTTTTGAAGGTTGGCACTCTCTGGTAGACCTTCTTAATTGAGGCTCTATTATTTCTTGCTGAAGGGGTTGCTCTTCATGCGCAGTCTCATTTGTTTCTACATGATCATCATTAACAACTTCATTTTCTGGCATATGGTCACCAACTATATCATCTGGCATCTCTCCCCCATTTTCAACATGCAACAAAGTGGTATCAGAGCAGTTGTTGGGAGATTGTCAATTAAGTGAGTTGACATGGAGAAGAACAACAATACAATGATGATTAGCCTTGTTGGCGCGCAGAGCGCGTGCGCGCACCTAGGTCCACTATACATAACAATGATATTGTCCCAACTTAAACACCCATTGTCTTGGGCATACCATCCAGGCCACGGGTGTGGCATTTTTTATCTTAAAATGCCTCGTTACTATTAGGGAGTGGATCATCTCCTTATAAACATTAGTGACGACTCGTCATTACTTGATGTGGGACTATTCAAGCCAACTTCATCCCAACAATCTCCACCTTTGGCGCAAATCATCACACATCACAATCCATCCACCGGTCTGCAACATCTCGAAGTACACCTCCTCCTCGAGTCTCATATGCGACCACGATCATGTGGGTAGTACTCGGTGTACGGGCTCGATTATTTCCAGCGTTGTTGGCTCCACCTAGTTGCAACCTCCGCACTAACTTCACCTCGTCCGGACTTGTAGTATACTCCCGGACACCACCTCGGCAAGGACCTGGAGCCTAATCCGACGAACCGCGCACCTGCGATGCTCCACCTATTCTGGCTCGCTGCCATGCGCCTACTCTCCTTGAACGATAAAGTATGATCATTCACCCGAAGGACCTACACTCCCGCCTGGATCGGCTCGCTACCTTGCGCCTACGCCTATCCCCCGAATAATGTGCCGCCTGCACCTCCACCTCGCTGACCAAGTCCCATCCGAACCATCGGCTCTGATACCAATTGTTGGCGCGCCGAGCGCGCACCTGGGTCCACTATACATAGCATAGATATTGTCCCCAACTTAAACACCCACTGTCTTGGGCCTACCATCTGGGCCACGGGTGTGGGTTTATCTTAAAAGGCCTCGTTACTATTAGGGAGTGAATCATCTCCTTATAAACCTTAGTGACAACTCGTCCTCACTTGATGTGGGACTATTCAAGCCAACTCCATCCCAACATTAATATGAAAAGTCAAATATCGCGATATTTGACTCAAAAGCATTAAACACGCCAATAAGATTTTTACTTGTCTTTTTTAAAGGACAATAGGGATTTATTTGCGAATGAGATCTTTTTTCAAGTCTATTAATTTGCACAGTATTGTCATTGTAATGACTTGCCAGCAACAACTTTATTTCATTTGATCTTCAGTCATAACACACAGAATCAATCATAAAATGCATCCATCTCAAAGACCTTTTGCAAAAGTTACTATAATCCTACCTCATATCACAACACTGAAAATTCTCATGTATATTTCAAGGTAGTGTTTATGGAAATTTAGTCCCACTGGGTTTGGACGAATGGAAAATTGTTTGTTGCGTTTTTCCACTGCATTGTCACTGTGATGAATTGCGACAATCAAATTCATTTCCTCTATCCTTCATTTCAATCAGAATAGACAAGAAGATCACACTAGATTTAAGCAAAATGGTTCATGGTATTGACCCAAAATATTTGATGATAAAACTCTTTTTTGGATACCTATTGTAGTCAATAAAACCTGTCCTGACAGTAAATTAGAACTCAACAATAACTTAGTTCTTTCTCTCCAAATTTGCATACAACAACATCTCAGTTGAATCAGTACTGCAACAACTAATGATCATGCGTGGGAATTGAGTTGCCCCGGTTTTGTATTAACCAGTGGTTTGGATGGCCTTGACCAAGATTGTTATATTTGGTCGAAAACAGTGTTGTTAAGGTGGACGCCTAGGCGCGCCTCGAGGCGTTTTAGCAAAGAGACGCCTCAAAATTAATGATGCAAGGCGAAGCGGTGAAGTGAGGCGTCTGCCTCACGCCTCACTGCCTCAGCCCATTTACAGCTTAAAAACCAAAAGCCTATTGCAACACACTTGTCTTTTAAGGTTAAGAAGGGGGTATTTAGAGTTTTAGACAAGAGAACGACTCCTTGGGGGCTATTGTTGTTGCTGTGTGTGTTCTTCTCCTTCTAATCAGGTTCCTCTCCTTCAAATTAGGTGTTGCCTATTTCATATCAAGTATGTTTCCTCTCTTCTTCTTCCTCCTTTCTCTTTTTCTTCCCACTCCTTCCTGTGTTTTTTTTATATGATCTGTTCTGCAACTTCTGCCGTGTTTTTTTTATATGATCTGTTCTACTGCCTTTTTTTATATGATTTGTTATACTCCTTTTTTATATCATTTGTTCTACTCTTTTTTTTAATGATCTGTTCTGTTTTATTTTATATGATCTGTTCTGCTCTTTTTTTTTATATAATCTATTATGCTGCGTTTTTTTTCTTCACAATAAACAATAATAAGTAATATTTTGGTGTATGGATCGTAATATTTCAGTATATGGATCGAAATTTGGTGCAAATTTCCAAAGTTAAACCAATGAGACCTGCTGGGCGATGCCTCACCAAATTGCAGTTTTCCAAACATTGTTTTAAATTTCCAAAGTTAAACCAATGAGAAGTTGATGAACTAGTTTACATTATGCTTTGATGTTTTTCTTGTTTGTTTCTTTTTTAGTGATTTAGTGGATAGGCAAGTTAAGTACACTTATGTAGTGCATCTTTTTGCTATGCTATGCAACTTTATTATGTTTCCATTTCAATTCTTAATAGTTGTATGACTTTTGTACATATTGGCATATGCAAGTTATCAAAATGATGATGAATATTACTTATCTAAATGTGTTTCAATTTATTATAATAATTTTTTTTTAAATGTTAAAGACCGCCTCAGTGAAAGTCCGCCTCCCCGTCGCCTCAACGCCTTAACTACACTGGTCGAAAATATGCTTTCGTATTGAACACATAGTGTTGCCAAATGTGAGAGAATATAGTTGGTTAAGGTTAGTATTTCAATTGGTAGAACCTTTGAGTTTGCCATACCTATCCCCCACCACCAGAATTATTTGAAGAAATTAGGCCTAGCACTAACAATTCTTTCAATGGTGAAATTTCTTACATCTTACTAATTAATTGCATCTCCACCCATAGAGTTGAAACTTGAAAGCAAAAAAGTATGGCTTTACAAGCCTAAATTGCATCTCCGCCCTATGGAGTAAAACTCAAAAGTTTTGCTCCCACATGATTATGCAATGTGGACAAATCTACAAGCAAACCTATTTTACACCCTGACTCCATTCGCTCAGAATGTGATGTGGAAAAGTCCATGCGCAACGTTTTTGCTCCATTCTGAGTGGAAGGAAATAAGGGTGTTGCCCCTCCTTTTTCTCTCTTTTTAGTTTGATTTATAATTAACAGAAAATGACTTTTAAGGCCCACTTTTTCACAAAATAGACAATTTAGATACCATAGTTGATGTAATGACTAATTTGTGTCTAATTTTATACTTTTATGACTAACAATGACTCTTTTATTAACCCAGGTTAACCTATAAGGTTATATGACATATTTACCCTCATAAACAAATAGAAAACATAATTTTATAGTTTTATGACCAACAAGGACTACCAAAAAAAAAAAAAAAACCTACGTTAATTGTTATTGAACGACAGTTTTAGTCACTCTTTGTTATTGACCAACAAGGACTATAGGAAAAAAAAACCCTATGTTAATTGTTATTGACCAAATTTAGTTACTCTTTGTTAGTTTAATTGATCAATAATGACTACAGAAAAAAAAAACTACGTTAATTGTTATTAAACGACAAATTTAACAATGACTACAAAAAAAAACATTAGCATGTTCACTGACCTGAAAAATATTAGGATTTATCATATGAAAAATTAGGATTTATAATATAAAATTGTTATTGAACGACAATTTTAGTTACTCTTTGTTATTGACCAAAAGGGACTACAGGAAAAAAAAAACATTAGCATGTTCACTGACCTGAATAAAATTAGGATTTATAATATGATGTCGATTATTTTCAGGTGAGTGAACAAACAAATTTTTTTCTGTAGTCCTTGTTAAAATTATCGTTCAATAACAACTAACGTAGTTTTATTTTTTTTCTGTAGTCCTTGTTGGTAAAACTAACAAAGAATAACTAAAATTGGTCAATAACAATTAATTTTTGTTTTGTTTTGTAGTCCTTATTGGTCAATAACAAAGAGTAACTAAAATTGTTGTTCAATAAAAATTAATGTAGATTTTTTTGTAGTCCTTATTGGTCATAAAACTATAAAAAAAAATAGGTTTTCTATTTGTTTAGGAGGGTAAATATGTCATATAACTTTATGGGTTAACTTGGGTTAATAAAATAGTCATTGTTAGTCATAAAAGTATAAAATTATGCACAAATTAATCATTACATCAACTATGGTATCTAAATTGTCTATTTTGTTAAAAAGTAGGCTCTAAAAGTCATTTTCCCTATAATTAAATATAATTTAAATCCCATACTTTAACTGCCACCTTGTATTGTACCCCCGAACCAGTACGAGGGCAGAGGGAAATGTAAAATATGGGGATGAAAAACTCATTTATTGTTTTTCCATTTTGCATTATGATGGAGATGTTGGTCGGGGGGCCTCGAGGCGAGTGCAATTTCAAGAAAAAAAATTTATGTGTGTGCAATCAGAGATTCTTATATATAACTAATTGTGAAACCAAACACTCCAATTTTCATGTGATGACTTCTCCTATATTCATGTGCTCAACTCGAGATTCAACAGAACATGCCACTCCAATTTTATTATTGAAACCAAACACCCTTGCACTCTGATTGACAAATTACTTTGACTCCCACTATTGATAGATTCACCATTGTCTTCTAAGAGCATCATTAGATCCACAATGTTTATTGATAAGCACTCAAAACATCGATTTTTACACCCCTAAATATACAATTGTTAAATCCAATTATCTAATAAAAATATCTCTATTTTGTGCATTTTGTGGAAATCCAAACACAAATCTCAAATCATGTATAAAGTGGCACAATAAGGCTAAATTTAGCAAATAGAAAGCCCAATGGGAGTTCAAATGCATTCATAAGGACGAAAGAATTTCAATCTCAAGACTCATGAAGTCAAGCCCACAAAGCACCAATAACTATGGATCTCGAGCAAATTAACATGAAGATTTGGACGTCCACATTGCCAACTTTATCATAAAAAAATCTACAATACATGTTTCCTTGTTTCACTCAAACTATGTTTCTTTGTTTCACTCATGTTTTCTTATTTCACTCAAACATTTTTTACCTAAAAAAAACACATACATGGAGTTCATAAAGGAGAGTTAGTCTTAGAGAGTTTTTTTTTTTTTTTTTTTTTTTTTTTTTGTAGTTTTTGGCTTTATGTTTTTGCTTGGTAGAGAAGTGCATGTACTACATTTTAATTTTTTCATTAAAGAATAAAGTTTATCTTTGTTTCTCTTTTTCAATTGTCTCTTTATTCTTTTAACTTTTAATTTAGTCTCATCATCCATTATTTTAGTCTTTTCTTTATTCTTTAAATTGAAAATCAGATTTGTCTTCTAATCCAAGTGAAGTAGTCAATAACCCCTACTTTCACTATGCATTTTTGAAGTGTATTGTAGGTACAACAAAACAAATTAAAATAAAAGATAAATATTTCTTTGATTGATGTCGGAAATTATGCAACGACATTTATGTCGGTTTTTGACATCAATCAAATGGCGTCGTTACACATCACTTGGTGAATGAAGACATTCTTGAAGATACAACTTTGGAGACAATAGAGAAAATTTTTAATTTCTTTAATTTTTTTTCCTTTTATTTAATGTTTTTCATCTTTATGCGTTTTTTGGGTAATTTTCAGCATATAACAGAAACAACACAGCAGCAGATGGCTCAAACAGTGTTTGTTTAATGTGAAAATTTTACAGTAAATTTCCTGACACTCCCTTGAATTTCTTTAATTTTTTCAGATTTTGTTTAGGTCGGTTGCCTGTTGAACGAATTCGTTTGGACTTTGGGTGATAAAGTTGCGGAATTGCCTAAGACATGCTTGAAGACTTTTTTTTTATTTTTTATTTATTTGTAGTTTATAGTGAGGAAGTTTAATCTTTCATAAATTTTTTTTAATATGCCTCGAATGGTCGAGTGCAATTAATTCACTTTCAAAAAAAATTTGACTTCTTGACCAAGACCATTAAACACCTTTTGCATCTGTAGTTGCTTGATTTTGTGTTTATTTTTTAGATAGCAATCGAAGTCGGAAATTAAAATAATAATAATAGTAATAATAATAATTTGTTCTTGAAAATTGCTAACTTTTTTTTTGTAGTGGACAACTAGTGATGTTGTGGGGAGAAAGCAATTGCTTGAACCTAGAAGGAGTATCTCTCAAATAATACTTCTCTATACTCCCACAGTGGAGATCTTGTGTCCAAGCTCACAAGTTAGTAAATATCTCTTTCAGACACATTGTTTTAGTGCCTTGGGTGCTGAGTGAAAATCGATTGGACATTGCTTGGTGTTTGTTTATGTTTATGCATCTTAACGAACTGCGTGGTTGCTTATGTTAATAAACTACCATAAACAGATAGGGTAGACCTAGCCCTGTTTTTTTAAATTGGTAGGATTTCATCACCCACCTCATCACTCCAACTGTGTGAAACCAAGGCACATAATAAAATCAACTAATATTAGAACCAACTAGAACGATGTTCATAGGACAACTAAGACCAATGTTATTTTGTTGAATTTTGTGTTGACTAAAGCTAAACGTGACGTTGGGTTTAATCATTCAATGAACTCTGGGAGGCCGCTCCCACATGGGTAACTCACCCGGTTCGCCGAGTCACTAGTAAGTTGTGGACCATAGAAGGACGTGGTTTAACCAACAATTTTGGCTAGGAATACACACCCTAAGTACGTATTTGATACGCATCATTCTCATATCAATCAGTCTACAGAGCGGTAGAACATGTACAGTTCTTAATTAGACCACATGATCTCCTGTTATTTGTGCAATAATCCGATTTCTTGCAAGTGTAACTCTGACCTCCTGATTTTGGACTTTGTACTGTTGGATATAAGCTTTTATGATCATCTGTTAGCACCCTATCTAATCAGGAAATAATAAGATAACAACGTAACGCCCGCTGGTTTCAATCAATCTTATTCCTCACAAATTAACAAGATAAAATCCCATTAAAACGTTGTTTGCTTAGATTTGGCATTTGCGTGGTTCAGAAATGATTATTGCTTGTGTATGTCTTCTTAGAAATCGTCTAGGGATACTCGATCTTGTGTTTCTCACTGTCATCTTTCCATCTCATTTTTTTTCCTTTTATGAACGTTTGGGAACGACCCAGCAAACGCTTGGTTCGTACCCAAAAATTTTCTAGCCACCCTAATCCACTCTTTGCTTCTTCACCACACTCATCTCCACCCTAATCCACTCTTTGCCCCTTTAACTTTCAATTTATTAATCCATAAAAAAATTAATAATACCGCCAATGCTTTTTTGGGGGTAATGTATTTTTAATATTACATCACCCCCATCAACTCACTCTTTTCATTGCAGGGACGGTACAGATGTTTAACAAATCATCAAAGGTAATAAGTTCTAGTTTTAAATTCCCACTTTTCATTTAATTTGTTTAACACTGGGGACGATGTTATATTTGTTTGGGGGTGGAGATTTATCAAAATTCATACATTTTTTGAAAAAAAGAAAATTCTAAACAATAAATAAATAAAGGTGTGATATCCTAGCTATGATGAGATTGAATTACTTGACTCATTAAATTTAGGCAAAGAGATGTTGGGAGTTTATTACTAGAGAAAACATTGTATTTGAGCATTTAAGAACAGATAAAGTTTTGCACAATGACCACAGATGTAGTTTGGAATACAGAAGTAAATAATTTCCTGAGAATCTAGAGGAATAATAGTGGAGACTTTAACCTTGTGAGCCATCGGACCTTTCATCTTATTCAGAGAGTTTTTACACAACTCTGAGTCATATGATGACGTAAAAATTTTATTGGACATAAACTTGTTGTGAAGTCGCAATATTCTTCGTTTTGGTTGATCACTGTGGATGACATATTTTTCGAGTTAAGAAAAACATAAGTCTTGTAGTCTATTTTAGACTTATAACCATTACCAAACCTTAGAAAGTAAATTAGACATATTTTGTCCATCTAAACCTTCTCAAAACTATCTTGCTAAACATTTCATTCAATACCAATGTGAGCCTTTGTCTAAGGTTATTAGATATAAAGAAAAACCCATTTTTCATTTATGTTTTTGAAAAATGTTAGGAAGTTTTATGAAGAAAAAGGGGAGTGCAAAGTGAAAATTCAAAGTCCAAGGTATTTTAGAGAAAAAAATTGTAAAAAAAAAGGGTCGGAAGAAGGAAAAAAATAAAATGAGTTGTGAAGAAAAGAAAATAAAAGGAAGTGATTGATGAATTCCCTATTAAGCTATTTGAAGACCCTACCTTTTCAGAAACATTTTTTTATTTACCATCTACCCCACTCTTCCTCATTAAAAAAAATCAAGCCATATTCATTTTTATTTTAGAGAAGTCATAATTAACCCCATGGTAAAGTATGGTAAGAAGTTGAGAGTAGATGAAAAAGCGCTATAGTGGGTAACTCGACATTCTTGCAAGTGATCAACATTCCTTTCATGAGACTATTATTCTCTTTCATGTCCGTTTATTCTTATGAGCATGTGAGAAGTTTGAATTTTTGCATTTACTTTTTTCCTCACATGCAAGAAAGAAAATATTTTACCCAAACTCAGAGTGATCATTTCAGAGAGATTAACTGGTGAGTTTTGAAGTCAAAACGGCTATTCTAAAGGTAGATTAAGATGTACGTTACTTTGACACGAAAAGTTGCATTTGTTGGTTATTCACACACACACACACACACCTTGTTC
This sequence comes from Berberis vulgaris, assembly GCA_963556465.1. NCBI lineage: Eukaryota > Viridiplantae > Streptophyta > Magnoliopsida > Ranunculales > Berberidaceae > Berberis > Berberis vulgaris. The sequence continues at coordinate 16,825,130 of OY747133.1, forward strand.
CAAAGTTGCTCACTTATAATGTGCATTTTAGTAACTAGTTACATATGTCTTTTGTCTTCTATGTGGTTGAATAACAATGATATTCTCTTAGAAAAATAGGGCACACATCAATTTTGTTTCAAATAAAAAAATGTTTGTGGGTGTCATCTGGATAACCCTCATGAGGCTAAAACTTCTCCTTTAGTGTCATGTTAGAGGTTCAAGGCGTTGTTGCATACCGTAAATGCAATCGAGTCATATCAGCGAAAGTGACATTGATTTCTTTGAGAAGTTTAGGACGAATAAAAATATTTTGTTTTGTGTTCTTATCTTTTTTTTTCGTTATTCTTTGCTAGAGGACTAGCAAAAGGTTGTTTGGGGTGGTGTGATAAACACCTAAAACATCAATTTTTACACCTCTAAATATACAATTGTTAAGTCCAATTATCCAATAAAAATATCTCATTACATGTATTTTGTCATTTTGTAGGAATTCAAGCATAAATCTCAAACCATGCATCAAGTGGCACAATAAGGCTAAATTCAACAACTAGAATGCTCAATGGGAGTTCAAATGCATTCATAAGAACTAAAGAATTTCAATCCCAAGACCCATGAAGTCTAGCCCACAAAGCATCAACAACTACGGATCTCGAGCAAATCAACATGAAGATTTGGAAGTCCACATGGCCAATTTTATCATAAAAAAATCTCTACAAGACATGTTTCCTTGTTTCACTCAACCATGTTCCCTTGTTTCGCTCAACCATGTTCCCTTTTTTTTTCTCAAACCATGTTTCTTTATTTCACTCAAACTCTTTTTACCTATAAAAAACTCATACATGGAGTTCATAAAGGAGAGTTAGTCTTAAAGAGTTTTTTTTGTTGTAGTTCTTGGCTTTATATTTTTGCTTAGTAGAGAAGTGCATGTACTACATTTTAATTTTTCAATTGAAGAAGTAAGTTTATCTTTGTTTCTCTTTCTCCTTTAACTTTTAGTTTATTCTCACCATCCATTATTTTACTCTTTTCTTTATTTTATAAATTGAAAATCAAATTTGTCTTCTAATCCAAGTGAAGTAGTCAATAACCCCTACTTTCACTATGCATTATTGAAATGTATTGTAGGTTGAAGGGAAAAAAAAAACAAGTTATTTCTTTGATTGATGTCGAAAATCTTGCAACGACATTAATGTCAGTTTTTGGCATCAATCATTCATAACATGCTCACATAAAGCTATTTAGCAAAAATATAAAGATTTCGTCCATCCTGAAACATGTCTGATTGATGCCAAAAACTGACATTAATATCGTTGTATGATTTTTGACATCAATCAAAGAAATATAGGTTGTTTCTTATTTATTTATTTTCTTCTTCTTTCAACCTGCAATACAATTCAACAATATATAGTGGAAGTAGGGGTTATCGTCTACTTCACGTGGATAAGAAGACAATATTTGATTTTCAACTTAAAGAATAAAGAGCATAGCAAAATAATGGATGGTGAAAATAAGTATTAAACTAAAAGTTAAAGAACAAAGATAAAACTTACTTCTTCAATGAAATTTAAACTGTAGTATATGCACTTTTCTCCCAAGTAAAAATATAAAGCCAAGAGCTACAACTAAAAAACTTTGTAAAGAAAAACCATGAAAGAAAAACAATCAAAGAAAAACTATCCTTTATGAACTCCAGTATGGGGTTTTTATAGGTAAATAGGGTTTGAGTGAAAAAAGGAAACACGGTTTGAGTTAAACAGTGAAACATGGTTGAATGAAACAAGGAATGGTTGAGTGAAACAAGGAAACATGGTTTGAGTTAAACAAGGAATGGTGTTGGAGTTCAATAAGGAAACATGTCTTGTAGAGATTTTTTTATGATAAAGTTGGTCATGTGGACGTCCAAATCTTCATATTGATTTTCTCGAGATCCGTAGTTGTTGTTGCTTTGTGGGTTTGACTTCATGGGTCTTGAGATTGAAATTCTTTAATCCTGATGAATGCATTCTAATTCCAATTGGGCCTTCTAGTTGATGAATTTAACCTTATTGTGCCAATCTATGCATAATTTGATAATTGTACTTGAATTCCTACAAAATGCACAAAATACACGTAAAGAGATATTTTTACTTGATAATTGGACTTAACAATTGTATATTTAGGAGTGTAAAATCGATGTTTTGGGTGCTTAACACACCACCCCCAAACAACCTTTTGCTAATCCTCTAGCAAAGAACAACGAAAATAAAGATAAGAACACAAAACAAAATATTTTTTACTCGCCATAAACTTCTCACAGAAATCAATGCCACTTTCGCTGGTATGACTCGATTGCATTTACAATATGAAACAACGCCTTGAACCCCTAGCATGACACTAAATGAGGAGTTTTAGCTTCCTGAGGGTTATCCAGGATGACACCCACAAACTTTTTTTTATATGAAACAAAATTGATGTGTGACCTATTGTTCTCAGAGAATATCCCTGTTATTCAACCACATAGAAGTCAAGAGACATATGTAATTTCTTACTAAAATTCACATTACAAGTGAGCAACTTTGGAACAAGGTGTGTGTGTGTGTGTGTGTGAATAACCAACAAATGCAACTTTTCATGTCAAAGTAACGTACATCCTAATCCACCTTTGGAATAGTTGTTTTGACTTCAAAACTCACCAGTTAATATCTCTGAAATGATCACTGTGAGTTTGGGTAAAATATTTTCTCTCTTGCATATGAGGAAAAAAGGAAATGTGAAAATGCAAACTTCTCACATGCTCATAAGAATAAACGGACATGAAAGAGAACAATAGTCTCATGGAAGGAATGTTGATCACTTGCAAGAATGTCGAGTTACCCACCATAGCGTCTTCTCATCTACTCTCCACTTCTTACCATACCTTACCATAGGGTTAATTAGGACTTATCTAAAAAGGCAATGAATCTGGTTTATATATATATATATATATATATATATATATATATATATATATATATATATATATATATATATATATATATATATATATATATATATATATATATATATATATGAGGAAGAGTGGGGTAGATGGCAAGTAAAATGATGTTTCTGAAAATGTAGGGTCTTCAAATAGATTAATAGGGGACTCATCAATCACTTCCTTTTATTATCTTTTCTTTACAACCCTTTTTTTTGTTTTTTTGTTTTTTTTCTTCTTTATCAGAACCTTTTTTTTTTCTCTGAAGTACCTTGGACTTTGTAGTTTCACTTTGCACTCCAATTTTTCTTCATAAATCTTCCTAACATTTTTCAGAAACATAAAGGGAAATATGGGGTTTTTTTTATTTTTTTATTTTTATATATATCTAAAAAAAAGATAAAGGCTCACATTGGTATTGGATGAAATGTTTAGCAAGATGGTTTTGAGAAGTTTAGATGGATAAGAGATGCCTAATTTACCTTCTAAGGTTTGGTAATGGTTATAAGTCTCAAATAGACTACAAGAGCTATGTTTCTCTTTAACTTGAAAAGATGTCATCCTCAGTGACCAACCAAAAAGAAGAATAATGAGACTTCACAACAAGTTAATGTCCAATAAAATTATAAGTCATCATATGACTCGGAGTTGTGTAAAACACTCTGAATAAAATGAAATGTCTGATAGCTCACAAGGTTAAAGTCTCCACTATTATTTCTCTAGATTCTCAGGAAGTAAATTACGTTTGTATTCCAAACTACATATGTGGTCATTGTGCAAAAAATTATTTGTTCCTGAATGCTCAAATGCAATATTTACTCTAGCAATAAACTTTCAACATCTTTTTGCCTAAATGTAATGAATCAAGTAATCCAATCTCATCATAGCTAGGATACCACACCATTTATTATTATTATTATTATTTTTTTAGAAAACGATTTTCAAAAGAGGTATAAATTTTGATAAATCTCCCCACCCCCAAACAAATAGAACACTGTCCCTAGTGTTAAACAAATGAAATGATTTGGATTAGGTTTGGGGGTAGGGTTCATGAGTCGGTGAATTTTTCGTAGTGTTTTCTTATTCTAAAAAAAAAAATGCTTTTCTTTCAAGAAAACTTGGCCTTTTGCGATTATGAAAATGGATTTTAAATGTTTTATGCTCAAGAAAATGCAAACCAACTTGACATATTGGTATATTAATAAAGACTGAAAGTTTAGTAAGATCCTTAAGTTAGATCTAGTTCATAAGATTTTTCAACTCAATTATCTTGCACCATGAGCCATGTTAGCATAATTTGAAGTTGATGAGTGAAATATATGCTAGAAAACCTTAGAATAATAGTGGAGACTTAACCCTGAAAGTTTTGAACCTTTCTATTTTTCTGAGGGTTATACATAAGCTCTGATTTTTCTTGAGTCCGTATTATCTCGTTGATGATCTCATTATTTTCATTTTTCTGATCAATTGCTTTGGGAATGACATCAAAATTGAATTATTACACTAGAACTTCTTGGCTTATTCAATTGAGATGTCATAATACTGACCCGAACTTAGGAAATGATCTAGGCATATTTTTTTCTTTAGACCATTAACTAGCCTTTTAACTTACCTATAACATTAACCTTTTTGTAGCCTTTTGAGCCTTAAAATAACTTTTATTTGTTAACCCATTAATCTTTACCCAACTTTTCTGGGAATGTGTACGGATGGATATACTTGGTGTAAAAAGGGCATCAAAAAAGCAAAATATGAGATATTTCATAAATCCTCTATGTGAAAAAAAAAGAAGGTTGAAGAAAAGGAAAATAGTTAAAAAAAAAAAAATGTCAATGAGGATAAAGATGTGAGAATGAAGAAAAATTGATGGTGCGCAACATTGGTTTATTCTTGACAGCCCTAAGTGTTTGTTTAATGGGTGTATACATTCCTAGAAACTTTTCTTATAATCCTTTGACATCCCTTATTAACCATTACCCAAGCCCCATTACAACCCAACAAAGTCCTGGTTGATTTTAGGTAAAGGTCGGTTCCATAGATGTGGAGATTTAATAACCAAGACCTATGGTGTTTGATTCAACATTCCCAAAAGTAATTGATATTCATGTCCATGAGATCATGTTCATTCCATTCTTGAAAAGTCCGTTCTTCATATTACTATATGTGAGATGATTAATTGTTTTCCATTATTTACTCTTTTCCTCACATATAAACTGAGTGAAATACCAAATCTCTGAGTGTTTTATTGTGAGTGACATGAGAGGTTTGAAGTCAAAACAAACTTTCTACAGGAAATTTAGTCATTATTTTACTCTGAAATGAAAAGTTATGTTGATAATGCTATTCACACACACACACATTGAGTTGAGGATGATTATGAATTTTTTCTAACTTTTGGAGAATATTAAATTATTTTGAAATTGGTTGATACACTAAAATGACACTGTTGGTTTCTTGCATATCTTGAAGTTTTAAAATGAACATTGTTTGACCAAGTTTTGATTGAGTCATAATGTTTGTGGGTAACATTTATGGAAATCCTCACGAGACTATAACTCGTCCACTGGAGGTAATCTAGGGGTTTAAAGCCTTGTTGCACGTTTAAGGTAAGTGCAACCGATGATTCCTACGAAAGTGAGTTAGGATTTTCTTTTTATTGTTTTGCTCGAGGACTAGCAAAATATAGGTTTGGGGGTATTTGATATTCACATAATTATTACATAATATATCCCTCAATTTATATATGTTAGTGTTTCGATTATTATATTTTATAGTAATTATTTCATTTTCATGTCTTTGTAGGAATTTGAGCGTAAACGATGAAATCATATTAAGGCGACAAGTTAAGGAACGACAATTGGTCGATTCTAGCGGTGGTACAAAGTAGAGGGTCACACATCTAAACTCAAAACCTAAACCCATAACTTAAACCCAAAACCTAACCCATAAACCCAAAACCAAGCCCATAACTTAAATCCAAATCCAATGCTAAGCCCAATCAAACCCTAGACACATTCCCTCAATTATCCAAGATTCTGATTTATTTTTGCCTTAAATCACTCATTGAATCCTCCCCTGAACTTGTCCATATTCATTTTCTCCTAATTCTCTAAATACAAAAATTAAATGGATAAGAAAAGGGAGGAAGAGAAGGGAAAAGAAAAATTACAGAAAATTAAACCCTTTTCCTCACAAAGTGATTTTCATCACACCAGAGCCACCACCATCACCACCTCACCCCGCCACCACCGTGCGAGCACCGTCACCACCACGAAACAGGGGAGTGACAACCCTGTTTCGCATCAGACATCACCTCGCCATCACCACCATCACCCTTCATCTCGTCGTCCCTCCCTCTCTCTCCGCCACCACCACCGCACGAGCACCGCCACCACCACGAAACAGGGGATTGACAACCCTGTTTCGCGTCAGACCTCCGCCTCGCCACAGACCCTGCTCCCTGTTTTCCTCTCTTCTCCACGATCTCTCCCTCCTCCACCTCGCCCTCTCTGTTCTTGCATCACAACGGACCGAGAACCACCACCACGCCGCGAAACAGAGCCTCACCGCGGCTCTATTCCGCCTCGCCGCAGCCACTGTTCCTCCTCTTCTCTCGGCCTCTCTTCGTCTCGAGCTCCTTCCTGCCTCCCTCTCTCACGACCACCGTCGCAAGCGGCGCTTCAGCAGGCGGCACAAATCACCGCGACAGGAGAAACAGGGCTCCGCAAACTCTCTGTTTTGATTTTCTTTCTGCTTCCTTTCATTATTTCAGTGTTTCCTCACTTTCTCTCTCTCTTTTTGCAGGTTCAGAACCAGTCGGGGGAGCGAGGAGCGAACCAACAGACCCGAAGAACAGCACCGCAAGCGGCACTGTCGCGTTGGAGACGAAAGGAACTGTAGCAGAGGCGCGAGAATGATTTAAAATCTGTTTTTCGCTATTTGCACCCCCGGTTTCTCTCTGTACTACCACAGAGCTTGTGTACTTCATTTTCTCGGGATTCGTGTTCGGATCAACTGTTGAGTACCACCACATCGAGTTTGCGATAAACTAAATGGGTTGTATAAGTTATTGTGATTGATTTTACTGAATTGTGTGCTTAATTGTTAATTACAATTTATTTATGAAAGTTTTTGATAAATTGCTTTTGCTTGAAATAATTTGTTAATGTTTGATAGAAACATGATATAATTTAATTGGATTTTAACGATCACATATTCGGTGTAAGCAATGGATTCTCATCCCTAAAGTTTCTCGTTTTTAAATTCAGTAATTTATATTTAAATAATTTTTGCTAACTCATTCGTGAGTCCAAGCCCACAAAATCCACATTTTTCTTTTCCTTTATTTTTTATTTTTAATTTATTTTTAGTTTAGTTTTAAAAAATGTTGTAACCCCATTTTCCATTTAAATTAGTTTAAATTAAATTATAAAATTCAATTGCATCCACCTTCCTCGTGGGATCGACCCGTACTTTCCGTTGTCTACCAGTTAGACACCGTGCACTTGCGGTTATTACAAGTGGGTTAAATTAGTCTATTAATTTAGGTTGATAAAACCCGCATCAAGTTTTTGGCGCCGTTGCCGGGGAAGGTAGCGGTGTAATTGAATTTAAGATTTATTTTCACTAATTTCAAAAAAAAATACAACTAATTTCCAACTAATACCTTAAATTATTTTCACTAATTTAAGGTATTAGTTGTATTTGTTTTATAATTTCGCATTTCGGTATTTGTAACGCTTCCGCGCGTAATATACGATATAGTTATACTATTAGTACCCATTGATCTCTCATGCCTCTACTCTCGTTTCCACTTGTTATAAGATTAGATTCACCCTATTCGGGGAATTGGCATTTTAACATAATATAATTATGCTGCCTTACCATCGCCTCCTGTTGTAAGAAATTGGGCAGGTAGACCTACTACTATCTACAACTCAGAAAATGGATGAGTTGTGAATGCAGTAATCCAATTCTCAGACAGCATTGAGAAAAAAGTGGATGAAGAACATGAGTTAGCTCATGTTGGCATGAACCTTTCATGTTTTTCTCCCTTTTGATTCCTCGATCTGATAGAGAGTTGTTTAATTGAAAATTTTCACTAACAATAATGTAAAAATAAGGATATGCTTTAGTTGTTTATCTGTTTGAATTTTGTTATCAAAGTTACCTTAGGCTGTTTTTTGTTTGAAGAAACAAATGGAGGGAATCAATTAAAAATAGAGAGGAGAGGAGAAAAATGGAGCAAATGAAACCTTTCCAAGGCTTAATTAACTAATAAGAATCCTAGAAACAACTTTGAAACAAATTGGGTTTTGGGCATAACAGCAACTTTACAGGTCCGAATGCTAACCAAAAATCTGTCAATGCACAGTAGGCATTGCCAATGACAATGTGTCTGAGCATAAAATTACTCAACCCTTTGGTCCCATGGAATACTAAATCAAGACTTGCTTCTCTTATTTTCTTTCCACATTCTCTTTCTTTCCTGGAATCTCTGCCCGCCACGAGATTTGTGGTGCCTATGCGAAGTTTTTGGTGCCCTTTACAGATGTTAAGATAAAAATTACATAACTGCTTCAAAAAATAGGTATTTTTAGATGGCTCCTTGCAAAACTCAAGTCCCTCACTTTCTGGCTTTCGAGACTAACTCACTACGAGTGGATCCTATTTTATTACCAGAACATAAACTGCGGTGGGCATTTTGAGTGATTATTGTGTTCATCACTCCCAGTGTAGCAAATTTCTTTGGGCCCGTGGAATACTCAATCATGACTTGCTTTTCCAGTCAATACTGATTTCTATTAGGGAGGGAATTACATCAATCAGAGATCTTCAATCACTACGGAACTTTTGGAGAATCCTAAAGCCTTTGATTGGATCTCCATTTACGAATCCCCTTGACTCTAAAAATATGCTGTAAATTCGAATTTAAAAAGAAGGAACGATGGTACCAATTTTGCTTGGGTTGAGTCGCGGACTAGGTCGCTCTCTTTAAGACGTTTCGCGGCTCTGCCCAAAATTGTGCAAGCAATTTCGTAGCCCCGCCGTCCCCAGGATAAAACAGCCCAGAATCTTCTCTGTCTCGTTCACAAATTACACAATAAATGAACGGTATACAAATCACCCTTAATCTCCTTATTTGCTCGGAATCACAAATACCATTGAAAGAAATCAGCAAGAAGAAGAAATGTAATAGACGAAAACTGATTGTTGTAAACACGAAGACTGTTTGCAATATACTCTGAAAGAACACTCTATTTCTGATTTCGAAAGAAGACTCTGTTTCTTATTTGTTTTTCTCTATCTCTTAAAACTCGAAAACTAGATGGTATTTATAGATTGAAAAACGTACAAACGAAAACGAAATATAGACTCGATTCATTGACATCAATCGCGTGGAGAATAAAATCAAATCGTGGAGAGAAAATCTCGCCGCGACTTAAGCAACACGTTGATTTAGAGAGACTGTCCAGATACATCGTATCTTGATTCAGTTCTCTTCAGAAGTTCAAGAGTTTATTTTTTTCGTTTAAATAAATTTTCAGCAAAAAAATGTTTTGCTCTCTAAATGACCCGACCCGACCCGATGGCGGGCGTGAGAGTCTATCTCTCCCCTCCTCATAAAAGAGTGGTACCCCCAAGGGGTCCAAACTCAAGTCCTAACTATCTCCTTATATACTCTACCACAAAGAGATATATAATAGATATGAGACTATAAAATAGAGAGTGATTCAAGGATCAAAATGGGAGAGAGAGATCCAGGGTTCAAAATCAGGTAAACACACATTTGTTTTTATTTTTAAAAAACCAAATTCGCAACACTATTAGGGAGGGAATTACATCAATCAGAGATCTTCAATCACTACGGAACTTTTGGAGAATCCTAAAGCCTTTGATTGGATCTCCATTTACGAATCCCCTTGACTCTAAATGATATCCAGTCCTAGTATGATTTTTTTTTTTTTTTGAAAGGCAAGCAGGGTTTTTATAGGATCCCAGAACCCATAAAGATGTCGAAAGCTGGGTTTGAACCCATGACTTAGTGTTACCATCCGCCAAGCTCTAACCGTTGAGCTGTCATGCCATTGGCGTGATTCTTAGTGCAGAATTTGCCATATTAAACTCTGATAATGACTCTATCATTCTAGTTTCCCAAGCATCAACCAAAACAATAAAATTTCTGGTGTATTTACAAATCATGTCAACTTTTAAGTCTACAAGTTCAAGTTTGCAATTTGAATGCACTCAATGATAATTTCAAAATGCTAAAGTGTTGATGAGCAGTTTGAGCCCAGTGAGTTTGGATGAATAGGAAATCGTTTGTCGCTTTTGCACCGAATTGTCAATGTAATGAATCACGACACTCAACTTCATTCCTGTATATATCCTTCACTTCAATCAGAATGTAAGGAATTCCGGTACTCAACTTGTTCGTTGTTGTATCCTTCGCGTCAATCAGAATAGACATGAATGAAGATCACATTAGATAGAAGCAAAATGGTTCATGTCATTGACCCCAAACATTTGCTGATAGAGCTCTTTTCTGGATAGCTATTATAGTTGGTAAAACCTGTCCTAACAGTAAATTAAAACTCATCAATAGCTGATCATCTCTTTCTCTCAACAATTAATGCTCATGCGTGGGGACCAGGCTGTGCCGGTTTTGCATTAAGCAGTGGTTGGATGGCCTTCACCACGATCGTCATATTTGGTCGAAAATCTGCTTCATATTGAACACATAATGCTGCGACTGCAGCCAACTGATCCACACAATATGAGGAAAAAAAATTAGCTTTCTAAGCACACCATCTGAACCAAAGGTATAGTATATTGGCTTACACTACAAAACCACAATGCTAAAATAGTCTTTTTTGTCTACAATATATATGGATATAGTTAAATAAACATCAGTTTGCATTGATAAACTTGCTTGATTTTCAGATAAAAGCACAACTTAAGGGGTGTTGATGTTGCTTATTGATCTAGTTAGAGATCTGAATTTCGTCAAGAGTGTTCCATATTTTGCAAATTTCTGACCTCTAATTAGGTTTAGAGACAAAAACAAACACCCCTTGATAGTCGTTGATCTGGTAAGAAGAATAACAACAATTTCTACAAAAGCAGAATGTATGAGCCCAGTTTTGGAAATTTGATTGCTTGAATAAACCAGTTTATGAATATGTGACCTACTTCATTGCACCCTAGCAAATTAACCAACTAATTCTCTTTCATTTTACTTCTATTTCTGTTTAGATTTCAAAAGAACTTCAAGTCATTATTGTATAATAATTATAGCTAAATTGTGATCACAATTGTTAAGAAACAGAAATAAGTGAAAAGCACCTTTGCTACAGCCTTTGGCGGATAATTGTTGTTTAACTTGGGATCTACACATTGTTTAACTTTGTCTTCACTCAATCTTGGGGTAGCCTGTATTGTTGTTGAATGACATTAGAGGTACAGAGTGAAAACAAGTCAAATTAAGACTAAATTTGCATAGATACATACCCATGTAACAAGACTCTGTTGTCCTTTAGGCATGGTGTGATCTACTGGCTTTCTCCCTGTCAAGAGTTCTAATAGAATGACACCGAAACTATACACATCGCTTTTCTGAGTCAATTGGCCAGTCATGGCATACCTGAATCATCGGAAACAATTATATCAGTTGAAAATACACAGACAATGGCATAAGTGTATTGTGTTCGGATGAACTAGTTGGGAAGGTGACAGTAATTTCACTTTTGATTGAAGAAACTCGATTCATTCACCTGACATCAGACATATAGGACTCTAGATGTTATGGAGGATAGAAACCGAAACATGAAAATCAGTAAAATGGAGCAAAAGGATAATCATACAAGGCACCATATCCAGGTTGTAGCTAGATTCATAGTTGTGAACATTTTTCCAGCACTTCCTTAGCAAACCAAATACAACTTAAATACCGAATACAGCCCGAAAACTAATTTGTACAGATGAATCTTAATATACTTGCAGACACATGGAATGCATCTTATTGTTCCGCTAAGAATATATTTTATACTTAGGGTGTTATTTATTTTATTTTTATAAATAACTACTTACAGAACATATTGAATACTCTCATTTATTCGTATTGAATCCCAAACCAATATACAGGAAGTAGGCAAAGTATTGAAATTTTTGAAGTTTAAAGGTATTATGACTGATTCAAGACCAACCCTTCTTTTTTCCCCTGAAACTATCTTTCTCATTCAAGTTTGAAAATAGTAGACTGAACTATCAGTTAGTGTAAGCTTACTCAGGAGCGTGATATCCGAAGGTTCCCAAAACTCGAGTCGAATGTAAGCGAGCTGCCGAGTCGGGTGACTGATTGGTCAAATTGAAGTCAGAGATTTTCGCCAAGTATTCGTCAAATAGGAACACATTGCTCGATCTAACATCCCGATGGACTATTGGAGGTTGGACTTTTTCATGAAGATACTCGAGACCTCTTGCTGAACCATAGGCAATTTTTACCCGTTGGCTCCAGCTAAGAACTGGGCCTGGTTCAGCCCCTTGCACTCCCTTCCTCCCTGCGCCAAATAATTTATGAATAATTCAGCTTTCAGCACAAGAAAACTCAAACGGATCCTAGGGACTGACACTCAAAGTTGATAATAAAAGGAATGATGTTGGAGTTACCATGTAAAGTGTCATGTAAAGAACCTAAAGTAGCAAATTGATAAGCCAAGATGCGGTTATTATTCTCCAGACAATAACCAACCAACTCAACGAAATGATCACTCTTAAGTCTTGAAACCATTGACAACTGCAGCATCAAAGAACAAAAAACGCATGAGTTTGTCTCAAACATTGCGCCAATAATTAAATCTTTTTGTCGAGGATACTGACCTGAGCAGCAAAATCTGAATCTGGCTCTTGTGCAGAATCTAGCCTCTTGATTGCAACAACTTGGCCATTGCTCAAGGTTCCACGGTATACCTGACCGTAGGAACCTTCTCCAACCAAAGACTTTTGTCCAAAATTGTTAGTCATCTTCTTCAATTCATCCATGGTTAAGGCTGGTATTTCAATTGGCAGAACCTTTAGGGTTGCTGTACTCCTAGCTCCTCCCCCTCTTGGCTCCTCTCTCATACTCCCTAAAACACGGGCACACATACCATAATCACCAAGGAAATGAAGTTCATGCATTCTACAGAATTGATACATGCTCATTGTATCAATTGAATGGATATATGAAAAGTAGCAACATGAGTGGAGAACGTATCATAGAATAGAGAAACTCAATGAATTTAAAATTTTAATAGTTTGCAGAAATTTGTCATAGAAGTTACCATGCCTCTAACTTACCACCATGCTTGAGCAAAAATACTTATGAATATAAAAGAATCCCGCGAATACAACAATATCCACAGACAAATTCTTAAAAATTGGATTAAGTAATATCATCTAACAACAATAAAAAAAAACTTCAACCCAAATGTTTGCAGTTGAGTAACAAAGCATGATTCAACATTCAATTTGTGTAGAATTGTAGTATACTGTTTAAGATCTGGATTTAGAAATATTTTCAAAATGTAACACGAATGCCTTCCTCCCTCACCAGGACATCATAAAGCAATCCATGAATAACAACAATCCAATCAAAATGTAATTACCATATGTGTTTTTTGGTGGTGCGGTATAAGTAGTGTTGGGGGGTGGACCGTAGTTTTCCTCTTCTGCACCTCCACAGCACATCATCTTGCAGGTGACCGGAACAAAATCAACAAAAAAAATGACTCAATTTCCCATTTAAAGTGAACCGACTCGTTGATATTGATTTAATCCGAAGCACGTACCCCAATCTGAAATGGTTCAACCTACATCAACCACCACATTCCCAACATTTCATTTTTGTCAAATGAACATATAATTCAGCTCCAGAAAATAGATCAACATGAAGAAATGTCTATGCCATTAATACGACACTCATTTGCCTATAATCATTGTTATCGAGTTACGATGATCTTTGTGAAGAACATAAACAATGGATTTCTGGGAAATGGAGAAAGAAAGAGCAATACCTGACAGATTGGGATGGAGATCAAACCAGCGATGAGGATGATGCAACGGAAGGAATTGGTAAGAGGAGAAGGAGAAAAATGGGGCAAGTTTTGCTGGGATTGGCAGAGAGAGAGAGGAGAAATAGAGGGGAAGAGGTTGTTGTTGGTTTTTTGTTTTTGTTGAAGGCGCCAGTGGCTTCTATTCGCGGGAAATTCGTATTGAGTTATATGAACGTTAGCTTACGCACTGGACAGATCAGCATTTCACACGTGCTTCCTGCGTGATTACAACCGATTTACAGTTATCTTCCTTATCATCTGTCTATTTACTGATAGCAACCAAAACAAGATTAATAATACAATGTCTTTAAATTAGAGAAAATTTAATAATTATATCATTATATTGGACTTAAAGCTAAAGTTAAGTCATATATACATAAAAGATGGTGCTTAATTGTGCCTAGGGACATGCAACATATCACTATCGGATTGTTGTAGCAGTAGAATGTAGGGCTGAAAACCGAACCGACGGTTCGGTTTTTCACCTAAACTGTGAACCGAACCGACTTAGGTTGGTTTTAAAATTTTCAAATCGAAACCGAACCGACCATTAACAAAACCGATCCGAAACCGAACCGATTCTAATTTATGCAAACCGTAACCGAACCGAACCGACTAAAATCGAATTAAAACCGAAATAAAACCGAACCAACCGACTATTTTAAACATATTGTATTATTTATATATATTATTTATTATATATATTCGGTCGGTTCGGTTTGGTCGGTTAAAATCACATAGAAACCGAAAACCGAACCGACTACTTCGGTTTTGAATTTTTTAAAACCGAAACCGATCCGAACCGAATTTAAACCGAACCAATCGATTCGGTTTATATCGATTCGGTCGGTTTAATCGGTTTGATCGATTTTTTGTTCAGCCCTAGTAGAATGTATAACCATTTGAGGTTGAACTATAGGTTTGCCGTAATGGTAAAATCACCATGAAAGCTAAAATAAAGATAATCATACGACTACTTGGAAGTTACTTTGCTCGCCAGAGTAAATTTCTCGGGAAACTGAATGTGAGTTTTATTTTTTTCATTTTTTTATTTTTTTTATTTTTTTTAAAGTTGCCCGGAGACACCCAACAATACAAGCTATGTAAAATTTTGTTTACATCCAAAGTCAATAACAACATATGATGTAGTTGATTTCTGCTCTCCTTCCTCGCTACTTACCCAAACTTGCACATGTAGCAAGCGTGAGCCAATGACCACTGTGTGGTGGCCGATGACACTCTGATGCTTAAGTTAAATAAGGCTCAGGAGAGACTTAAAACTGTAAATTGGGTTATATTACGTACTTCTAGTTCATCGAACTTATCTCCCTTTTATAGTAAAGGAATCTTCGTTCGGTTAGGCATTTGGTGGCATAATTTAAGGAAAGTGATTTTGTTGTGTAGATCCTTTCCTGATTGGGAGCTGTCCATGTGAGATAATTTCCCTATGCGACTCGTGCTCCTAGATCTGCGGGAGAGGTTTTCATTTTTTAGTGTTATCCATGCAAGGAAGTATCACTGTCCGATTTATACTCTAATATATGTTTCCTAGTTGGATCCAATGTGTTGCTGGCATGCTTGTCTTGGGTAGATCTCTTAGATACTTGCCTTTGATGTCTTACGAGTATTGGGCCTGACCGCGTGACGTGTGGGCTTACTGGCTCATTGCAACTTGGATCCGACTGTCTGGATTCTGTCAATGATGGGCTTGCTACTGTTTGGGCCTCGCTGGATTGAGCGTGCAATCATACCTGCAACGTTCTGTTGATGAGATTATCATGACATGTGTATGGTGTTGATCAGATGATGGTTTGATGTATCATCAACATATAATCGAATTCATTAACCAAATCGACAATTGTAGGTTGATTCTTAATGTTAACAAACTCACTATCAAACAAAATCGATAAGTTGTTTTCAAGGATAATAAAAAAAAGTTTATGTGTATTAGTCTACTTTCAGTGTTAACAGGTTTAGGTTTTTACCGAGAGTGGAAATCAATAAACACTTGTAGTTTAGACTGGTGTAGTCAAAGTCATCTAAAGCCACCGCTTAAAGCCAAAAGCCAAAAACCAAGTCATGACATCTCGTTTCGCTTTGGTTAAAGCCCGACCACTACCGTGAAGCCATTGATTGGAATTATGGTGTTGTAGTAAATGGTAACAAATATCATAACATAGAAAGCAATATGAACACTTACATTAACTTGAGTTAAGAACTCTAGATCTAGTAGAAAAGTATAATGAATATATTTAGAAGCTTAGATATAAGAAAAAGGCATATATTTATACTTTTTATATAATATTAAAATCATTTTTAGGGTTGTTTTACTTGCGTAAAGTCATCGCTTCGCTTTTCGCTTAAAGCCAAGCCATGGAAAATTGCTTTACCTTAGCTTCACGCTTTGACTACCTTGGTTTAGACTAAACATTTCAATCAATATATACTGATTTTTTTGATAAAATACCATATCAGATTCTATTTGTTCTCAACATTTTTTATGCATCCAAATTTGACCTACAAAATAAGATTAGATTGCCACAGACCACTTGTTTGGTGGCCGAAGGCACTTCGATGCTTAAGTCAGTAAACTGTGGGAGAGAATGCATTTGGACATAGTGTAGTTATGTTATGTTTTCATACCATTAATGAAATTGTCCCTTCTCATACCTTTTCCTTTATCTTATATAATGAGTGCATTTATTTATGTGCATGACTTAAGTTCGAATGGCGCAATGGATGAGGACGTTTATTATAATGGTTTCCTCCTTCATTGAGATGTGTCCTTGGGAGAGTGATTCCCGCCATGACTTATCTCTTTCGTAACAGTCTTCTCATAATTGAGATATGTCATTGGGGAGTGATTCTCGCCATGACTTATATTTTTTTGTAACAACCCTCTCTTAATTGAGATGCGTCATTGGGGGACTGATTACCGCAATGACTTATTTTATTCGTAACAATCATCTTTAGTTATGATGGTTTGCGCCATGTGTATGGCCACAATTGGGTAACAATTTGATGAATCATTAGCTACTCCACCGCTAGTTAGTGGGCTAGCTTGCGTGGCCACTGACTTATCAATTGTGGGAGCCTGAACAGCGGCATGATGGTTTTTTCTGGTCATAATGTGAAGTCAGTTTGCGGGTCATCAGGGTCGGACTGCATGAGTTCGAACCTGATGAAATCATCGGAGTCGGACTACATGAGTTCAGACCAGGTGAAGATTTTTGTATAAATCATGGTAGTCGAACTTCGTGAGTTCGGACCAGATGTCGCTTGTGTGACGAGTCATCGTAGTTAGTTGTGTAAGTCTGTTACTAGATGAAATCATCTGACAAATCATCGTAGTTAGCTGCATGAGTTCGTACCAAATGAAGTCTGATAATTATGTTGTTGACTGGGTTCGAACCCGTGACTTGAGGTTCCCTAAGTAACACTTCTAACAACTCAGCTGGTGTACCATTGACAAAATACTTAGTTCTGCATTATTGTATGATTATATCCACATGTACCTAGATCACCTGTCTAACTCACGATACAAGTTTAATCATTTAAAAAATGAAATAGAAAATTGGAATCTGAAAAATTGTCAAGTAAGAAATATAAACTAATTCAGTTTTAACAGTTTTCATATTGTCCATTTGAATAAGATCCACAAGGCAAATGGATTCAAAATTAGCTTATCATTTATGAAATACTTCGCCAAGAAACATACTCGTGTTACCAATGATATTGGAAACAACTTTGAACAATCGTAACATGTCTGGTTATGGTCAACCACAATGTTTATGACAGCTAATGCGACAAAAACATATCCAAGCACATGCTCCCATCTTGTTGCTAAGTTGTGATCAAACATAGGCTTTTCATTTTTTAAGGGAAACTGTCATTTCTCACGGACGATGCCAAATTTATGTATCCAAATCTGTCCTCTTAGAGATCTGACCTACAAAACAAGTTTAGATTGCCAAAGACCACCTGTTTGGTGAAGGCACTCCGATGCTTAAGTCAGTAAACTGTGGGGGAGACAATGAATTTGGACAGAGTGTAGTTGTGTTATCGGCCTTTAGTTTACAACATTACATCTTCCTCAGATCCATGTCTGACTTTAGCATCGGAGTGTCATCGGCCACCACAACGGTGGTCCGTGGCTCGCGTGCATTACTTGTGCATGACTAGGTCAAAGCAGGGAGCGGAAAACGACTGCATTAGTTTGGCGTCGTCTGTGGGAACGACAAAGATCTTAGCCTTTTACTAACACCATCTCCATTTGAAATACAGAGAGAAGGTGACCACGAGATCACGCAACAACGGAGAACAAGGGGACAACAGCAACAACAAACCCCAACAACGCTCTGGCTGGCGCTGTATCGCCACTTTTAACAGTTCCAGTTATGCACGGGCAAAAGATTCATGCCCCGCGCCGACAACAGCAACAACAAACCCCAAGATAAATATGTTGTCATCTCAAATACAGCAGATCGCCAAAGCGGTGGAGGCTCTCGCCCGACAAAACCCTCCATCTGCTAATAGAGACTAGAAAAAGCACATGCCTCCATCTCCGGAGGACGTTAGAGAGCAAACACAAGAGAGTCAAGCCCCCCGTTAGTTCCCATTGAACTAGACGAGGATGCTCGGTTAATGTAGAGCCAACCACCAGGGCAGAGAGGCTCGGCCCTCAGAACCCCCTCCGTAGAGGGGCACATGACCCAGACGTGTTGTACCGTCTCTCTGTCCCACCATTTGTGGATTGTATTATGAATGAGGCTCTTCTAAAGAAGTTCATTCCTCCGAAGCTCGACTTCTACAACGGAACTACCGACCCATTCGACCACATGCACCGTTAATAGCATGTAATGACCCTCAAAGAAGGATCTGAGACGATGATGTGCATGACTTTTCCCACTAACTTGAAGAAATCAGCACTAACATGGTTCCACAGCCTACCGCCGAGATCGATCGACTATTTCAAGACGCTGACAAAGGAGTTCCTGACGCGATTCGTCGGGAGTCGGTGTTTTCGAAAATGCCCACGTTACATATTCTCTCTAAGGCAGAGATCCAATAGGACGCTCAGAGAGTATGTCACGCACTTCAACAATGAGCTGACACTCATTCGCGGTTGCAGCAACGACACAGCCGTGACAACTTTCACGGCGAGCCTAAAGGAGGGAAAGTTCTACGAATACCTCACCTTGAAACCCCCTTTAAACATGATGGAACTCCTCAAGAGCGCCCAGAAGTACATTACCTTAGAGGAATTGAAGACCATTAATAGGGAAACCAAAAGTGAGAAAAAACTCTCCGCACTGAATGACAAGAATAAGGGAAAGAGACGCGGAGATGAAGAAATGAGCAAAAGGAAGCGTAGTGACAACAGGTCAGCCCCTAGCCGGTCCAGGCCAAAGAAAACATCCAACTTCGTTGGATCCAAAGCTGTGACACCCCTCAATTCTAGCTTGTCGAACGTACTAAACTCTATGAAAAACTTGGAAGATCTGAAGTGGCTCCCAAAACAGCACGGAGACCCCTCCAAGTGTGACAACAACAAATATTGCTCGTACCACAAGGAGGGCGGTCACGATACCAACGACGGCAAGAGTCTGCGGTATGAGATTGAATACTGGATCCGCAGGGGCAAGCTAAAAGAATTTCTAAACTCTAAGAAGCGACCAGAACAATCCAGGGACCGGGGGGAGTCAGTCAAAGAAATAGAGAAGGAGACTCCGAGCATAATCTATGTCCTTCATGGATTTGGACCGAATGAAGATCAGTCGCACAGGTCCCGCAAGCGAACTCTACTAGAGATGCAGACACAACCCGCGGACTAAGACAGTCGCATTTTCTATTCAAGGATTCAAAGTCTCATTCCCACCTTGACCTTTACGGATAAGGACCTCGAAAGATTCTGAGCGCCGCACAATGACATCCTAGTCATCTCGGTCTCCATTGCAAGGTGGGAGGTAAAAAGAGCTTTGGTTGACACATGGAGCTCACTCAACGTTATGTTCTACAATGTTTTCCACAGTATGAACCTCAAAAAGGAAAACCTGACGTCTTCAGACTACCTACTGATTGGATTTAATGGAGAAAAATATTTCTCGATCGGGAAAAATAAGGTTAACATAATGGCAGGAGAATCAAAACTGAGAAAGGTCTTGTTTCTAGACTTCATGGTAACGCACCATCTACCTACAATCTTATTTTGGGAAAACCACGACACCACCAGATCGATGGAAGCAGTAGTATCCACCATTTACCAGTACATTAAGTACACCGCTAACCACTCTAAAGGAACGATACGTGGAGATCAACCTATGGCACGAGGTTTCCATTACGCTGCACTGAAACAGATAGAATGTTCCCATATCCAACCGAGTCATGCGGAGCAATTTGAACTAGAGCCAGGCCAAGTGACTGCAGAAGCATCACCGTCAAGCGACACATGAGCAATATGCTCTTCAACACGACGGAACGGAGAGATCAAGGCAAGCAGGGATACAACCCCCTGACATTCCGTAGACGCGCAGATTAACACCCTTACAAGGTTTACTCTCCAGTAACCTTTGTAAACGTCGACGAAGCTCAATGGTCTGTTAAGAATACCAACGATCCACAAGGGCCGTCCAAATTTACTTCAGGGCCAGGATCAATTTCTTTCCGTCAAAAGTCAATTTATGTTAGTTGTTTATTTCCCTTTCCATCGTCAGTATAGAGTTTTAGTTCTTAAAGACTTATGTGATTAGCAATCATTTAAGAAATAAAGAAATAATTACGAAGACAAACTCTATTGATTACTGGAAAAATGTAACAACAAGTGCTTAGAGGCATCTACAAAATACTACATACTACAAGCATCTGAATCCGTTACAACATGGAGTAAAGATAGACAAGCCAACTATGTGAGGAGATCAGAGGAAACCAAAGGTATTCGAAATAGACCTTGTGAGCTCTCTGGTGCAAGCTACATGCAAGCAACAACAAAAATATCCAAATGAACGTCGCTCAACCCCTTCCTAAGATCAAGGACAAAGTGGTAGAGGGGGCTGAAAGCACAAAGCAGCCAATTGCTCTATCGAATCACCCCGAAAAAGTGACCCGCCAACAGCGATACAGACCTTACAATGGACTGTTGACTTCCTCAAAAGGCATCCTACCAACTTGCAGACTTCCTCAAACGACTTTCAGCCCCCTGAAGGAGGTGGAAGAATGCAGATGAGGATGGTCGCAAGCGATGAAGCAGCCACGGTCTCACAATGCTGTGAAGCGAGGAAACTTTTCACATGCACTGTACCCGGGGTGACTGAGAGATACAACCCCCGAAAGCATCACATGTTGGCTAACTGCGTACATGCGGACGCAACGGCACAAGGTAACACCAAGGCTTCTCCCTTGGGAGGAAATACGTACTACTTTTCCGCAATATGAGAAGAAATTACGAGATCTCGGCAGATCAACTACGTGCCCACCCATAACAGGTGACCACACATAACAACGATTATCATCGTGCCCAATCAGTGTAAATGTCAAAACATTCGAAGACTCCTATGAAGAAGATCTCCCTTCAGTCTTTGAAAAACCCAAAGCATTTTCTTCAAGCAAGAGCATTATAGGAGATACGCTCTGCAGAAGATAATGCCAACAACGATTGAAAACACCATTATATAGACATGATGGTTCACCAAACAGGCGCTTCAGCATTAAAGGTCAACATTGAATACCGTATGGGAAACGAGGAGACGACGGTTCCCAAGGAAACTGCGCAGATCACGTTCGTCCAATTAATGGTGTTGCACGCAACCCCATCAATTGAGGGGGAGTAATCGATACTCAACCGTCTCGCAGCCTGTGCCTTATACGTGCCATCGCGCGATCTACGTCGTACATGTATCACAATCATATAGGAAACCCTAGCCCTTCCTCTATGAGCCCATGGGCTTGACCTACTATTCAAACAATATTCCACCACATGCCTGGCGCGAGCACTAGAAATCCTGATCAATTCTGACACACGGATTGTACCTACAGATCACTAGTTGGTTTAAGGTAATTTTGTCCACACAATGCACTATGCTGGTGGATGTACGTTCGCATGCCCTCTAGCAGGCGGAACCTCTCTCCAACCAAGCAAGCTTAGTCAGCCAAGGTTGATGACGATGGCTTTTGGTTCATCCCGACACATGGTCCACCTAGCGCGGATCTCGTTGGTTTAGAAAGTGGGAGTCTAATCAGCGTTATCACGCCTGGTGATGATGACTCGCCAGGGATCATCACCCCCTTCACGGTCAATGATCGTCAAACCCGATCAGGTAAGCCTAGCTAGTGACGGCTAGCAACGAAAGCTTCTAATCAAACCCCATACTTGTAGTCCCCACTACGCTGGCGTAGATGATTTGGAAAGTGGGAGCCTAGTCTGTCTCGAACTGATTTCGATGGCTCGCCGCGGCACCACTGCTTTTTAGCATGGCTGCCGAATTACCAACCCTGGACTTGTAGCCCTCACTGCGAGGGTGTAGATAGTTTAGAAGGTGGGAGCCTAGTCAGTCCTGAACTGATTTCGAAGGCTTGCCACAGGACTATTGCTTTTCAGTATGGCCACCAAAAACCCCCAAATTTGTAGCTTGATGCTTACAAGTGTAGATGATTTGGAAGGTGGAAGCTTAGTCAATCACGAACTGATTCTGATGGCTTGCCACGGGGCCACTGCTTTTCAGCCTGGTCACCAAACCCAATAATCTCGAATTTGTAGCCTCTACCGCGCAGGTATAGATGGTTCGAAACTAGTCAGTCCTTGACTGATGTCGATAGCTCACCACGGGACCACTGCTCTTTAGCATGGTCACTAAATCCTTATTACCCAAACCTACAATCCACTTTGTTCGGACATAGATGGTTTGAAATGTGGGAGCCCCAAGCAGCTCGCCACGCGACCATCGCTCTCCTTCAAAACAACGGCCGCAAAGATAAATCCCAGCTCAGTCACTCTGAGCCTCCAACAACTTACCTTAAGGACAAGACATAGCTCGGGTAACACAACCCTCGGCTAAACAGTCCACGACATGCCCACTATCGGACATGACTATGCAACAGTGACTCTGAGTCATTCACAATGCAAACGGTCAAGTTCTCAGCAGCAAACATACCATTCGACTTCCTATCAATCCAACCAGCCTATGCCAAAGTAAGACAACAAGGCGAAACAGAAAACCACAATAGGGACAACGAATACAAAACAAGTATAGAACGCAGTCAAAATAAAATTGTTTTCATTAACAGACAAAGCAAAATGGGTACAAGCACACAAAGTTTACTCCCGATCAAGAAAAGGTAAAGAAACAAAAGAACTAAGCTTAATGGAGGAAGGGGCAGGGGTCGCGTCCATATGCACCACGGCCTAAGCATCAAGATTCGAACCGCCATCTTCGTCCGAAGTCGCAAACACAACGAACAAGTCTACAAATGATATCTTCTTATATCGGCCAAAATCCTATTCTGGATGTTCCTCCTTCATCAGCGCTAGCAGCTCCAACCTGCCGTGTATGACTTAGCGGAAGTCGCACTTGCCTTGTTCCTACATAAGCTCTTCTTCTCATACCTTCACGTCAGCAAGTTCAAGCTCCAACTTGCCAGTCCACGCATCAACCTGAGACTGCTTTGTAGCAAAACTGCTATTCACAGCACTGAGCTCGTGCATCTCTAATTCGAGCTTGTCCTTGACCTTCCTTGCCTCCCAAGCATTGAACTCCGCATCAGAATCTAATTGTTGCTTCTGAGCAGCCCATTCAGCCTCATTCAAAACATTTTCTTCAACGAGAAACCGCAATATAGAACGTGCTCAGTCACTACTTCATGTGTGACCTCCATGTCTTGGCAGGCCCGGTCCAACTCCTATTTGAATCTGTCCCTCGCAGACACTGCTTCTGCTAGATCACGCTCAAGGGCTTCCAGATGAACCCTTTGAGTTTCAGCAACCACAGCTGATTGCTCCGACCTCTTCTCTTCAGCCTGCTTCCTCAGCCGCTCAATTTCATAAAGCGCGTCGAATACAACGCTTACATGTGCGAGAAGATACGCTCCATGGTGTACACCCTCTCACGAGCAGCATCGAATTTTGTTCCAGCAACGCCCACATGACTCAAGTGAGACATACCCAACATAAGGTACTTTAACCATACGCCTTTCTAGCGTATCATCCTCAATTTTTGGAGTGTAATCCATCAGTCAGCTATAACGCCTACTTATATGCTTCCTCGAAGCATACTCCACGTCAACCTCCAGATGCCAGACCTGGGTGCTCATCTTTATTAAGTCTGGTACAAAAAGGTTGATCCACGCATCTGGATGAAGCTCCCCCGGATCAGGAATTACATTGGCGCCACCCTTTGAAGTCATTACTGTTCCCAGGCTCTCTTCCGCAACTTTTCCCTTGTCACAAACATCCGACCCTTTAGTGCGAGATGACTTAAAATGATCTAGAGGAAGTGATTTATCCAAAGGACCCACCACGACCACTATCAGATAGCACACCAGCAGGACGATCAGGCTCTAGAACCTCAGGCAGATCTTCACGGGAACCTTCTACCAAAATAGTCCCGCGTGAATCGACACCGGCAGAGGCCTCCATTGCAACTCTCATCAACCGCTCACTCAAAGCTTTTGCCTATGCAGCACTGAGATTCGACATGTCATTGAACCCAGCAAGTCTTTTTCCTAGACAGATACATCGGCCTCCACCCTGACAGGTCGATTGGACTCGCTCTCTTCACTCACTGAAAACAACCCATTCTGATGCAAAACCTCTTCGAACTCACTAAGGAGGCAAAAATCTTAGACAACTCCTCCGCGTCGGACAACACATGAGTTTTGGCCTCAGCGACCTTCCTCTTCTTAGAAGAGGCCTCATCTTCGATCTTAACTCGTGATGTTCGGTAAATAGTGGGAGCCACATGCCAATTGTCCTACAATCCATTACGAACGAAGTTGGGAACGCATATAACATCTACCACATTCCTTATTGACAAGCCACGAAAAGTCTCCATAGTGTTTTGCTCCTCTAGTGTAAGAGGAGTAGTGGGAAACTAACATGTGAATAAGCACGAGCAACGATTTGCATGCAATCAAGCACGGCAAAACCAGAAGAAAAATTGTACTTACGAAGTGGTCTGAACTCCTGCTCGAGCGGACAGCCTTTGAATTGGAGTACTTTAAATCCACGGAGGCCAAGAAGCAATACTTATTTTTAGGGGTGGGCATGAGACGGGATGGACCTCATCCCTACCCCATCCCGTTCTTTCGGGATCAGAACGGGATAGACCTCATCCCGTCTTCATCCCATCCCAAACGGATTCGGAACGGGATGGGATGAGCAGGTACTAGGTACTAAAAATGAACCTAATTTGCTACAACTGAGCCAAACTTGGCAATGCAGGATGATTCACATGGCTAGGACCTAAGAGTTTAATAGTTAGTTGTGTGAAATTATTTCGAGTTTAAGAATTGCATGGAAATTTTTTTAGGTTTATCTACTTTCATGAAAACTTGCATGAAAACTAGTTTCATGTTATAATATATGTAGCTATTTAGGTTTCCATATCATTTCAAACAAATTCTAATATTCTTAGTGATGCAGTCTAGTTCCGCTCCCTGCTTTGACCTAGTCCTGCTGACCTGCACAAGTAATGCACATGAGCCACATACCACCGTGGGGTGGCCAATGACACTCCGATGTTAAAGTCAGACAGGGCTCTGAGGAAGGTGTAATGTTGTAACAGGGAATTTGTAGTGTACCTTAGCTTACCAACCTTATGTCTTATTTATAGTGCAAGGAGTCCTGGTTCTACCAGGCCATCGTCGGCATAGTTTAGAAAGGAGATCTTTGTGGAAATCCGTACCCAATTAGGAGTCGTGTTGTAGTAGGAAATTCCATGTTAGCTCTGCGCTCCTAGATACGCAAGAGATCCGTAGAAGGGAGTTTTCCTGTGTGGAAAATACTCTGGCGTTTGCTTCCTAGTTAGAAGTAGAGAACAACTGTAGTTGCCCGTCTAAAGCTGATCCTCGAGATGCTTGCCTGAAGAGGGCTTACGGGTATTGAGGATAGTTGTGAGATGTGTGGGCCTAGCATGTTGTGAGAGTTCGGGTTCGCCTGACAAACTGCAATTGGGCGGGCTTGAATCGCTTGGGCCGGATCAGTGTTGGGCTGATGCTTGAGTCTGTAATTCCTCAAGATCATCATGACACATGTATGTCTCTGAAGTGTGACCGTTTTTATGTATCATCAGCTACTCCCCTGAGTTAGTGGGGTGTTAAGTAGATCCACTGACTCTTTGAAAAGACCATTGTACCATCATGATGATTGGACTCGAAGCGTTGGTTTCGAGTGGCGCATGACATTTAATGGGTGCGTGACTGCTTGAGGAGGGAAAATTCGATTTGCCTACCTTATAAATATTTACTACTTTGAGGAAGATTTTCCCATTGTTATCTGCGCTATATTTTAGAACCATAGTACTTGTTTTCCTTTTCAATGGCTGACAACGTTAAACTTCCTTCCAAGGATCCTTTATCCCTTGCCTGCATGAATTTCTTTGATGGTAGCTTGGTTGACAAAACTGGGTTGATCAAGCTCCGTAATTTGTACTGTATCCCTGGATATTTGCAAACTATTCTTGCTTTTGGAATTTTAGGTTCGACTGCGCCTCTTCATGGATTTATAGGCTTGAACTGAGGTATGTTCGAGTCCGGGCTCCAATTTTTGGTGTCGGATGACGTTTGGCGCTTTTTTACCCATTTTCGCATGCCTCCCGCTCAAATGGCACCGAGCGGGTTCAAGATATTGCTCGCAATTCTCCTGAGGGCTCATGACGCAGCTTGACTTTTCCAGTGATTTATCACTTGACCAATGCACGGGTGGATTCCATAGGTATCTGTATGCTGACTTGTCCTTGTCTGCGACTGACGACGACAGCGCCGAATCTTGGGAAAAGCAATGGTTCTTGGCTTCGGCAGATTTTGGTTACTTCAGGCTTGGGAGTTGCAGAGTGTCTCGATACTTTCAATTTGACCTCGATGAGTCACTTGGTTGTTGGTGCATGCATATCTTTGTGTGTTCCTTCTGCGACACGGGTTTTGACGTTGTTTCTTTGTTTCGGGGAAGTTTGTTATTTTGTCTCTTAGCGAGGAAAAGATGCAGATAGAGTTTGTGAGGGCTCAGCTGAGGGCTACCGAGTCTGATTTGACGTCGTGGACGAGTTATAGTCTCATGAGGGTTTTCAGAAATGTTACCCACAAACATTATGACTCAATAAATTTCCAAAGGATGGTAACTTGATCTATTATCCTCAGAGAAATAATCTAATTGCCAAAATTTTCAAAAAACAATTAACATTGTCAGAATAATATATCAACGAGTCTAACAACGATTTAATAGTACCCAATGGTTAAATAAATTTCATCATTTATTCCCAACTCGAAGTGTGTGTGTGCATAGACTTATCAACATAACTTTCTTTTTTTCTCAGTAATTATACAACTAGCTAGATAACCTTTGGATAATATGCTTCGACTACAAATCTCTCTTGTCACTCAGAAATGAATCACTCATAGATTGGTTAGTTATCACTCAGTTTATATGTAAGAAAGAGAATAAATTATGGAAACACAAATATCTCACATATAATAATGAAAAATGGAATTTTAAAAGAATGAAAGAAATATGATCTCATGGACAGGAATATCAATTACTTTGAGAATGTTGAATCATACGTCATAGTTCTTGCCTATTTAATCTCCACATCTATGAACCAGACATTTACTTAAGATCAATTAGGTCTTTATTAGGTTGTAATGAGGCTAAGATTTTCGCTAACAATAATGGAAAAGGATAAGAGAAAGTTCTTTGAGAATGGGTACACCCTTTAATAAGCACGTTGGGCTCTGAAGAATAAACCAATGTTGTATACCATTAATTTTTCTTCCTTTGAAATTCTTCATATTTTTTTTTCAAAGCATCAATCTTTTTTTTTTTTTTTTTGCATGCTTTCCCCTTCTGCACAATAAAACATTTCAGTCCCGAGGATTCATGGAATATTTAGTTTCAGCTCTTTTTATTTGCTCATTCCAAAAATATATCAACCATACACATTCTCAGAGACATTGGGTAAGGATAAAAATAGTATGAGATATGACTCCCTAACTGGAGTAGGTAATGGAGATGGGGTTAGCAAAGAAAAAGTTTATTTAAAGGCTCAAAGGGCTGCAAGCGGATATTTATTATTAGGTAGGCTAAAAAGCTAAATAACGGTTCAAAGAAAAAA
Source organism: Berberis vulgaris (assembly GCA_963556465.1). Classification (NCBI taxonomy): domain Eukaryota; kingdom Viridiplantae; phylum Streptophyta; class Magnoliopsida; order Ranunculales; family Berberidaceae; genus Berberis; species Berberis vulgaris. The sequence continues at coordinate 16,853,476 of OY747133.1, forward strand.
ATTGTCTATATCACTTCTTAAGCTCTAGTCGGTATTAGAACATCTCAACTAAATAAATCAAGAAGTTCTAGTGTAATAATTCAATTTTAACGACATTCTCAAAGTAATCAATATAAGAAACAATAATAATGAGATCATCAACGAGATAATGCAGATTCAAGAAAAGTCAAAGTTTATTTAATAACCCTCAAGAAAAATAGAATGTCTTGAAACTCACAAGGGTTAAGTCTCCACTATTATTCTAAGGTTTTCTAATTAATATCTTACTGATTAACATCAAGTTATGCTAACTTGGCTTATAGTACAAGAGTGATCGAGTCGAAAAAAATATCATGAAATATATTTAACTTAAAGATAATATCAAACCATATGTTTTCCTATTGATATATTAAAGTGACAAGTGTAAGCATGTATTCTTCAAATTTAAAAGCATACTTGAAAGCACATCCTCTTCATTGGAAAGAAACTTAGATTTTGAATGCATTTTCAAATCGAAAAATTTTCCACACATTCATAATTAACTATGTATTCAATGGAGATTGAGTAGAATACAATAGTCAATTGTGAAATACATTTCAGTTCAAAAAAATTTGAAGAATGTAGAAAAACTCATAAACCTCACCCTCAAACCTAAACCAAACATTGTCCTCAATGTATAAAATGATGATCATGACAAATGCAGGAAAAAAGAAAAGATGAGAGTTAGAGGGATATTACCATGGGAAGTTCTTACCAATTTCGACGAAATCGTCCACCAATGAACATTCAACAACATAAAAACTGTGGACTCATCAAAATAAATTGATAAAAACAATATAGGACACAAAAGAGTATACAAATGAAAAAAAATAAAAATTACATGTATCAGTTGTAGGTCAAAATTGTTACGGAGCTAACGAGTATGAGTGAAATGCAACTAGAAAGAACTCGAAAATCAATCCAGACTAACCATAATGACACAACTGAAGCAAGGCTGCCTCCTAGAAGCGCTTGGTTTAATGTCGTCAGCCCGACATATATTCTTCCTCATAAATGATGTACCATGAAATGACGAAAGAACATAGCAAACACTCCCCCAAACCTAAACACTTAGTCCACGATCTTGACTAGATCATATAGCAACAACCTAAAAAGTTGAGGACCCGTCCAACAAATAGTAGCAACCACATGTGACACAACGTATACTAACACATCCCAAAAGCTACGAAGGCGCCACGCAAAATCATAGAGCAAATGCAAATGAACTCGCATTCTTAGAAAATCTGTGGGAACCTTGAGCAGAAAGGGGTCACAAACAATGATATCCAATAAATGACTCATACCTACTCCTAAAAAGGGACATCCTAAGTTAGGTTGCAAATCAAAAGATTGAATATGTATCACAATAGGGTGGTCAAAACTAAAATCATCTCTTACAAACAATGGATCCACATAGGTAGCATCAGTCAATATGAAAGGGATGGAAAGAGGTATGTCTATAGATATATCGGGTGGTACGGGCTCATCATAACAAAATGAACCACACCAAGATGATGAGTTAGACAACGCAACAACACCCCCAAACCTAGAATTAGCACTACCTATGGCATTTAGTCTCTCATTAGATGCGTCTTCTGATAACGACTTGACTATTTCTTGAATTATGGGGTCATTCGTATCGTGAAAATAGTCGATGCTTGACTCCAAAGAACATTGAGAATTAGACTTCACGCAAGAGTCACTAGGAAGGCATATGTCGAGTGGGTCATTATGAAAATGTGGGGAAGGGAATGGGTCATGAAGCAAAGTAGTTTCGATCACATTATCCTAAAAAGCATCATCTGACTCGGGTTCCGATGTGCTACCAGTTATGAATTGACCCTCTGAATTTTGAACAGAGTGACTAGGAAATCTTCCTAACTTACTTTCAGATAATACCTCAGTAATATGATCCACAACTATCTCAAGTCTATTGATGGCTTGAGATTGGTGTTGAATCATGGCTTTTAACTCTAACATAGCCTGAGAATCATGTTCAAGCAGTCATTTTGTGCACTGCATAAAACGGTTAATCGTTTCCTCTAAACTTGATGTGTTGGATGGAGGAGCTTGGTTAAATTGAGGCATAACATGATGAGGGTATTGAGGAGCCTGAGAGAAACTATGTCCCCCTTGGTGTGAGTTATGAGCCCAGGAGAGATTTTGGATATTGGCAAAACCAGGGTTGTAATAGTTGGACTTTGAATTATAACCAAGTCGCCAATTAGTGTTAAAAGAATTGATTTTATCAGTGAAATATTCAGGATAATCATATTGCAAATCACAATCAGCTGTAGAATGACTACGACTCGAACATGCAACACAACCCTCAAATGAAACATTAGTGGGAGGTAGGGGTTGAGTCAAATTCATAAGTGCATCTAATTTCCGAGTCATCGTCATAAGAATTGTTTCAAGCTTCGAGATAGAAGGGGAGAAGTAATCCTTAAAGTCTTTTTCCTCAGCCATTTCCTTGGTCTCAAGAAATTTTTATTTATTAAATTTTTTTTTTAATTTTTTAAAATGCAAGCCTAACTGCTATATGAAGATGACCTAACTAAAAATAAAATAAAAACAACGAAACCCTAAATGATGCACAAACAAAATGAATGGCAGACGGCCCTAGAGCTTTTCTTTAATAATGCAGGGCTGAAATTCAATTCAATTTACCTAACCGTGGGAGAGGCATGGTAATTTCCTATCAATCCGCCACTACAGAATTGCTCTTACCTCTTTTTCCACTCTCTAGCTCAAAGTGAAATGCCAGTTCAAGAACTGTTCCCAGATGGGATATGTTCATTCACTCGACCACTTTAAGTTGTCAAACGTCCAAAGAGGGTTCCTATGAGCGTCACACCGGTCCTAGATAATTATCTTGCTACAAATTTTAAATAGTGAAGGCCTAGGTTCCTAACCCTAAAATAGATGGTGATTAACCTATCCGCGGGAGAGGGCATGGAAGTTTCAACTCAATCTGGCCACTATTCAAATTTGCATGCAATACTACTTAGAACAAGCTTGATCACACAGAAACCGTGTGCAGATGCGGTGGATAGAATTTACCTCCAGCGTGAACCTCTTTCAGGTTACTTGCGACACCGGGTAGAAGTCAATTTCTAAAAGTTTCCTCGCAAATCGCAATATTTCACTTTGTTCCCACTTGGGCTCTTAAGTGTGTGCCCGCCTGCAAAATAAATGCGAAAATAATTCAAACTCAAGCAACTAAAACAAATAAGAAAGTGATACGTAACACTGTTCCTAAAAAAGAAAATTAAACCTAATTTATAAACTAGCAAAAACAATCCTAGATTTCGATTGTTCCGCTACAATCCCTGGAAACGGCGCCAAAAACTTGATGGAGATTTTATTAACCTAAAGTACACGACTGTAATACTGCAAGTACACGACTGTCTAACTGGTAGACAGTGGCAAATACGGGTCGATCCCACGAGGATTAACGAGACAGTCGAATTCTAAGACTTATTTGAACTAATTTAGAGTTAGGGGTTACAACAGATGAAAATTAGTAAATTAAGAAAATGAAATTGACAACTAAACTTAAACTGATAAGATGATATAGAGGGGACCGAGACATCGAATCCACCACAAGTTCTTCGAGATTTGTGTAATCTAAATTATTGTTTTCAAGAATTAACATTACTAACATAAAGATTAATCTAAGTTCGCAATTGATTTCAGCAAAGGTATAAACCCCTAGCATTGCATGTTTTCTTACGGCACACACAATCACAGGTTTATTTTAACTAATTCTAAACCCCTAGCATTGCATGTCTTCTTACGGCATACACAATCACAGATTCAGATTAATTGATTAAAACAGGCTTTGAATATCAATAAAGGGTACTTCTACCTACCGACTAGTCTAGATAATTAATCCGGATATAATCGGTGAAACAAATTATTGAAACTCAGAAATCAACTGTGTTTAACGTTCAAGTATATGAAAAACAATAAATTAAGATACGACAAACTCTAGGAAACCCTGTGGTTTCATCTTTGCTTCTGCTCGGGGTCTAGAAGATCATGGTGGTGGTGGTCACAGCATCAATGGAGGTGGAATTCATCTATGTGGTGGCTCTTACAGAAATTGAGGGTGCTAATAATGAAACTGTTTGAAAAACAGTTGTTTCCCGCCAGAACAGTCGCGCGGTTGTCTCTGGTCTTTGTCTCCAGCGAGTCGCGCTCCTCGCGAGCTCCTTCATCTTCGCGAGCTTTTTCTTCCTCCGAACAGCTCTGGTACCTGCAAGAAGACAGAGAGAGGGTGAGGAAACCACGAGAGAGAGAAATACGCGAAGGAGGAAGAGGAACAAGGACGGTGAAATAGGGAGGCGCTCCCTGTTTCTGCTACTGCTTGCGAGCTTTGTTCCTCCGACGAGCTTCGATGCAAGAGAGAGAGAGGGCCGGGAGAAGGATGAACAGAGAGAGAAAGATCGAAGAGGGTGAGAATGGATGAGGGAGACAGGGTGGTGGAGCTCTGTCGTGCGGTGGAATTGGGCGGTGGCTGAGAAAGAGGGAAGCAGGAAGGAGGAGGTGGTGGCATCTGATGGTGGTGCTCGGCGGTGTGGATGTTGGACGGTGGCGAGGTGAAGAGATAGACACGAAAACAGGGGAAGAAGAGAGGAACAAGGGGGGTCGTGGGCAGTGTTGTTACGGTGGTTTGCAGCAGGGACAAGGGCGATGGTTGTGCGTGGTTGTGTTGACACAGGAGTTGATGATTTCTACGATGGACAGGGTGTGGCGTCTCCCTAGCGAGCGAGGAAGAGCGGGTGAGAGAGGAAGGCGAGGTGACGGCCGATGGTGGAGGACGAGGAGGAGGTGGTGATGGCGGGATGATCGCACTGGCGGTTCTCCTATCGAGCGAGGATTGCCGGCAGGGTGGATTGACGTGGTGGCTGAAAAAGAGAGGAGGGGAGAAGGAACGTGGAAGAAGATAGGAGAGCTTTTCTCCAAAATGGGGAGAGCTAAATAGGGTTCTCCTATTTTCTTGGGCTTGGGTTCTCCAAAAGGCGTTGGACTTGGGTTTTTAGGTTAGCATTTTGTGTTTGGGCTTAGGTTAAATTAGGTAGACCTAGGTTTATTTGGATTAGGTTTAGATATGTGACCATCTACTTTGTACCACCGCTATAATCAACCAATTGATAATTCATTAAATTGTCGCCTTAATGCGATTTCATCGTTCACGCTCAAATTCCTACAAATACATGAAAATGAAATAATTAGAATAAAATATACTAATCGCAACACCAACATATATAAATTAAGGGGTATATTATGTAATAATTAAGTGAATATCGGATGCCCTCTATCGGGCGAAAGGTTCTGACATTGTTGCGAACCACGAGGGCGAGGGGGCTACGACCCTCGTTAGATGCAGCAGTTGCTGATGTGAGGGCTCAGCAGAGGGCTACCGAGTCTGATTTGACGTCAACCCGTGCTAAACTGAGGTGGACCAGGGCTGAACTAGAGCGCCTGGATGCGGCTGTGAATAGGTGGTCGTCTAAACGAGAGGCTCAGGAAACTTAGAGGAAGTAGGTGGAGGCAGAATGGGGCTTTGTATTGTGGGTTGAGCTGTCGAGGGTTTTGAGTATTGAGTGTTTTAGGGTGCCGTTTGAGATGCCTTTAAGCTATGATCATCATGTGACAAAGTTCATTCTGGGAGTATGTGCTATCGTAATTCTGCTAGTGATTTGGACATTCCACGAAGTGTTTTATACATCACAAAAAAATCTATTTTTCCACTTATGACCCAATTCCATCTAATCGTAGCATCAGAGAAGGAATATTGCATCATATCTTAGCAACACTGCCTCTATCAATCAAGTTTTGCTCTTTATCTCACCAATGTACAGTCGTTTACTTCCTCTATTCAGTGACATAGTTAGTTAGAGTTCAAGCAACTATCAAGACTTTATTACTGCCTTCATATATTTACTTATGGCATATTAGTGATAACAACATGAATATAATTGTTAGTTCAGTGCTATGCAGCAGAATCCTACTTGGACCCTTAACTACCAATAGAGATTGACATCATCTTTTGTTTACATTCACCTCATGGTACACCTAAGCATATTTAGTTAGAGCTTTGCTACAGAGCGAGGGAGGGAGCGAGGGAAAGGGGGCGAGGGATGGGTGGTAACCACCCATCCTCCTCGAGATGAGCGCATCAAATTTGAGATGTGCGATGACGCTCATCTCGAGGCGAATGGGTGGCTTTCACCCATCCCTCGCTCCTTCCCTCGTTCCCTCCCTCGACCCCTAGAATTTTCCATTTAGTTATTCAGAAATTCTACGCAGCCCGTCCTCACAGCCTGCCCTATGGGACGGATCCTCCCAGGCACGTGCCTTTGGGAGGGCGTCTCGCACGTGGATCAAAACCCACTCTTCAGTCTGCTTCGAGAAACAATGGTGAGAAACTCTTCAGTCTGCTTCGAATCCTCTCCTCCTCAGTCTGCTTCGAATCCTTAGTAAAACCCTCCCAACCGAGAAATCCTCTCCTCCTCATCGACTGCTCCTCAACAATCCACGGCGAATTGACGCATCGATCAGCTCCTCCTCGACTGCTCCTCCTCATCGAGTCGACTGCTCCTCCATCACTGCTCCTCCTCCTCGCGCCTGCTCCTCCTCCTCCTCCTCACCCCACTCGAGAAGCAAACCTCATTCTCCCTCGTTCTCTTGGTTGTCTGTTCGAAACCTAAAAAAAAAAAAAAAAAAAAAGTTGAAGAATCTCAACTGAGGGAGAGGAGGCCTTGATCGATTTTAGAAGGAAACCTCTCTGTTCCATCTTCTCTCTTCCACGTTTCATTCTTTCTCCACCTCTCTGTTCCATCTGTATGAGCGAGTCTGTGAGAGTGGGTTGATGAGAGGAGCAAAAAAAAAAATTACGTCTTGGTGAGAGATTTCCACTGGTGTTTTTGGATTCTTCTTGGTGAGAGAGGTCAGACAAGTACACACAGACACAACATTTGTTCATTGATTCGTCTTCTTTTGCTTGTTTTTACAGAAAAAAACAGGGGAGTTTGGGTGAACCCATTTGTTGTTTTCTCCCTTTTGTGAAATATGAGTAAACAAGAGATCCCAGAGACTATCAGTGAACTGGGTTTTTCTTTTTTTCTCTCTTTGATTTGATCCTCTGTTGTTGCTTGTTTCGAAAAACACCCAGAGATTTTTCTTTTGGATTTCTTTGGGGGAAGAATAAAAAATCAAGCTTTTTTAAAAGGGTGGGGTAGCTGTATGAAGAACTAGTGGAACAATGAGAGATGACAACTTGAAGAAAAACAAGCTCTCATGGTCTAAGAGCCTTGTAAGGAAATGGTTCAATATCAAGACCAGGGCTGAGGACTTTCATGCAGATGAAGTTGTCTATGGAGGTCAGTGCTTTTGGTTTTAGAGATTTGGGATCTTTTCTTTTATGGAACATTTGATTCACGTTTGATTGGTTATCCAATCTTGGAAAGAAGAAAATGGGGTTTTTGTTTCTCGATTTCATGTTTGATGGGTTTTTGCAACTTATTGGCTCTTCCTTCATTTTAAAGGTTCAATCTTGTTTTGATTGGGTATTGGAATTGAAGATGTGGGGTAGATTTCATTCATTGTGGTTTAAATCACACAGTGGGTTTTGTGTTTTAGGTGATGATGGAGACTGGAGTAGATTCACAGAGATGGAAACACGCACAATCAGGAAAACCAAAACAGGTAATTTTCAAGCTAACAGTTTTAGTGCATTAGACTGTTAATTCATTGCCCCCTTCTTTGATTTTTGTCTCTCTAATCCATTTTTCTCTCTTGGGTTCACAGAGAGATTGAACAAGAGGAGTTCTAATCGGGTTCTCTCTCCGGATAGTGCCTTTCTCATTTGCCAACGTATTAGAACACGAAGCGAGAAGAGAACAAGAGGCGAGAAGATAGCACCCGGCAAGAACAAACGACGCTGAAGATGTAGTCGACCAATCAAATAATGCTCCTGAGGGTCCTTGGGCTTTTACAAGGGACATAATCAACAGTGTATTAGTGGTAGTTTTTTTGATTCTTGTAATTATATTTTTTAAGCTTTTGGATGGTATGTGAAACTGAATTATCTATTGTAATTATCTCTTGTTTAGAAACTGAATTGTATGTCAGTTTAGAAATTGCATGTTGTATTGGATTTGGATTCAGATACAATGAGAATGCTTTCCTCATTTCTTGCAAGTATATGCTCTATGTGCAAGTATATGCTCTATGATACAATGATTTTGTGAAGGTTGTTGCAGACTTTAATCGGTTTCCTCGACTGAATCAGGTCCATTTCTTGCCCTCTGTAGTCTTCAGTCCTTTGCGTAGATACAATTCATGAAGTTGAAACTCCCATGCTGTGACTCCTGGTACCTATTACAATGACTTAAATGCTGCTAAACAATGGGTGTTTATAGTATGCAAGGGAAACTGATTCTGTGATTTTCAGCAACTGTTTCCTGATCCCCTTTGACCACTCTAAACAATGGTCCCTTATTGATATTGAGCTTAAAACATACGACCACTCTGCTATGCCTGCCCTTGAAACGTGGAAATGTAATATACTGTATCGAGCTCCTCTCATTTTCAGCTTAGTAGCTGAAGCCTCGAGTGCTTTTATCATCAAAAACCAAGACATCTTCGAGCAACAGCGCACCATTTGAATCAGCGCACCAGGTTCTAGATCTGGAAAAATAACTAAACAACCAACTAATAAACAAGTGCAAGAATCGAGCTCTTAACCCATCCTGTAATTGTGCAAGACAATAACTACAGAAACTATGGTACTGACAATGAAGACCATTATAAATGAAGCAATTTTAGTTGTTCTACATCAACAAGCATCAAAACTGCTGAAATATAGCTGAAATATATGCAACACCATTAGCTTTGACAAAATTTTGGGAAGACCAATATAATCATAAAAACAGTTCTCCCATTAGCAAATAAAGATCTATAGGGTGAAACTCATTAAAACAAGTAATACCTAAATAAATTCATGACAATCAAACATTTCAAGTTTAACCATCTTTGGAACAAGCTGATACTGAAACCTAAGTTAAGAATAGTTTACTGACATGGTAATCCTAACACAAAACCTAAAAATTGGTAGTCCTAACACAAAACCTAAAAAGAAAACAGGCTTTAGCAGCACCAGCACCACATCATATTTTACTGCTGTTTAATTTCAGCCTTCTTCTTCTGCCACAACTGGAATGAATTGATATTGCCAACACTCCCTCAATCCTTGCATCACACAAACATATATACAAATCATCGCACTGCCAGAGCTAATCTAACTAGCCAGCCTTTTATTAACTGCAAACTATTTGTTGTATGCTGAGGGCCCTCTCCTTTCTAACTTACACTTGGTGCGACAAAAGTGTAAAGTGTCAATAAGCAGCAGCACCTGCACCAACAGCACCTGCAGACTTCTGGAGGTAGAAGCAGCAGCAGCACCTGCACCAACGTATATATGCACTTTAACAAACTAATAGAATTCTGAACATCAATATATTGAAAAGTTGCACAAATTCCATTATGCATTGTCTTTCCTTGAAAACTCACTCTCATTTTTCTAGGCAGCAATTTTACCAGGTGAACAAGGCAAACCGTTTCACTGGCAGAATAGCAGGTAAGTGTCTTAGATTATACAAATCGTACAAAGACCCATTAGCTCGATTTTATTGATGATTAGAAACTGTGTTTATGTCCCATGTATACCAAGTCCCATACAATCTTGTATAGTAAGTTTGTCGTACATAGGCTGCATTGTAAAATGGTGTCCTTTGATCTATATTGAGAAGCACTATGGCAACCAAACAGATAAATTGGCATTGGGTTATAAAGCAAATCTCAGAAACTTTTGATTGTGTTTTTTCTCCATTTGCACTGATTTTTTTTTTTTTTTCATGTTATATTCTAAATGAACGCACAATTAATATGCTAGATCCATGCCAAAATTTCCTATGGGGAACAGAGAAGAAAAATATTCATTGGGTTAGCTAGCAGACCATTTTCAAGCCAAAATATAGACCTTGGTATCAGAAAACTAACAGAGTTCAACAAGGCCCTCCTTGCTGAATGAATCTGGAGATTTGGCAAATGAGAAAGGCACTATCCGGAGAGAGAACCCGATTAGAACTCCTCTTGTTCAATCTCTCTGTGAACCCAAGAGAGAAAATTGGATTAGAGAGACAAAAATCAAAGAAGGAGGCAATGAATTAACAGTCTAATGCACTAAAACTGTTAGCTTGAAAATTACCTGTTTTGGTTTTCCTGATTGTGCGTGTTTCCATCTCTGTGAATCTACTCCAGTCTCCATCATCACCTAAAACAAAAAACCCACTGTGTGATTTAAACCACAATGAATGAAATCTACCCCACATCTTCAATTCCAATACCCAATCAAAACAAGATTGAACCTTTAAAATGAAGGAAGAGCCAATAAGTTGCAAAAACCCATCAAACATGAAATCGAGAAACAAAAACCCCATTTTCTTCTTTCCAAGATTGGATAACCAATCAAACATTAATCAAATGTTCCATAAAAGAAAAGATCCCAAATCTCTAAAACCAAAAGCACTGACCTCCATAGACAACTTCATCTGCATGAATGTCCTCAGCCCTGGTCTTGATATTGAGCCATTTCCTTACAAGGCTCTTAGACCATGAGAGCTTGTTTTTCTTCAAGTTGTCATCTCTCATTGTTCCACTAGTTCTTCATACAGCTGCCCCACCCTTTTAAAAAAGCTTGATTTTTTATTCTTCCCCCAAAGAAATCCAAAAGAAAAATCTCTGGGTGTTTTTCGAAACAAGCAACAACAGAGGATCAAATCAAAGAGAGGAAAAAAGAAAAACCCAGTTCACTGATAGTCTCTGGGATCTCTTGTTTACTCATATTTCACAAAAGGGAGAAAACAACAAATGGGTTCACCCAAACTCCCCTGTTTTTTTCTGTAAAAACAAGCAAAAGAAGACGAATCAATGAACAAATGTTGTGTCTGTGTGTACTTGTCTGACCTCTCTCACCAAGAAGAATCCAAAAACACCAGTGGAAATCTCTCACCAAGACGTAATTTTTTTTTTTGCTCCTCTCATCAACCCACTCTCACAGACTCGCTCATACAGATGGAACAGAGAGGTGGAGAAAGAATGAAACGTGGAAGAGAGAAGATGGAATAGAGAGGTTTCCTTCTAAAATCGATCAAGGCCTCCTCTCCCTCAGTTGAGATTCTTCAACTTTTTTTTTTTTTTTTTTAAAGGTTTCGAACAAACAACCAAGAGAATGAGGGAGAATGAGGTTTGCTTCTAAACTCGATCAAGGCCCAGCACGTCTCTTCCTTTCCTCAGATCGTCCTCTCCCTCAGATGAGTCGTCCTCCTCTCCCTCAGTTGAGATTCTTCAACTTTTTTTTTTTTTTTTAATTTAGGTTTCGAACAGACAACCAAGAGAACGAGGGAGAATGAGGTTTGCTTCTCGAGTGGGGTGAGGAGGAGGAGGAGGAGCAGGCGCGAGGAGGAGGAGCAGTCGACTCGATGAGGAGGAGCAGTCGAGGAGGAGCAGATCGATGCGTCAATTCGCCGTGGATTGTTGAGGAGCAGTCGATGAGGAGGAGAGGATTTCTCGGTTGGGAGGGTTTTACTAAGGATTCGAAGCAGACTGAGGAGGAGAGGATTCGAAGCAGACTGAAGAGTTTCTCACCATTGTTTCTCGAAGCAGACTGAAGAGTGGGTTTTGATCCACGTGCGAAACGCCCTCCCAAAGGCACGTGCCTGGGAGGGTCCGTCCCATAGGGCGGGCTGTGAGGACGGGCTGCGTAGAATTTCTCTTAGTTATTATTTTGTGGGGGGGGATGAGTGGTGACACCCTCCCCCTCGCTGGTTTCCTCGACAGTTAGAAAGGTTCTTTGAAGTTAGTTATAAGAGTTTGTTCTAACAAAGAATATTCATTCATGCATACCTGAGCCCCCTAACTGTTGAATTTTTACCCTTAATAAGATGATTATGCCTTTCCAGTCCGTTAAACATAAACTTCCGGAACTACATGTATGCAATCTAAGCAATGTGTTAGGTCCATATCTAGGACAAATTATAATCGTAGGTACCAATCCACCCTTCTGTGCTGTTGTTTTCCCTTTCTATATCCTTAGAAAAAGATTGTGGTATTCATCCAATAAAACCCATAGGAAGAATTTATTCAACAATACTGCTCTGTTCTCACTTCAATTAGGCCAACGAAGATGTCATGGGATGACTCCATTCAGGTACTCACATTCTAGATTGTATGATCGTCTATTGTAATTTTGGATGAGTTTTCTAAATCCTATACTTATGCGTGCACAAAATTATCGTTATCTGAGTTGTCCATATGCACAGATATATTAGAAATTCAAACTAAGAGTCATTTGATTACCCGAAGTCAAAACTCAGTCAATGTGAGTTCCTATTGAGAAGACCAAGCAGAAATAAATGTTTGCGGTCTCTTCAACTGAAACATGACAATTGAAATTTTTTTGAATGGATAAATTAGTTAAATCCTATTCCTTCAAGGAGATTCATTCTAGATAATATCCAACGTGGAAAGAATGAATCAAACTGAAAGTTGCATAAAGCAACTACCCCCTCAAACGATTTCAGCATTATAGATACAGTTGAAATGCTTTCATCTTCTGTGAACTGATTGTCTCTTGAAATTGGTTAGAGCTAGCACACACCCGTGGATATCTGCAAATCCTCCTGATCTTCCCCTCTTACAGGTCTCTAACTAAAGCATCGTGATTCGTTAGTTGCTTTCATCTTGAAATTGTTTTCTTATTGCAGGTTATGAAAAGTTTCTCAAAACTGGGCTATGGTTCATGAACTCTATAAGACCGGAATGGGAGAAACCAATTTTGAACAGGTTTGTCAAACATTTTGTGCATCTTAATCTGCAAACCTTGAAGAGAACATGTTCTGAGGCTTGGAGTCTGAAACCCAAGTTGGTTTTTATATATATAATATTTCTCCCATTTCAGAAATATTAAGATCAATCACCATAAGCTAGATACACTATAACCTATAAAGACCCGAATTTAAAAATAAAAAATAATTTTATTCTGTTATAAGTTGAGAACTCCTCTCTCGGGAATGGGCTTTGATGATGATGATGATGATAAGTTGAGAACTCATCATACATCTAGTTCCCATCACAATCAACGCAACGGATGCTAACTCGAGCAAGTGAAGACCTCTTCTTCTGAGTTGTGGTTCAGTTACTTGGATCTGACGTTAGTATTTTGGAGACATTTGTATTTGCTGGGATCTTTTTATTGATTGCTTTTTTTTTTTTAAATTACATTGTTTTAAATTATTATCTTTTAATGCAGTTATCAACTACTGCTTCACGTTTCTGTGCAAGCAATGGTGAGCAGTTTCCTGGATGGGATACACTCTTGAAAGTTGGGTAAGTCATATCACAACTGATGCTCGTTTGTTAACTTTTTGTATGGAGATTGAGTTTAATGTGATATAACTCGCGAAACCTATAAATGCTGTTAAACCCTCAAGTTTATGTGTCTTTTTGCAGCTGCAAGCTTGGTGAATGCAGAATAATCATATGTGAACCAGGAGCTAAGCACAGATTACAAAAGTTACAGCTCAATTTTCCCAAGTTAGTTTTGAATTGCAAAGAAACACTAGAGGGTAACCCACCAAGTGAAGAACCATCAGTTTGATTTGTTGAGATGTTTGGCCATATCATATTGGGTGAATATTTATATTATTTCAATCAAACTCATCAAGTTTCCAGTCTTTTATAGTCCGTATAATCTGACAGTTGTTATTCTAGTACTATGATCAGTCTTTACCAGCAGTTTCTTGATCACTTTCATATTTTCACATGGCAGTGACGATGTGGCATTTGCACTCAAAGGAAGCCCGGAGCTACCATGGTTGGAGAAGTATTTGTGAAAGAGATCTTAATTGTTTTGCTTTATCAATATCTCATCTATTCAAAGTCCAGGACAAGTTGTTAAATATCACAAATACTTCTCCAACCATGGAAGCCCGGATCTTAATTGTCCTGGAAACGATGTGGCATTATTCTTTATCAATCCATAAATTCTGATTTATATTTAAACTTGGAAGAGATCTTAATTTTAGACTACAAGAAACCTTGAGGATTTTATTCGTCCCTTCTTTTTGCAGTCTTCTAGTCGCCTACATTGTTTAATGCAGATCAAAGACAACATTAAACTAGCCCATTTTCATCAACCATCTGAGGTTCAAGATGCAACTAGTCTCCTATTTAGATTCTTGCGGACTAGGAGTTGTATAGTATTTTGGACTCAGTAAAGTTGAGTTTGCATGACCCATTATTGAAGTTAAATTGTTAAGATATCTCAGCTAACTCCGTGAAATAACTGATGTCGTTGAATCCTACTCTCCTTCACCTCGATTTAGATCTGTATAGGGAACACACGTGAGCCAATGATCACCGTTGTGGTGGCCAAGGCTTGAGAAAGGCTTAAAGTTGTAAATTGGGTTATGTAGCGTACATTTTTTCATCAACTTTGTGTCCTATTTATAATGCGAAAGTCTTCGTTTGCTTAGGCTTTTGGTGGCGTAGTTTAGGGAAAGAGATCTTGCTGGAGATCCTTTCATAGTTGGGAGTCGTCCATGTAGGAGAGTTTCCCTACACGGCTTGTGCTCTTAGATATGTGTGAAAGGTTTCCCTTTTGGAGTGTTGTTCATGCAAGGAAGTTTCCATGCACGACTTATAGTTCGGTATATGTTTTTTAGTTGGATCCAATGTATTGTTGGCCTACCCATCTTAGGTGATTCCGCAGATATTTGCTTGAAAAGGCCTTACGAGTATTGGGTTTTGCCATGTGAAGTGTGAGCTTAATAGGGCGCTGCAAATATTTGCTTGAAAAGGCCTACCCATCCAGGCACGCTTTGATCTGCTGACGAGATTATCATGACACACATACAAAGCGAATTACAAGACGATTTGGTGTATCATCAGCTACTTCCTCTGAGTTGGTGGGCAGCTCATCGGTCCATCAAGTCATGTCGCAGAAGACCTGAGTGGTCATGATTGGTTTGAATCTGAATCGTCTTCTTGAGCAACGCGCTTCATTAAATGGGCGTGTGTCTGCTGAAAAATTGCGGGAATTTTATTTTTTGTATAGATCCCTTTCTCTGCAAAGTTTTTTTTCTTTACTCTTCAATCTTAGAGACTCTGTTTTGTCGTTTTGTTTTTCGTGCTCTTGACTTTGCTCAACTTCCTTGATTGAAAGTTTGTATGTTATTCACTGGCGAGCTAGAATCAGCTTTCTGACAAACTGTTTGCTACAGGCAGTAAGTTCTTGGAGGAGAGGTCAATCTCTGAGTCGACTCTAGAAGGCTTTCGTGAAACATATGGGATTCTTGATAATCTGGTGCTCTTTACATTAGGCGTTGGTCAGACGTCATTGTCTCCTCCAAAAGGATTTATCTGTCTGCACCGATGTATGTTCCAATCGGGCGCTCATTTTCCTGTTATTAAGGAAATTTGGAGCTTCCTTGCTTACCTCAGCATCGCCCCCACTCAGCTGTTGTTGAACGGGTATAGGTCGGCGATCGCCATTCTGACTAGAGCGAAGAACACTGGTGTCCGATCTGAGGGTAATCCAACTGCTCACTTCTCCTCGGATAAACGAGCATGCTGTGTGGTTGTTGACGTCGTCGGACTGCTTTGGCAATCTGCCTAATGACTTTAAGTTCTGACGGAAATATTGCTTCATGGCTTTTGCGAACTCGAAGTATTTTGAGCTTGCTGGTTGTCCGATCGAGCAGAGTTCAGGCAAATGAGTAAGTTTAATTTTGTTCTCGATCATACGATTGTTAATTGCATATTGAATAGTTATCTGTGCTTTTGTAGGGAGGTTTCCAACTACATCCATTTCTTTTGAGGACAAAGCAGCCATGAATTCAGGACATGCCTCGGATGCGGGTAGAGGGTGTCATTCAATCTTGTACTATCAAGTGCAGCGAACTGTGGCTCATTAGCATGAGGCTCCCACCCTCTTTAGAGTTCTGAAGGTGAGCCCTCTTCGAAGAAGATGAAGTTCCCAAAGGTTAAGATCTCGAGCCCGTAAAGGAGGGCGAAGTTGAATGAAGCATTTTCTTCTTCTGTGTGCTCAAAGAAGCTTTGTGCTGCCACCAAGCCTGCTCGTGAGTGTTTGGCCCTTTCAGAGGGACACCAAGCTATGGGACAGGTTCGTGATTCATCAGCTAAAGTGGAAGTTGTTGTGCCCAAGGGACAGGATGCTCATGCAAGGGCCTCTATTTCTCTTCCCGGCCTGGAGAAGGACTGTATGCTAATGGTAAGGGTCGAGGATGTAACGAAGTTGAGCACCGAACAGGCAAAGATAATGAATAATCTGTTGCTGCAAGCAAGTGTTGCTGAAGGATTTTAAGTGCGACCCCTATTTGGATCGCAAGTCTTCCCGGCTTGGTGAAGAGTCGTCTGACTGTCGTCCCTACAGCAAGAAGTCTCCTCCGTGTCCTCGTATTGTCCTCCATCCCGATCTCGTCTCCATACTGAGGTGATGACGGATCTGAGAGATAACTCACTTCCTTCTGCCCCTTCAACTACTTCGGAGTCAGCTCGTGAGAGATAGTCGATCGTTGTGAGTAAGGGGAAAGCGGTGGACGAGGGCCCTGACGCGATAAAAACAGTGAAGGGCGGTGCAAAAGTGATTATGATCCCTAAAGACCTCCATCCAGATGCGCAGATCAATTTGTTCACTTTGGATGTGTTAAAGATAAGCAACCAAGCCTAGCACTAGGAGGTTGATATTTCTTATGCCTCGAAGAAGCATATCAATAGGTGGATTGATTGGCTGGCTAATTGTGCTCCGATGTCGGCAGGTGATACATTGGGAAAACGTATGGACAACGGGCAAAAATATTTTGTTCTGAGGATGTCATATTTGAACCAAGTTGTCGTCGCTAGGAATGAGGTTGAGGCTGCCTGTGAGCAAGTGTATACCATGGAGCGAGTCTTTGCAAACTTGCAGAAGTCGTACTCCGATGTTCCCCACGAAATTGACACTAAAAAAACAACTTAAGGAAATGAGGCATGCCCAATCGATTGTTGACCAAGAGGTCTGAAAGACAAGATCAGAAGCTCAGAGGATTCGCTTAGAAATGCTTGAGTACAAGTTAGCAGGGGCAATGGCCACGAGGGACATGTTCAAGGAAGAATTGAACATTGTCCGTCATGACTTACAATTTGCTCGTGCAAGGTGCAAGCTCTTAATGCTAAGAAGGCCGAAATGGAGTCCGAGTGGACTGCCCGATGTCAACAACTAGAAGACGACATTGACTCCAATGCCAAGAGTGTGCGGACAGTAGAAGAGCAGTTGAGTCTGGCGGAGAATGAACTAAGTGTTGTGAAGGACAACTTGAGTGCCAAACAGTCCAGAACTGATACATTGTCCAGCAAGTTGGAACAGCCGAAGCAAGAGCTTGTTGAGTTAAGGGTGTGCGAGAAAAATCTTCTGAAGGCCCAGGGCACGTTCGAGTTCAGTAGAGTTGTGCATGGACGTCTGAAGCTGTTGCAGCTAATGAAAGAGGAGCATCCCGAATGGGACCTCTCTCATTATAAAGGTTTGTATTTCCCAGAGTTTGGGGAAACCTCCGATCGATTAGAATAAAAGGGTGATCAATCAGAGAAGAAGATGATCAAGACCAAGGCATCCGAGCGGCAGCGCGTGCAGATGCATCCCCTTTTTCTTCTCCAGTCAAATCTAGTTTCGTTGTATCTAAACCTCCTCCTGGCGAGGAGTGAACTTTGTATTTTTGACTTATCAATAAGAGTTAAAAAGTCGAACAACATTCTATACTTATGTATTCTTTAACTTTCCCTACTGATTTTTCTCTATTTTGCCTTATCGTGCTACTAGCTTTTAGACAAGAGGTTTTGCTGAGTCAGGAATCATATGATTGATCTGTAGGTGAGAGTTCTGACTACTTATATTGTGATAATTCAAGCAACCCTGGTTAGTACTCTTTAGAGATCGGGGAGTTGTGTCAGCCGAGTCTTATAAGTTGGCAAAACTCCATGTGAGGAGATAAGTCCGGTTGGTGATAGATAATCCGGACCAAGTGGTTCCCTGTCTTTGAGATCCGCCATCGTAATCTGCCATATGCGAGTCAAATTGTGGATCGGACTAGCATGTCGTTGCTACTATAAGCGAACTGATCAGACAGTGGTCATGAGTGAGCATTGTTGTAAATAATCAAAGGATGGTCCTTGTGAGTTGTCTGAGTTAAGCTTCCGAAGCTATTACTGAATTTTCAAACCGTTTATTCCCACTCTTGGCAGACTTAGGTCGTATGGGGGACCATAAGTTGTTTTCATCAGTTATAACTGAAACTTTTGTCAGGTTTGGCGATCATTGTCTGTAGTTGGATGATGATCCCTGGCAAGTCATCATGATCAAGCGTTAAGAGCACTGACTAGACTCTTACTTTCTAAGCCATTGTAATCCGCGCTCGACAGACTAAGCGTTAGAGCATATCAGAAGCTATCATCATCAGTCGAGGCTGACTAAGCTCTGGTAGGGTTCGACGATCATTGTCTGCAGCTAGATGGTAATCTCTGGCAAGTCATCGTGATCAGGCATCGAGATCACTAACTAGACTCCCACTTTCTAAGCCATCATAATTCGCGCTCGACGGACTAGGCGTTAAAGCATACCAGAAGCTATCATCATCAGTGGCCACTGACCAAACTTTGGCTATGTTCGGCGATCATCGTTTACGGAAGGATAGTGATTCCTGGCAAGCCATTGTAATCAGACGTCGAGAGCGCTGGCTACACTCCCACTTTCTAACCTGTCGTCATCCGCTATTGGCAGACTAGCACTACACCAAAGAACTCCATTTATAGCATTCTTCAATAGCATTTTCTACCAATATGCTATGAAAAACCAAATTCCAATGGGTTTAAAATTAAAAAACGCTATCAATGGTTTGGCGGGATTTTTGCCCCCACCCCCAAAAAAAAAATTTTTTGCTCAACCTTTATGTTTCCTCTCCCTCTGCTATGTTTCCTCTCCTCCTCTCTGCTTCCTCTCCTCTCTCTCTTCTATGCATTGTTTCCTCTCCTCTCCCTCTGCTATGTTTCCTCTCCCTCTGCTCACTATCTAATTGGAGAAGGAGAGGACGAGAGGTTGAGAAATTGCTAGGTTTAGGTTAGCAACAGTGAAATTTGGGGCTCCAATTTCTCAACCTCTCGTCCTCTCCCTCTGCTCTTGCTCGCCTCTCTTCCTCTCCTTTTCCTCTTGTTCGCCTCTCTTCCTCTCCCTTTGCTCTTTGCAGCTCGCCATGTTTTGTACTCTTGAGCAAGTTGATTCGATGCTTTACGGTATTTGCTTAACTAGTACTTGTGGCTTACATGTTATCTGTTTGAACTTTCTGTGTTGTTTATATTGGTTTACAATGTGATGTCCCAAGAAACATAAGTGAAATGTTTGATAGAATTTGATGTTACCCTGAATCATTTGTAGGATGGTACTTGGAGCAATGTCTGGATGGCGTGCACTATTGTTCGAGACTTTGCATATTTTTCCTTCCATTCTTATTTTTTAGTGATGGATGAGTTATTGGAAGCAAAAAGCAATGAGAAGCCTATCGAACTCAAGTATGGATATCTAACATGAATTCTACTTCAATTTGGTTTCAATACTTCAGCTCAATTTCAATGGCCAGAGTGTTCGGTCTTGCACTTCATTCATGTTCTGAATTTTTGAAGTTACATGTATCTTTGGAACTGGATTTGTGATCCTTCTTGTAATATAGAGTATTACAAGTATCGGCATGCATATTAGCTACAATTTTGGGGATTATTGTTGATGTGCCAATGATTACCTTGATTACCCTATATAAAGCTCCATTCATGTTGTTCAAAGGATGGCATAGGGATTATTGTCCTGCTTCGTTTCTAAACTAGTTTGAACTCCTTTCAAAGTGGATAGGAAGTATATTAATTATAATGTTATGACTTATGTTAATATTGTTATGTGTGTCTATTACTTGCTACAGATACAAGTTCGTTGTCTCTGCTCCAGAACCCAGGAAAGTTGCTTCTCCAACTATCACAAACATCCAGGTACAGAATCATGTTTATCTTAGTAGCATTGCTATTATTATTATTGATTTTATCAATCTTGCTAAATATCATCATCTTTCTTTTAATTCATTATGGTCACTCTTTGTTGCAATTATCAGCGCAATTGATTTTTGGCTAAGCCTAATGCTAGGGGACGAGGCTACACATTTCATTAGTCACAACCACATGGTGGTAGCTTTCAATCACGAAGCACGAGTCTGAAGAGTTTAGCTGGAAATTCCAGTTACATATGTTTTTGACTTCGTGAAGATGAAAGCTTTTTGGCTTCTTGAAAATGAAAGCTTTTTGTTTTTTTGGTTTCTTGAAAACGAAATATTTTTTATGGAACAACTTAGTAATTTATTAGTCATGATTATTGCATTCCTGTGGATGCTGTCAAAATATTGTAAAACATTGGTTAAGTGCCACTGTATCAGAAATGTTCAAAACTTAATGAAGTTTTTTTATCAGACCATATTGTGTACCATACTCATGTATGGAAGTATACGCCATAATATGTGAATATAGTGTTATTGCTGATGATAGGTTGCAGAGGCACATAAGTTCATATGCATGTCATTTAGATGCATAACAGTTAAGTAGGTTTAGATTCACATTTAAATATTCTGAGTATTAAGAATCAATTAAGAAGGTTCAGAATTAGGGAGATACCCCAATTTTGATAATCCCATGTGCAAATCATGTGTTATCCCCAAAAGATCAAAGATAATTGCACCTCAAGATCATCTATTATTAGAAGATTTTCAAGTAACAACGTTGCATGTGTATGACTTGTACTTTTGAAAATTGAAATTGTCATAGGAAAAATGATTTTTCCAACTACATCAAACCTCTCAATCTTAGTGGACCCTTACCTTATATATATATACACATATTTGAATTGTGGATGAAATTATCAATAAATTCCAATGGAGGACTAGTCTCAGCTCTCAATTCAAGATCCAATTCTTTATTTATTTACTTTTTATGATTATTATCTTTAAATGTCTGAATATAACATAGACTTTCAAGTGGTATTTTTTAAAGCAGCATATGCATCCTTTTAACTTGCAAATGATAAGCCTTTTTAATAACATTGTTTGGCAGGGATGGCTCCCAGGGTTGAAAGTAGATGGTGATGCTAACCAGCTCCCTACGATTGCTATAGTTGCATCATATGATACATTTGGTGCTACACCGGTATGAAGAGATACTAATTGTCTTTGCTGAATCATATATTTCCTTTGAGTTGCAAAAAGGTTAAAGGCTTCTAATATTGTAGGCACTATCAGTGGGAAGTGACAGTAATGGAAGTGGAGTTGTGGCCCTTCTAGAAATAGCAAGGTTGTTCTCTCGTCTTTATTCAAATCCCAAGTCAAGAGGAAGATACAACTTACTGTTTGGTCTGACTTCTGGAGGACCCTATAATTACAATGGAACATTTAAGGTGTTGAGCTCATGAGTGTGGCCATTATTTGATTTTTATTTGGTTGTATTGTTTTCTTTTATGTCATTCACACTTTTTTCTTCTATATTTTGCAGTGGCTTAGGAGCCTTGATCAGCGCGTGCGTGAGAGCATTGATTATGTTGTTTGCTTAAATAGTGTTGGTGCTTGGGACGATGAACTATGGATCCATGTGTCTAAGCCTCTAGAAAATGCTTATATAAAGCAAGTTTTTGAGGTGAGATGCTTTGGCAGACTATATGTGCAATGACTTGTCGGATTTCGATAGGATTACCTTCACCTTACAAAGTTTATAATCCTTTTGGTAGGGTTTCTCAAACGTAACAGAAGAATTGGGAGCCAAAGTTAATTTAAAACATAAAAATATCAACATTTCCAACCCACGAGTAAGCATTTGTGCATGAACATGTTCTATTTCAATACAAGCACTTAATCATTTGAGGAATGTAGGGAATTTCTGTTTGATCAATCGCAAGGGCTATTGTTAATTTTTCATTAGCATATCGAGATATGGTATCCTATTTCGTCCGTAAGGCCTATGTTTATATCATACATGATCATTGAGTGTGGTTGACTTAATTGGCTGACCCAATCAACATTTTAGATACCATTATTCAGGTGGCTAGCTGCCTAGCCAACCACTCCTTTGTCTGTCACAGCCATCTATTTATATGTGTATTAACATGTCTATATAACTTATAACTATATAAATGAAAGAATAACAAGTAATTTCCTTTTTCTTTCACTGTATGAAACTTCAGTCTGAACTATGACTTTTTTCCACATACAACAGGACTTCAATGATATATACTAGTTTCTTCCTTACTATTAATACTATAATCTATCTGTATGAGCTTTGACATTTTTTCCTCTTGATCTCATCATATAGGATTTTTCAGACAGCCTTAATATTTTTGGGTGCTATTAAGTGCATTATGAAATGAGAAAAATGGCTCATGTTCTTGTGTGTAATATAGGTTATTTGATTTTGTTATCTTAATTAGATTTTATTTTTTTTTAAATCATTGGGCTCGTCCATAGTAAATCTTGAGTAGTATTAGGATTTGGGTTAGAGTTTTGTTTTACCTAAATAGACCCAAATCTTTATAGTGTAAGTTTTTAGAAGCCAATTAAAATTGAGTTTTGAAGCTTTGTCTAATCAAGCTTAGGTTGTTTTATCTGCTTCTGCTAGTTTCCAACATTTTATTAGTGATGCATGTTTTTCAAATTTGTGATGATGATCATGTTCCTAGTTCTTACTGCTGGGTGTATGTATGTTAGGTTTATTTGTATTAAACATGACCACTGGTGTACACGCTATAATGCTAATGTTGTGGTTGGATTTATTTTGCCAGAAAGGAATTATTTTTAAACATTATTGTTTTTGAAATGGTTGAAAATCTTTCTTGAACTTAGTTTATCGGAAAAAAAAGGAGACTAAAACTACTTAGTTTCATACACTTATTGTCATTTCTCCTGTTGGTTGTGTTTACCGATGTAGCATTTTGATGGCTTTTTCTTTGTACATGCACAGGTTTTATGGCTGCAATGGGAAGAAGGGAACCACCTGGCTGGTAATCTTTGTTTACGTGTTTCTTTTATCAATAAAACTGCAATGAAAAAAGAAGAGGGTGTATATTGATATTCATTCAAAAGAAGAAAACTAAAATGGCTAGGCTATAATAGGCAGCTTATAGGTGAAACCAACATGGCTAGGGTATAGATCTTTGTTTAGTGATGAAGGAAGAAAATTGTAAAGATGGTATGTCGAAAATTCTATAAAATACAGAACATTTTATAATCTATAGTTTTATCTTGGATTTTTTTTCCACCTTCCTCCCATACATAAGAAGATACTCTTAAAGTATATATCGTCATGTTTTTCAAAGACGGTGACTTTGATTTTTATGTTTAGTCAATGAAAAAGATTTTGTAATTAAAGTGAATTTTCTATAGATGATTATTATTACATAGAAAATACTCTTCTAAACTTAATAAGATTGTTTGCTTCTTCTCTTGAGAGATTTTCTTTCGTTTTCAAGTATTGCTTCCTTGTTAGTTTTCTCTATATACATACAAGAAACTTGAACTTTCAATCGTCAATAATGATTTCTAATGTATAACTTCTTTCCCAATTCACACTTTTCTTATAAGCATCATCTTCCTTCTTATTTGTATATACTTATCAACTATACCAGCCCCCCTTCTTAGAAAATCTCAAATAATCCAAGATAATCTCAAACTTGTGCTTAGGGGTGGGCAAACGGGTCGAGGATCCGCGGGTTCAAACCGAACCGGACCATTTTGCTCTAAACGGTCCGGGTTTTAATTTTGTATTTTTAGATACGGTCCGGATCCGTTATAAAACGGTCTGGTCCCGGTTCCTATTCTATAAAAAAAATGGTCCGGCTTGGACCCGTTTCAAAACAAATTTACAAATCTAAAAACCTAAATATGAAATGGAATGGAAGTAAAGAAGATATGAGACCCGTATCCTCTGTAGCCCCACCCGACCTCTGTTTCTCTCTCGATTTCTTTCCCAAATCTCTGCTTTACTCTCTCTCTCTCTAAGATGCAAAGAGACCTTCCTTCTGAGCTTGATGATTGCATGAAATGAATCTACATCAGATCCTATACAGGCCGATACCTCATCTATAGCCATTGGATGCTGGAAAGGTAAGACCAACATAAGTGTCATGGTCTCACCAGCAGACTGCCAAGAACTGCTTGAGAGGCTCCGTACGCTTCGAAAACAAAATGGATTGTTCTGTGGAGGGCGATATTGACTCTGGTTTGGCCAAAGCAAAAGTAGAGCCTGGAAACAATTGAAGGAGCTTATGACCCTTGAACCAATTTTGCTTTATTGATGTGGAATTTATTGTTTTTACTGTGTAAACTGATATAGTGAACTAATTGTTAGCGTTGGTGAAACTAAAAGCTTAGTTAGTAGGTTAAATTGGTAAATTTTTTTCGTATGCACAGATATCCATCTGTTGATTACAACTTACATGTACGCTATGGTATTGAATCAACAACCTGAATGTTATACAGTTATACTTGATTCTCATGCCATAGCAGGGGGACGAGCCTTTTACTTCAGAGTATGTGCAGTATGCAATTTAGGGCTATTTTTTGTTAATTCTGAATTTCCCTTTACTTATGTTTTTCCCTTGATTTGGAAAGATTTAGAAGGAAATTTTAGATTTGGAACCGTAGGAACCGGACCGTTCCAAACGGTTTGAGTTAGGTTCGGTTCCAATGTTCAAAATGAGGGGATCCGGACCGGACCAGATCCGTTAATTTTAAACGGTTCGAGTTAGGTTCCTCCAAATTTGGAACCGATTCGGATCGTGCCCACCCCTACTTGTGCTTATGTGATCTTTCTTCCACTAACCTTCTTAGATTTTGATTCCTATATAAGATTTATTTATAATGTGTTAGTAATGACAAATGTAGATTGCCATAAAATAAACGGCACTAGAAAGCAAAATAAAAAAATGTTTTGATGATACGTATGGTCAAAACTTGCAGAGGAAATCAAACCAAAGAAACATGTCAGTTGGATCCATCAGAGCACAGACAGTGTCCACAACACCAGATGTGAACCAAGCTAGCTAACAAGGGAAAAAAACATTGAGACAAGGCTGTGTGATAGTCACTGGAGCTTCATCAGGCCTAGGTCTAGCCACAGCCAAGTCTCTTGCTGAATCAGGAAAATGGCATGTCATAATGGCATGCAGAGACTTCCTCAAGGCAGAAAGAGCAGCGAAATCAGTTGGCATGAGCAAGGAAAGCTACACCATTATGCACCTTGACCTCTCGTCACTTGACAGTGTCAGACAGTTCGTAGACAACTTCAGATGCTCGGGCAGGCCACTAGATGTTCTAGTCTGCAATGCAGCAGTTTTACCAGCCTACGGCTAAAGAGCCAAGTTTTACTGCCGAAGGATTTGAACTGAGCGTTGGAACTAACCACCTAGGACACTTCCTACTCTCTCGGTTGTTGGTCGAGGATTTGAAGAAATCTGACTACCCATCTAAGCGTCTCATTATTGTTGGCTCAATTATCAGTATCCTACTTTACAACACAGTACAACAATCGAGTAAAACTTCCCCAAGTTCTTTAAATTAACCAATTTTCTGACTGTAGGTAACACAAACACGTTGGCCGGTAATGTGCCTCCAAAGGCAAACCTTGGAGACTTGAGGGGGCTAGCAGGAGGTTTAAATGGGTTGAACAGTTCATCCATGATTGATGGAGGGGAATTCGACGGTACCAAGGCCTACAAGGACAACAAGGTCTGCAACATGCTTACGATGCAGGTGTTCCATAGGCATTTCCACGAGGAAACTGGCATTACCTATGCTTTTCTATACCCTGGATTCATCGCTACAACAGGCTTATTCAGGGAGCACATTCCCCTGTTCAGACTTCTATTCCCTCCCTTCAGGTTCTGAGATCTCCATATTTGCAGAGCATGCCATCTTCTGCCCATCAAGTAAAAACCAAATTTTTTTTTTTTTTTTTTTGTGTCTAATTTTACCATTTCACCTTTGGGTTTTTTCAGATTTTGACCATTTGTTTGCAGGATGGAAGAGGAGAAGGAGAGAATGGGAATGAAGTGAAGTATGATTTGAGGAGCAAAGGACTGTTTGATATCATATAGGTATGAGTTTATTCACTCATTTTCATTCTTTGTTTCTTAAGCCTTGATAATAATTGGAACTTTTAAGTATTTGAATTGGCAGAAAGTTTTATGTTAGTGATAGTTTGATCTATAGAGTGTGTTTTGGACTTGATTCAGTAGTTATATTTAGTCATCTTTTTAAACATATTTTTAAACATCTTTTGTTGGGTGCATATTTTGTTAGCCTTGTCGATCCAGGTTGCGTAAGCAGGTATAGGTTCACACGGTTACTTCTTGTTGGCTTACTTCGAGTTATTAGTTCTTGATATATATCTGTTGTTTTGTTTTCAGGCATAATGTGACAAGTTGGCCAAGTGTGTAGAAGTCTTAGAAGAAGAAAATAACACCCTCAAAGCTGAACTTAGTCGTGTCAGAAGCGAGTACGAGCAGCTTCTGTCTCAGCATACTACACTTACGGTGATGCATTAATTCCTTTTCCTCTTTTTTTGGGGTTCTTGTACAAGAAATACAAATCTATTTAAGATAACGACTTCTTATATAGGTTGTCTACTAGTTTAGACTTTGATAACAATCTTCCAAACCAATCGAATTGTTGATCATAAGTACATATCCATGTGGTTACTAGTAAGTTAACATGATCGGCATTGGATAATGCTCACCATGTTATGAGGTCGAAAATCTTGATGGGGGTCTCCATATCTATGTTTTTCATGGATAATTTCTCCACCTGCTTAAGAATGCTCTTAGGATGTATCCTAGTTTCCTTCTCATTTCTTAGTGGCTGATATCATTTTATAAATATGGGAATTTGAAGGAGAGGCGTGGGGAAATTCCTAGAGGAAATGATGGTGGTAATGACTATTACTAAAGCATTATTTTTCCTTCTCATATCTTAGTGGTTGAATCATATATGATTCAGCAAATAAAATTACTAAAGCGTTGTTTTTTTCAATCAGTTTGTTTCTAAAGTTTTTCGTTTGAGTATAATGTTCTTGTACTTTGGATAGGTCCATACTTGGTGGAAATGGGAAGAGGCTCATGCAACAGGCAAAATGCTTTTCCTGGTAAGACCTTTAGAATTACTGCAAGTGTGGGGAGCACTAAGCATCACAAATAATCATATTCTAAATGGTGGATGCCCAAATAATTCATGCCGTTTACCGGTCATGTTAGTTGATACATAATGTTTTCCCTAGTTGTCTAATGATTTCAATAAAATGGAAAAGCTCTAATGATTGTTTTTTAATCAGTGTTACCAAGCTCCGTTTTCTCTTCAAGATTTTGCCTTTCATTCACTTTACTTTGCCTTGGGTATCTAGGAAAGGATTTTACTTTGCTTTGGGTATCTAGGAAAGGAAGTGCTTAAAGAAGCATGGATATTGTAGCAGATTGGAAAAGCTAAGCCCTGACATTAATTCTACCCCCATCAGAATTTTTGGATCAGAAAGGGGCAGAATTTTACCCCCATCAAAAATTTTGGATCAGGATGGGGCAGAATTTCAATGAAAGTTTTTCTCTTTTTAATTTTCCAGGAAGTAAATTTCAGGATTTGTTTGTGCAGCATGAAGCTGGTCATTTCCTTATTGTATGCTTGTTAGGAGTTCTTCAAAAAAATATATAGTTCCAAGTTTGGAAGCTATGAAGAATGACGTGGGTTTTGAATTTCTTAACAGGGTAAGCTTATTATTAGAGTTCAATTGTATGCATTTCATTACTTTCTGAGATATTAGGTATCCCTTGGCAAAGTTTTTTTTTTTAATATTTGTTAGTATTTCAAAGTCAACCATTTCATATTTTGTTAGCTTCAGTCGTAAAGTGTTAATATATGCTTCTGTTAATATATGGTTTCTGAAGTCTATCTATTTGCATAATGAGGTTAGGTAGTTTGAAAGCTTTATAACTGAGTTTGATAACCTTTAAGTTTTTTTAGTGATCTCCAACTGAAAATTGTCATGACTTTATGTAACTTGTGGTTACGTGCAGGTCTGCGGAGTAAAAGATAACCATTTGGTGATATCTGATTGGCAGCAGAACGAGTCTATCTTTCAGTAAGGATTCCTATTGTTCCTTTTCCTTCTATGAGAAACAATATTTTATGGAGCAGCAGTTTTTACACAGTATAGTGTGCTTTGAAGTGTGTTTTTATTATGATTAATTCATGTCAATTTTCAAGTGTGTTTTATTATGATTAGTTCTCTCCAAGTGGTTAGAAAAAATCATGATTAATGATGTCAGAAATTTTCCATTAACTGAAATTCCAACACTTGATAAACCAATTAATGCTATAGGGTAGGTTGATGATGTAGATATCCATTTGCCAATTCATGTTCTCTTAATAGTTTTAAATGTGGCAATGGGAGGTGAGTTAAGTTGTGATTTGTTTCCTAGTTGGAGCAGTCTTCCTACAATTGTTGTATGTGGTTATTGGGGCCAGAACATATAATTCTGTATGAAAGAGAGGTTCACATGGGGTTGAGCAAACTTGGTCAACCATAGGGAGTAACCAACTGTCAACTTGTTGGTCTCTTATGTGCATATTGCCTGTATACAAAAATTCTAACAGGGTTTCCTGTATAGATGCATTTCATTTTCACATTTATTGTGCATAATAATGGGGAGAAATAAGCCCTAACCCTAACTCGTCTGTCCTATATAAACTCTTTATGAACTGATGATACCCATACTCGTCTTCTTCATCCTCTATGCAGCACTTGGTGACTAGTAGTAGTAATAGATGTGCTTCTCTTTATTTTTGGGCTTTTTAGTTTGTTTTCCATCAATTTTTGCAATCCCTATCTGTGGAGGTTTAGAGGTACCGTCCTTCAATTTTCTATTAACTTTTCCCTTAACTATCTGACAGTCTTATACATTATTTTCAGGAACTTTGCTGATTGAGCGAGGCTGGCAAGAGGCGTTGTGATCAAGTTGCTGATTGGTCGATCTCCTGCTGGAAAATGGAGCGCTTTGTTGAGGTAGACTGATGAAGATGACAGTGGTTCTGTTGAGGTGGTTAAGGTGTTAATACAGGGAGTGTGGTACTTTATATTTAGTTTTTTATTTAGGTTTTGAAAAGCTGGAAATGTTTTGTGACTCGATGTAATACAGAGAGCTGATCTTTATTATTAATTTGACAGATTTTGTGACTCGATGTAATACATTATCTCATTAATTATATTACTTTGCCTCCATTCATGGAAATGTTAAGTTTGGCACATTAAAATTTTTATTTTCTAGAAATAAAACTTATAAGATGTAATAAAAAGTCATTTGATAGCAAAAAAAAAAAAATTGCTATGTATACTTACAATAGCGTTTCAGAAACGCTATGGTAGACTCTACCATAACGTTTCTGAAACGCTATAAAAGGCCAACTTACTATAGCATTTTTAAAACGCTATAATAGACCCTGGGTCTATTATAGCTTCGGCAGACACAGCGTTTTTGAAACGCTATTAATGGGCATTTTTCTTGTAGTGTAGGCTTAGAGCGGACTAGAAGCTATTGTAACCAGTCGTTACTGACTAAGCTTTGGTAAGGTTCGGTGACAACTATCCATAATTGGACAATGGTTCCTGACGAGCCGCCTTGATTAGGCATTATAGCGTTGACTAATCCCCCGCTCTCTAAGTCATTGTCGCCCGCTTGTCGGACTAGGTGTTAAAATGAACCAGAAGCTATCGTCATTGGTCGAAACTGACTAAGATTTGGTTAGGTTCGGTGATCATTATATATAGTTGTACAATGATCCCTGGCAAACCATCGTGGTCAGGCATTAGGGGCACTGATAAGCTCCCACTTTATAAGTTGTCATCATCCGCTTGACAGACTAGGCGTTAGAGCAGACCAGAAGATATCGTCATTAGTCGGAACTGATTAAGCTTTGATCGGGTTAGGCCTCCGCTTGGCCATGGGCGTGTAAGCTTGACTTGGGTGTCCTGACCCACTTAATTCGCCTAGTAGTTCGAAATGAAAGTCAATCCAATAAATCTGATTCTAGAGTGGGATCGTCATAAATTGATCGGACTGAGTTTATCCAGGTGCAATGGGTGACAAAGGAATCTTAATAGAGCGGATACCCTGAATTTATTGATAATATCATTGTAGACGCGTTTTGCGTTGCATGGGAGCTTAAGGCCTTTGTACTGGGCTAGATCTGGAAGGGTACTTGCTTGGGCCCATTAGTTGGCGGGTCGTGTTGTAAATATCAACATGCCAGGTGTGCGGTGTAGATTGCAAGACGGTTCAACACCAGTTACTCCCCCTAGTTAATGGGACTGCATGCATTGTCATTAATTCGATGAATGTGGACTCGTGCAGTTACAATTGGAACTGTTGCCTCCCTATTTTCTGTACGACATTTAATGCCGACATAACTGTTGATTGATTCCGTTTCGTGAACTGTCGCGCCTATATATAGGCTAGTGTTCGCCATTTCAAGCATTGCCATGAATGTTGTAGAGAATGTTCTTGAAATGCATCTCTTTAGAAAATATGCTTTGGGTATTCCAAAGGCTAAAGAAAGATCTTCGTTGTTGGAGTCTTCGCATGTTCTAACATTTGCATGGGTGAGTCTTGAGAATACCTGCAATTATGTAGTGCCATCTGGTATGGGTGATCATCCAATAGGTTCCATGGGACCTTGTAATTTTTTCTCATGTTGTGAAGAAGAAATACGGACTCCTCCCCAGGGTTCAAGTTACTTTTCCATCTTTGGTCCTCCAATGACGTCTCGCACTTTCAATCTTAGAGATAACACCCGTGGACAACCTTGGGTGGCTTATTCCTACTGTATCTATTGGGCTTCACGCGTGACGCCACAGTTGAAAGACGGATAGGCAGAGCAGAGCAATGGCGGACGCAGCCTGCGGTCCTGGAGTAACTCTACACCACCCCAGGCATTACACGTTTGAAAGACATCCTCATCTGACTTCTTCAGCTTCTTTATGTTCTCGTTGCAAGAAATATTGGCGGAGCAAAGAACTAAGCGCATTCTTGCAGTCTTCTTCAAGTACTTTACTTTCACCTCCGAATCTTTTTCTGAAGATAGATTGGCGGAGCGAAGTCAACGAATCAGTACTTGTGTCAAACTTAGATATTCGTGTATAAACTGTTGTACTAGTCAGTCGGGCAAGCTTTGTAATAAATTCCTTCGTAATCAATAAAATTTGTTTTATTCCTTGAATATAGGCTTGTGCGAACAATTCTTCTTAATTAAAAAATAAAAATCAAAGCAATAGTTTGACTATAAGCGGGGACTAAGCTAATCTGGCCCTGAAAGAGATGAGCACGGTCCTAGCTCAGACTGTGTAGCTCCCTTAGTGAAGTGTCACGTTTCGCCAATGCTAATAGTGTCTCCAGTGTTGAATCTCGGCTCGTCAAATAGCTGGGTCTTGGTTTCGAAGCTTTGTGTCTATCCTCGCGGGGTGATTCTTTCCCCTTAGGGCCTGGTATCTGACACGTCTGTTCCACAGGCCTGAGTTGTAATTGCTAGCAACTTAGCTGCTTCAACGTTGCGTAGTGGCAGTCTCTACTGAAGGCTGATCTCCACGAATAGTTCATTGGGCATGATTGGTTGTATACATGATGCATTGGTAAAGAGTAGATACTACTACCTCCATATGATGGAGCCAAGGCCTCCCCAGGATGATGTTGTAGGCGGACGTCGACCGCCATGAACTCCTAGATAATGTACTTTCGTAATTGTGGCTCTCTCGCCATTACCATTAGGTTGATCTTCCCAATAGGGAAGCATTTCTCTCCGTTGAACCCAACCATGGGGTGGTGGTGAGTGTTAAGTCCTCCTCTTTGAGTTGCATACTGCGGAAGGCGTTGCAAAACCGGACGTTTAAAGAGTTTCTCGTGTCCACCAAGGCCCTTTTTTACTTTCCACTTTGAAATGAGGACCGAGATGACCAAAGCGTCATTGTGAGGAGAATGAACGCCCCGAAAGTCCTTATCAGTGAACGTCAATGGTGGGATCGGGTTCTAAATTTGTGAATACTACACTTGTCTGTCTTCGCAGGTGGGATGTGTCCGCATTTCAAGAAGTGTCCTCTTGCGGGACCTATTGGATTACTCGCCTTCGAACTGATTCCATGAAGCACATATATGATGCCAAAAGCTTCTTTCTCTATCTCCTTAACGGATTCTTCACTTTCCTTTGCCCAGTCCTACCTCTTGTCCGAGCTCAGGAACTCCTTGAGTTTCCCCTGCCGGATCCAGTATTCTATCTCGCTCCTAAGGCTTTTGCAGTTCTCAGTGTCGTGGCCACCCTCCATGTGAAATGAGCAGTATTTGTTGTTATTGCGCCAAGAGGGGTCTTCTCGCTACTTGGCGAGCCACTTCAACTCTCCCCAAATCTTGATAGAGCTGAGGATGTTTCACAGACTAGAATTGGGGGGGAAAACAGATTTAGACCCGATGAAGTTGGAGACCTTATCTTGCCTTGCACAGCCAGAGTCGGTTTTGTTGTCATTGCGCTTCCTCTTCTGTCATCATCATCCTGTTTCTTCCCTTCTTTCTTTTCTCTGGATCCAAAGGGTTTTTTTTTCAGACTTCGCCTCCTTCTTGGTGTCTATCATAACATCAAAAGTGATGTATTTTTGGGCATTCTTCAGTAATTCCGCCATATCGGTTGGAGGCTCTAGAGTGAGGAAATCATAGAACTTTTCCCTCCTCGGTCCTAAGGAGAAGGTCGTGACCGCGATGTTGCTAATGCATCTATCGATGAGAGTCAACTCGTCATTGAAGTGTGTGACATATTCCCTTAACGTGTCGCTCGGCTTTTGTTTGACGGTGAGCAGATAATGCGGAACCGTCCTGATTCGTTGGCTGCCGACGAAGCGTGTGATGAACGTTATCGCCAGTGTCCAGAATGAGTTGATGGACCTTGGAGGGAGGCTGTGGAACCAGGTCAACACTGACTTCTTCAAGCTGGTAGAGAATGACCGACACATTATTGTTTCAGATCCTTCTTTAAGCACCTCGTAAAACTCTAGCTTTGACAGAGTGAATTTTTTTGGCAGAGGCTCGTTCATGATATGATACATAAACAGAGGGATAGTGAGGTTGAACAGTGCGTCAGGATTAATGGCCCCTAGCCGAAAAGGGTACTGCGAAACTTGTCTGTCTGCCCTAGACGTTGGGTCTCCGTTGGCGGCTCATCCACCTCTGGTCTACTGAGAGCCTGCAAAGGCAGCACGACTCTCCTGAACATTTTCTCTGGTGTTTTATGAGGACGAGACTCTTTGCTTCTCCCGGTTTCCTTACGCGGGTGGAGGGTTCTGTTGAGCGAGCATCTTCACCGCTCGTGCAATTTGTTGCATCTGAGTTGATATATAGTAGATCCACCCTGGTGTACGTCGCGGTTGCTACCAGCGCGAGTCTCATTTTGTTTTCCCCGCGTGCTGGATCCGTTGGAACTGATGGCGCTCTTCTACTACGAGCGTTCGAGGGCTCAAGGATGTCTCATCTGCTGCTAGATCTCATGGTCATCGTCTCTCTGGATTGTGAGAATGGTGATATCACTGTCTTTCAAGAAACTTCGTCGTTCCACACGGACGACGCCAAATTGATATAGTCGAATCCTGTTCTCCTTGACCTTGATTTGGACCTGCACAGGGAATGCACGTGAGCCAAGGACCATCGATGTGGTGGTCGATGACACTCCGATGCAAAAGTCAGACAAGGCTTGAGAAAGGTTTCAAGCTGTAAATTGGGTTATGTAGTGTTCCTTTCTTTACCAACTTTGTGTCCTATTTATAATGCAAGAATCCTCGTTCGGCTAGTCCTTTGGTGACGTAGTTTAGGGAAATAGATCTTGCTAGAGACCATTTCTTAGTTGGGAATCGTCCATATAGGATAGTTTCCCTACACGACTTGTGCTCCTAGATCTCTAGGACAGGTTTCCTTTTTGGAGTGTTGTCCATGCAATGAAGTTTTCATGCATGACTTATACTTTGGTATATGTTTCTTAGTTGGATCTAATGTGTTGTTGGCATGCTCGTCTTAGGTGATCCCCCAAATATTTGCATGATTAGACCTTACAGGTATTGGGCTTTGCCATGTGACGTGTGGGCTTAACAAGGTGCTACAATTTGGATCCAACCTTGTGAATTCTGCTAATATGGGCTTAGTGTTGTTTGGACCTTACCAGATTGAGTAAGCAATCAGCCTGCTTTGATCTGTTGACGAAATTATCATGACATACGATGCGGATTAAAAGACGGTGTGGTGTATGATCAATAATAATGTTGATATAGTGTTAACATGATCCCAAAGATAATATCTCGAGAATTTTATCTCTTAATATAATCATAATAAGTTGTTAAAGAGGGTATTGCGGTTTGTTGTAAACTCTTGCTTGAATAAGAGAAAATCTCTCATAGCTAGTATGTTGTACTCTGATTATAAATACAACACAAACACAGCCCAACGATACAAGTTGGCTTTCATTTATTATTTGTTCATAATATAAACATCATAGGGAGTTAAAGGTGGAAAACCTTTCCCTCCCAGATTCCATGTTTGCCATACCTTAAAAATAGGGGGAGGTTTCTCATTTTTAAGAAAATGTAAAGTCTACAACTATGAAAAATTATTGCTTATGAACAGTGTTCTAAAAATCAGCGCCGAAGGTGGAAAACCGCCCAGATTAATGGTTGGGCGGGCAGTCTGGGCAGTTCTGGGCAGTCTGCGTGGGTCTGGGCGGGATCTAGGCGGGGTCTAGGCGGTCTGGGCGATTTTTATTTTTTTTATTTTTTTATTTTTTTTATTTTTTAATAAGGATGATTGTGTTCTTATTTTATTTTTCTTTCATATTTTTTAGAAATAAACTATTTAATTATTTTTTATTCAGTATATGTCTAAATGTAGCAAATGATGATTACTTAATGGAATTCTCAAAGGATCTGCCGGTACCAATTTAACTAATGTAGATTTTATCAAACATAACTGAGGTTATTCATGCAATTTGAAGAAAAATAAAAGAGTACACAAATTCAAATTTATATAAAGTACCCATCATGACCAACTTCAGTCATTTGAGTTTTAATAAATTTTGTTCACGATTGTTAATTTTTCATGTTTTTAAATTTTGCATATGTATATTGGCATTAAATTGGATGTAATTGATAAGGTGTTATGCTTAACTTTTGTAAATTATTAAAGTTATAATACAAAACCTAAGACCGCCTAGGCACCTGCTCGCCGCCCGCCCAGCGCCTAGCGATTTTTAGAACACTGCTTATGAACATATATTTGGTAGATATAAGTATATGGTTTATGATGTTCCACATTCCTATAGTTCTATGATGAGTTTACAAATTGAATGCAGCGTATTGTTTATTATCTTTCTTCTAGGTTTATACTTTGTAATACTAGAATGGGTGATTCAAAGACAAATGTCGATGATAGAGATCTTAAAAGTTGATGTGCTCCATTTTCTCTCCCCTCTTGTAACTTTTGGCAAAATTTCTTGAAAATTTTCTTTTGAACCAACGCACTCATTTTTTTTCCTCTCGGCTATCACACCCTTACAAAATATATTACTGGATAAAAAATAATAACAAGTTTGAATATTTAAGGCTACATTTGTTGAGATCTCAACAAAACAATATGAACATTCTTTCAATGTCCATCCAAAACCTCTTGAGAGATTGTTTAGGTTTCTTTATTTAAATGAAGATGTGGTCTACAAGGCATCATTGCTTTTAGAATTTGTTTTATAAGTATAGTAACCTATGGATTAAGATGAGCCACATGCATAAGTGAAGGTCGCACCTTGTTGATAGATTATGGGATCCTATTAAAACCCAACTCGCTTTTCAAAAAAAAAAAAAATAAGTAGAAGAAGGTTCGTACTTTGTGATGAGAATCATTAAACATTTCCATTTTAGTCGTGGTTCTCTCTTCAATATGCTATTTATGTTTTTTTTTTTTGTTATGTTAGTTCTAATTTTTTTTATATAAGAAAGAGTGAAAACTATAAAGCATAATATCACAATCTCCAATGTTAATATTGTCTACCTTATTTTCCTTGCGGCTTGATTTTGGTTCTTTTAATATTTTCATTTATCAATCCTAGTCTCCTCTTTGAATGTTGTTTATGATTTTTGCTTTAACTCTAATAAAGTTGATGATGTTTAATAAAAAGGTTATGGTAAATCAGAAGGATTAGGTGGCTTAAGGGATTACTGCAAGCAGTGTAATTATTGGTCAAATTTGCAACACAAAGAATTATCAACGTGTCATTTCATTTTATACATGAAAATAAAAAATATATAGAATAAAAGAAAAATAATACATTATGTAGTTATAACTTAATAATTGTGCCAATTAGCAAATCAACCAAGATGATGATAATGTGTTTTGTTTTGAGGTAAGAATTGTATCTCAAGTACACCAATTATGAGGTATGTGAGGATTAATGTCAGATCCCCAAGGGGCATTCTTTTTTCTCTAACAGATGGTCAAAACTTTATCTGGGTTCGAATCCTACTGAGAGGTCCACTAGAGATAAAAAAAAAAAAAAACAATTGTTGAAGAATTCAGCACGATTGTAGACCAGTGTGAGTCTCCAGTACATGGCCCAAGCTTTGATTTATTTTTGTCGAGAAATCCCAATTCATTGGGCCTTTCGATACAAACAAATAGATTTCCCCAAGAGCTCCACATTCTAGGAGCCTAGACTATATGCTTGAATAAATCCTCCTCTAATGTGTTTTGTTTTGAGGTAAGAATTGTAATTTACATTTGAAGTCTTTAAAAACATATATAAAATAAAATAATTATTGTTCATCTACATTCGATTAACATTATCATTATCATGCTCAAACGTGGCCTATTTAAAATTGGTTGTGATTTACATAAATGTCGGAAAGTACACAATTGTTTACACTGAATATGTAGGGGAATATGTTGAATGCAAGCCCTACATATTCTAACATGCCCCAACAAACTATATATGTAGACACAGACGAAATGTGCAGCTTGAAACTTTGAAGCTCAATTTGGGGAAGATGAGTGAATGCAAAATTTGAGGATTTGGTGGAGATGAGGAGTGAACTTGAAATGGAGATAGCGGATATAGAGTTTGGGAATTGGGTGGAGATGAGGAGTGAACTTGAAATAGATATTGTGGAGAGAGAGTTTGGGTTTTGGGTGGAGATGATTGGGAGAAGACATCAAGGTAATTGGATGGAGGATCAACTGGGGTCGAATGGTGTTGATGATGAGAAGATTGTTGTTATAGCAGTGTTGAAGATAGTTGTTGTTGTTGATGGGTTGAAGATATGATACCCATATTGTGATTAGAGTTGGAAGAATTCAAGAAAGTTGTGAGAGAATTAATTCTTGATGAATCAAACTCTTCATCACCTTTACTAGATGATTGTAAGCTACCACTGTTACCAGAATCCATTGCTCTAGAAAATCAACAACAAGATAAAAAGAAAGACAAAGGAAAGACTGTAGAGACAGTGCAATATTCTATAGAAAAAAGTGATCAACAATAACTTACAACATGAAAGATGAAAGATGGATTGAGAGAAGAACCTGCAGAAGGAGAACCTATGGGAAGGAGTAAATGAAGTGAGAGAGAGGGGATGGTTCTAAAAGGAATCTAAAGCAATACCCATAACTTGGAAAACACTGATCTGAAATGAAGACAAAAGCCTTTTGGATTCAGTTTCGAAAAGTATGTGTGAAGAGTCCCAACTCCCATAGATCTTGGTGTTTTGAAGGGGGGTAGGAAGGAGGAGAGGGTGAGAGAAACTTATGTTGTTTGTCTTGTTTTGTGTGTATGGAACAAATAAATTAGCTATAGGAAGGAAGACTTGGTGGATCTTTGGATCTGCCATTACAGGCTTTGAAGGTTTCAGAGAGCTATGTTTTACTTTGTATTAATGTTGTTGATTCTGTTGAGAAAAATGGTTAGAGAAGCCAAGTCTAATTTCTTGCATCATTTGATGAAGGTGGGGGAGGTGTTGGATCAAACAGAGGTGCTTGGTAGAGAAAATGTAGAAACTTGTGATGAAGATATGGGTGTTGAGAAGCTCATTTTTGTCAGAAACTGAAATGAAATCAGATGACTCAGACCCAATGAAGGATGAGACCGAAGTGGTGAAGTTAGTATTGAAGAAATTGATGAAAGATGTCAAAGAAGAAAGGGAAATAAAAAGATTTTGGCGGAAGCTACATGGTTCCTACTTCAGATAAGAAGAAGCCTAGGGATGAAGAAGCTTCTCGGAGGAGAAGAATTATTCCATGAGCCTGGAAGAGGCTTAGGGCTCTTATACCATATTAAGTTTAGAACAAGAAGAAAAACTTTATTGATTGGATGCCTTACAAGAGATCTAAGATGGGTTTATATAACCAAAACTAAAAGTACATTTAGAAACAAATACAAATCATGTCTAGAAGAATATCCTATCAAATATTATGCTAGGATATGATTAGATACTTCATATCTTATATGGTCAATCTTGGACTTGAACTTAGCTATTTTGAGTGCAAACCCTACATACTCTGACAATATGAACAATCAAATCTTTTGCAAACATGAATAAAGTTAATGTTTGGGGGCCTCTTTTGTGCCTCTTTTATTTTTATTTTTTTACACTTTTTACCCCTTCTATTTAAAACACAACCACAAACACTATCCACGGAAGGGGTAGAAATGTCAAAAAAAAACCTCAAAAGACACAAAAGATGCCCCCAAACAAGACTCCCTAAAAGTATTCAAAGTTAATTGAAGCCTCAAATCCAGGTTGAAGGGAAAAAAAGAGGGTACCTGAGTCATGAACAAGAGAATGGAATGGGGAGCAAGTGCAGACGTCGTGTTGTTGGTTCGTTGGAAGGGCCGGGACAATGGGGTTTGAAGTTTAAAACTTGAAGCAGGCTGCTGCTATGTGCGCCCTAAACAGTTCCACTTTAAACATTCCCTGGCCGCTAACTATAAGTACCCCAAAGTAAGGATTAAAGATGTTTCCTCTCTCCATCCACATTTTTTTTACAGGTAGCTGATAGTAATGGTGTGTACTACTCAAAAAAAAAATTACTAAGCTCCCCTTTTAGTATTATCTACGGAAAATGATCTTGAGGGCCTACTTTTTAAGAAAGTAGACCATTTATGTACCATAGTTAAGATATTTACTAAATTTGTACCTACTTTTATACTTTCACGACCAATAAGGCTTCTTTTGTTAACCTAGGTTAACTATTAAAATAAAAAGATAGTTCTACCCTTTTTTACTAAATTCAAAACCTAACAAAATACTAATTTGAAGGCTCCATTCACACATATATCTTATACATATTTTTTGTATGGTCTCTATTGCCTATAACCAAATTGTCTATAATGTGTACAGATATCGTGGGTTCTTTTAAAGAAAATCATAGCAAGATAAATGAATAAACAACTTAAAATAACGAAAACTCACTTAAATTTTCTTCAATTAGAATTACATTTCAAGAAAAGCTCTAGAATGTTGGAACATAAAAATGTTCATTGCAAAACTAAGAAGGATGAAAACAATTAGTTTAATCTTTTGCCATTCCTAAAAGCTTGCCAATTCAAATTGCTCGAGTATAGGTATTTTGATAGTGACCCTCTTGGCCACATCTATGACAATGCACATGTCTCTTCCATATTTCTTGTGATTCGATGCTTCTTCTTCTTAGGACGTCCCGCTCTAACACGAATAGAATGTGGTTTAATCACTGGTACTTCGACTAGTTGGAGCTTCATCTACAACTGACTGCCTATGTTTCTATTGGTAAGATGGAAGGGACTATATTTGCTCTTATGGTTTCCTGTTAACTAAGTGCTGCAAATTTTAGAATGAATGCTTTATCCAAATGTATGTGTATATAGGTATACAATTATCACTTTCTGGGAATTCCCTGAAACCCAAACTATTTTAATTATGGAAATAGTTCTTAGGATGTCGATCACTATTTTACAACTGTTAATGACTCACAACAACCATAACAAAACTCCAAGTAAACTAAAGAATGAATTTAATAAATAAATAAATAAATAAAGGCAAACAATGTGTCCACAATGAAACTATTATACTCTTCTCTTTGGATGTCATCATATATTGCTATTTACTTTTGGGGTAATTGCAATTTCCCCCCTATAATATACAGCTTATTCAGTTTTGCCCCAAATTAACATTCATATTGCACTTTTCCCTTAAGACTAGCGGTCAACGTGCCTTGATTGTCAAACACCTCATGTGCTATCATTTCGCCTATTTTGAATGATGAAAATGTCATTCACGTGCTTATCACGCCCGATTTGATAGCATGTCAATCCCAACCATATTACCTGAACCAGACACATGGACGGCTAGGGATTACTCTCTGTTAGCTCGTACCATTAAAGAGACGGACAATGGAGGGAAAATTCCCTTCGTTTCTCCTCTCTCCTTTCTCCCTGCGTTCTTTCGTTTTCTTTACATAAACCCTTGTAGTGTCCTCTCTCCCCAATCCTTGAAAACCCTTCTTCTTCTTCTCTGTGTTCTTTGAAGCGAGCAAGTCAAGGGGATAGAGAGAGACAGATAAGAGAGAAAGAGAGAGGTGATCTTGTTTAATGGCGGAGGGCTCGGTCTGGA
The DNA here is from genome assembly GCA_963556465.1 of Berberis vulgaris. Lineage (NCBI taxonomy): Eukaryota > Viridiplantae > Streptophyta > Magnoliopsida > Ranunculales > Berberidaceae > Berberis > Berberis vulgaris. Next base: position 16,894,384 of record OY747133.1, read on the forward strand.
CTCAACCCTAGAACCTCGAGTAGTATCGGAGGGGATGGTGGGTCATCCCGGCGCGCGAAAGGCAGCCGGAGTGATCTACAGATGATCAAAGAGGGAAAAATTGCAGGACGGGCAGTCCTCCTGGGAGGGCAATCGGGGACGAGGAAGACGGCCATCGCCATGGGAGGAGCGCAATGAAATGCTCGTTTATCGTGTTAGCGATCATTCTTTGCGGATGTTTATCTGCTTTTGCAATTGCCATGGAGGAGGCTAACAAGGATGTTCACTGTCTGTCTGTATGAGCGATCGAATTGATGGCCATGGCTTCTCCACCACCACCTCCACCTCAAAAAGACAAGCCAATCGCCATTAGAGTCGTGTGGTTGGACAAAGTAGAGTTCGAGTTCGACCTCATTCAAGACCTGATCAATGGGTACCCCTTCATCTCCATGGACACAGAGTTCCCTGGCATCGTTTATCCCATGCCTCTCTCCACATACTTGATTTGATTAAAGAAGATAGAAACTTGGTAGACACATAATGAAACCAAAAAGCTAAAGATAGAAAAAAAAAAAAAAAAAAAAAAAAGATGTTTTAGTTGCTCAAAAGATCACATCAACTTGAAGCGGAAAGCTGGGTTCAAATGGGGAAGAAATGAGGTTAATGCTCCAAGCTCTTTCATTTACTTGCCAACTATTGAAAATTAGCTAATTCAATCTCATTGTTGTCAGTTCATGCTACAATAGCAGACTACCAAGTTCTTATACCTTTCATATCACTCAATTATACCAACAACAATTCACAAAGAGGCACCCCTTGGTGGTCTTTGTTGAAAATCCTCACTAACTAGCCCAAATGTTTAAAGCCTAAAGCCCAAACCCATTATCTAGAAGATCATGGGTATTCTCTAGATGGTTCAATGTCTAGAGAATTCTACACCCTTATAATACTCTAGACATTTGAGAGAGTTTTAGAGAAGCAAAAATGTGTGGTTGAGATTGCTTCTCTAGAATTCTCCCACCTCCTTAGAACTGCTATAAATAGGGGAGAGGTTGTGAGGTGTAGGCATAAAAGAGCAAACAAGCTCAAGTGTAGTAGTGAGTGTTGTGAGCATAGTAAGGGTGTGAAGTTGCAAGAGACTTTTGAGAGATTAATAAAATTAGTCTTTCTTAAGTTCCAGTTCTTCCCAAATCTCCCAACAATTTGGTATCAGAGCCAGCTCACCCTATTCATACATAGGGTACTATTCTCACCTTTGGTAAAACACTGTCTAGTCAGAGATCGTTCGTGCACAGTTCGGGACTGTGAAGCAGATTGGTGTAAGACCAAGCTTACTCGGTAGCACAAAGGAGGTTGTACCTTGTCACGATGGGAGATCTCGTTGGCACAACTGGTGGGCTTACAAAGCTTAACCACCATAATTACAAGAGTTGGCAAACAAGGATAAAGTCCTACTTGCAAGGGCAGGACTCGTGGCAGGTTGTTGGTGGTAGTGAGACTACACCACCACCAAAGGAGAATGTTGTCGAATTCAAGAAGTGGGAGATCAAAGCAGGGAAGGCGCTTTATGTGCTCAAGACGACGATCGAGGATGAAATGTTCAGTATATAGAAGATGCTGACACACCCAAAGGAGCTTGGCATACATTTGCATCCCTGTTTTCAAGAACGAATGATGCACGCCTACAGTTCTTGGAGAATGAGTTGATGAACTCCAAGCAAGGAGGTATGTCTATTAGAGACTGTTTTCTAAAAATTAAAACTTTATGTCGTGAAATTTCAGAGTTAGACTCTGCCTCCAAAGTTACCGAAGATAGGATGAAAAGAATAATAATCCATGGTCTAAAACCTGAATATACCGGGATTGTTACTGCCATTCGTGGTTGGCCAACTCAACCTTCTATTGTGGAGTTTGAAAGTCTGTTGGCCAATCAAGAAAGTTTGGCTAAGCAAATGGCAGGTGTCTCTCAAGAAAATAAGGAAGAGGAGGCGTTATTTAACAAAATAAAGGGCGGGTATAAAAAGAAGAATTTTGTAAGATCAAATAAAGAAGAAGATAGCGGGCCCAAGAAGTCCCAGGAGAGGAGCTACAAGAAAGGGGGAGCTCAGCAAGGCAGAAACAACAACGACCGGAGAAAGGACGGTTGCTACAACTGTGGCAAGAGAGGCCACTATGCAAAAGACTGCTGGTCAAAGAAGAAGATAGCTGAAGGAAACTTGGTGATGTCTCACAATCACCAAGACAGCAGTGAAGAAGAATGGGACTTCCAAGTATCCTTTGCAACTACCCAGCCTGTTCGTAAGGATCTTTCAGATGAAGAAATTGACTTCTCCAAGGATGAGGTAGCCATGGTCGCTGAAGATCAAGACGTGCAAGTCAACTACATTAAGGATTGGATTGTTGACTCAGGCTGCTCCAACCATATGACTGGAGACAAGGAGAAGCTGTCAAGCTTATGTGAATACAAAGGAGACCGGGTCGTGATAACTGCCGATAACACGAGATTGTCGATTGCTCACACTATGGAGGCTACATTCACTCCACGCTTCAGCCCTAATCAAGTTCAATTGCAGAATGTCTATCACGTTCCAGACTCCAAAAGTCTACAAGAGGAAATGCAGGAAAATGAGTCATCACCTGCAAATGATGAAGAAGGAATACGACCAAGCTCACCCAAAACACCAAGTACATCTTCAAGTCCATGGCAGACTGGTATATATAAAAGAACACCAGAAGAAGTTCAAGAAAGTGAAGAAGATGTGGGCCAACAGTTAAGAAGGACAACTAGACAACGCAAGCCCAATCCAAAGTATGCAAATGTTGTGACTGAAGAACACAACATTAAGGAGCCCGCAACATTTGAAGAAGCATCTCAGAGTCCGGAATGGAGAAATGCAATGGAAGAAGAAATCCAAGCCCTGGAGCAAAATCAAACTTGGGACTTGGTACCAAAACCAAAGGATGTAAAGCCCATATCATGTAAATGGGTCTACAAGATAAAGACTCGTTCTGATGGCTCGATAGAACGGTACAAGGCTCGATTGGTAGCTCGAGGGTTCTCACATCAATATGGGCTGGACTACGATGAAACATTCAGTCCAGTAGCCAAGATTAATACGGTCAGGGTTCTACTTTCACTAGCAGCAAATAAATCTTGGAAACTATGGCAAATGGATGTGAAGAACGCGTTCCTGCACGGTGAAATTGACCGAGAAATATATATGGAACAACCGAGGGGGTTGAGTGTAAAACCCAACAAAAACTATGTTTGCAAGCTAAAAAAGGCGTTGTACGGACTGAAGCAAGCACCAAGGGCCTGGTACGGGAAGATAGCGGAGTTCTTAGTTCAAAGCGGTTACTCAGTTGCACATTCAGACTCCAGCCTATTTATCAAATCCCAGGAAGGAAAACTAGCAATAGTGCTAGTATACGTAGATGATCTGATTGTCACTGGAAATGATACAGAAGAGATTCAAAGAGTACGAAGAAACCTGGCGGTCCGCTTCCAAATGAAGGAGTTAGGAGAATTAAAACACTTCCTAGGGCTTGAGATAGAACGAAGTGACAGAGGCTTATTTCTTTGCCAGCAGAAATATGCTCGAGATTTATTGAAGAAGTACGGGATGCTTGAGTGTAAACCAACCTCAACACCGATGGAGACCAATGTTAAGTTATGTGCTGATAAAGGAAAAGACTTGGAAGATACAACAATGTATCGCCAGCTTGTCAGGAGCCTAATCTACCTAACCCTCACACGGCCAGACATAGCCTACGCAGTTGGAATAGCAAGCCAGTTCATGAAGAAGCCTCATCTCGAAGCAGTTCGCAGAATCTTAAGGTATGTGAAAGGTACCACTGACATTGGAATTCTATACAAGAAAGATGAGGAATGCAAAATGGTTGGCTACTGCGATGCGGATTATGCTGAAGATCATGACACAAGGAGATCGACTACAGGATATGTGTTTAGTCTTGGTTCAGGAGCAGTCACTTGGTGTAGCAAGAGACAACCAACAGTATTTCTCTCAACTACAGAAGCGGAGTACAGAGCAGCAGCTATGGCAGCACAGAAAAGTACTTGGCTAGTACAACTAATGAAGGACCTTCACCAGCCAGTCGATTATGCAATACCATTGCATTGTGATAATCAGTCTACAATACGCTTAGCTGAAAATCCGGTGTTCCATGCAAGGACAAAGCACGTAGAGGTTCACTACCACTTCATTAGAGAGAAGGTACTTCAAGGAGAGATAGAAATGCAAACACCAAGACAGATAACCAAGTAGCAGATATATTCACTAAGGGACTTGGCACGACAAAATTCGAAGACTTCCGGAGACAACTTGGCATGATCTTCAACGAAGTTAGTGATGAGGGGGAGTGTTGAAAATCATCACTAACTAGCCCAAATGTTTAAAGCCTAAAGCCCAAAAGTTAAAGCCCAAACCCATTATCCAGAAGATCATGTGTATTCTCTAGATAGTTCAATGTCTAGAGAATTCTACACCCTTATAATACTCTAGACATTTGAGAGAGTTCTAGAGAAGCAAAAATGTGTGGTTGAGATTGCTTCTCTAGAATCCTCTCACCTCCTTAGAACTACTATAAATAGGTGAGAGGTTGTGAGGTGTAAGCATAAAGGAGCAAACAAGCTCAACTGTAGTAGTGAGTGTTGTGAGCATAGTAAGGGTGTGAAGTTGTAAGAGACTTTTGAGAGATTAATAAAATTAGTCTTTCTTAAGTTCCAGTTCTTCCCAAATCTCCCAACAGTCTTCATTTCAATTGCATCTCAAATGAAATCAAAGATAAGTACAAGTTCTTATACTCCCCCGCATGCTGATGTAGCACCTGGAATTGATGGGTTTCAAGTTGACTTCTTTGTCAATTCTTGGGCTGCTCTTAATTTCTTAAACCAGACACTAGGGGTGTGATTGAAGACTTTTTAATCAAAGGTGTTTCCTTCCCCGTGCTTATTTTTTTATTGTAATTAATGGAACTCCCACAAGCAATTTTAAATCTTCCAAGGGAGTTATCCCCTTCTCTTTGTGCTAGCTGCTCAAGGCCTCACCTCCATGGTGCTTCGAGCTGAAGAGCTTCATTTTATTCATAGGTTCAAAGTATGTGGCAATCTTCCTTCAATTCTTGTGCTATATTACGTGGATGATACAATATTATAAATTGACGGTACCGAGGAGGAAGTGGTAGCATTTAGGAACATAGTTCTTTGGTTCGAAATATGTTCAAGGTTGTAAATGAACTAATCCAAATCCAGGGCTAAGATGTATGCATGCAGTAGGTGAGTGCCTCTCATAAGTAGGTCGCTCTCCTGAGGGGTGACGTAGGAACTTTTCCTTGTACCTACTTGGGTTTTCCATTATGTGCTAAGCACAATTATAGAGCATAGGAAATTCGGGTTTTTGCAATTCAGGTTGTTAGATACTGAATGGTATTGAATGTCAAATTTTTTTATGCTTGTAAATTCAATTTTTGTAAGGATGTTGTGTCAGGTTGTTATTGATGTTTGAAAGTGCTATGTCAGGTTGCTTATTGATGCTTGAAATTGCTATGTCAGATTTTGAATTGCAATGATGTTGTGTCAATTAAATTGCATTGTGTTATATCAGGTTTTTGCAATGATATTAAGGCATTTGATTACAATGTGTTATTAACATTCAGTGAATATCAAATGAATTTACATTGTTGCAAGAACATCAAACTTTGTTGCAAGAACATTCAATGAACATCAAATGAATTTACATTGTGCTTTAACATCCAATGTACATGTACTCCTTAAAAAACTTGTCTACTTCAAACCTCCTATTCACTTGTTTGATTGTGTTTGTGACACCATGGAATCTACAAGAAAATCAATTAAGTGTTGTTAATTAGCAGTAACTTAACTCCCTATAATAAATTTGAATTTAACTTTGCCCCCTGCAAGAGAACTAACCTAACAGATGATGAAGATGAGCTACAACTCAAGCTTACCATCAAAACTTAGCAAGTTTTTCCACTTATTGATGCTTGAATATTTAATATACAGTGAAATAACATGTAGATGTAGTAGTAGAAGCAGAGGTGAAAGTTATTGGTCGTGAAGTGAAGACTATGGTGATGAAATGGAGACAGTGGTGGTGAATGAGGAGTTGGTGGATTATCCTAACGTCTTAGTGGAAGTTTGAATCTCAGTCATCTATTTTAATTGCATCAACTTTGAATCTCAGCCTTCAGATCATTAAAGGGTATTTTGGGGAGTAAAATATGACATTTTTGAAGCTAGCACGTGCCTTGACAGTCAAGGCACGTTGACTGTTAGTCTTTAGAAGGAAAGTGCAATATGAATGTTAATTAGGAGCAAAACTGAATAAGTTATATATTATATGGAAAAATTACAATTAACCCTTTAAACTTTTTTATGGAGTTTTGGCTAGGAGTATAAAATGATACCACATACCACATGCACTCTGACGTGTTGTCTGAGATACTAACACATAGGAGAAGAAGCGACTGCACAGAGGAGAATGAGAGAACAAGAAAACTTTACCTCCATGTAGGATGGAACAAGTTAAAAGAGATTAAAGAAGTTGTTTCCGTCGGCCTAGTGACTACAAGTAACACCAAAAAAGAAGAATAGAGACGTGGGAAAGAGAATGGAGCTGTCAAATTAGTTATTTTTGAATTTAGTAAAAAAAAGGGCAGAAATGTCTTTCTACTTTAGTAGTTAACGAAGGTTAACAAAATAGACCTTATTGGTAAATACGTTAACTATGATACCTAAATAGTAATAAATAGTCTACTTTCTTAAAAGTAGGCCCTCAAGGTCATTTTCCGTATTATCTAATCAAATTTGTTTTGTCGTATGTCGTAAATGCAGATATCATCACGGAAGTTCAATTGCTAATTCTGTTCTCGGTCTAATCGAAATCCAAATTTAATGATAGACAGATACATACCCTTATTGATTGATTTGGTGGCATATGGCCATTCCATCATATGCTTGTTGCTTGAGGGAAACATGGTGGTCAGCAGACCTAAGGCTTGCCTAAAAACGTAGCTGAAGACCCAGCTCTCAGACCTTCCTTTGTACTCCAACAATTTCCAAGGGGCCTGAGTTTGGTTGTTGCACATAGCAGCAGCATCGGAGGGATACTTGAGTCAAGTGCTGCCCTCTGTCAACAGCGTGGGGATTATGATAGAGGATAATATGCCAATGCTACTAGTAAAAGGTGATACTTCACCAAATTACCCAACAGTGTCGATTCCAACAACAACAACAGGAGGCTAAATATCACGTTTCAATCAGGAACATGCACAATGCATCATTATATACAGAAGATTTCATTAAGTAATATAGTTCCATGTTGTACAAAAACTCGAATTATCACCCTTGTCAGATCATTTTAAGACAAAAGCTATAGACAGTTTTACAGAAGATGGCATCAAAACATAATAAATAGCCAATCCCAGTACAAAAATCGAGTGATGTCCAAGCAAGAGACCATGCCATCTTTTAGCCCACTTTGTTTTGTTAACCCATCAAAATTTCTTGCCATCTTGTCTGCTTTTAGTTGCAAAAGTCTGATGAAGATGATCTCAGAGTGTTTTTAGGAGCACTTATCCATGGGCTACCTGCCACAGCAAACCTCCATAATGCATTGACATGCTCAGGTGAAGCATATTCGATACCAACACGTGGGCCAATAAGTATGTTCTCCTGTTCAGGGCCATCTAAAACTTCTAAACCACCTGGCCACAAGCATGCATATTTAGAACCACGGAGAAGAGGTTGATTACTGAATGATTTCGGATAATTCTAAGCAAGCTTACCAGGGTTATAAAGAGGATGGTTTGACCATTCTGTGGAAATTCCAAGCGCTTGACCAACCTAGCAAGGGAGTCGAGGTGAATAACAGATTAAGGAAGAAACCAAATCAATCCTTACAGATACTAATCCATGTGCAACATGGATGTGGAGAAGCACTACTTAACATTTTAGTGATTGCAAATTAGCTAGATTTTATAACTGTAACAAAAATTCTTTCGTTTTTTGGTTGAGCAAGTCAAATTATGACACTTGAAACATTTCCATTCCGCCAGTGCTTCATTATCTGTTGAGAAAGTTAAGAAATATACATGATTGCCATGTCATCTAAAACACAATCAGAGATCCATGTTTAATACTAGAATACAAATATATATATGTGTGTGTGTGTGTGTGGTGATAACGAGTCAAGTTCGGCATTTATGTCAAACTCATTAGGCAATAATCCCCAATCTCGAATGATCCATATTTAAGACGAACCCCACCCCCCCCCCCCCCCCCCCCCCCCCCCCCCCCCCCAATCCTCATACTGATAGGTTTGCTCCTTTCGCTGAAGGTTTATGTCATTATGTTCGAGTTTTAGGGATAGACAGACATGTTACTCTCAAATTCTTTGATAGGAAAAGTGACACAAACTTTGAATAACATCATTATTATCTGAAACATATATTTTTTTATTTTTTTTATACCTAAGCAGATTAGTCTTCCACAACTTCCATAATACTGCGCACACTCACAAAAAAAGGACTTAAAGAGTGACATGCATATAAATAGAATATCAACTATCATATGACAAGCAGCAATGTATGGAACAAAAATAATCTATCCATAGAATTCCAACAAGAAGGTGTGCAAATGACATCAACTGACCTTTCCAGGCCCTGTAAGAAGAATTGGTTTCTCTGTTTTCTGCCCACGACGTTGTTGAATAGTCTCTAAACCTGTCATTTCATAAAAATGAAATGAAAAGAAGCCCTTTTAAGAGCAATAAATTATTTGCATCTGCCTTGAAGTGCAGATAATTAAACCAAGTCACAATAGCACATTTTGTGTATTCCTAAAATGTGTAAAAGACCATAATGCACGGTTAAGTACAATGGGGCTAGATCATGGAAATAAATAACTAAATTCATAATCCCATATAGTTAACTGGCTTAGACGAACATTTATACTTTATATATTAGTACATTATCATTTTGTATATTCAAAGTTCAAACAGTTGATTATGCATGCTTGACCATGACCATGTTAATATGTCTCTAAACAAGTACATTTTTGGCTGCTTTTTGGTAGAGTAATAATCATTCTCACTTAAGATGAGCATAACAATGATTAACTTATCCATGGGCAAAAGTTTTTGGCTTAGATTTGATCGGCCGACCCTAACTTGTTCAATAAATGCCTGATAGAGGGGCTTTTCCCAACTGCTCTGTCTCAAACACTCCATGATTGAGTTATTCCACTCCTTCCAAGCCTAATTCTAATTGAAGTGTTAAATACTTGCTTTATATTAGTACTTTCTTCAAACAAAAGACCTACTCTAACCCATTGACTGTTCACTTGGTGGTGTTTATTTTCCCATGTTTTTATCAGCAAATAGAATGCATTAAAGGAAAAATTATGTTGAGGGTTGGAAAGGTTACCAAACATAAAAAGTAAAGGGAAGCCACTGAACCTGCACCTTCCTGAACTAAATGTCCCTCGAGGTAAAAGATGAAAACCTCAACAGAAGTCCTCGAATTTCCACTTAATTACATGATATTGCTTTCAACCCGAAAACACAACTAAATTTCGGACAATAACATTCCCAACAATCAGTTAATCATGGAGGAGACAACAAAAGATCTACGGCATGGAAGCACTTCTCAGACTGACCTATGAATCAACTATAATAGATTGCAACCAAACATATTATCATACCCAAGAAGAGTAGAAAACAGTACTGGATTAGAAAAGAGAAAATAACTTGTATCCTCTTCAAGTATAAATTATCATTCTCCAGAAATGTAGTGAAAACCTTCTAGTTAATATACAATACATTTTCTCTCAACTAAGGGTGTGTTTGGTTGTATGGAATCATATACCATAGGAATCCATGATGGGCCTACCAACATTTAAGCTAAATTAAGGTAGCAATCAAGGGTGGGAATGAAAGCTTTGGGGGAGTAGGGAGTGTGATTCTGATAGAATTAAACTTGTAAATAAAAGGGAACTGAAATACAATGCTATAATTGAAAGAAAATAATCAACTATAAAATAAATCAATGATAAAATAAACAAAATAAATTCTTTATTCAATCAACCAATTGACAGAAGGACTTACGCTCCTTTTATAATTGAAAGAAACAAACCCTAAACATAATTGGAAACCAATGTCCAATTACGATAATACGAGAACTAAGATAATACAGAACTAATAGTGCTAAAATACTAATATTACTAAATAACCCAATTACATCATATTCTCATGCTCATGAAACTTTCATTTCCACTATTAATCACAAAAATAATGGTGGATATGAGTGCTGCCTCAATTTAGCCAAGTACTCCCCTCATGAATTCCCATAAAATAAGATTTTATACAAGCAAATACGCCCCATGAGTTCAATCCCCAAGAGTTCAATATTGCTAACATTAATAGTTTCAGGTAAAGAACTTACCACATACAGGAGCACAAGACCGTATTAACACCGCAGCACCCATTCCTTCCTTATCCGCAACAATGTTGAGCATTGTATGGAGACCATAGCACAAATAAACATATGCATGCCCTCCAGGTCCAAACTAAAATTTCATAAATAAATAAAATAAAAATAAAAAAGCGAATCACTATCCACTGTAGTAAAACCAAATCATAATACAAACACAGAATGATAATGATGTAATAATTAGGGCTTACAACTGGGGCTGTTCTTGCTGTAATCCCAAAGCGCCCATGACAAGCTGTATCATTCGGTCTATAAGCTTCCACCTACAAACATTTTCTTCACATCAAATTATTTCATTTGAGAAACCAACCCAAAATGACAATAAACAAACAAAGAGATACCCATTTAATGTAATTTACCTCAGTGATCTGAAGAACAACATCATCTCTGCGAAGAAACTTGCCGAGGAGTTTGGGAGCAAGATCGAGAGCGTCAATTTGGAAGAAGTGTTGGTCTAGGATCTTGGAATGGTTGAAAGGTGTGGTGGGTGGGCTTGGGGATTTTGGGATTATTGAGAGGAGGGATTTGGGCTTGGTCATTTTCATCGATTTTTTTGAACGTATAATTGTTGGGAAGTTTTGGTTGCTGGGTTTCAGTGAGGGTTTGAAGGTTTGAGTTCGCTTCATTTCGTTTGTGTTCCAATGTTGGAAGTGGAAGTGACAGCGGGAATCATACATAGTGTGAAGACTCAAGAAAGCGGATCGGAGTGTCGAGATGACAGATTACAATAGAAGGGAGCCGTTTGATGAAATGATTGATGAATCGAGAAAAAAAAAATGTAACGTCGCCTGAGAGATTCGAACTCTCGCGGGAAAATCCCATGTACTTAGCAGGCACACGCCTTAACCACTCGGCCAAAGCGACAACATGACGAAATCAAGCCATGTATACGATAATATAGTTTATATTTACAACAATGCGAATAGGGATGGGCATCCCATCCCGCGATCCCGTCTCGTCCCGAGCTAATTTTTCAATATTTATTATTAATATTTTTATTTATTTATTTGAAGATTGCAATATTTGGATGCCCATATAAATTCATTGATGTATATAACATTTTAACATCTCAATTTGTCTCTCACATACACGTCTCTAGATTGATCAATTGGTTTCAATAACACTTCTGACATTGCTCTCACAAGTCATAACACCCGATTTAATTAATTAGTTAAAAAAAAGCATAAAATCGGAGAGAAAGTAGCATTCACTAGTCAGTATCAGTCACCAAATATAGCTGCTTAGATTTGAAGTTGTGATTTATGTGTAATGCATGTGCACCTGCATCAATCTAAGAAGAAGAAAATGTGGAAATGCACATGATTGATGATGGATTATGTTTGAGTTGTTTTTTAAGAGGATAGAAACGTGGAGTTTTTCTAACAAGGAAAAGTCAACTTTACTTGGTTAATGAACCCATGTCCCAGCACCAATGTGTTGGATTGCATTCATTAATGCATTAACATTGACTGAAGATAGGTCGATTTGCATTAACAATCAACTCTTGAGGTAGGGGGACTACTAGCCAAATTCATTATTTACTTCTTGTCCCGTCCCGAACTTGTTTATAGTTTTATACCTATTAGATTATCAAAAATCTTGATCAACAAATAGAGCACGCTGATCACATCCCGTCCCGAACCCGTTTGGGATGGGACGAGGTCGGGATGGGATCTATCTCGTCCCGTCCCGATCCCGTATGAATGGGATGGGTCTATCTCGTCCCATCCCGTCCCGTGCCCACCCCTACATGTGAATGTGTTGTTCACGGTTTAGTTTGGTTGGATGAACCTCTTACCAAGAGCTGAACAATCACCTCATACACGTTTTGAGTATAAAATACAATCTTCATATTTACTTTTAAAAAACTGTAAGCATTAACATGATATAACATCTAAGGATGACTTAACATGATATAATATTGCAATAATTCTACGCTGCCTGGTGGTACATGCCTGGATGGTACCAGGCACATGTAGCGCATGGTACCAGGCACGTGGCTGGCTTGAAAAAAAAAGGGATCTGAAGCTCGAGAAAGAAAGGGTTCTGAAGCTCGAGAAAGAATGGGTTCGCTCAACTCTTCGTCAACCAAGCTCGATAAGGAATCTTTGGGGAGGTAGAGGGCGACAATTGAAGCTCGAGAAAGATAGGGTTCTGAAGCTTGAGAAAGAAAGGGTGCATTTAATTCTTCGTCAACCAGGGTTCGCTCAACTCTTCGTCAACCAGGCTCAATAAGAGGTAAATGATGTTCACCTCCATAGCTGTTATCTCCTTCTCCTTCTTTTTTCCTTCTCTTTCTCCTTCTCCTTCTCCTTTTCCTTCTCCTTCTCCTTCTCCTTCTGCTTTCATTTTCGTTGTCTCCACTGTTGCTCGAATATATTGTATGGATGTGAATTTCATTAAACCATTTGAAGGCCTCATTCTCTCTAATCTCTGTTATTGGTTCATATAATTGAAGAAGTTATGAAGTGAGGAACTAATCCATTGAGTTCAATTATATCAGTGAATTTCATTAAATAAGCATATAATTGAACTGAGGAACTAATCCATATGAACTGAGGAGCTAATCCATATGTGAGAATTTCTGCATATATTTGTGACAAAAGCAAAAAAAAAAATGGTTAAAATTTGTGTTAGTAAAAATTTGGCAAAACCGATGGCTGTGTTAGTAAATTTTTTTTACTGTTTTGTGTTATTGGCATCTATAGCTTAATAACATTTTTTTTGTATGTTGAAATAAGGATCTTAACCCAATAATGACATACAAGGCGTATGTGGTATATCACGGTCGTGTCCCCGAAATTTACGCAACATGGGAAGATTGTTCAATCCAAGTAACAGGGTATAGAGGTGGTTTATACAAGGGTTTGCCTCAGTTGCCGAGGCTTATACTAGTTATGAAGTTTGGGTTCGCTCAGAAGGGGTGAAAAATAACTACAAGGCAAACAAATCAGATGAAGAGGTGAAAAAGAAAGTGAACAAGAACTGCGAGGCAAACAAATCAGCTTAAGAGGTGAAAAATAAAGTGAGCAAGAACTACGAGGCAAGAAATCTCTTCAAAGAGATGAAAAATCAGCATCGCATTCGTGAGGGTGAAGCTCAAGCGAACAGTGATCATTGGGCATTGACAAGGGATTTGATTAATGCACTGCTAGTGGTGGTTATTATGATAATGGTAGTTATTTTGTTCAAACTTGTGGTTTATTGAATACTTTGTAAGTTGTATTTCAAACTTATATTCAGTTATGTTCTGAATGAATGAATATTTTGTTAATATCAGCAAAGGAAAGCTTCTTGTTTTTCTGCATAAATATGTTGTTCTCACTTCTGTTGCTCTCACTTTTATGTAGTTCTCTTAATTTTAACTACAGCAGCATCAAGTGGTATCGGCGTCGAGACTGCACGTGTCCTTGCTTTGCGTGGGGTTCATGTTGTTATGGCAGTCAGGAATATGATTGCGGGTGAAAATGTTAAAGAAGCAATTGTCAAAGAAATCCCCACTGCTAAAGTTGATGTCATGGAGTTGGATCTCAGCTCAATGGCATCAGTAAGGAAATTTGCATCAGAGTTCATTTCTTTGAATCTTCCACTGAACATCCTCATGTAAGATAAGAAGAGTACCAGTGCTTCCACGACATTTCTATTTTACATTCTTTTTGCATTTTAGATGTGGTTAAAATGCACTCTAAAGTTTCTTAGGTTTAGTAACTTGACAACTATAGAGCTAATTTGATTGGCATTCTTATATTGAACCATTCTAATGGACATTTATCTAATGAGTAATGCGACATTTTGCTCCGTTCAACTTTGAGTGTGTGGGGTGATGAAAATATATAGTTATTTTTGCAGGTCATTTTCTATTGACAAATCTTTTGTTGGACATCATGAGAAAGACTGCACAAGAAATACTTCTAAACCTTCCTGAACTGATTAAAATGCATGCATCTAAGTCATGATTTGTTTTATGGCACAGCTACTCCAGGTTCTAATACTACTACAATCACCCAACTTCAATTCGGAATTTGATTCTTCTCTTCATTGTTTATCAATAATACTACATGTTTTCCTTTCATTTTTTTCTAAGCTACACTCATTATTTTAGTTTCAAGTAACATTGAATGACCTAATCATCAATAACACATGACAATTCCAGCTCGAAATACAAAAATCAAAGCTAAGTTCTTATCAAGGATTGGTAATACCACCACGCCACCCTCATCCCTCACTGCAATTTCCTAAAGGTTTGACAACTACGTCCATCCATTAACACAGAGTCGGATTGTGATTTAGGTGAGCAAGTAGGAGCAGTCTCACCAACGAAAAGGAGGCTCTGATTAGTCACTCCAGGTTAGGTCCTCAAAACATGTTAGAGACAGTAGACAAGAACAGACAGTTACCAGGCCAATACCAGCTACTTTGCCATGCAGTCTACACCGCATTGAGCATTTGCAACTCCTTTTTTAGTGTCAGAGGTAAGGGAATTCGTGAACTGATTAAAATGCACATTTGGTGTGCTGAAATACTTGTAAACCTTCCTGAACTGATTACTTAAAACAAATGGGAAGTGCAGGACTAAGACACAAGTTCCACAGGCCTTTATAATGCACAAACACTTTAATAAAACAAATCAATGTCCAAACACCTACATGAACATCAGAGGAAACCTGATAAATGCTAATTGCTATCTAATCTACTACAACATTGATCAAAGATATTTCCTTCAAATCCAGTCAGCGAAAACTATACACAACCTAAGAAATGCGCTTCATATCCATCAAGGATACATACAACGGGCAGACACTGAGCTGACATTTGACTTTTCAATTGGTACCCTTCAGCAACTCTTCATAGAACATGTCAATGAACTGGTCATTCTATCACGTAGAAACAACAAAAGGGAATTCAGCTTTTTAACCAATACATCACACACACTGTAAGGAATTAAGAATCAGAAACCCACTAATATGCACTCAGATGGATCGACATTAACTAGATACTAAAAAGATGGGGAAAAAAAACCTAAACAGCTCTACAGATGCGTTGAGAACATGGAATCCTTTTACATCCACAACAGAGTTGATATAAAAAAATAATTAGTATATCAATGTGCCTAATTCATACTAAAAAATTAAACTCAATTACAGCCTATATGCCTATTGAAGTAATTCAAAAGGTTTAAAATAAGAACTAACATAGTTTGAGATCCTTACCGGAGCGAAAATAATGAGCTATCATCTCTCAACTCCATGTCGTTGCTAGAAGTTGGTCGCTGCAAAAATAAATGATAAAGGCTTACATTATTTATGTGGTCGTTAAAATGATCTCAAGCAAGTAAATTATATACCTGTGTTATAAGTGAGTAAACCTAACCATAGGGTTGGCAGTGGGGCGGTTTTTCGTGGATATCCGCCCCGCTCGCCCCGATTGGGGCGGATTTGGATTCCCTTAAACGGATTTCGGGGCGGATTTGGGGATGCAAATGGTATCCGTTAAATATTCGGGGTGGATACGGATTTGGCTATATCCGCCCCGCGGATATCCGTTTATATAGCTATTTTACTAAAATAACCTTAGGATCTTAATATAAATAGATAACCCTAACCCTAAAACAACTTTGAACTCTCTGCATACAATGATCCGCAGCCCCTCTCATCTCTCACTTTCGCCTATTCTCATTCACCTCCTCTTCATCTTCTTCTTCACTCCCCTCTTCTTCTTCCCCTTCACTCCCCTCTCTGAATCTCAATAGTCTTCAAATATTTTATCCCTTTATCTCGCTTTAACTCCACAAATTCGTTCGAATAAAGCGAAAATTCTAGATAAGGGTTGAGTTTCTTCAATGATAAAAAAAACTAGCAGACGTCAAGGGAGGAGGAGTCTCCATGGCAGACGTTCACTCGCTTCACTCCGCTTCGCAGATCTCTTAGGTTTCAAGGTTTATTATACATGTATGGAATGTTTCGTTTGTAGATAGATCAGATCAGATCAGAACAGATCTTTATAGATCAGATCTCTGTAGATATTTGTAATAGTTCAGATCTAATCGATCAGATCTCTGTAGATATTTGTAATAGATCAGATCTTTGTAGATTGATCTGATCTTTGTAATTGATCAGATAAAGCTTTGTAGATTGATACCAATTTTAAATGTTGAACAAGCTTGTAGCAGTTAGACAAGCGAACCATGAACCATCTCAGAGAATAAGATTTTTATTTATTTTTTTTAGAAATGAAATGGTTAATTGGGGCGGGGCGGATATCCGCCAATCCATTCGGAGCGGAGATGGTTTTTACAAAAGTACATAAACGGATATTCGGGGCGGATTTGGAGATCCGTGATCCTGGACGGGGCGGGGATGGATTTGCTCAAATCCGCCTCAATCCGCCTCGTTTCCATCCCTACCTGACCAAGTCTATCAATTGTAGCACTAGCTTGTGAATAGTATGACCCCATACTTTCATCCTTCAAAATGACAAACACATTAATTATAGTGAACAATCATAGTGGGGCAAATCATAAGTGAACAATCAATGTACTAAAAACAAACCTGCGTGTTAAGATTTAATTGACCATATGGCACAACTTTGTTTGAAAGAGGTGTCATATATTGTGAACCTTTAAATCCAACTTGGGTAGAACCCTTCAAATGACATGTCAAATTAAAAGTAAAGATTCTTGAATTGAAAAAATATATATATTCATAAAAGTAAAACAAACAAGTAAAATTACCAAATTATTCTCAATGACATATTCTTTGTCAATACTTCTCATTTTCTCCCTCTTTCTGTGTTTCTTTCTTTTTCTTGCCCTTTTTACAAACTTTTTCCATGGTGGATTGCATCCTCAAAGTAGAACGTCGTCCTTTGCAACGGACGGCCAATGGACTATGAATTTTACCAGTAGTTTTAGCTCCAACTTCCAAAAACCCCTCTGACTCAACATTAACATCACCATCACCTTTTGATCTCTTTAGTTCACCAATCTTCAATTTTATCCAATGTTAACATTATTTGTCTCCTTTTGATCCTTAGAAGCTAAGTCAGCCATTTCATAAAAGATATTGCACATCTCATCAAACCGTTCATTTTTAAATTAATTGCCCAATCCGAATATATAATTTTAACCTTCTTATGACACCTCTTAACATCTTTCTTCCACCTTCGAAGAATATATTTTTCTGGTAAAACATTAATCCTCTTATGAGACAATACCGATAAAATATGTTTGCATAAGATCCCCCTAAACTCAAACAATTGACAATTGCACTTAATATTGAAGTCGTCATCTTTAAAATAAACTTTAAAATTGATTGATCTGTATGTGTTTCCTATCAACCTGTCTTCCGAAACATAATAAACCTGAAAGTCATACTCCTCCATGACATGATGATTAACTGCACAACATAATCTTCCTGCAATCTCTGTTTGAAACTCCTTAAATTTATTTGTGGTGTAGGTAGCTTGAAATTTTTTCTCAAATGCTTAAGGAGTAATGCAAGGAAGCCAACGGTTAAATGATCTAAAGTCTTCATCAACTTCTTTTTTAACCTTACTTCGTAGTGCATTCTCATATTGTTCTACGAATTGCTTTAGAGTGGTCTTTGAATTTACATAACCATAAAAAAATTAAAAATAAAAAAAACATTCATACTTTCACTCCTTTGTGTTGAAGACATCTCTGCTCAAAAAGTATTCCTCTGAAATGTTGGTACCCAACGAATTCTTTCATCATATAATCCACTAAACTAATCATTATTTTGAAGCTTAAATTTCTCAATGAACCCACGCCAATATTCTTCAAACTCTTCATGAGACAGAGAATCATAAACTTTTTTTTGCATTGCAAACTTTATAGCCTCATATTGATTGCAACCCAACAGTTTTTCAGGCAACTTTTTCATAATATGCCATAAGCACCATCTATGTCGTGTGTTGGGAAACACAATTTCGATGGCTCTCTTAATTGCTTTGTCTTGATCAGTGATTATAGCAGCTGGAGTACAATCATTCATACACATGAGCCTTCGGGTCTGGTTTGGTTAACAATATTGTAGCCTTCGTGGAGGCGATGGACCGGAGCGAAAGCAAGTCTCTATGCGAGATGGAGGCGACGAGGACATTAAGTGGCAACAATATTGTAGCCTTCGGGTCTGGTTTGGTTAACCCTATTGGGTCAGTCATGTAGCCTTCGGGCATGGATTCATAAATAAATAAAAAGGGTCAACGACCCAATTTTTTTTTTTTTTAAAAAAAAAAAAAAAAAAAATTCATACACATGAGCCAAGATTTGAAAAGCCAAACAAACTCTTCTATTGTCTCACTACAGATCAATCCACATCCAAAAATTATTGACTGACCATGATGATTCACCCCAACAAAAGGAGCAAATGGCATTTCGTACTTATTAGTTAAGTGCGTAGTGTTAAAAGTAATGGCATCACCAAACTCCTTGTAAGCTGCTCTACTCCATGCGTCAGCCCAAACGACATTTCTTAACCTCCCTTGTCATCTAAATCCATCAAATAGAAAAAATCAACATTGTTAGCTTGCATCTTTTGGAATTAGTTTTGAAGTGTCGTCGCATCCCCCTCACCAAGTCTCAACAGTCTTATTTTATGCAGATAGTTGTAACAATCATTTTAGGAAAATATCATAGTATCATTCCCACCAGCTTCAACCACATACGAAGAAAAACTCTTATTTGGCCTAATGCCCGCCCTATCATTATATTCAAGCCTCTTCTTGACATACTGGCTCATAACTCGATTTTTCTGATAATATCTCGATTTTCCAAGGCTCAAATCATGATTGTGAGCATCTGTTAATGTTGTCACTCTCAATGTTCCATCAGGGTGTATATGAGCTCTAATCTTAGCCTTACAACTATATCTACCAGATGCACACAATTTTATAACACTTTCTACTTTACTTATTGAATTATCAACCCGACCACATGCAAAAATAAGATATTTAGGATTTCCCTGGTCATATTTTTTAGTTGCCCTTACTCTCACTGGAAATCCCTTTTTATTACCATAATCATGATAATATGATTGATACTCATTAATGTTGTTAAATTTCATCCCTATGCAAGGCTCTTTTATCTCCTCTAAAATTTTTTCATTTTCCATACTTTCGTTATTTTCTAATGTATCCATCCCTGAAAATATGAAATACAATATTTTCATAACATCCCTTAAAACAATAAAATAAAATAAAAAATAAAAAAAAAAGATGCATATGGAGTCTTTACCAGATCAAACGAAAGAAATTCCAAGCTAAACAACTACAAAAATATGCTGAAGTGGTAAATGGATCTGCAGTTAAAGAATCTTTTGATAAAGGTAGGTAGTTTAATAGAGTTTTCTTGTTTTACAGTTGGTGAACATGTAAATGGTGTTCTTGGATATACTTATAAATTACTTAACAATTCATGCTCCTATATAAATATCTCTGAATCTGATTATATTAGCAGAAGCTTATACAAAAATACAGGAAAATGGATGAGAAGAAGCTAACTTGCAATGAGCATCATGGACAAAGGTTAGACTTCCTCAATCCCCCTCTCATCTTAATAAGCAAAGTTGCTTTTCTAATTATTTAAGAATCATTTCACAAATTTTTTACGAATAAGAGAAAACGCAAATTTTTACCCACAGTTCAAAACCTACTCAATCCAAACAAATTAAGCCAAATTCAGTTCCTTTGCAACAAAATGAACTATAAAACAAGATAGATCACAACAAATTAGTAAGACCAAGAAGGAATATATTGTTAATTAAAAAAAAATCACCTTGAAATTTTTTTTCTGCAGAAGAGCTGAAGAGGAAGATTGAGATTTCGATAGTGCAGATAAAACAGAAACTTGGATTTCGGCGAATTGGGTTTGTAGCTTAGAGTATTTTTCTTCTTCTTCCCTTTTTTTTAGCGAATTACTTTGCCATCTTCGATCCTTCGCCCTCTTTCCTTCTCTCTGTCGATGCTTTTGATGAAGCGTGGAGGACGACGACGGAGGTAGTAGAGGTGGAGGTGGAGGAGGCTGACGTAGCGAAGGTAGCGGAGGTGGAGGAGGCGAAGGTTTTGTTTGGAGCCTTAATCTCTTTTCCCTGTGGGTTTGGAGTTTCGTTTCTTCACTGTTTTTTTCTTCTTCTTTTTTGGCTTTTGATGCCACCTCATCAAGTGGCACGTGCCTAGTACCATCCAGGCATGGTACCAAGCACAACACTAGGTAGCGTAGCAAGACTCGTTGCTTCAGTCAAGCAGTGAACTTTGACAAATCCTTCATATTTTCAGTGCAAATATGCACCCTAGACATATTAAGATGATCAACAAAATTTTGTG
The DNA here is from genome assembly GCA_963556465.1 of Berberis vulgaris. Lineage (NCBI taxonomy): Eukaryota > Viridiplantae > Streptophyta > Magnoliopsida > Ranunculales > Berberidaceae > Berberis > Berberis vulgaris. The sequence continues at coordinate 16,915,234 of OY747133.1, forward strand.
AACAAAATCTTTCAAGACCATTGATAAGTACTTGAGATCCTCTCTGTTTTTTTTTCAAATCACAAGACCAAAGACTTTTGCTTCCTTCTAGATAATATATCTTCCCGTCTAGCTTCGTGGAAGTCCAAAGTCTTATCCCAGGCAGGGCGTATGGTCATGATTAAGGTGGTCCTCAACTCTATCCCTGTGTACGCGATGCATTCGTACCTTCTCCCTGCAAACATGTCCAATTAGATTGATGCACTTTCTCGTAATTTTTGGTGGAATGGTCAGGATGATGGTAAGGCTAAACATTTGTGTACCTGGGAAAAAATTTTCAAACCTCGACTCCTAGGAGGTCTTAATATTCCCAACTCCGGGACCAAAAATTTTGCCCCGATGGCAAAAAATATTTGGAATGCTTTATCTTCCCCCAACTCCTTGAAATCGAAGTTACTTAAAAGCATTTATCATCATTCACAGATGCTCTTTCAACTTTCCAAGACCCCAACTCAAGCCTCCTTTGCTTGGCGAGGCATGTTTAAGGCTCTAATGCACATGAAGCCTTTTTTTCCACTAGCAGGTGCTTTATGGGGATCAGATCGACCTTTGGCACGATGCATGGGTCAAACATGATCTCTTGTTCGCTGATTGTATACTAAATCCTATTGCACCTAACTCAACTCAAAGTGTTCTGGACCTATGGCTCAACTCCCCCTATTTTGTACAGTCTTGGAACGCTTCCCTCCTAAACACATGGTTCCCTTCCCAGTGGTCTGTGACATTCTCGATATCTGTAAGTGGTCTGTGACATTCTCGATATCTGTATTAGGTACACTTTCTAGCCTGATCAACTCATCTGGAATGGGGATAAGAAATGTGTTTTTTCTGTTAAGAGTGTTACCCGAGCATTTGCCTCTTATGCTACGGCCAGCTCCTCTTCGATTCATTCGCCTTCCTCCGTACGGCAGAAAATCCTTCGTCATATTTGGCACATAAAAGCCCCTCCCAATGCACTTATTTTCCTCTGGAAGGTTTGTCAAGATCTCCTTTTCACTACTGCCAATTTGGCTAGAGTCCATGTTCCTATTGACAACATATGTAGCTTCTGTAATAATCATACAGAAGATGTTTTTCACCTCTTCTTTCTCTGCCCAGTGGTTAGCCGCCTTTGGCTTATTTCCCCGACGCCTTTCCACTAGCTGCACCATTCCCTATCTATAACCTCCATTTGGGACGCTTTTCAATTTATGTGGAAATCAGCGAACAATTCACGTCTTTACACTAATGAAATGTTGTCCAAGTTCACAGGAGTCCTCCTTTCCATTTGGCAAATTCGAAACAATATTGTGTTTGACGATTCTAAGTTTTGTGCCCCAGTTTTCTCCTCCACTTTCAATTACATTTGGTCCTCCTGGTCTACTCAATGGTTCTTTCCCCCAGCTATCTCCCCCACTCTCAATATATCGGAAATCCCCCAAATTCTAGACTCAGCCCGTCTCGACAACTCCTCTTCTTTTCAAACTATCCTTGGGGAGGAAGCCCCTGGCTAACCTCTAGCTGACATGGCTATTCTCATTCGGAACCAGTTAGCTTTTGTCAGTTCCCATCTTCCTCATCCCACCTTGCCTCCCTTTCATTCTTTACAGGTGGCCCCGGATACGGTGATTGTTAATTTTGATGCATGTTTTTTTGCGCATTCCCAGCAGGGTGCTATTGAAGTGGTTGCTATGGATATGTCAGGCAAAATTCTTTCACGATGTCTAGCCCGATCCGAGGGAAAGTTATGGACAGTATTATGGCTGAATTCCATGCAGGTGAGGCAACTCTTATGTTGGTTCAAGCTCAAAGGTAGAGAACAAGTCTAGTCTTTGGAGACTCTACTAACTTTATGCAGGCGATCTCTTCACAGGATACCACCTCATCTTTTGTTTTAGATTGGGCATGGAAACCTATTTTTTGTAACATTAATCACCTGCTTGTTTTGCTTAACAATTGGAAATGTATGTACATAAAAAGGAGTCTCAACTCCGAGGCCCATGCTCTAGCTACTAAAGCAGGGGCTAATCTCTGTATGTCTTAGTCCTATTAATGCATAATGCTTTACCAAAAACAAAACATCTAAGGATGACTTTCTGTTTGCAAAAAGGGATGACACTTTATCTCCTACACTAACAAACCCTAAGAGCATATCCGAGGATCCCCTAAATTAGCCAAAAAACTAATTTGGGAGTTTCATGTGGGGAAAACCATGCTCAAAAGATTTTTTATCCATGCCCTTATTTTAACTTGGCATCTCACTTCCCCTTATATTTAGGGACATCCATACCATCCCCAAAAACCTAAAAAGTATTAAAAAATCCAAACTCTTTTATTTTTTAAATTAAAATTAATTTGAAATTAATAAGTATAATTATATTAAGTTAAAGTTAAATTATAACATAAAAAAATCCATTTATTTAGAATACAAACAGATAAAACACACACTACTTTACGTAAACGACTAAACGTAATAAAAACACGAGCGCATTAATGATTGTGACTCCTATTTTCTTCCCCACGCCATCCGCTTACCCTCTTCCCTATTTAATTAATTCTTTCTTTATTCTCTCTAATTCTAAACAACTAAACATTGTTCTGATTCGATAAATCCAACTTCATCTTCTATTCTATGATTCGTAAAGAAAGTCATTTGTCTTTGTGGATTTGAATAGAGTTGACGTGAGAAAAAAGAAAAGGTCATTGACTAAAGAAAGAGTAAGGGTAAGTTACAGATATTATATAGTAAATTATTAATAGTTTTTAACAGAGATTAGATTGTACTAGTAGTTTTTTAATAGATTTTAATTATATTTATATGTATTGGTTTGTTTACAGATATTTATATTTATTATAGTGAGTCCAAAATTGATTTGTGGAATTAGGGTATCTTATCAAATGATTTTGTTGTAATTCATAAACTTTGTTGTTGTAATTTTGTGTAGCATATTACCCGAAGAAGTAAAAAAAAAAACCTATTGAAGTGCTAAATCATTTGCAAACAATGGATGATGGTTTTTCGAATGCCTGGATTGCATATAGAATATTGTTGACTATTCCAATAACGGTAGCATTTGCAGAGAGAAGTTTTTCAAAATTGAAGTTGATAAAATTATATCTTCGGTCCAACATGTCACAAGAAATATTAAATGGGTTAGCTATGATGTCTATTGAGAGTGACTTGGCGAAAAAAATTGATTCAATACAATTAATGATTTTGCATCTTAAAATGCTAGAATAGTCATATTTAAGTAAAATAAGGCATTAAATTTTTTTCTAAAGATGACCCCATATTTAGAGTTCGCCCAGGGCCCCCATAGACTCGGGATCGCCACTGATGTGTGTGTGTGTGTGTGAGCTGATTCTATAGGATCCCATAACCATTAAACAACTTCAGTTAGGTTTGAACTTGAACTTATGATATTATTTGTCACAAGTCTACCAACCAAGCTAGCAACCGTTGGTATTGGTAGTGTCTTTTACATTATTGTTACTATTGAAACATGAATACTTGCATGCTAACAATTCAAATTTACCAACCCCAACTGGTTCTTGCAGGTCGGTATATGTTTACTTTCACTATGCAAGTCGATCTAGGGCAATTGAGATATATTACATAGTGGTTCGGTTATGGTAGGCTCATTGTACAACATTAAAATCCAAAATTAAAAGACTTCCTCGACTGACGAAGTCAAAGTTATAGAAACAATTTTATTATACTTGTAATGATCGTTGCAGTGAGGTAATCACCAAAAAAAAAATTCCGTGTATTTCTCTCCTTTAGTCATTAGATTTTCTTTAGGATGTGCTATTTTTTTTTTCAATTCAAATTCGAGATATAATCATAAAGTTGGAACCATTCTATTCAAAATTTTGTTATTGAATAAAATTCATAATGTTGATGCCAACAAAAAGAAGTCCCTATAGAAACTAACCGCGGAATGTAAATTTAGGACTTTTTTTCTTTTATTACCCAAGAAAATCCATATACAACATCTAATCTAAGCCCTTGGCGGAGTAATAATGACTTGGTTGTTCGTGTGTGTCCATCGCAATCAGCAATCTAATCTAAATTGCCCTCAGCCAAAGTTTCAAATTTCACTAATAGTTTACCACGTGGGTACAAAGTTGAATATTTGGTTTCCATTTCCCACCTGACTCACTGGGTCCCACACATCCATTCATGATTTCCCAATGTTTCAACCTTTTTGGATAATGCTATAAGCCTATTTTTTTTATGAATTTATTTTTACATTTAACTAAACTAAACTTTGAAATTAGCTATAACATCGTATAATGTAAATTTAATTTATTAACCGATTATAGCACACACGCGGAGCCAGGCACGGATCTACGAGGGGGGGAGACTTTTGAGAATTTTTTTTTTTTTTTTTTTTTTTAAATTTATTTGTCCCCCAATTAGTTTTTTTATGTGCCCCTCTATTCTCACTTTTCACTTTAATCAGGACTTTATCCTTCAAATCATGTACATATCAAATTCAAACGAGTTATTCTAGACAGCCTGGTTTGCTGCCTGGGGGGCCAAAATACAAATTTGCCCCCCCCCCCCACCCTCTCTTTAAACAACTTTTTGGAGAAGGTATTTAAAGAGGGGGGGGGGCAAACTTGTATTTTGGGCCTCCCAGGCAGCCTCTCCCAGGCTGTCTAGAATTTGGGAATTCAAACTATACTTTTAGAGTTAGAGATAGAGGTTAAATCCCTCAAATCTCTCAAAGAACAGAAATTCTAGCGAGTCTTCCCTGCCTGGGGGGGCGAAAATACATTTTTGCCCCCCCCCCTCTTTAAACACATACTCCAAAAAGATGTTTTAAAGAGGGGGCAAAAATGTATTTTCACCTCCCAGGCAGGGAAATCAGGCTGGTTTCCCAGACCAGCTAGAACTGCTCCTCAAAGAAACCAAAATTCACAGTTTCTTCTTCACACTCCATCGATTGGATAAGATGAGGGAAACCCCTATATTTCATCATCTTCAAAGATCTATAACTATTGAGTTATTTGAGCTCATCTTCACAAGATCCAGTAGGATCCAAACCACCTTATTCTTCTTCTTCTAGGTACCAGGTGCCTTCATTAATCACTGTGTTGGTCATCTCCACAAAAAAAATCGTAAGCAACTCAATTTCTTCCTCATTTTCTTCATGTAGTAGTAATCAATGATTCAAACTCTTCTCTTCTGTTGTGTTTCTATAAGTAGTAATCATCTTCAATGACTGTCTTTGTTGTACTCCCATTTTTGCTATAGTAGTAATCAATGAATATAGTAGTAATTCTACAGGGCCTGGGTCCCCCTGCTTGGTTTGCTGTCTGGGGGGCAAAAATACACTTTTGCCCCCCCTCTTTAAACACCTTTTCCAAAAAGGTTGTTAAAGAGGGGGGCAAAAGTGTATTTTTGCCCCCCTCTTTAAACACATTTTCCAAAAAGGTTGTTAAATAGGGGGGCAAAAGTGTATTTTTGCCTCCCCAGACAGCAACCTAGCTGGTTTTTCTAGGCCAAAAAGAACTTCGGATTTAAAAAAAAATTCATGTTAAAATAAATAATTTTTATATTATATTTAATTAATTATGACATCACTCCGCCCCCCCCCCCCCCCCCTCGATAAAAATCCTAGCTCCGTCACTGCGCGGAGCTAAGTGTTTGGAAGGGTGCTAGTTGTAGAAAAAGGGCATAAGGGTGAGTGAATCCAATTCAACATTGTCCCCAAAATCGTGTGTTTTTTTTTTTTTTTTCTTAATTTTATTTACCAAATCAAAATTCAATATTCTGCTTATGGGAACTTCATACCAAACTACCAACTAACTACATTATTAGGTTTGTAAAGTGCTTTTGGATCATTACGGTTTACATGGTCCACTACCGAAGTCCATGCCAAAATCTACCTAAATCAAAGTTTTTCTAAAGTCCACTTTATCATAAAAATATCAATTAATCACATGTCCTACAGAACAAAACACATAAACAGTGACGTGTCTTTGTTATGGATAAGTCGTAGGAGTTGTGCATGAAAGAAGGAAATATCATGGGTGGAGGGAGAGCGAATGGTCATGTTAAACAAGTAAGGCAACGCAACCAAAGACCACAGACTAGACCTAAAATCAGAGCAAGCCCCCATACCTTCCTTTCTCTTTCCATTAAATTAAATTGCTGAAACTCATGGATGCTACATTTCTAGAACTAGAGAAAGCTTGACATTTTAAGAGCATCCATTGAACGACTTTCAGATGCCCGATCGTGATGAATATCATTGGTTGCTCTTCCATATTTCCAAGGTTAATGCTTCTAAGTAATTTGAAACTTGAGAAATTTTGGAGATTGACCAATTAAAGTTTGTGTACAAATTGCACATAAATAAATAACCAAGGAGGTTTAAGCAAATATAGCATATTGGTTATTACCGCTGCTCACAGTCACACTCATTGCCTTGGATAAGCAGCAACCGTGTGACTTCCATGAATCATACACACCTCATGTCTTAGTCAAAGGGGCGGCCCTCTATTAATTAAATACCCTGATACGGCACCATACAACTCAACTCTATATAATGCTCTATTGATCCATCTTCTTACAATCAAATATACCTTCTCTTCATTCTTCCAAAAAATCATCGAGTGTCTTTGCAACTCTGCAAGTTTTTTAGAGTGATCAATCATATTGTTCAATATGGTGTTTGATGTTTCTGTTGGTGACGTGTTTGTCAAAGTTGGGATGTTCTTGCTTGTCCAAGCTTTGGTCTACTTCATTCTTACAAGTTCTTCCAATATTTTCTCCACCAAGATGAGGTCCATGAGCTTCAAATCAGCGCCTTCTGTCAGTATGCGACGGATTATGGCTGCTCTCTCCGACTTACCTGCTGGCAGTGAGCCTTCGCCTTTGCCTAGAGGTTCTCAAAGGCCAACAGATGAGACGATGAATGGTCATAGAGATTAATGTGGTTTGAATTCTAGTGTTGGATGTATGTAAATTAAGATAATTCTTTCATTTATCTATTCTGGAATATAAGATTCGGTATATAATCAGAATCATTGGTGGTTCTTGTTTATTTTGCTAATCATAGTTGGTCATATTGAGTTGAATCACAATTATTATGATACCAAATGTATAAGAAAGTTATAGTTAAGAGCCACTAGCTAGGGATGGCAATGGGGTGGATTTGGGCAAATCTGTCCCCGCCCCGCCGGAGTTTATGGATCCCCAAATCCGCCCATAATAACCGTTTACTATTTTTTGCAAAAATCATCCCCGATCCGTATGGGGCGGCAAATATCCGTATAAGGCGGCGGATATCCGCCTCGCCCCAATTATCCGCCAATCTTCTCCTTGAGATACTCACCATCTGACAGATCCAAACACCACAGTGAGGCTTATCTTCATAGCCAAGAAGATGAAGGTCTCCTTATCGTCGCTGTTACTTTTGTGGAGGAAGTAATGGAATCTCCACTGCTTGGAAGAAGATTCGGTGGAATTGCTCTTCTTGCACCAATTAGGAGATGCTTGGATGGAATTAGGAGTCCAGACTCGACAAGTTCCCGTAGGAATGACTTCGAGATCATCGACTTCGGATGTGGATGATGATGATGGAGGATCTCGGTCTTCTTCGATGAAGAGCTTTCTTAACTGAAACCGGTGATTCGAACAGGTGTTTTCAAAAGCCTTGTTGTTGGTGACACGGACATGGTCATTGCCATCCTCACCTGTTGCAAATATGAGGTTTTGGTTGAAAATTGGGTAGATCGGCTTGATTTGGCCGTTGTAGAAGATTTCTTCTGCAGAGATTGGTGATGATTCAATGTCTTTGCTTACAAAGGTGAACTCAAGAATCGAAGGATGACGAAGAGGAGGATGAGGGGGATGGAGAGATTGAGGGGTAGGTTGGTCTTGATGATGGTCTGCACACACCAAATCGAGACGAGCGTTGAGCGTCGAGTGAGAAACTGTGAGTCTGTCTCTGTGAGAGGCTTTGAGCCGCAGGGAGGGAGCAGTTGAGTGTTGTTGAGTGAGAATGTGAGATGAAAGTGAGAGATTTTGTAACGACCCGATCCACACAGTACGATATTGTCCGCTCTGGGCCCAATCGGCCCGCACGGCTTTAAAAGACCTTGTACTATGGGGATCCAACCTTGCACATATATAGCACATCCCCCTTCCACACCGAGGCGATGTGAGACTATCTCCCCCATTGTAGCTTGCCAACCCTCTTGGACCTGGGCCTATTGGGCTCCAACCTTCACCCTCCCCCTCAGGTCCGCCCACACAAGGGTCTCCACAATCCACCCCCTTGGGGCCCAACGTCTACGTTGGCACACTGGCCCAACGTCCACGTTGGCACACTTCTGGCTGGGTCAGGCTCTAATATCATTCTGTAACGACCCAATCCGCACAATACGATATTGTCCGCTTTGGGCCCAACCGGCCTGCACGACTTTAAAAGGCATCGTACTATGGGGATCCAACCTCGCACATATATAACACATCCCCCTTCCACACCTAGGCGATGTGAGACTATCTTCCCCCTTTGTAGCTTGTCAACCCTCTTGGACCTGGGCCTATTGGGCTCCAACCCTCACCCTTCCCCTCAGGTCTGCCCACACAAGGGTCTCCACAAATTTGATCTAGGGTTTATTTCCTTTTATATAATCCAAGGGTACTTTAGTAATTTTACTGGTTAAACGATATCCGTGGGGGGATATGGCCAAATCCGTATCCGCCCCGAATAAGAAACGGATACAATTTGGATATCCGTATCCGCCCCAACCTCCATACAACCTTAACCAAATCCGCCCCACTGCCATCCCTAAGAGCCACCAAGCCAGTCCATAATACAAGTCCTTAAAAATTGGGTTTTTTTTTGTAGCTAGAGCTAGCAATCAGAGTGGTCATAACATTGCTAAATACTCTCTTAGCATTATGTTTTAGCTGGTGATTACTGATTTAATGAAATGTCTAATTCATAAATAAAGAGTTTATACATCCCAATATATACCACCAAAGGATAAGCAAGCCTCTAGAACCGCGGATACTGGAGTGTTGCTGCATCTCAACCATAGTCCCATAGGTCCAAAACAATGCAGCCCCTTTGGCAAAACTTTCTGATCACTAATTGATGATTAGGTTGATCGGTAAACAGTAAGTGGGTGAATTTACAAAAGTCGACCAATGACATGGTGTCATTGTTGTTTAAGCCGATACTCTAATAGTTAAGCTGTTTCCAACAGTTTTTTTTTTTTTTTTGGGTGTAAGATGCTCATTTAGAGGTAGAATGTACAACATTCAAATATACATGAGATTGGTGCTTGAGACTACATCCAATATGCTTCCTATCAAGGATCATCCTGGAGACGGGGTTGGCTGGTTGCCCTCCTTAGTTCCAATCCTAGAATCAAAGTGTCCTTGGATGTCCTTTCTTTTCAGCGTAGCAAGAATTAAAGCATCCTACGATGTTTATATGTTACACGGACCTGTCCTTTGATGCTCAGTGTGAGTAGCATTGTCCTTTGATTAGTCACTTAGATCCTACCTTGATACTTAATGCGAATGGCATTGTCTTTTAATGTTCATCGAGGTTTTATTTCCCCCTTCACCATATACATCCTCTTTAAAAGCCCTGTTTCTCAGGGTTCACACACTGCAACAATTTTCAACTATCTTCAACATTCTACACTAACAAAACCAATTTTCCCATATTCTCCTCTTCTCGCAACACCATTTTATTGCCTGGAAAGCTTAAATAAATAAAACACTAATAATAATTAACCCTATATGCTAACATAGAAATGTTGGAAATATGCAGGGGGCTGCGGCTCACCTTTGTATTGGCCAGTAAGTTAATACAATTTCAACAGGCGTGGAAAGTACCTGAGAGTAATTAATATTGTTTAAATTTATCTTTTTGTTTAATTAATTAAAATAAAAACTACAGAGTTATTGACGGAGCGTGGAATTGGGTCTTAGGCACTGTTAGCACCTTTGGTAAATAGTTGTGTGTTGAAAATTGTGACCACCCTTATGCTAATAAGGGTAAATAGCTGGCTGTGGATTGAAAATTTCACTAACTTCATTTCAATTCAACGTTACGATAGGTAAAATTGATCATACAAGAAGAAGAAAGCACTGCAATACAATTTTGATAGTAGTCCTAGACTTCAGAGATGCGTATTTGACTTGTTTGTTAATGCTCCTAATTAAACAAAAACAGAAAAAACGTGGGTTGAGTTGAAATTGAGCCTAAATGCTGTCACCATAAAATAAACTATACAGTACACATATTGGATATCTACAAAAGTATAAATTTCAAATAATTGTTTAAGAAAAGAAGACTCTATGTTGGCAATGACCAAGCCCTGACTCATTGTCTTGGATAACCAGCAAGCATGTAACTTCCATAAAGCATACTAAAAGCCTCCAAGCTTATGTCTTAGTCAAAGAGGCGGCCCCTGTTGAATAACCCACAACTCCATAACATGTATCTATATAAACCTTTATTGACCCCATCTTCTTCCAATCAATAATATACCTTCATTTCATTTTCCTAAAAGACATAGTCTCTTTGCAACTCTGCAACATTTAGTATGATCAATTTGTCATTGTTCAGTATGGTGTTTGATGATGATGTTTTAAGTGACATGTTTGTGAAGGTTGGGATGTTCCTACTTGTTCAAGCTTTGGTCTACTTCATTCTTTCTAGCTCTTCCAATGTTTTCTCCACCAAGATGAGATCCATTAGCTTCAAATCAGCGCGTTCTGTTAGTATGCGACGGATTTTGGCTGCTATCTCAGACCTACCTGCTGGAGGTGAGCCTTCACCTTCGCCTAGAGGTTCTCAGAGACCAACAGATGAAATGATGAACAATCATAGAGATTAACTATTTGTTTTTATAAATCCAATTGGATATGTGTAAATTAGGCTAATTCTTTTATTCATTCATTCGGAAATACAATAATACATTTGATTTAAAATCATTACAGGCTTTCGTTTAGTTTTCTAATCAACGTTGATCATATTGAGTTGAAATCCCAATTGCACTTGGCTAGAATATCATAATCTCACGTGCATTTCTTACCTGTCCATGAGCAGGACTGTTCACTTTTGGTAATACTACTGTGCCAAACTCAGCGATATCCCAGATTTCTATAAGAGCCTACCATCACCATCTTGGCAAGAACATGGTTCTTCTACTTGTAGTATTTATATTTTTTTTTTATCGGAGACATCGGTTATGATTAAGTGGCCATTATCTGATTATGTATAAGAAATTAATCAAATATTCATACTTTTTTTAGTCAGTAAACTAATTATTCATGGATACTTGTGAGCGCGTGGATGTTGGACTAGTCTATAATGTAAAACGATCGAGTCGAGATGAAGTGTTTTTCACGTGGTGGTACACTACATATGTCTATAGGCGTAGCTAGCTTTGGGAAAATCAAAGATTAGATTGAAATTACTATTGAATATTTTTATTTGTGCCTAGTCCAGATCAATGTTAAATTTTATGTACAAAAATTTCATATAAAAAAAATCAAAAGCAATTAATCTATATAACTAAACACATTGGACTGGCATCTCACAAGACAATAAGTTTGCATAACTTAGTTCACGGCTCAGATAATGAAGTCCAGGCATTTTTCTCAAGGGAAAGAGGTGTGACCGATTCAGATCATACATCAAGTCCATCTTTTCTCCGGCAATCAGGGATTTTATTTAATTTGTGTTTGAACATGAATGCCTTTTGCGTGGTTCAAACTTAGATTAGTAATACTTGTGAAAACATCAATTAGAGCACACACGCTTTTTCGTGTTTTCAACTTGGCCTCCCCATTCATTTTCACTATCACCTCTCACTCACTCCAATGCGTTTGTCCCATCCTTATTCCTATGCGTATTATTGTTATTTATTTTTACTTCAAGGGGAACAATCGAGTGAGGATGAAGAGATCCAGGGCATTATATATAATGAACATGACCCCTTGAGAAACTAATTTATCAGAAATTCTAAATGTCGAGGAAGTGGGCGAGGAAACGAGCGAGGGGAGGGAGGTGGCGGGGTGGGGACCGTTCACCTCCCTCGGGATGTGTGTCATCTTTTTTTGCACACACATCCCGAGGGAGATGAACGGTCCCCACCCCGCCACCTCCCACCCCTCGCTCGTTTCCTCGCCATGTAGAATAACTCCTGATTTATATCTGCTCTATCATGAATGTTGTACGGATCAACTTTATATCTGAAATGATCTATTAACACACACGAAAAATATAATATTTTTACTTTCGGAGATTAACATATACAGTACCCAATTTGTCCAAACAAGAGAAATTCTAGCTGGCCTGGGAGGCGCGCTTGGGTCGCTGCCTGGGAGGCTCCTTGGCACGCGCCTGGGAGGCTGCCTAGCACGTGAATGGGTTTTTTGGAGGGAATTTCAGCAGCCAAAAATTGAAGCCCCAAATTCGATTTCGATTTTCATCAAATCCTCCCTCCCCAATTGAAGAAGAAAACCGAGAAGAAATCAAAGCTTGGTTTATCCTCCCTCCATCGCATCTTCCCTCCCCATCGAAGAAGAAGCTCCATGACACCCTCCCTCCCCATCGAAGAAGAAGCTCCATACCCTCCCTCTCCATCGTCGACTCCACCGAGAGAATCAGCGACCCATTCACGTGCAAACCAGAGAAGGTAAGTGCCAAACTTGATTTCTTCTTGTGGGGTTCTAGATCTAGGGTTCCTGACAAACTTTTTTTTTTTTGTATGTGAGTTTTGTATGTGGGTTTCCGATGAACATTGTTGTGAACTTCTCTGTGTACAGTTGTTGAAGTAGGAACAAAAAAAAAAAAAAAAACTCTGGTTGATTTGAAGAATTCAAATTTGTAAAATCTGTAAATTTCACTAGATTCTTTGCAAAATTTGTAAATTTCATTTCAAAAGAATTCATGACTTGTGATGGACTGAACTGCAGCTGTGTGTGTGGAGTATTGATGGATGGAAAAAAAAGAAAGCAAGGTTCATACAAGCACCAGCAGGACGATCAACTCCGATGACTGGTGAAACTAGGGTCCAGTTCCATAATGACCAGATTCATCTGTTAGTTTCTCATGAAAGCCAAATTTCTGTCTATGACAGCAAGCTCGAATGTGTACGCTCGGTGAGTAGACATTATTATGGATTCACCTGATTCTACTTTCTTCTTTTTGGTTGTGGATTTCGGCCAATCTTTCTTTTTCATTAATTAGTAGCAATGCTTTTGTAAACTTGAAACAATACTACAAGTTGTTTGTCAAAATTATGGTAATGCTGTGGTGTGGGTTTCACGGAGAAAAAAATGATATTACTCTTTTCCATTGCCTTGTGACCTTCTTGGACAGTATGCTCTTTTCCATTTTAATGATATTGCTCTGTTTTATTGATCCAAAACAGAAGACAAAAAAAAGGTAGAAAGAAATGCAAGATAAATTCTAGGTAAGATTTAATTGTAAAAAAACTAATACTACATTTTGGACATGAGGTATTCTTCAAGACACATCATTCTATATATGTGAGTATGAGTGGGATAGGGTGCTTCAGTTGTAATTTGATCTTTCATTCACCATGGGCCCTTTTGGTTTATCTCTAGAAGTAAAAAATAAATAAAAAATAGATAAAATATATAAATAATGAGTAAAGTGCATATATTACTTGGTATAAGTAGTTGATGACTGCTCAAGATTCATAGAGGTTTTAACACTGTAATTATTGATGTAATTATTGACGGAAGAAGAATACAAACATCATTATTGGGCATATAAGTTATTAGGATCTATAATACTCCGAACAATGTGAAGAGTGTGAAAGGAGAGCTCAGGGAACGATGGAAGTTTTTTGTTCAAAAAAAGAAAAGATGAAATTAGAGTTCTTGAATAAGACACACCGAGGATGAAACGAGAGTGTTATGGAATATGACATCATTGTTTTTATGTGGTTTCAATTGTCAAATGTCAACAATTGTTTTTTGTGATCGGGGTGATTATGACAGCTACTATGGGCGCTTCTTCCTCCACTGGTATGCAGAGACCCTAGTGAAGCATGCTGATAATGTTCTGTCTATGGCTAACCTTGCATTTGAGGACACCCAGATAATTGTGAAGGTGGGAGAATTGTCAATTAGTTTAGCAGTTTTGGTTGGCCATGCATGCTCTTTCTGCTATCACAATGTTTAGTTTATTTATTAAGTCAGTTTAATCTTGAAGACGTGGATCGAGATAGAATTGATTGATGAAAAAAAATAATATTTTTGCCTCACCAAACACTAGGTTTGGAGGCAAGGTTGTGAATCAAAAGGGAGCAAAAGTTAGTTTGAATTACTGTTCAAATGCCAAGAAATTTCTTAACCTGCAGGTTCAGCTTAATGCATGCAACCTTCTCTCTGTTTATTTGTTTATTTGTTTGTTTGTTTGACGTGTTAAACTTTGAACCTTCTCTCTGTTTTAGAAACTGATTCACATTTCAATTTGTTGTGTTGTAGATCCATATGAACTGCAGGTTGAATGCAATTACAATGCTCAAATGAGAGTTCCTGACATGGTGTTCGGTGGATGGAGTTTGAGAGATTTTCTTTACTTTACATTTGCAATGTCAGACAAGTAGTATTGATGTATTGTATCTAAAATTCAGCAACATTTTTTCAGCAATGTCAGACAAGTAGTTTTAGAGTTCCTGACATGATTGTATTGTATCTAAAATTCAGCAACATTTTTTCAGCAACATTTATAAACCAAGGGCTCACACTATATAAACCAAGGGCTCACACTATTTATTAGTACTGTTGCAATTATTTATATATATATATATATATATATATTTTTTTTTTTTTTGCAGCCACCACCTTCAAGATGAGTTGCTGAAAATTTAAATGTTGTGAAGATGCTAAATGTTGTGAAGATGATGAAAATGATGAGTTTAAGCAGTGAAGATGCTGAAAATGAAGACGCTGAATGATGAAAAATGAAGATGCTGAAAATGAATGCTGAAAACTCTGGGAATGCTAAATGCTGAAAATTGAAGATGCTGAAAATGAATGCTGAATTTGCTGAAACTGTTTAAGTGGTTGAATTTGCTGAAAATTTGATGCTCGAAAATTCTGTCAGATTTGTTTTTCTACATATTTCTGTCGGATGATTTTGATTTAAATTCTGTCAGATTTGTATGCAAGAGCATTCATGAATTTGCTGAAAATTTGATGCTCGAAAATTCTGTCAGATATTTTGCAGGTTGTTTCAATTGTGAATTTGATGAAAATTTGAGTTCAATTGTGAATTCTGTCAGATAGTTTGCATGTTGTTTCAATTGTGAATTGTCTGTCAGATAATTTGATGCTCGACAATTTGATGAATTTGCTGAAAATTTGTTGTTACATTCTGTTTAATTTGCTGATAATTTTCTGTCTGATAGTTTGCTGAATTTTCTTGTTGCTGTTGCTGAATATTGTTGTTGCTGTTGCTGAAACACAAGAGTTTTTGGATGAACTTTGGGTTGAGATGTCTTGTTGCTGAATATTCTGTCAGAAATTTTAGATACAATATTCTTTCAATACAACACAGCATAAACACAGCAGTTCTCAAATTGATGTTGCTGAAAAAATGTTGCTGAATTTTAGATACAATACAATCATTTTTCCTTGTTACAAACATATTCTTTCAATACAATACAATCATTTTCCTGACATTGCAAATGTAAAGTAAAGAAACTCTCAAGCTGTTTAAACAGGTTCTAAAACAGTTTCTAAAACAGATAGTAATACAATACAGTTTCCTGACAATACAATACAATACAATACAATACAAGCATAGAACACAAATTGAAATGGTTGCTTCATTGCTTCATTGCCTCTCTAGTAATGGTTGCATATCCCTTCTGATCTCTGCACATCTTGTCAATTCCATACTTTGCTCTGCAAGGGATACATGTGTAAGCTCAGCAGGAAAAACAGTGGAAATGAACTTGGCATATATTAGGTATAAACTTACTTCCAGTTTAGCTCACGTGCTGCTTTTTCTGTTGACGCATAAACAATTTCAGCATCACCAGGTCGCCGTCCAGCTATAGTCAAGGGAATTTTCTGGAGCAACCACAACAAAGAATGCTTTTTTTAGTTGGATTTTGTTTTATTATTGATTACCTGTGACCAGCAGAACATACGAGCAACTGTAGAAACAAATATATGTGACAGGTAGGGGAAAACAATAGAAAAAGCATTCATAAGGATAACGTAAAACTGATCAATTGGTTGGAAAGATCTTCATTTAGTAGCAGTACCTTCCCCGAGCTCTTTTCAAAAGCGGCTACCATTTCCAACACTGATGTACCCTTTCCAGTTCCTAAGTTGTAAACTTCACAACCTGTTAGAAATGAGATAATATATCAATCAGTTATTTTTCCAGATTCAATGCTCTAGTAAATGGTAGTATAAATTATAAAATAAAGGGCAAGGATGATGGTTTGTACACAAGGCATTAACGGACATGAAACAATGTTATTGATGGTGCATCCATAGGGAGGTCCAAGTTTGGCTAAATCCATTTTCAGTGAGATCTTTACAAGACGTGGAAATTAAAAATCTGTATTTATAGAGCACAGATGACAAACCTATTTTAGCATCAGATAGTTTGTTCAATGCGGCAATATGTCCATCTGCCAAGTCAACAACATGGATATAATCCCGTACCTGCGGATAAAAACATCACTTATTATTAAGAAAAATAGAAGAAACATGATAATTCAGCACTTAATTATACACCATAGAACAGGACTCCTCACTCACCATTTAACTCCTTGTATCTTTCTTTGAAAACTTTAGCATATCTTTCGACTTCCTCTTCAGTTTTCCCTTCCATTTCAGAAACAATACTTTTTATATTGTTTCGACCGTACTTCTCACAAGCCCGGATAAAAACATTGAAATCTCTTTTAGTCCATGTTGAAAACCCCTGTAACATAGAAAAAAAATTAAGGATTTGGATATGATTTGTAGCTGACGCACACTTTAACCACCAAAAAATCCACACACCTCTTCCAATAGCTTCTTTTTCTCATCCTGCTCTTCTGCTGTCAAGGGATGTTTTACATTTGCAAAATTAATAGTTAGGTATTAGTAGTGTAGAATGAAACATTACAAGGTAGTAACAGAAGAAACAAGGATTCAAAATTAAACATGTAAATACCTTCAGATTCATCCCCATCCTCAATGGTGTCCTGCATTTGATTCTTTTTATGTGTTTGCTGAAAATTAATGGTAGATAAGTTAACCGTATTAACATATAAGCAAATCCAAAAGGGAACAAAATTTATTTAAAATGAACACGAACCATGAGATAGCGCACTTCTTTCTCATAAATCTGATTCAGTCTTTGTGTGTTGAAGAACTGAAAGTCATGCCTAGAAAGAATGGGGAGATATATCAAAGCACTACATAGACAAACATGCAACAAAAAAACTTAGAAAGCACAGCACATAGATTCAAAAGCCACTTACAACTGAGGCATACGAGGAATCCGTGGCTCTTTAGGTTTTGCTGGAGCACCCTGACGCAATGTTTGCTTGAAATATTCAGACTCTGAATAGCTACAAAAAATTGAGAACAGCAATTAGGCTTGAAAAGAGAGAGCACCAGTCACAGAATTTGCAACCAAGAAAGTGCCTTACTTGCGTTTCCGCTCTCTTTTTGGTGGCTCAACCCAATTATCACTAACAAGTTTCTTGAAGTCAAAGTCATTCTCATCCTTCATAAAAATAATAATAAAATAATAATAAATGTAAATAAGAACAATAAATAAAAACTACAGCCAATGCATCTGAAACCATGTACAAAAATAAAGTGATTCTGTGGTAGCTGAAAGTGAATATTACCTTTTCATCATCCAAATCATATAAAAATTCCTTTGGTGAATTCCAAAATCTCCTTCATAGTTAAAAGGGACAAACCATCAGACTGTTATAAAAGGGACAAACCTCAGACTCGCGAGCTGCTTTCTCCACTTGCATTCTACGCCTTTGAGCAGCTTCAGCTTTCTTCAGCTGCTGCTCCACTTCAGATAGCTTCTCCTTTTGCTCTGCCATCAAATGGCCAACAAAGTTAGGACAGATAATGACAATCACATTAGTTTTTCTTTGTTAATTGGTTTGGTTAAATTTTGAACATTATATGCCCTCATTATTTCAATCAAGCAATAAACTTTACCACCCTAAAGACAAACTCTATCAATAATTTATAAAGAAAAAGAAGTAACTTTTTGCCTTTCTTTCAAGACATTCATAGTTAAATAAGTTGGTAGTCTATCCTTTGTGCTAAACTTGTGATTCAGTCATGATTATTAGCTCCACTGAGATTGAGTTGGGCTTATATGGGAGTGGTTTAGGGACCTGAAGATGACCTTTGCTTCTCTTTCCTAATTTCCAGAAGAAATTAACATATCAATATCTCGAGTACCACTATCATCTCCTTGATCATTTGGTATTCCATAGCAAGAGATGATGACACTTTTTATCTACTTTTTCTAGGCGGATTTTCTGAATATTGCAGGGTTACGAGCATTACTCAGTTTTTTATGCTATCATCACAAACTAATGCTCTTATAACTCACATACAAAAAAAAAAAAAAAAAAAAAAAATTGTCAGGAACCCTAGATCTAGAACCCCACAAGAAGAAATCAAGTTTGGCACTTACCTTCTCTGGTTTGCACGTGAATGGGTCGCTGATTCTTTCGATTCTTCTCTCGGTGGAGTCGACGATGGAGAGGGAGGGTATGGAGCTTCTTCTTCGATGGGGAGGGAGGGTGTCATGGAGCTTCTTCTTCGATGGGGAGGGAAGATGCGATGGAGGGAGGATAAACCAAGCTTTGATTTCTTCTCGGTTTTCTTCTTCAATTGGGGAGGGAGGATTTGATGAAAATTGAAATCGAATTTGGGGCTTCAATTTTTGGCTGCTGAAATTACCTCCAAAAAACCCATTCACGTGCCAGGCAGCCTCCCAGGCGCGTGCCAAGGAGCCTCCCAGACAGCGACCCAGGCGCGCCTCCCAGGCCAGCTAGAATTTCTCGTCCAAACAAATCAAACCTCAAATTTGCAGCTAGCCTCCACTTGATATTCGAGGTTTGATTTGTTTGGACGAATTGGGTGCTTTGTATGTTACTAGAGTATGCCACGTGTCATTGACAATCCACATAATTTACTTTTGCTAATTATTTTGTACTGAGCATCTCCGTCATTACCCTCATTTTCGTTTTCAATCAGTATTGAAGTGTAAGCCTGTTCAATCAAATTTGAATCAGTTTTGGAAAAATTTTAAACGCCGATAAGGAGTTCTCCCCAAATCTTTGAATTCGCCAAAACATAAAATTTAGGGTGTTTGTTTAAATGTACATTAAGATGTCCGACTCATTTTTTCTGGTATGATCGACCCGTCTCATTGTTTTTAAAAATATTAAAGATGTGTAATACATTATACTTTTTTTTAATTATGAAATATATATTTTTAATATTTTGGCCATTATATTGATCATTGATTTTGTTCGAAAGATCTTCAAAAATGCATTTCAACAATACTAAGTTTATCAAAATCCGACAACGATGTAGATAGTTATGATAATTTTCATTTTGCTAAAAGGAAAACACAATATTTTCGCTCTCCACCACATGTACATTTCACCAACTTTTTAAAAAGTTTTTTCATTATTTTTGCCTTCTACATATTTTATATTTATAAATATGTCATCGTAGGAATTGAATGTCGACCATAAAATTCAATACATTTTCCAACTTTCAATCCTAATCATCTTGTATCTCTAATCCTTTCGATTTGACTTTGTCCCAGTCAACAATGAATAGTAAAATATCACTCTGAATTGTAATATAGATATTAGTTTCAAGAAGTAATAATTTTTGGAAAAAAAAAGTGAGGTTATTTTGAGTTTGACACTCATTAATTTATATTTATTAGAGTTTGATCATTGTTTTGAAAATTAATTGTGTCTAACACCTTTTTTTTACAAAACCGTTAAATACACATCATTGACTGGTCAAAACTAAAATTTTGACCATTTTACCCTTACTTTGAGTTAATTAAGCCTAATATTTTGATAATTTAATTTAATTTTTTAACCCTAAAACCCAAAATTACCCCATATACAGTTTGGCTTCACTCATTTTCCACTCCTAATTCTTTATTGTTCTCTTTACATGTGAAATTGTTTTGAGTCTTATGCTCCTCCTATTTCACTTTTTTTTTTTTTTTGTACATCTATCAATTTATTATGAATGCTTGTATGCATTGAATTAGTTACTAGTGGTTAGAATTTTCATTTTGAATATTGCTTCTACTTTCTGCTTTCTCCATTGTTATTTGGAGCCATTTCTAGTCAAAGTTTCACACTGTACATCCTATTATATATTAAGCCACAAAGTCAAGCACCCAAACAAGGCTATGATGTTCAAAAGGCGATTAAGAGACACCCCAAACACATGATAACAACTTTGGAATCATATTCCCCTTCGCAATTTAGTAGTAAATTTGCAATGCATTCAATTCATCTTTCTACATGGGTCAGTTCCAGTAAACTGTTTAAGAAAAAAAAAAAAAAATTGTATTGTAGACTTGTAGTGCAAGGCCGAAAGAAAAATAAGCATACCTGAAGCAAGTTTTCGTTCCATAGTCCATATTTTCGATTTCTCTCAGTACTCACTTCGATATATTACATAAAGGCGAGCTTGAAGACGAAAATTTCACCTAAAATCCATTTGATTGATAAATAGAATCCAATCAGATGAATTGAATTAAGAACTAATTTAAGTTTGTCGAAATCAAATAAGCAATCAAGGATCAGCTGCTAACGAAGTAGAAATTTGGAGAATATCGAATCCATACCGAAGAATCGAGAATTAGACCACGAAGGATATGAGAGTGGAAACGGTACGTTTGAAGTGGAGATCAAAATTGCGAAGATGATAGTACCTGAGATGAAGAGTCGAGATTTTTGCAGAAACATTGATGACGAAAAGTAGAGAGATCTGGATGAGAGATTTCCATGGAGCTTGAATGAATTTCAATGTGTCAAAGAAGACGACGGTGCAAAAGGAAAATATCTCGTGTTATTTCACTACAAAAAAAAAGCTTTAATAGCTACGGAAATTAGCGACGATTTTTTGATACCGTGGCAAAAAATCATCGCTAATTGCTTTCGACACTATTTCAACCCATAAATATAAAAATCCGTCGCAAAATATTTAGCGACGGCTTAAAACTGTCGCTAATTCGGTAATTTAGCGGTCGCTAAGATTTACAAATAAAAATAATGGATTTATATATATATATATATATAACATTAAGCGACGGCAAAACAACCGTCGCTAGGTTTTACAAAGCTAATGGATTTTTTAAAAACAATATATATATATATATAAACAATTAGCGACGGCAATTGTACCGTCGCTAAGGTTTACAAATAATATATATATATATATTAAAAATAATTAGCGATGGCAAAAAACCGTGGCTAAGTGGTTTTTTTGAAAAAAAAATAAAATACTAAAGAAATTAGCTACGGCAAACAACCGTGACTAAGTTTAAAATTTTTTTTATTAGCGACGGCAAACAATTATGGCTAATTGTTTTTTTTGAAAAAAAAATTAAACACTAAAGAATTTAGCTACGGCAATTTACCGTGGCTAAGTTTAAGATTTTTTTTATTAGCGATGACAAAAAACCGTGGCTAATTGATTTTTTGAAAAAAAAAATTAAACACTAAAGAAATTAGCTACGGCAATTTACCGTGGCTAGGTTTAAGATTTTTTATTAGCGACGGCAAAAAATCGTGGCTAATTGGTTTTTTTTTATAAATTAAACACTAAAGAATTTAGCTACGACAATTTACCGTGGCTAAGTTTTAGATATTTTTTAATAGCGACGGCAACAAACAGTGGCTTATTGGCTTTTTTAAAATAAAATTAAACACTATAGAATTTAGCTACGACAATTTACCGTGGCTAAGTTTTAGATTTTTATTTTTAGCGACGGCAAAAAACCATGGCTAATTGGTTTTTTTAAAATAAAAATTAAACACTAAAGAATTTAGCTGCGGCAATTTACCGTGGCTAAGTTTTAGATTTTTTTTATTAGCGACGGCAACAAACCGTGGCTAATTGGTTTTTTTAAAAAATTAAACACTAAAGAATTTAGCTACGGCAATTTACCGTGGCTAAGTTTTAGATTTTTTTATTAGCGACGGCAAAAAATCGTGGCTAATTGGTTTTTTTGAAAAAAAAAAATTTAACACTAAAGAATTTAACGACGACCCAGAACCGTCGCTAATTGATTTTTTTTTTTAAATAACATTAGTTTTATATCAATAACTTATCCAACATCAACTTAACTGATAAAAAGATATTAATGCATAAAAAGACAACAATGATTTTCAGAAATTGTAGTCAGGGGAATCGAATGCATAAATAGGTAAAGAAATTGATAAATTGTTTAGAATAATTCTTTCTTGATTTTGTGATACTCTTAGTAGGAGTGGGCATTTAGGACTGAAAACCCGGACCGAACCGACAACCGGACCGATCGGGTCGGTTCGGATCGGTTTTAATTAATTATAAAAGTTTCGGTTGTAAAAGCTCGGCCCGGTCCGAAGTTTCTGGTCCGGGCCTCGGTTTCCATTTCTGAAGCCCGTCGGGTAACTGGGCCGGCCCAGTTGAAATAATTTAAATTAAATAGCTGCAAGTCGTCACCCCTTCTCCTCGCACAGATCCTTCCTCACCGTCACAGCCATATCACTCACAACACAGACCCATCTCCATCAAACCCTTCTCTTGAACTCATCGTCACCTTCCTCATCGCAACAACAAACCCAATCACAGACCATCATCATCATCTCCTTTGTCAACCATTCACAGACCGTTTACCCACTCACCCATCCTCACATACCCCAACGACATCGCAGCCCAACAGTCGTTGTCGTTCCCATCATCTTCCTCGCCATCACAGCCAACCGTCCGAGCCAGAGCCAGAGCTTTCGATCTGATCTGTTGTGAGAGTTTACAGAAGAAATGTCTCCCTGATCCAATGGTTCTCTCCCTGATCGCATCCAATGGTTCTTTCCCTGATCGCATTCTCTTTTTTAGTTATAGAAGAAATGTCTGAAGAACATATCAGATCGATCGAAAATATGATCAGATCGAAGAATATCAGATCAGATATGAGATCAGATCAGATCGAAGAAGAATATATGATCAGATCTTTGATCAGATCAGATCATATCTTGATCCACCTTACAGACGACGGGTCGAAGTCAAAGATCACGATCTCTCCCTCTCGCACACAAACGAAGGGTCGAAGTCGAAGATTTATTGAACAGAGTCATTCACTCATTGGTATTATCAGTGGTTGCTCTTGGAAAAGGACAGATACATCACATGGGTTCATTGGTATTATCAGTGGTTGCTCTTTGTGGTATGGGAGCGCAGTGGAGGATTCGTTCACAATATAGTAACAAGTGCTCTATGGGATCGTAACTTTGCTACTCGGATTCAAGCCATAAAAGTTCTGAAAAAAAAAGATGTCCAAAGAAAAGTTGGGTACCCGGTAAGTATGTCATTAATTATTTTTTAAATACAAATTTATATGAATTATTTGCTACTCGCTAATTAATTTTTTTTTAAATTAACATTATGTTTATATTAGTGACGGTAAAAGACCGTCGCTAATTGATTTAAAAAAAATAACATTATTGTTATATTAGTGACGGCCAACAACCGTCGCTAATTTTTTTTTTTTTTAAATAACATTATTTTTATATTAGCGACGGCAAAAAACCGTCGCTAATTGTTTTTTTGAAAAAAAAAATTATGCATTAAAGAATTTAGCTACGGCGATTAACCGTGGCTAAGTTTTAGATTTTTTTTATTAGCGACGGCAGTAAACCGTTGCTAATTGGTTTTAAAAAAATTATATACTAAAGAATTTAGCTACGGCAAAAAACCGTCGCTAATTGTTTAAAAAAAAAAACACGTCACCAATCCGCGTGAAACCTCATCTCAACCGTCAATAACACCAAAAAAATTTATTTCAATCCAACGCACTAAACCAAACCACGTCACCGATCCGCGTGAAACTAACACAACCAATCCCCTTCAATTACCTTTCTCTATATAAAATTAAATTTCTCTATAAACCAATTTAAACAAAAAATTTCTCTCAACAAAAAATTTTCTCTCAACCTCCAGAGAAGAAACCCACAGAGGAGAAGTTCGCCGCTTTCTCGACACCGATCCCGGCCGCCTCCCTCGACACCGATCCTGTCACCTCTCTCTCCCCTCCCTTCCTCCGCCGCCTCCTTTGATCTCGGAGATCTGAGATCTCTGAGTTCTCTGAGATCTCGGAGATTTCAGATCACGGATATCAGATTTCAGATATTCTATAGATTGAATTTTATTTTTTTTTGTGGTTTTTTGTCATTTTTGTATGGATTCTTTGTAATTTTTGTATGATATTCTAGAGATTCTGTGTAATTTTTGTTATAATTTTGATCAATTAAGTTTAGTTCTGGTAGTTGATATTAATTTTCAGAATGGACAATCATTAATAGCTAATTTCATTATAAAAAATGAATTATCATTTGTAATTTATAATTTGTAAATTTCATTTGTCAATATGATTTGCAACAAAGCTGTCCCTAAATAGCCACGGCAAATACCGTGGCTGTTTTGTCAATTAGATATGCAATTTAGCGACGGCAAAAAACCGTCGCTAAATAGCCACGGCAAAAAAACTAGCCACGGCAATTACCGTCTAGTTTTTATTTTGCCACAGTTGTAGCCAAAATATTAAATAACTTTAGCGATCGCACTTTTCAAATTAGCGACGGGTTTATGCCGTGGCGAATTAGCCAGGTAAGTTTGCCGTTGCTGATTCAAATAGCGACGAGTGAATTAGCTACGGTATTGCGACGATTGTTTTGCCGTCGCTGATTCCTTTGAGCTACGGTTTTAGCTCAATCAGCAACGGTTTTTTGCCGTTGCTGATTTGACTTTTTTTTGTAGTGTTTACTGTACTCAGGAAGATGTTGATGTAGATCGTTGGATTTTCAATGGGAGCAATTTTGGGTTTTAGAGTTCAAAAATTTTCAGTCAATTATTCAAAAATTAGTCTTAATTAACCTAATGTAAGAGTAAAAGGGTCCAAAAATTATTTTTGACAAGTCAATAATGTGAACTTAACCGTTTCAACAGAAAATGAGTGTTAAATTCAATTAGTTTTCAAAACAAAAACCAAACTATAAACTAATGAGTATCGCACTAAAAAAAACCAAAAGAAAATAAATGTTAAATAAGGCCTCTAGCCGTGAATTTTTCAACCACTAGAAACATGTGATACTTCAATATGCATCCCTTTACACATCTCAACAATTTTCTCCACCAGTAAGCTCGAAACCAAAGAATTTTATATTCCCTAAATTCCTTGACATTAAAGAACAACATTTTGTTGTAAATAATGTGGATGTCCACCTCATGTTGAGGTGGCATCAGGTAGAGGAGTGCTTCTAGGGAGCCTGGGTCTGCTGCCTGGGTGCATTTTTACACTTTTGCCCCTGCCTTTTTAAACACTCTTTAAATAT
The DNA here is from genome assembly GCA_963556465.1 of Berberis vulgaris. Classification (NCBI taxonomy): domain Eukaryota; kingdom Viridiplantae; phylum Streptophyta; class Magnoliopsida; order Ranunculales; family Berberidaceae; genus Berberis; species Berberis vulgaris. The sequence continues at coordinate 16,940,899 of OY747133.1, forward strand.
AACCACAACAAAGGAGGGGCAAAAGGATAATTTCGCCCCCCCAGGCAGCAAACTCAGGCTCCCTAGAATTATACCAGGTAGAGACATTAGGTGTACATGTGGCAGATCTTCCATCCTCATCTCCCTTCTTTTGAACAAGTATTCCCAAGTGATGTATTCATATGTGTGTATGAGAGCTTCGTAAAGTGAAAAAGTGAAGAGTAAGGTGAATAAATGAAAATGAAATTATATAGAACAGGAGATGAATGAAATGAGAAGAGATTAATGATGAGAGAAATTAATGATTAACAACACGTTATCAGCACGATGCTCTACAAAGCTTGGGTATTTATCTTTGACTTCGTTATTTTGTAAACTCTTTATTCAAAATAGTTGACAGATAATTATCTAACCAAGCACTCATATTGCTTAAATTTTGATATATCCAAGAGTTGTTTTCACTTGTATTTCTTGCAACAATCTTGCTTGAAATCTCCAGCTTTTCTTCTTATGGAGGACTACTTTTCTTACCAACTAAATACATTTCCCTGATTTACATATGAGAAATCAAATTGCCAATGACTTTTTATAAAATTCAGACTTTTCATAGCAAATAAAATAATTCCAAAATCAATGAAGAAATATACCCATAACCGAGAAGAAAAAGGGCATCAACAAGGATTGTTTGGATTTGTACACGTGCTCCTACATGATTTCTTCAAAACGGTCCATTTTGTACTCACCAAACATCTCTTCAATTTTTTGAATACAGATACATTTACCAATTTCTGAGAGGAAGCATACCCATCTTGATCACTTACTCAAATAAAAACCAAATAGCTCAGAGAAGCTCAAATGAGTTGATAGAGAAATTTTCCTAAATTTTACACCGATCTTCCTTTTTCTCATGTCTTACCTAACACGAGAAATCCACCCAAAAAACGAGCTTCTTTGAGGAGCCTTCTTATTGTTTTTGGAATTCCGAATTGCCTCTGATCTTCCTCCATGTTCAGAGCAAACACACCAAGTTTATTGAGATGTGAGAATGGAGTTGAGAGATGTGAGAGAAAGAAGAGAATATGAGATGAAATGAAGATTGACAGAATCATAAAATAAACAACAAGCAAATCATTTTTCTATCCCATTAGGGTTGAACAAAAAACCGACCAAACTGATTAAATCGACCGATCTGATCAAAGTTAAAGTTCGGTTTTCGGTTTGTATGTGATTTTAACTGACAAAACCGAACCGACCAAATATATATAATAAATAATATATATTGTATATAAAAATAATATAATATGTTTAAAATAGTCGGTCGGTTCGGTTTTATTTCGATTTTAGTCGGTTCAGTTGCGGTTTGCATAAATTAGAATCGGTTCAGTTTTGTTAATGGTCTGTTTGATTTCAGTTTGAAATTTTTGAAACCGACCAAAGTCAGTTCGGTTCACGGTTTAGGTGAAAAACCAAACCGTTGATTCGGTTTTCAACCCTATATCCCATTATGCAATTTTTTTAGGACATCATGATGATGTTTCATAAGAAACAAATGCAAGGGCATGACATGCAATAAAATTATAGTGGGTGTTTCATGGAATCAAATAATAATTATATTAAATTGATCTTTGTCACACTTCACTGACCGATTTTAAATCTTATAATATTATTTGGGTTCTTCTATCCATATCCTTGACCATTTCTATATCATCATCTCTTCAATAAAAAAAAATTTCCTCATTCCAAGGAGAATATAGAGGAAGAGACAAAATAGGTAATTAAAATAAAAATATTCCTTTGTTTGCTACCCACTAAAATAAACTAATGTAAGTTATCATATTTAGCAATACATTGGTTGATGGACCCAAATCTACCACTCATAATAATGAGTAAGAGTGTCTATTACTTATTTAAGGATCACTTTCCATGTGCATTTCATTGATCATTCATTGGTTCTCATACTGTAATATTTGATTCAATTTAAGAATTCTATGATGCACCACCCGGAGGACTTTGATTCCTTGACTCAAACATGTCTACTGGAATAAAATAGTGCAATTTTTTATATTAAAACCTTTGGGGTTATGCAATAATTGGGGTTTTCCTATTTTGATTCCATTTGGGCCTCTATGTTTAAATGAGTCAATGGATTTGATCTGCTAATTCCATTTGGGCATTCTGAGCCGATTTTCATTGATTAATAATTTGACTGGACTTACTAGGTCTGTAAGTTTTATATTTAAATTGGGCCTATTTTACTGGAGTAAGTCTAGCCAGCCATGTTTGCTAGCATTTTTGGCACTTTTTTGTGTTTTTACACTTTTTACCCATTTTATTTAAAACACAAACACAAACACTATCTATACAAGGGGTAGAAGTGTAAAAAAACTAAAAATGCTAGCAAACATGGCTGACTAGAATTGTTGATTTTACTGTTTCAATTAGACATATGCATGACATTAAGTTGGGTTTCATAAAATTTTAATTACATGTTTAAGGAGCATCAAAAGTATATTTTCATAGCATCCATTTTTCATGTACTTGCTTGTAAATTAAATATTAGTTATTGATATGGATGCAAGTGGTCACTTATGATGCTTATTGTTTATGTTACCACAATATTAAAGGGGACGTGGCAGGAATAAATACTTTAGAAAATGTGGTACCTCAGGAAGAGGTATCCAACATGACTACTCTAGCGGATGTAATTACTTTCACAGAGGTAGTTACCCTTGAAGTGGTAATTACTGTAGCAAAGGTGGTTATACTCCTAAGAGGTAGTCATAATCCTAGCCGCCAATGGTCCAAAGCTCTTGCCCAGGGCAATAATCAAAATCTTGCCTAGAATAGTGTGAGCACTGTTAGAAATGCCAATAAATTTAACTGAGATGTATAATTAAAGTCTAAATTGTATTAGTTACATGGGCTAAAACTTTGAATTCAATTAGGCCTGTTAGTTTTGAATTCATCGGGCCTGCTAAACTTGATTATTTTAAGTTTGTATCACCTGGGTCCAATTGAGTAGCTGATTCGGTTCAGTCTTGTTGTATCTCTTGTGTTTAATGGGCCTTATTAATGTTCACATGGCCTATTCAACTAGACCTGTTTATTTTTTGACTACTGAAATTAAGTAAATTGAGTCTATTCACTTAGACATATAACATTCGGGACTATTAATGTTCATCTTAGGTCATAATTAAGCCATGCCTCTTTCTGTTTATTGTAGATCCAGTTCCTGTTGGATATGAATAAAACTATTTGATCAAAACGGTATAATTAGAGCACATTCAAACCATAACTACCCTCGAGTATGAGGCTACTCCGGCAGAGATGACCATTAGCTAAAGGAATATGTCTGAACATTCAACAAATTTATGACAACTCCAAAAGCAATAGCCACTAGCTCATGTATTCATCCCAAAAATAGTTGTTACAACAATGTTACTTCACGTCTAATGTTTATCTTAAGAATCACCGGAAGTGGTCTATAATACTTGCTACAGAACATGAGTATTTCGTACAAATTTTAACTAAGCTCAAAGATTCATATTATATTACATTGATATGCTCATACTTTTACTATTACGTGTGGAACATATGCAATATCCCATAATTTGCATGATTGCTTTATTTATCTACTGCATATTTGTTTTCCTTTGACAGCATGCTTTATAAACTACAAATGATGCGACATTATACTTGTCTAATTGCTAGTATCAAGCCCACAAATTTTTTCTCTACACTAGTCTTTAAGACACAAAAGGTGTTTATCATAGCTGGACATATGCAATTTCTTGAAGCTCCGGAAAAGCCCACCATTTATTATTGCAATTTCTAACAAAACTTGTGTTATTTCAACATATACGCATCACATCTCATGTTGGAATCTAATGTTGGAAGTCTGCAGCTTGCATTAGAGATCTTGCATGAAGTCTGAAGCTTACATCATAAATAATTTTCATCAACATACTGAGATTATAAAATCTCAGAGTTGCTATATCACATATCAGAAGCTTTTGAACGTTAAGTTTTTTGTTACACGTCTTCACATTGTTTGAAAGACTTTTACTTATGTAGTCTAGATTCACTAATAGTGTTTGGATCAATACAATATTACATATTGAGAAATTGCATATTGTGATTTTATTCCCACCGTTAGGGAGAGATATGAAGATAGAACAATGTGGAATACTTTCATTTGGTCTCATATGGACCTCAAAATCAGATGTGTTCGCTATGAATTCACCTGCTCGACTTTGTACCCCTAAAAGACAAAATTCAAATAAGACAACCAGTGAATCTGTTGTACGCCAGAAGCGTAGTAGACATATAGGTTCCAAAGATTTCACTAATCAGAAATGGATAATTAGTAAAAATTCATGCCCTAATGTTTCCAAATAAGCAATGTTTGAAACTCCTGTATAAGTTGTAAAGACTCCAGAAGAAGTATATAAAGCTCCAGAAGAGCATAACATGACGCTCCTGAAGAGATCATGAAGCTCCAGAAGTAGCAACACTCCTGAAGAGGCCACGACGCCTCTGAAAAAGCCATGACGCTCCAGAAGAAGCAGCATTAAATGACGTTCCAGAAGATGTCATTTCACTTTCTCCATTACCCTAGAAGTGGTTATTCATATCCCTGAAGTGACTTAAAAGCCCTGGAAGAGGCTCACGTACCTGATAATAATGAGATATCAATATATTAAGTAGAAATGTGGAATCAAATGAAATGGTCATTGATGACATATTCACATATATGGTAGCTACCGAAATATCAAAGCGCAATGATATTGAAATTACACCATATATTTATAAATGTCGACAAATAAATGATTGGCCAAATGAAAATATATTGTCCAAGGTGAATTAGGTCTACTAAATGAAAATATATTATCCAAGTGGAATTAGGTTTATTTGAAAATGTGACGTGTTTAGACCTATAGTACAAACACCTAAGTATGTAAACCCTATTGGTTTCAAACGAGTGTTTGTAAGAAAACAAAATGAGAAAAATGATACTGTCAGATATATAACAAGATTCGTGGCACAAGGTTCTTGCAACAACCCAGTATTTGATACAATATATTCTCAGTTATGGATATAACTACATTTCCATTTAGTGTTGTAGTTTTTGAAAACTTGATATGCGAGTTATGAATGTTGTAATTACTTATGGAAATTTATACAAATATTTATAAATTCTTGAAGGATTTACTTTGTTAGACACAAACATTTACATAAAAATTCCTGAAGAATTTACTTTGCCTCAAGCAAAGTCATGAAATAATTACTCAATACATCTAGGACATGCTTTATATGATTTGAATCATTCTAGAATAATTTAGTATAATTGTCTTAGTAAATATCTATGTAAGAAAGGTTATGTAAATTTGACTATATGTCTTTCTCATGACATTGTTAACTGTATAACTCTTATTGGACCTTGATAATATTGTTTGCAATTAAAGATCTTGGAAGAATAACTTTTATCTCGGTCTGCAGATCGAGTACAGTACTAATAGAATTTTGGTTCATTCATCGAGTTATATTTGTAACATTTTTAACATGAACATCTCTCATTCACTTAGTATGTCCATAGTCATCCGATCTTTAGATCTCAATAAAGACTTGTATCAACAAATTGAATGATACTCGGTTCTGAAGTACCATATGTGAATATCATTGGTGCATTGCTATATTTGGCACCATGTACATAACCTGATATAATCTTTTTCTGTGCATTTACTAGCAATGTATAGTTTTGCACAGACTTGTAGATATTTATTTGGCATGTTATCTTCGTGGGATCATTTATATGGGTTTATTTATGTGATTTATGTAATCATTCCTACCTAGTTGGATATGCAGATTCATGATCCTTATAAGGATAGATCATAGGCTTCATCAAAGGAGATTGAACGAAACACGTGACAAATCAAATTCTTCTACCCACACAAGTTTCAGAAGAACTGTGTGATTGAAGTCGAACATATTCAATATAGTGACAACCCTGCAAACCTCTTCATCAATGCATTGTCTACATCAATATTCCAAAAATTGGTTTACAAGATTAATGTGTAAACTTAGCCAATAGTTGTGCTTACATAAGAGGGAGTATCCGGAAGTATACCACCCGAGGTGCATCCAGACGGATCTACAAGAACATCTTGAAATATATTCGTGATAGTATCTTAAAGTATATATCCTTGAAAGTATATTGAAGTATACTATATTTAGGCAAGCTGTACTTTTTTTCCTTCAACGCGGTTTTAACCCACTGGGTTTTTCCGTCAAGGTTTTAATGAGGTAGCAACATCCAAAAGTATGCCCCTAAGAAAGCATCCAGAAGTGTGCTACGAGACCACATATAAATATATTACATTTGATTTATATTCGTTGTACCATTTTTCCTTCAACAAAGTTTTTCCCAATGAATTTTCCTGTCAAGGTTTTAATGAGGCAACATTATACGCGTAAAACATCCTGAAGTATGCAAAAGTGACAGTTGTATTATTTTTTCCTTCGACATAGTTTTATCCCACTGGATTTTTTTGTCAAGGTTTTAACGAGGCAACATCATACATACCCACCATTTTTTTTTTGTCCAGGTTTTACTAGCCAAGTTTCAATAAGGCAAAAACGGTGGTAATACAATCTGTATTGCACAAGAATATACTCACGTGCTTCGGAAGAGATGTGAAGAAGAATATCACTTTCAGACTTCGTGATAGGGTTGAAACAAAAAACCGAAAAAATCGACCAAACCGATCAAAATCGAACCAATCGGTTCGGTTTTGGTTTCATTTTTAAAAAATTCAAAACCGAAGTGGTTGGTTCGATTTTCGGTCTCTATGTGATTTTAACCGACCAAATTGAACCGACCGAATATATATATAATAAATAATATATAATTTATATAAAAATAATATAATATGCTTAAAATAGTCGATCGATTCGGTTTTATTTCGATTTTGATTCAATTTTAGTCGGTTCGGTTCGGTTACGATTTGCATAAATTAGAATCGATTTTGTTAATGGTCGGTTCGATTTCGGTTTGAAATTTTTGAAACCGACCAAAATCGGTTCGGTTCACGATTTAGGTGAAAAACCCAACCGTCGGTTCGATTTTCAACCCTACTTCGTGACATGGTAATCCAATATGATGGTTTTAAATCTCTCCCTTTTATCATGTTTATCAAGGAGAACATTTTATCATGAGGAGACCTAATTGTTGCAACGATCTATTGACAACATTCGGCGAACATCCATGAGGGAGTGTTGTAGAATAATGTGGATATCCACCTCATGTTAAGGTAACATCATGTAAAGACATTAGGTGTACATGTGGCAGCTCCTCCTTATCCTCATCTCCTTTGTTTTGAACAAGTATTCCCAGCTGATGTATATATAGGTGTGTATGAGAGTATTGTAAAGTTAAAAAAGTGAGGAGTAAGGTGAATAAATGAAAATGAAATGATATAAAACATGAGATGAATGAAATGAGAAGAGATTAGTGATGACAGAAATTAATGATTAACAACACTTTTTTTTTTGTTAAAAACCTTAAAGAACAACCTTAGAGTACCCATTTTGAGCATTATTAATCTTTCCAACCCATTTAACTAGTCATAAATAATAGTTTGATGCATTAATTATGTTTTTTGGTTTTACTTGTTCTTGTATCTTTTGTTGGTAATATTGAACTTAAAAATGAGATTTTATAAATCACTAGTACCAGAGAATAGTCCTTTAATGTTCATAAAATCGTCCTTATAATCATATAAAAGGCGTGGCTTTCCCTATCCCAACACAAATACTCTAATCACTTCAAGATCTTTCATACTATAAATCCATCTTCCATTTCCATTGAAATTTCAATCTTAATCACATTTTTCCCTAATAAAATTGAGCGTGATCATAGAGAAAATGTCATGGAATCATCCATCTAATGGGTCTAAGATGAATCAAGTAAACTTAACCTTGATGAGTATTATTTCAACTTTGATCATCATTGTGTGGGGATTAATTGATTATCTGTATATTCCAAGCATACTGAAGGTTTGCTATTGGACATGGGTGGCTTGGAAAATAGGTTAATTAAATTGATTAGTTGTGGATCTTCCTCAAATGATAAGGATGATAGATTAGCCAACCCTTCGATGTAATTTAGTGAGGTTTCTAACTTTCCATATACTTTGTCTAATTTGGTAATTAAATAACACACAGGTTTGTAGAATACTCGTGATAATCACTTCAAGTTATAAGCTATATAATATAGTAATATATGAAAAAAAAATATTTGTTATATCCTAATGACAATGACAACAAAATTATACTATTCAAAAATAAATAATAACACTAATACTAATCATTTTGAAGTTAACATCACCTTACACAATATTGTTGTTTAATCAATGAGAGAGTTTAGAATAAAAAAGAAAAAAAAAGAAAATTGTTAAATACTTAAAACCCAACAAATTTAACACAGAAAGTTTACACAAGTGTAAAGAACACTAACAAGTAATGAACACGTACAAGCCATGCAGCCCATTAGCACCAGACCTTGTTGTATATAAATAGCCCACCCGGCCCATGTAAAAAAATTTGCGAGGTGAAATTTTTTACTGTGTGAACGCAGTGAATTTAATAGAAGAAGATAAGCCCACGCGACCCGATGTTTCAGAGTCAAAATTTATTCTTTTTCACAAACTTGGTTTCCACAGCTTCATCTTCATATCCATCTTCATCTCCTCAATTTCATCATCTCAATCCAAATCATCACAAAACCTTTGTAATCAAAGCGTCAATGAGTTCATCATCATCGAACACATTAAGGAAAGTTGAGGTTGTGTCCCCTGTTCCAGCTGATATCGACATTGCAAACTCTGTTCAGCCCTTTCATATTGCAGAGATTGCCAAGGAGCTTCGTCTCGATTCGAAGCACTATGATTTGTATGGGAAGTATAAGGCAAAGGTGAGAAGTCTAGTTTTGGAAATACCCATTTCTTGGTTTTGATCATTTTGGATTGAATATTTGAGGATTTGGGTGTTTTTGTTTTGCAGGTTCTGTTGTCTGTGATTGATGAGCTTCAAGGGTCTGGAGATGGGTATTATGTGGTTGTTGGAGGGATTACTCCAACCCCTCTTGGTGAGGGAAAGTCTACTACTACTGTTGGGCTTTGTCAGGCTTTGGGAGCTCATCTTGATAAAAAGGTTTTTTGTTTATTCCTTTTGTGATTTTCCCTTTAATGGTTTTATTTGTAATTGTTCTTAGCTTGTTTTGGATTGATATGGTTATTGTTTGTTTTCTCAGTAATTAGGCGTTTGTGATGTCATGTGTTTGGTACTGGGATTGGACGATTCCTTTAGAACTGATAATGTCAAAACAACAGTAGTTCTGAAGGAGATTAGAATGTTGTTGACTCATATTTGTGAGTTTGGTGGAGATTACATACAGATTCTATAATAAATAAATTGGACTTGTCATACGCATAAAATTTTTTTTTTTTTTAAAGATAAGGATGATTTTATTGTTTTTGCAATCTAAGAATGACTTGTATTTGATAGATCAAATATAGTATTCTAACAACTCAACTATAGTGAATTTCAGCTCAAAAGCTCTCTAACATGCGATGATAATGTAAGTGTCGTATAATGGTTCATATATGAAGTGTCCAAGAAAGACCAATTCCACAACCCCAACCATAGTGCTACTTGTTTGATAATGTATGTTCCATATCGTAAACGATATAAGTGATTAGTGATGGGATTAAAATTTTCATACAAAAAGATCTTGTTTTTTTAGTATTGAAATTTGCAATTAAAGGAAGCATATGTGGAGAACGAATTGTGTAAATACATTGTGTTTTATTTGTAAACAGTTTTGATATCATACTGAAATGTGGCAAATACAAATGCTAAGTAGTACTGACACAACTACATTTCAGAAATTGAACATTAAAGTTAAATAGCTAATTTCAAAACTTTTGAAACAGAACAAAGGAGATGTTCCTAAACTTATAAAATCTATGGCCTCCTAAACTAAACTAAGGGTCATATCACCATTAAAAGGTGTAACTTTAAGGTGAAAAAGGAGATTTAATTATTTCCTCAATCAGTAAGAATAGTTACTAATTTACTATCGTACACAAAGAGTAAAAAGAAGATGAAAATAAAAGGTGATTATGAGAAATTAAACGGGTTGGGTTAATTTGCATTTGCTCTCATGATTTATACCAACTTTGAGTTTGAGTCCCAAGTTTGTCCAGCTTTGAGTCTGGTCTGAAGACCATGTTGACCGTTAACTATCCGTCCAATAATTGAATGAAATTTTTATTTGTTGAGATAATATTGACTTTAGTATAGATAAATTTAGACTTTCGGTCCCACAATTTATACCAATTTTGTGTTTAAGGCTTATATTTGTAACGGAGAGTTGACGGTAATGGGGTCAACATGATCTTGGGACCCAGACTCAAAGTTGGACAAATTTGGAACCCAAACTCAAAGCTGGCACAAACTATATGACCCAAATGCAAATTTACCCAAATTAAATTAACTTGAAAAAAAATCATCGCCCATAACAATAGGAATCATAACCAAACTTGTTATGAAATATTGAAGTGATGATGTTCAATATATTTCCAGAACTTGTTCACTTTAAGAGAAAATGCATGGCCTGAAGCTCCTTGACAATGATGGTTGGTTCTGACATGTAAATATTTTAGATGGAAGTGTGAGTGCATCATTGAGGGATTTTCTGGAGATATAAGCGGAAACTCTTCATGTATTAACTATTAAGAAACACCGGAGGGTGAGATGCTTCCAAAAATTTTGTTCCAAAAGTTCCCCCAATACAAAGTCTTTCCTTAAGGTTTGTTTATTTACAAGGTAAAATCTTTACAATTAGGTTGATAAACTAGTAATGTGATTTCCCCCTCCCATTATTCAACTATGTATGAAACCAAAGTTGAATTCCAATTTGCATTGGTGTATTTTACCTTTTCAACTATGTAAGTTATTAACTTTCCTTGCATGCTCATCCCATAGTGCTATTTTCTGATAGAGATTCTAAACTACACTAGTGCAAAATTATTATTTGATTTGGCATTTTAAGGGATTTCACCTTGTCTTTTGGCAATTTTTCTGAATGATTACTGATTGCAGTGTTTCTATAGAATCATGATGACTCTGCTTGCATAATTAGGTCGTTACCTGCCTTCGCCAACCATCTCAAGGACCAACTTTTGGAATTAAAGGAGGTGCAGCAGGAGGAGGCTACAGTCAAGTCATCCCCATGGATGAGTTCAATCTTCACCTAACTGGTGATATTCATGCAATCACAGCTGCAAATAACCTCCTAGCTGCTGCCATTGATACCCGAATTTTCCATGAGGCAACCCAATCTGACAAGGCCCTTCTAAACAGGTTATGCCCACCTAACAAACAAGGGAAGCGGAGTTTTGCTGATATCATGTTTAGGCGCCTGAACAAGCTGGGGATCTCCAAAACTGATCCTGATGATCTTACTCCTGAAGAAGTCACAAAATTTGTTAGGCTTGATATTGATCCAGATTCCATCACCTGGAGGAGAGTGATGGATGTTAATGACCGCTTTCTTAGGAAGATTACCATTGGGCAAGGACCTGATGAGAAAGGGATGGTCAGAGAAACAGGATTTGACATCTCAGTTGCTAGTGAGATCATGGCGGTGTTAGCTCTCACTACTTCTCTATCGGACATGAGAGAGAGGCTAGGAAAAATGGTGGTAGGAAACAGCAAGGCTGGCGATCCGGTTACTGCTGACGATCTTGGACTTGGAGGTGCTTTAACTGTGCTAATGAAGGATGCCATCAATCCTACTTTGATGCAAACTCTGGAGGGAACCCCTGTCCTTGTTCATGCAGGGCCTTTTGCTAATATTGCTCATGGAAATTCATCTATTGTAGCCGATAAGATTGCACTGAAGTTGGTAGGACTTGGTGGATTTGTGGTTACAGAGGCTGGTTTTGGTGCAGATATTGGTGCGGAAAAATTCATGAACATAAAATGCCGGTATAGTGGCTTGACACCTCAATGTGCAGTTATTGTGGCAACAATAAGAGCTCTGAAGATGCATGGCGGAGGACCTGATGTGGTTGCAGGGAAGCCACTTGATCATGCCTACTTAAATGAGAACGTTGCTTTAGTGGAAGCTGGTTGCGTTAATCTGGCAAGGCACATTTCAAACACAAAGGCTTATGGAGTGAACGTGGTGGTTGCTGTGAATATGTTTTCAACTGATACCGAAGCAGAACTGGCCGCTGTGAGAAAAGCAGCATTGGCTGCTGGTGCATTCGATGCTGTTGTTTGTACTCATCATGCACATGGTGGAAAGGGAGCGGTACGTAAAAATTCTTCCCAATTAACATGCACTTTTTCCCCAAGGAAAATACTTTCAAAGAATAATGCTTTTAGTGGAATCGTGCTATCATGCCATCTGTTCTCAACCCCATAAATTTGAATGCATTCTTTCTGGTCTTTTGTTGATAATCCATGGGTTCCAGTCGAGGAAATCCTTTTGGAGAAAAAAATCTGATCGGATAGACCTGGGGTCAATTCAGATCAGGAAAAAGAAAATTTAGGTATTCCTTTGTTTGGAACACCATTGGTCGGAGGCTATAGTATGAAAGTTGAACAGAGCAACATCAGAAGAAAGCTGTACATGGTAGAATGGTGTTCCTCAGACCCATTTAACTATAGGAAGAAGGTGAAAACATTCTGTACAATGTTTCTCGCATAATATTATATAGATCTCGTAATGATTAGGTTTACACGTAATCATTAGAATAACAAAGATGCCTTCCACGAAAAAAATTATATCCAGGGCTTCATCCTGAACCCTTGAGCAAGAGGGGCTTGCCCCAGAGATTCAACCAACTCGAATTGAGTTGGTTCTGAGGCTCATTGGTTTCTTGAGCAATACCTTCACATTCAATAATAACAAACATTATATCATTAGCAATAAAAACCACACCATATAGGTATACCATCACAATATCTATTCCTCTCCAAAAACTTGGCTTCAGCGAGGTTAGGTATCATCAAGTATGAGTATGACAAATGTATTTCTTCTTGAAAAATCATTACGCCTCAGCTTCACAGTGAGACATTAATATCCGAGTTCAGGCACATCATAGAAAGCCCTTGTCATCGTCAAGAAATGCGTTGAATGTATGGAATAAGAAGAAATGAAATTCATGGCTGATCTATACCCAAGAGACATGAATACTGTGCGGTAGTGCCGTTCACCTAAGAGGCTAAGATCAAACCTCTGCTTGTGTTGTGCAAGCTTTTACAAATATATTTCTTAAATGAGTTATATCGAACTGGTGTAGTAGATAAGAAGAAGTTCGATTATTGGTTTAGGCATTGTATTATCTGGATGAACAGTACCTTGTAGTGCTGATGGACTTAAACTGCAACACCACCAGTCTAAACAAGCAAGTATGAGAAACAAAAATAGAGGTGACCAATTTTTAACTCCAACCTCTAATATACCCGTGCCTCTGTCCGTGGCATCACAATCCTGCTATGCCTTTGCATATTTTCACAAAAATTGCCCCAACATTTCTCTAACTTGCATGTTCATTAATTCAGCAATTTAATGGTCCTAGGTGAACTAAACATATCAAGCATTTTTCTCATACATTTACTGGTAAATCATCGTATTTGTTTGATCTCCCTCTTGTTAAGCTACGATATATATCTTGCTTGCTGAAAAAAGGAACAAATGGTTAAGTCGTTTATCTTACTGAAAAATATAGGTTGATCTTGGTATTGCTGTTCAAAGAGCATGTGAGTATGTCACACAACCACTGAAGTTCTTATATCCTTTGGATATCAGTATCAAAGAGAAAATAGAGGCTATAGCAAAGTCCTACGGTGCAGATGGTGTTGAATACTCAGAACAGGTGAAACAACTTGAATTCATTGCTTAGCAATTTGTTTTCTTCGTGATTGTTCTTGTTATCATTTTGACATGAATTTTCTCTATTTGTTTCAATAGGCTGAGAAACAGATTGAGATGTACACCAAGCAAGGATTTTCATCTCTACCTATCTGCATGGCAAAAACCCAGTATTCATTTTCTCACGTACCAGCAAAGAAAGGAGCCCCAACTGGATTCATTTTACCAATCAGAGATGTCAGGGCTAGCATTGGTGCTGGATTTATTTATCCTTTAGTCGGAACCATGAGTACAATGCCTGGACTTCCAACTCGGCCTTGCTTTTTCGAAATTGACGTGGATGCCAGCACTGGGAAGGTTCTCGGTCTTTCTTAAATAAGCTTTTCCTTCCTTTCATGTTTTATGGTTTGTATGTCCGCCTCCATCCTGGTCCTAAGATCGACTTCTATCTCCAGAAACTTACTAAATGCTTCAAGAGGCTGAACAAGATTCAGTTTCTGAGGATTCCAAATCTTGAACTGTTTGTACCATGCATGACTTGACAAGCCAGTTTTGTGTGCATTAAATAAAAAAGAAAAAAAAATGACTTGTAACAATCTTATGAGAATTTCTCTGACCAATCTTGGATGCAGATATCTTCGATTAACATCGAGTTACACTTCAACTCCATAACCATTTAGCATGATTTTTTACTCCATGGTAGAATGTATTTTTTTTTTTTGTTGGCAATTTTTCCTTTTACTACACATGCTGTGAATACAAGCCGAAATGTTTTTCCTTACTCCTCTCTCTCTCTTTTTTTTTTTTTTTTTTTTTTCCCTTTATGATTTGATGATAATTTTCAATACATTTTAGCATTCTGAGCGTAAACAAACAATTCTTCACTAGAAGGTGAGAAACAGAAAGGAAAAAAAAAAAAAAAAAAAAAAAAGAGTTCCCTGTGGTGGGCTAACATTCTTAAAACTTTCATCCTTGTTTATGACAATACCCTCCTTTTTAGGGGTGAAAGCTAAGCTGGTTATCTTTTGCATTTGCATGGTACTAGCTACCAAATAAAAAGATATCTTATCATTTGGATCTTAGCAACCCCAACTAAAGTCACCCCATGTGCTTTCATTTCATTTTGTTTTCTTCTCTACTCATTCTTTGCTGGTTATCTGTCTTAGAGGAAATGTGTGTAGTTCTAACCTTTAGCATGAGTGATGGATCCCTATTTGTTCTTTTTGATCTTCCTAATAATCCATAGTCAGGAAATACATTTCTTGTTATTCTAAATAAAACTACATTGTCCTTATTACAAGCGTAATAATAGAAATAAGAGGCCTCCATTACCAGCAAAAACTCAAATTGCATCATGCAGTCCTCGTTCATAGATGGATAGAACAAGGAGTAAATTAAGATGGTCAATAAGGAAAAGCTAGCATTCCAAGACATTTTAATTTAGCAGAGCAGAAGAAGATGCAACTGAAAACGAGGAATAGCTAATGAAGCTGAATTGATGATGATAGTACTGTTTGAGTTCTTACTAATTTCTTGCCACCATGCTGTGATGGAGTTCCCTTGTGAAGATTTGTTGGACTGAAATGGAAATGTTGAAAATAAGAGTTGATATCGATGATGAAGATAAATTTAGTAGTTCAGAATCACTAACTACAAACTACAACCGTATAGGTTGCTTGATAAATTGTTCATTATGAAAACTGAAATATTTTAATTAGATCCAAGAATCAGAGACTCGAAACAAGATTTTTCATCTACCTTTTGCGTAATTCACATATAAGTTTGATGAAAACATACCTTTAAGAGCACATATATAGCTAGCGTCTCATTGGCTTTAGCTTGCACCATTATAATGTATTAAGGGACAAATATGCGGTTTGACACTAGAGATGCTATGGATTTAGATGTTATTCAATTACGTTTAGAATAAGATGAATTTGACAGATATAAAGACTGTAATGTACTTTACAGGATACTATGGCATACATGGAAAATGAATAAGATGAATTTATGGGAGTGATTCTTGCTGGCTTGGGCCCAGCTACCTGGTTTGCTGCTTGCCCCCCTCTTTAAACACAATTTTTCAAAAAGTGGTTAAAGAGGAGGGCAAAAGTGTACATTTGCCCCCCAAGCAGCAACCTCGCCCCTTTCTCAGGCCAGCTAGAATTGGACGATTTATGGATATGGTGATAGACTGGTAGAGTGATAGTAGCCCTGATTTAAAGGAGAAGGCAGCCCAACACCGCCCACCCTCCTCGAGATGCACAGTTTTGAAGAGGGTGGGTGAGATGCGCAGTCTCGAAGGTGGGCGGTGTTGGGCTGCCCTTGCGCCCTCTCCCTCGCTCCCTAGACCTACTCGTAGTAGCAGTGTGGTGGTGGGATTGGAGGGGCTTATTGTCCCTGTGATAGGTCCCACCCTATGAAGGCCACACACATCATTTCTTTTTTGATATGGTGGTTGTTGACTGGCAGTAGCCGGTGAAACCACTGCACCAAGGCAGAGACCACAGACCAGACCTTCTCTGCTCCGCTCCACACCACATTCGTACTTAGCAACAGAACAGCAGAGCACAAACTCAAAAGAAAGAAAAGGGTTTTGGCCCATCCATTATTTCCGGGCTATTTTACACTGCTGGGGCTCTTCATCTACTTCAATATTTCAATGCTACCCTCTTCATCGATGCCCCATGCATGTCTTCCTATTAGTCTTGGTTTGTTGATGTTGGAGAATTTGTAGGGTTCTTAATTTGAATTTTTAGGATTCTTAAGTTGGTTTCTAAAGTTTCTAATTTGCTCTCAAAGAGATTCTCAATTTAATTAGGAGTATTTTTAGTTTCTTTTTAGAATTGGGCATTATTTTTTTTTAGAAATAGACTGATTGTTATTTTAGTATTTTTTTTTTTTTTTTTTTTTAGAAATATGCAGTTTCTGTTTAAGATTTATTTTTTTCTTTTATAGGTAATATTTCTTTTATAGTTTAGGAAGAGATTCTGGATCCAATTTGGGCCAAATTTTTTGCAGACGTATTTCGTTTTAGTATGATTATTGGAAATTGTCATTTGTTTGGTAAAATTTTAATGATGAGTTTTAGCTATAAAGCCCGGCTTGTGGGCTAATTTAGGGACAATTTTTTATTTGCATAATTTTGAATTGACATTAGAGATATTTCTCTGTGTTTTGGGCGATTATTTTGTATTATTCCTTGTGACTTATCTGTTAGAACTAGCCCGCAGAATAATCGCTATTCTGCCCGGCGTCACTTGTGGCCAATGGAATCAGAGCTTCAACATCTTCTTGGGGTGAGATTTCATCAGTTTCTATGGCTGATGGTCGTGATCGTGGTCATCGCGGGCAGGAAATCGGGATCGTAACTTTAAGAATATGATGATTGAGGATTTACAGAGGCAAGTTGCAGAGTAACCCAGCGTCTAATGGCGTAGGATTTCGTTAATCGTAAGATGAAAGATCACGATTCTGATTCCAGTTTCGAAAACTCTTATCACAATCATGCTCCCCGGGGAGCATGGAGAGTCTGTGTATGATGATGAGGAGCTTGGAGAGCCTGTGTATGACATTGATGAGGAGCTTGAGGAAGACGTGATAGACGATACTAAGGAGCTTGGAGAACCTGTGTATGACACTGATGAAGAGTTGAATATTGTGGATGCAGATGGTTTGCAGAACAATGTCACCGACAGCGGTAGCTCACCGGGGTCCAAGACTCAAAAGTATGCATCACATACTGCAATGGATCTGGTGATCTATGCAACTACAGATGGTGCAGGTTACGCCTCGTTTCGGTTACGCCCAATTGAAGAATTGGAGCCTTCCTACGTGTGTTTTCTCCTCTCTTTTCCAGCCACCACACCATCCAACACCACCACCATCACCAAAACGTCTTTCCTCTCTCTCTCGCACCCTGTTCTTCTTCCATTCATCACCTTCTCACCCTGTTTCGCACAACCACCGCCCATGTTGCATCGCGCCCAACAGACGCCACCACCTTGTTCCATCTCGTGATAGAACCAAAACAGAGCTCGCGCTCTCTCGTCTCCCTCTGTTTCCCTTCCTCTCCCTCTTTTTGTTCCTCCATCACGCCAAACAGCCCACGCATGACCACCGTCCAGCCAGCCTCCACCTCGCCTTCCTTCCTCATCCGTCCTCTCTTTCCCGAGTCGCGGCCAACAAATCACCTCCACCCACCACAACGGTTCATCACTTCCCCCTCACCATCTCTGTCTATTGCAGGTTCAGTGACGAAGAAGAAGGACCCAAGCAACGCAAAGAGCATCTCCTCTCACGAAGTAGTAAACAGGTTTCGGAGCTTGTCGGCGAAAGAATACGCTCGCGATGAGCGACAAACTAGGCGGCGCAAAGTGAATGTCGCTGGAGACGAAGGTGCAGAGAATCTGGCGGGAGAAAACGGTTTTTCAAATCAATTTGGCTATTCGCACCCCAGTCCATTACTCTGAGCCACCACAGTCCACTAGCAGTCTTTTCTCCGGATTCGTGTCCGTGCAGAGATGAATTCCGCCTACACCAGTGCTGTGACGTCATCCACCCTGATTTTCTAGCCCTGCAGACGTGAATTCAGATTTATCAGCAGAGGTGTAGCAGCTAGCAGAGTTTTCTGACCTGATACCAAAGGATCTTCTTTCTGGACTGCCGCCAGAGGATTTCGATGACGTTGTTGTGAACTCGAGGTCGAGTTCTTTCCAACCCGGGGCGACTGATGCAGGAGAATTTCTAGGGTTCATAATTTGGATTTCTAGGGTTCCTAATTTGGTTTCTAGGGTTCATTTTTTTTTTTGGAAAGCGAACGGGGTTTTTAGGAAAGGGTTTCTAATTTGCTTTCAAAGTTATTTATTAAATAACTTTGAGAGATTTTCAATTTAATTAGGAGTATTTTTAGTTTCCTTTTAGGATTAGGCATTATTTTTTTTTAGGAATAGACTGTTTGTTATTTTAGTATTTTATTTTATTTTTTCTCTTAGAAATAGGCAGTTTCTTTTTATGATTTATTTTTTTATTTTAGGTAATATTTCTTTTATCGTTTAGGAAGAGATTTTGGACCCAATTTGGGCCAGATTTTTGGCAGATTACTTATTTTATTACATATTTCGTTTTAGTATGATTATTGGAAATTGTCATTTTTTTGGTAAAATTCTAATAATGAGTTTTAGCTATAAAGATCGGCTTGTGGGCTAATTTAGGGACAATTTTTTATTTGCATAATTTTGAATTGACATTAGAGATATTTATCTGTGTTTTAGTCGATTATTTTGTATTCTTCATTGTGAATTATCTGTTAGAACTAGCCCGCAGGATAATCGCTATTCTGCCCGGCGTCACTTGTGGCGAATGGAATCATAGGTTCAAGGGTTTGAATCCTACCAGCGACATTTGGGGCGGGAAGAGTTCAGGGAGTTCTTTTTCTTTTTTTTAAAAGGACCTAGGTATTCCAATTTTTTTTAAAAATAAAAATAAAATAAATCAACTTCAAATGAAATAATGTAACTGGATCTGAATTAGATCAATACTAAGGAATAAAATTCACACTTCTTTAATTTGAGCTCTACAAACAATATTTTTATACTGAGATCGGCTAAACTAATCTGATTTTAGCAAAATAACAAATGCATGTTAATGGATTGATATTTGTTGGAAAATGTATACTATAAAAACTTTCTTTCTGTAATCACTTTATAGGTTATTTTATTTTTTTTTCATTTTCATATTTTGTAAACTAACTAAAATACCAGTAAGCAACAGATTATTAACATATGAAAGAGCTAGAGAGAACTCATTAGGCCAGATGATGGGCTCAATTTTACTTCATTCTTTCCCAAAGTTTATTTTGCTAAAAAAAGGTTAAGGACAAATGATTATCAAGAAATATATATATATATATAAAGACAAGAATTAGCATAATCCATGATTGAACAACTAATCCTATACTTTTAGTTGACAGTTTGATGGTTTGATATCAATATTGAACCCACTTGCAATTGGAATTGAGTGATGAAACTATAGTAAATTTAGACATTGTAGCTGGAATAATTAATTTAAGTATGCCGTAGGCATTTAACAAAGAAAAAGAATAAGATCATAATGTCCGACTGTGTCAATGTTTTTATTTCTTAGCATTATTAACAATAGATTAGTATTGTAAACACAATATTAATACTGCTTCTTCATCTTGTCATGGGCCTGGCTGGTGGAGAAATAGAAAAATAGCAGGTGACAAAATAATCAAAATAACTTGGTCAACAAGAATGTCCATTCTCATTTTTGGAATCTAAAACTCGACACCCACATCGATCCAATGTGAAAACGACACGTGGCAACATATGATATGGTGGTGTGTCATTTGGACGGACCATAGAGAAGAGGAGAAAATGTTTGTTGCATCAACTTCATGGTTGGTAGGTAGAGCCTCTGAACAATCCTCCCTCCTATTCCTATCCATCTGTCTTCTTCCTTTCCCCCTTTTGCACGCGCCTAGCGTGTTACACTGTTACCAGTTTTTTTTTTGGGTGGGTATTGTACATGAAAATATATATAGCTTATAAATAAAGAGAGAGAGAGAGAGGGGAACCCAATGCCATTATGCCAAACCAAAACCAATAAGATGTGAGAGGCGGGAGTATAGAAAGAGCCGGTCTTTGCTTTACACATCTATTTGCCCTCTTCAGAGAGAGAGAGAGAGGGGCTTAATTTGGTTTTGTTGCACTTCTCCCCAATCCATCATCTTTAATCTTCATTTTCATTTTAGTTTGGAGTGATAGCTAGGTGTGTGTGGATCATGAGAATCAGGAAGCAATGGCATCATCTTATGTCTTGTCCACCACCACCAGATCCCACCCCTTGTCAAGAGTTGCACCACTATCAGTATGAGACTCTCTTCCTTGAACAACCCAAACATCACTCCCATCCTCATCCACAACCAAAACAAGAGAAACATCTACCACACTCAGATCTGCAACCCACACAACAAAAGGAATGGGTTTGCTCCAACTTGGACACATCTGATGGAGAAAAAGAAGAGAAGAAAGAATCATCAGGAGACTTTATGATGAAAAGGGGTAAACTCATGATGCACCACTACACTACCAAGGTAATTAATTAGCTAGCTAGGTTCCCCCCGGCCTCCAAATCTACACTCATTCACACACTGCACCTTACCAAACCTGCCCTTATTTTCTTATTGTTGGTGTTTATTTTGTAGGACCCTGAACTTAACCCAGACCAAGGAAAATCAGTAGCCACGGATGATGATGATGATGATGATGATAGATGTGCAGCTATGACTAATCCAAGGTAATTATTAACTTCATTATATTTTCTCTATCAATCTCTTTCTTTTTCATCACTCTACATTTTCACCCGCCACCTAGGATGATTCTCTATTTTTAGTATACTAATTCTGTTTAACAATTCCTTGCCCAATGACTTGCTTCATGACCCATCCGGCCACCATCATGATGGCCCATCCATATCTATCATGCATATGTGTATGATGCATACCATACCATCCCACCCCCACCACACACATATATAGTAATTAGATGGGGTTTCTATTGTGGTAGATCATAGTGGAGTGGACTAACTGCCAAGACGTGCATGTTAGCACCCACATTTTATGTTCTTTCTGAGCTGTAATCTGCCAACTGTGTTAGGTTTTGTCTTTTCACTCTTCAAGTTATTAAGTTGTTTACATGAAATTATATGTGTTATGGGCAGAAACACTAATGAAAAACGGGGTTGTGGAAGTGGAACATCCATTTCGTCTTCTTCGCAGGCTTCGTCTTTATCCAGCCATCAAGGTAATATATAATGCATGATTAATTAATGATGCATATCATTTACATGATATTCATGATCTCTGGGTTTGGGTTTGGGTGTTAGGTGGTGTTGACAGATGGTGCAAAGAAGAACTGACATTTCCATTGAAGAAAAGAAGAGAGAGTTTCAAGTTGATAGAGTTGGATGAAAAGAAGAGTAGTACTACTACTACTGATGTAAGAAGGAAAGTCGTCAAGAAGAAACCCATTGTGGTAGAAGAAGATGAGTCAAAGATCAGTACTAATACTGCAGTCACGAGGAAGGCAAAGAGAGGGAGTAACAATGGTGCAATGCTGATGGAGGGATCAAGGTGCAGTCGAGTGAACGGTAGGGGATGGAGGTGCTATCAACAAACACTTGTGGGTTATGCCTTATGTGAGCATCACTTGGGTAAAGCAAGGTTTAGAAGCATAAGCAACAATGCACCTAAGAAGAAGAAGAAGATGATCAACACAGTTAATGATCCTCAGCCATTGTCGAGTAGTACTACTACATTATCATCATCTGAAGAGATGAAAGAATTAGAAGAAGATAAAGTAATTATGGTGAGAACAATCTTAAAGAAGAGAAAGATTGGAATGGTGAAAGCTCGATCTCTAAGCAGTTTGCTTGGTCTAAATACTCATCATCAGCATCAACATACACCAAACAGTATCGCCGCCACATGAACTAATTATGATTTATGAGTATGAACTTATGATGATAAGTACCTTTATATCCCATTGCCTGCAAGTTTATTTATAGTTACTGTGTTCATATATTATGATTGAGGTCAACTATATTACCTTGGTCTTTTAAGTTGTCTGCTTTTGGATTTGATTTGGGTTTTGAATGATGAGCGTGTGTATTCTTTTGCTTTCCACAAACTTCTAATTCATTATGCCTTACATAATCAACACACCCGGTCATGGCTTACATGATTAATAGTATCTACCTATAATCCTTTATGCATTTTGACCAGTGTTCTAAAAATCGCTAGGCGCTGGGCGGGCGGCGAGCAGGTGCCTAGGCGGTCTTAAGTTTTGTATTATAACTTTAATAATTTATAAAAGTTAAGCATAATACCTTATCAATTACATCCAATTTAATGCCAATATACATATGCAAAATTTAAAAACATGAAAAATTAACAATCGTGAACAAAATTTATTAAAACTCAAATGACTAAAGTTGGTCATGATGGGTACTTTATATAAATTTGAATTTGTGTAATCTTTTATTTTTCTTCAAATTGCATGAATAACCTCAGTTATTTTTGATAAATCTACATTAGTAAAATTGGTACCGGCAGATCCTTTGAGAATTCCATTAAGTAATCATCCTTTGCTATATTTAGACATATACTGAATAAAAAATAATTAAATAATTTATTTCTAAAAAATAGGAAAGAAAAATAAAATAAGAACACAATCAGCCTTATTAAAAAATAAAAATAAAAATAAATAAAAAAAATAAAAAAAAATCGCCCAGACCGCCTAGACCCCGCCTAAACCGCCTAGGCCGACTAGACCGCCTAGACCCGCCCAGACCCGCCCAGACAGCCCAGAACCGCCCAGACAGCCCGCCCAGCCATTAATCTGGGCGGTTTTCCACCTTCTAGCGCCTAGGCGGCCGCCCAGGCCGATTTTTAGAACACTGATTTTGACCTAGTTATTCTTTTTTGTGAGCATATATACACTGATATACATATATATATTGATTTCTGAAATATATACATATACATAAACATTCTTCTTAACGTCGAGGGAATGAGGAAAGAGAGCGAGGGATGGGAATAAACATAATGAACACACCCGGTCATGGCACGCATCTTGAGGGCCACCCATCCCTCGCTCCTTTTCCCTCGACGTTTAGAAACGGTGTAAACTGCATGTATGTTATCCTAATTCCAGTGTCCTTCTTGCCAACTTTTATATGGAAGGTTGTTCCATCTTTGGAGAGGGATTAAGGAAAACTATTGGCACCATGAGTGCATGGTTTCTTTGGCTTGTCCACAATGGCCACCAGCATATTAATAATATCCGTGCCGTTGGCACTTTTTTTTTTTTTTTTTGGAAATTGAGCTGGGTTTTAAGGACCCCTAAACCTTTATATAAATGAAACAAAAATAAAAGCAAATATTGAAACAAACTCTCACAAGAGAGGATTCACCAAAACAAGCGTAGACTATAAACAAACTCAGCCTTTGTACATTTTGTTTGCTTTCTTAGTTCTATTGGATTTCCAGGGACAAAGGCTAAAATATTTTGTGTGGGTGTTAGAGAATGTCTTTGCAGCCGGTTTTGTAAACACGTCATCATCACTGGAGAGGCCTAGCTCATGCTCTTCTTCAGGAACCTGGCAATTTTCCTGTCTCAATCTATTGCATGTGCGGTTCTTATCCTCTTCCCATACATCTTTTAACCAAATGTAGTCTACCTTCACTGAATCTTTGCCACGACTTGCAATAGCTTTTTGCATTGTAGAAGGAACTTCGTTTCCCTTTTCGTATTCATTTATCATCGTTAACGCATATTCAATCTCAGGAAGAGTAAGGATACATTTCGCTTTATTCAGTTCTGCTTCGGTGAGTTGTATCACACTGCGGTGGCCAAATTTCTCACCATCATTGACATCCTGGGATCTGTTGTCTTTCTTTACACTTGAAATATTGGCTGTCGGCATGTTGTTGACTTCTCATACTTTATCATCCTCGATTGAGTTGGGCACAATTTCATTTGGGTACTTACTTTCATGTTCTTCCACCAATTCGATGTCATTCTTTTCTAGTGCCCGGTCTTCTACAACTGCTGCCTGATTTTCTTCTGTCACTGCAACATTGATGTCATTTACATTATGAGCAAAGTTGTTGAGCATAGCTTTGTCTGCATCCGTCAAATGTGTTAGTTCTTCCGGAGTATATCCACAATTTGAGTCCATCTTCTTGGCTGAGTTCAACTTTTCTGAATTGATTTCAACTTCAACTTTGTTCTTTGCCCCATTAGTACCAGCTCCATCATTGTGTTCATTAGCCGAGTCCGGAATGACTGAAAGATTTGTAGTCTTTTGTTGATAGTATTGTTTCTTATGCTTCTTGTTTTCAGCTCTTTTGAATCTTTCCTGATCAACATTTCCTGACCCCTCCTTACTTTTTTCCTTCTCCAATAGTTGTTGGGTTGGTACTGACTTCTTCAACTCAGAGTGTTTCACCCAGCATGTTTGATCAGTATGGCTTTGAAGGCCACATTGGTTGCAATACAATGGTGGAAAATGATACCTAATATGTTGCCAGAAGCCTGGTAGATCTGGAGCTTGGATCTATATTTTGTCTGGAAGCGGTTTTGAAATATTCATCCAAACACAAACCTTAGCTACAGATGGTCTTAAGAGGTGCCTTGTAAGGTTGTCCATGGCTAGAACACTACAAAAAGAAGCATTAATAGCTACAGAAACTAGCGACGGTTTTTTGATACCGTCGCTAATTATAAGATTTGCGACGGCAAAAAACCGTCACTAATGCTTTTGATACTGTTTCAACCCATAATTATAAAAATCCGTCGCTAAATATTTGGCGACGGCTTAAAACTGTCGCTAATTCTTGTATTAGCGACGATATCTTAGTCGTCGCTAAGCTTTACAAATAAAATTCATTAGCTACAGTAGAATACTGTAGCTAATGGATTTTTTTTTAAAAATATATAAAAAATACATTTAGCGACGGTTGTTGTGCCGTCGCTAAGCTTTACAAATAAAATTCATTAGCTACGGTATTCTACCGTAGCTAATGGATTTTTTTTTAAAAAAAAATATAAAAAATACATTTAGCGACGACACTTGTGCCGACGCTAAGCTTTACAAATAAAAATTATTAGCTACGGCAGAATACCGTAGCTAATGGATTTTTGAAAAATAAATATATACAAAAAAAATATTTAGCCACGGTAAATGACCCGTCGCTAAGTTTTACAAAAAAAAGTTGGCAGCTACGGTTTTTAGCCGTCCCTAAAAGTTTTTTTTATTAGCGACGGCAAAAAACCGTCCCTAATTGTTTTTTTGAAAAAAAAAATTATACACAAAAGCATTTAGCTACGGCAAAAAACCGTCGCTAAGTTTTACATATTTTTTTATTAGCGACGGCAAAACACCGTCGCTAATGGATTTTTTTGAAAAAAAAATTATACACAAAAAGCATTTAGCTATGGCAAAAAACGTCACTAAGTTTTACATATTTGTTTTATTAGCGACGGCAAAAAACCGTCGCTAATGGATTTTTTGAAAAAAAAAATTATACACAAAAGCATTTAGCTACGGCAAAAAACCGTCGCTAATGGATTTTTTGAAAAAAAAAATATTATACACAAAAGCATTTAGCTACGGCAAATAACCGTCGCTAAGTTTTACATATTTTTTTTATTAGCGACGACAAAAAATCGTCGCTAATTGTTTTTTTTTAAATATTATACACAAAAGCATTTAGCTACGGCAAATAACCGTCGCTAGTTTTACATTATTTTTTTATTAGCGACGGCAAAAAACCGTGCTAATTGTTTTTTTGAAAAAAAAATTATACACAAATGCTTTTAGCTACAGCAACAAAACCGTCGCTAAGATTTAAATTATTTTTTTTATTAGCGACGGCAAAAAATCGTCGCTAATTGATTTTTTGAAAAAAAAAAAATTATACACAAAAACATTTAGCAACGGCACAAAACCGTCGCTAATAGTTTTTTTGAAAAAAAAACCACGTCACCGATCTGCTTGAAACCTCATCTCAACCATCAATAACACCCAAAAACTTTAGCTCAATCCAACGCACTAAACTAAACCACGTCACCGATCCACGTGAAACTAACACAACCAATCCCCTTCAATTACCCTCTCTCTATATAAATTTAAATTTTCTCTACCAACCAACTTAAACAAAAAATTTCTCTCAACCAAAAATTTTCTCTCAACCCACAGAGGAGAAGTCCGCCGCCGCCTCCCTAACTGCAAGAGATATCTGATCTCTGAGATCAGAGATCTGAAATCGCAGATCTGAGATCTAAAATCTCAGATCTCGGAGACCAGAGATCTCAGATCTTGGAGATCAGATAGATCTTATCTCAGATATTCTATAGATCGAATTTTTTTTTTTTTTTTTTTTGTAGTTTTTGTCATTTTTGTATGGATTCTTTGTAATTTTTGTATGATATTCTAGAGATTCTGTGTAATTTTTGTTATAATTTTGATCAATTAAGTCTCCTGATATGTTTTTGATCAATTAAGTTTAGTTCTAGTAGTTTCTATTAATTTCCATAATGGACAATCATTAAGAGCTAATTTCTTTATAAAAAATGAATTATCATTTTGTAATTTGTAATTTGTAAATTTCATTTGTCAATATGATTTGCAACAAAGCTGTCCCTAAATAGCCACGGCAAATACCGTGACTATTTTGTCAATTATATTTGCAATTTAGAGACGGCAAAAAACTGTCGCTATTTTTCAATTTAGCCACGAAAAAAAACGGTCGCTATTTTTCAATTTGCAATTAGATTTGAAAATTAGCCACGGCAAAAATTCGTCGCTAAATAGCCACGGCAAAAAACCGTCGCTATTTTTCAATTTGCGACAGTCTTGGCCGAAATTTTCAACAGCTTTAGCGACGAAATTTTTCGAGTTAGCGACAGTTTTTAGCCGTTGCGAATTAGTTACGGGATAGTTTACCGTTGTTGATTCAAATAGAGACGATTAAAATAGCCACGGTATTGCGACGGTTGTTGTGCCATTGCTAATTCATTTTAGCAACGGTTTTTTGACAATTAGCAACGGTTTTAGCCGTTGCTGAATTGTCTTTTTTTTGTAGTGGAAATTTACCAATCGATTCTACAACTACTTTGAGAAGTTTAGGCTGGAAAAGAATCAGTGGTAATTGAGGAAGTTCGATCCATACCGGTTTGTTGTTGGAGTCTCTCTTGCTATCAAAAGAAGAATCTCATTTTGAAAGCCTGTAAGGGTACCCTTTGATATTGCATTTCTCTCTTGCCATAGCTTTGATCATTGCTTCTTCAGATTCAAACTTGATTAGAACGTGACGATAGTCTAAGGCACCAATTGTAAATTCACCGAGAATGCCCCAATACTTAGTCACTGCATCTCTAATGTCACTTAGGTAAGGTCTTTCTTGAGCAAACTTTATCATGCACTGGACACCATTCCCACCACTGCCCTCAAGTAGTTCCACAATTTTTTTTTTAAATGTAATGTAGATTTTTTTAGAGTCAAACTCGGTTAAAATTTTAATTGATTGAATGTTTGAGTATTTGTTTGAATGTTCATTAAATATCTGTCCGTTTATTTGAAAAATATTATACTTAGGCATGAAAATATTAAAAATACTTACATATTTTAATAATAAAATGCATATTTTAAAATTTTAAGCATTTGGACTAATCATTGGTTTCATTGGAAAGATCTTCAAAAATGCATTTTAACGATATCAAATTTACCAAAATCCAACAACTACAAAGATAGTTATGTCAATTTTCATTTTGAGAAAAGAGAAAACACAAAATTTTATCTTTCTGCCACATGTACATTCTACCAAAATTTTCACCATTGTTTCACTTTCTTTGCCCTTCCACGTGTTTTATAATTGCAAACATACCATTATAGAGATTGAATCTCAACCCTCAACATCTTCCCTACTCTCAATCCTAGCCCGCTTTTATCTCCACCTTTTTGTTTATTTTTTACTGGTGCCGTTGGCACTCCACATATCTTTATTTATTTTTACTGTTATTATCATACACTGGACACCACATCACCATCCCCACCATTGCCCTCAATCAGTTCCATAAAAATATCATATTTTAGAATACTAATTTTTTTTAGTCAAACTCGGTTAAAATTATAATCAATTGAATATTGGGAGTCTTTGTTTGAATGTTTAATAAAATGTTCGTCCATTTATTTGAAAAATATTATACTTAGGCATGAAAATCTTATAAAATACTTGTATGTTTTAAAAATAAAATAAATATTTTGAAATTTTAAGTATTTGTATTGATCATTGGTTTGTTGGAAAGATTTTCAAAATTGCATTTCAATGATACCAACTTTATCAAAATCCGACAACTACTTAAATAGTTATGATAGTTTTCATATTGAAAAAAAAAAAAAAAAAAAACAACACTTTCTCTCTCTGCCACATGTACATTCCACTAACTTTTTTACAAATTTTTTCATTTTATTTGCCCTTCTACATGATTTATATTTACAAACATATCATTGTAGAGGATAATGAATCTCAACCTTCAACATCTTTTCAACTTTCAATCCTAGCCCTCTTTTGTCTCCAATTCTCATTTGATATTTGTCCCGGTCAGAAATGAATAGTAAAACACTTATGTGAATTGTAAGATATAAATAGTAAAACACCTAGGGTAATTAGATTCCTAATTACTTTAGCTCATTATTTTCAAACCCGGGCGGGGGGGCCTCATGCGCACATGACCCCCTCATGTGCACTAATTTGAACCGTTGGATATCGGTCGGCTCAGATTCATGGACTTTGAATTTTTTATTTCAAAGTTTAGAGTTTCAAATAACGAAAAGGGGGAATGAAATTGGGTTTTTCTCAGGAATTTGGGAGATAGGCGGGAACGAAATTTGGGCTTCTCTCCTCCTCCTTCCTCTTGCTTGAGATTCGGCGTCGAATTAGGCCGCTTACACCGACCTACACCCACCCCCACCAGAGTCATGCGAAGAAGAAGACTTTGGGTTTAGGCCAGAACGAATTGCTTGAAGAATCCTGCGAAGAAAAAAGACTCTCTTTGTAAGAACATTCTTCTTCTTTTCTTGCATGTACATTATCCATTTGTATATTCCTGTAGGTTCATTTTGTGTGGTTTTTTTTCTTGTTTATGTTGTTTGTCATAATTGGGTTTGGTTAGAAACTTGAGAAATGTGGATTGTTTGATGCAAATTTCTAAGCTTTAGACATAGCTTTCAAATCCACTTGCAAGTTCTTTCTGAATACAACACGCACCACATTCAACCTACTACCTAGCAAGAGAAAGAAATTATAGAATAACCTTCTTATGCAACCTGCTGAAAGTGTACATAATCACTAAGAACAAAATCTCATGCAATTATTTTCTCAGTGTACGAATGTATCATATGTTCAAGACCTCACGGTCTCTTTTATGGAACTTCCATGCTTTGGGATACATACACAACTTCCATGCTTTGGGAATTTTATGGATGTTATGGCATCTATTTAGCTTTATCAACTTCTTTTGTTGTTGCTGGCATTTCCTTGCTGTCTTGATTGTTGCTGGAATTTTTGTGATGTTTTGATTATATATGTAACAATTTATTATTGATGAGAGCAATTTTTCAATATGGAGAATATTTGTGGTAGTTGACATGGATGCTATGGATATGTATGTTACCTCACTTAGTCAGCATGTTGATGATCCAAGTGTGGGCATGATGTTTGATTCATTAGAATGTGGTTGGGAATACTAGAAAAATTATGGGGGGAAAATGGATTTTGGAGTTAGGAATGAGTACTCGAATAAGAGTAGAATAGATAAGATAATTATCAATGCAGTGTATGTTTGTTGTAAGCATGGTCTCAAGAAAGAAAAAAAACCCACAAAAAGGTGTTGTCACTCAACATCGATGGGATGTTAGAACTGACTGCAAAGTAATGTTAAAACTGGGTTTCGATAGAGTGACAGACAAATACAAAGTCAAATAATTTATTACCGCTCACAATCATGATTTGAAGCCCAATGAGACGACCAATATGCTAAGGTCGCATAGGGAGGTAAACATATCACAAGCCTTAGCGATCGAATTGGCTTCTCAGGTATAACTCCTAAGGCTACACAAGAACTTTTGAGTAGGGAAACAGGAGATAGAGGTAACCTTGGGTTTCTATTAGAAGATCAAAAAACTTACCTAAGATCAAGGAGACAGAAAGAGATGGTCAATGGAGAGCTTGGAGGTATTCTACGGTACTTTGAGCAACAAAACTCAAAAAATGCATTGTTTTATTATTCATTTCAGCTGGATAGTATTTAGTCACTATTATATTCTGGGCAGATTCTAAAATGCTTGCAGATTATGCTGACTTTGGTGGTGTGGTAACATTTGATACCACTTTTGGCACTAATAGAGAGTTTAGACCTTTGGGAGTGTTCACTGGATTTAATAATCATAGAAAAATTGTGATTCTTGGTGCAACACTTTTATACGATGAGACCATTGAATCATTTCTGTGGCTTTTTGAAACTTTTGTGAAAGCACATGGTGGTAAGAGGCCATGTACCATCTTCACTGACCAAGATGCTGTGACAGGAAATGTTTTAGCTACAGGATGGCCAAAAATATATCATGGGTTGTGCACTTGGCACATAATGCAAAATGGAATCAAACATTTGGGAGGCCACATGAAGAACAAGAATGTTGGTTTTTTAAGGAGTTTAAGAGGTGTATGTTTGAGTACTTGGATGAGGTTGGATTTGAAGTCAATTGGTAAAAAATGCTTCATGATTTTGACTAGGGGTGGGCATAAACCGAATTAATTTCGGTTAACCGGCCGAACCGGTTGTTAAATACGGTTCGATAACCGAACCGAATAAGAAATGATAAAAGAATCTGTAAAACCGAACCGAAACCGGTTCCAAACGGTTCGGAAGCGGTTCACAATTTCAAACCGTCCGATTAAAAACCGAACCGACCGATTGATGCATATGTTGCATATTGTCGTAGTGTATCACACCCCAAAGACAAAAACGGAAACCTCAAAACCCAATCTTTCTGTTTCCATTTCTTCTTTCTTCTAAATAGCGACGAAACCAGCAAGGAAACCATCCTTAGATTGATAAATTCAATATCTTGGTTTCTTAATATCTTACCGTATCTCAGATTCACTCAAACTCAAACTCTCAAACCCTAAATCCAACCTTTAAAACCTCTTCCTCTTCTACAATGAAAGGCCTCCTCTTATTTGCAATCACTCATCGAAATCCTTCCTCAACTCCTCTGCAATCATTCATTAAAACCCCATTGAAGTCTCCTTTTAAACACCCACTGAAGCCCTTTCTTGTTGCTCATTGGCTTCTAGTTATTCTCCAATAACTCAGGTTAGTCATTGAAAGATTTTATTTTTTATGTGTTTTCTTTTTCATTATTTATGATAATGGTTTGATCGGATGGATTCATTCTTGTTACCAAAGATTAAAACAAGTTGGGGAAATGAATAATGAAGAATGTGGGGTGGGTTTTTTTTGTATGAGAGGTGTGTTGTAGTTGTATGGTCTAATAGTGATGTAGAAGGGGAAATGAATCGGATGGATTCATTCTTGTTACATCCTAGTTTTCTATGTAATTTAGAGATTAATGTTTTGTTTTGAGTTTTAGTATTTTAATTCTGCCTATGATGAATGGTATATGTTTGATGTTTTCTTGAGTGTGTATTGCCAGAGAAGGGGTTGGAGAAATTTTGATTTTTGATGTATCTATTGTGGAGAGTGAAGTGAGCTGTGTGTATAACTGTAATGTGGAGGTGATAGGAGTTGTTGTTGAATAGGACCAGATTGCATTATGTTTAGTGTAGTTTATTTTGGAGCTTTTTTCTTGGGGTTATAATTAGATCCTAATAAGGAAGGTTAATATGGTGGAAAATAATTCTCATGACATTGTAAAGCCTAGGTTTTTGTTATTCATTGCAGTTGAACTGATTATGCTGCTAATGAATCAAGGACAAGATGAGAATAACAATGTCAGGTTTTTCTTCGGTTTTGTACTTGGTATTACTTAGTAAATTAACATAATCCAACCAATATGAGGGTATTACTAATTTAGAGTCACTGGATTTGTGTAAACTTGATTGAGCAATTAAATAATAGTTTTGTTGTTACGTTCCCCTGTTGAGTTGGCATGCTAACATTTTTGAAGCCATAAGAGCTGGTGTTTGGTTCTTCTATTTTCAACTTTGTTTCGGGCTGTAGGATGGAGCATGTATGCTAGTGTGTGGATGTCTAGTACTAGAGAAAATATTGGCCACAAAAGGTTGTTCATAATATCAGTCCAGCAAAAGAAACTGTAAAGCACTGACAAGCTTCTTTGCTTCATGGGAACTTACTGGAAAGGATTTGTAAATGTGAAGTGGTACAAATCTCCCATATGTACATGGAATAAACTACAGCCGCTGAATTATTTGCTAGCTTATCAAAACATATAATGTGCTTTATTTTATTCAGTCTCTTTGCAATGAGTTGAATGACAATGTGCTTTATTTTATTCAGTCTCTTTGCAATGAGTTGAATGACAGTGTGTTAAAGTTGTTTCTTATGTTCAATTTGTATGAGTTTGGCTTTGAAAACCTTATTATGTGTAAATATGTACTATCAATTGCACCTTATGTTACACATTCACAGATTGAGAACAAAGAATCTCTGCTTACGATGGTTTTGAAATAACATTTGTTTGGATGGGACAACTTGGTTACTAATTGCAACCCTTCAAACAAATGAAAACTCATTGCTTCTTTTAACTTTTCTGTGCTTTATTGTTATTTTCAGATTGTTTATGTACGTTCCATTGTTTATTTTCAGATTGTTCATTGTTTATTTTCAGATTGTTTATTGTCAGATTTTTTTATTTTCAGATTGTTTATTGTTATTTTCAGATTGTTTATTTTCAGATCGTTTGAATATGCATTTTTCAGATTGTTTATGTACGTTCCATTGTACAGATTATGGAAGGCAACTGTGAGACTCCAACATCGACTCAAATAACTTGTTCTAACATAGAAACCAATGGAACCACACCATTAACTACTCCTGCAGCAAGTGGTTTAGTAGTCAATCCAGCTATCCAGCCTACTGAAGTTCCTCGTGATAATTCTTTATCCAAAAGGAAGAACAAGAGTGTAGCATGGGATCACTTCACCAAGCTCACCAACCCAGATGGTTCTAAGATGGACAAGCCTCAAGCTAAGTGCAACTACTGCCCCCAAGTCTACAATGTTCATTCCAAGTCTAATGGGACTTCAAGTATGAGGACTCACATGCTCTATCAATGCAAAAAATGTCCCCTCTACATTCCAGGTAAAAAACAGAGGTTTCTTACTTTTGATTCAGCTGAAAATGGTGGTAATATGAGGTCTGTTAGTTATGATGCTGAGGTTTCTAGGCTTGCTTGTGCTAGGATGATAATTAGAGATGAACTTCCCTTTAGTCATGTTGAGGGTCAAGGGTTTGTAGATTTTAAACTCAGCCTCTATTCAAGCTCCCTTCCCGTAGGACTCTAGTGAGAGATATCTGGGATCTTTTTCAAAGTGAGAAAACTAGGATGAAAAATATATTCAGTACCTATTCTCAGAGAGTGTCCTTGACAACTGACACCTGGACTTCAATCCAGAATGTCAATTACATGGTCCTAACAGCACACTTTATTGATGACAATTGGGTTTTACATAAAAGAATAATAAACTTTGTTGTAATTCCTAATCATAAGGGCAAGACCATTGGGAAGCTTGTAGAGTCATGCTTGATAGGATGGGGAATAGATAAGATTTTTACTATTGTGGTTGATAATGCTAGCCCGAATCAAGTTGCACTTGATTATATGAGGGAAAAAATTGGAAATTGGAAGGAGCTAGTGCTGAATGGGATATTTTTGCACATGAGGTGTTGCTGTCATATCCTTAACTTAATTGTTAAGGATGGCATGGAGGAGTTGGATGCCTCGATAGATGCTATTAGGAATTGTGTGAAGTACATCAGATCCTCTCTTGCAAGATTAGAGAAGTTTAGGAAGTGTGCTGCTCAGGAAAAAATAGAGTACAAGGGTGGGATTGTTCCTTTGGATGTTTGCACAAGGTGGAACTCTACCTATTTCATGTTAGATATAGCTGTGAAGTTTAAGAAGGCTTTTATGAGGTTGGAGGATGAGGATACTCAGATGGAGAGTTATTTCTTAGAAAGGGTGGGTGGAAAAAAAAAGGGATGGGCCTCCAAATTCAGGTGATTGGGATAAGGCAGCAAGACTTGTGAAGTTTTTGAAGATTTTCTATGATGCAACACTACAGTTCAGTGGTACCAAGGTTGTGACAGCAAACCAACCTCTTCTTTGGATGTGCACAATTGTAGGAGAGATAGATAAATGCATCAGTAGTGATGATCCGCATTGGGACATCAATGAAAAAGAAGTTTGACAAGTATTGGAGAAGGCTGGAGGACTTGAACAAAATATGTGTGATTGTTGTAGTCATGGATCCTAGGTACAAGTTGTTGTATCTGCAATACTTCTTTCCCAAGTTGCAGCAAGACAAGACCATGGTTGGAGTGATGGTTGAAGAGATCAAGACCATGTTTTTGCAGCTTTTTTATAAGTATTCTGATGCTGATCCAGAGGCTGCCCAAGCTTCTATAAATGCCACCATGCCAAGATCAGAAAATGCACTTGTTGATGTTGGTGAGGACATTCATGCTCAAACAATTTACGAGTTTATGAAGCTCAGGCAGGAGCAGGATGTTGTGGAGATTAAAACTGAGGTGGACAAATATTTGCTAGAACCAGCTGAAGACCCTTCAAATAGCAATTTCAATCTTCTTGGCTGGTGGAAGGAGAATGCAACTAGATATCCTATTTTATCTCAGCTTGCAAGAGATGTATTTGTTGTTCCTGCCTCTACTGTTGCATCCGAGAGTGCTTTCAGCTTAGGAAAAAGGGTCATTGATCCTTTTAGGGCCAGCTTAACTCCCAAGATGGTTGAATGTCTAGTATGTTGCAATGACTGGCTGATGGGTAATAGTATGTGTTCCCTATATAAAGAGCCAACCAAGACTGAGCTTGATTTGTATACCGAACTGGAGAAACTTGAAGCAGGTAATCCTACTTGTTTATTATAATATTATTTATTTCTCATTTCTAGACTTTACAGATTTCTAATTCTAGTTTTGTTTTTGTTTCTATGAACTAGAGTCTGGGGTTGCACAAATTTCTATTTCTGAAGATTGAATTGCTGGTTGCTGAATTGCTGAATTGCTTAAGAGTGAATTTCTATTTTTTAGTTGAAGTTGTTAAGATTTCAATTTGAGTTTATATTATTTACTTTCAAACTTTAAGTTTTAAGATTACACGTTTGGTTATTAGGTGATTTCATGTTCAATCAACTATACTTCAAGTTCAAGGTGATTTTACAAATATACTTGTACTTTTACAAGTATACTAGTGTTTTTTCAAGTATAATTGTGATTGTGCTAGTGCTAGTTTGTGACAAGTATAATTGTGATTGTGCTAGTTTGTGACAAGTATAATTGTGTTTGTGCTAGTGCTAGTTTTTTCAAGTATAATTGTGACAGGTGAAAAGGCCGGGTTCATTAATCACACAACATCTTGAGTGAGGAATTCAATTGCATTGCGCCTTCTTCGGATGATACATTGGAATCCTGAAGCACCACCACGAACACTACCGCGTATGGTATTCTTTTCCTAATGTTTATTTTATTTGTTTTCACCTCAAGAAACTTGAGTTCTGAAGATACAAATTTTCAATTTCAGGGAACAGGTGTAAGCCACTGAATGCAGAGGTATTGCAACCTGGAAAATGTCCCATTCCAGCATGTACATCAATTCCAGTAATAGATCTCAGTAGAGATAATGATCGAGAACGAGCCAATATAGTCCACGAAATCATAAAAGCTAGCAAGGACTTTGGATTCTTTCAGGTTATTTATAATTCAATATTTGACGATTTGTTCTTTACTATTAGTACGCGAATGAATGTTCTAAGATTAACTGCTTATTTTTGTAGGTGATTAATCATGGAGTTGATGAAAACATGACTAATAACATGATGAGTGTCGTGGAGGAATTCTTCCAGATGGCTGCAGGGGATGATGCAATCGATTTATATTCTGATGACTACAGGGTGCTCACTAGGAAATGTGCCTGGTCTTCAAGTACTGAAAGAGAGCATTATTGAACCTTGCCAAGAGGTTGTTGACAATGAGCTCAATCCACCAAAGTTCAGAGCATACAAATATCAGGAATTTCTCAGTACCTATCTAGCCTTGTATGATACAGAAAAAGTTATGAAGCACTTTAAGCTCTAGGTAAAATTACAATAAAATGTTTGACATGGAAGATCAATCAAAGATGGTTGTGTATAATGTATTGTAGTCGAGGAGTGTATTATTATTTATTTATGTTTTGCTTAATGAGATGGATTCTATTAAGGATCAATGTGGGAGCAGTACATGTTAAAACTTTGTTTCCTCTCTTTTCCATCTTGTTAGGTAAGCAAGCTTGGCTCATTCTCTTGCAGTTCATTTGACTTTCATTATTTTGTTGCATCCCCTATTAGGTGAATGTAATCAAATTGCTGTGAAGGGGCTCCAATCCTTCCATCAAGTATTCGGAAATGAAGTTCTTGATAACAGAAATTTAATGCGTAGTCCCTGTTACAGTGAATGTAAATATAACCAATTGTAGTAAACTTTATGGAGGACAAAGTTTAAAGCTTAATCTTAGTAAACATGCAGATTCATCCAAAGTATCTCTTTTTTACATTGTCAATTTTCATTTGGGCTAAAAATGGGCTAAAAATTTCATTGCCAATTTTCATTTGGGCTAAAAATGGACCTGTCAAAATGGGCTGAAAAAGTTAAAACCGAATTTTCAGCCCAACCGAACCGGACCGAACCGAATTTCGGCCCAACCGAATTTCATGATTTACCATATACAAAATCGGTTTCGATTTTGGATTTTGGCTAACCGATTGAAAATGGTTCGAAAGCGGTTTAGGCCTCAAACCGAACCGAACCGACTTTGCCCACCCCTAATTTTGACTTAAAGAGAATAAATGGTTGGGTTGCATATATGCTTTAAAGGAGAAATGGGCTAAGTGCTATATGAAAAACACAATGACCTTAGGGATGCGAAGTACACAACTAAGTGAATCGTTCAATAGTGACTTGAAAGATCACTTGAAATCCAACTTGAACATTTCATGTTTTTTCAAACATTTTGATAGGGTATTAGAGCAAAAGAGGAATATTGAGTTGGAGGTTGAATTTTTTGCAAGGCAAAAGTGCGTACATTGGGATTATCTAGATCCCCTTTGTTGAAACAAGCCTCACAAATCTACACACCTTCAATTTTCAAACTTTTCCATGAAGAATTTGATCTTGCATCAATGACTTTGATAAAAAAAAAAAAAAAAAAAAAAGGAAGATCAAAATAAACACGAGTACTTTGTTGCTTTTCATGATACAAAAGAGAAGGAATTTAAGGTGTTTTGTGACCCTAGCTTGAATGTGGCAAATTGCAATTGCATGAAATTTGAGACAATGAGAATATTGTGTTGTCATGTTTTGAAAGTGTTTGGCCGACTTGATATCATGGAAATTCCAAAAATATACATATTGGATAGATGGACAAGGGGAGGAAAAGTAAACGTGTTTCAAATGAAGTGAGTTCAAGTACGGAAGAAAATGTAAGTGATTGGGTTCGTAGGATCCAATCAATTCTTCTACGAATGACATTTCAAGCTTCGATGAGTAAGGACACATGTGCCAACATGGAGAGGTTTATAGATGAATATACAAGGTTTTCTCAACAGAACATCATAAACAATGACATTGCACCGCAAGAAGCTTTGATGCAAAATAGTGTGCTCCAAATGGGAAATGTGAAGGGTTTGAAGAAAAAGGAAGGTCGAAAAGGTTCAAAACGAATGAAACCTCTACATGAGATACGTATAGGAAAGGCTAAGAGAACAAATACCTCATCTTCCAAGGTAATCTTGCTTTAATTCATACTAACTAAATGTATATTTTCAATTGTGACACTTGTATAATTATGTGTATATTTTCTTGTAGGGTGATAACACAAGCTTTAATGTTGATGGAGAAGGTATATGCAATGTCAATGTACCCTTTCAACCTCCAAATCAAGCACGTCCGGGTCAGGTATCCGTCAAATTTAAAGTAGACTCCTTGAATTCAAATGCTTTATGAAACATTCAAAATATCTATAAAAAATTACATCAGACCATCACAAAATCTTTGGTATTTACAACTCTATGTGATATATTTACCGTACTGTGAATTGGGTAGGATTGCGCTATAGACATTAACTTGCATGGAGAAGTTATGTGCTCACCTTCAATGTCTTAGAATTAATTGCATCTTGTAAAGGTAATAATTTATCATTACAATGACCATTCTAGTAGTTGGTTTAGTCTATGCTAGTGTTGTATCTAAACTAGTTTTAATCGTACAATGTTTGAATCTATGTAGGAATATGCTTTGGATCTTAATTTGGAACCCACGATATTTCAATGACATTTGGTAGTTCAGAAGATTTTGCTGCATTTCTGGGTCATTTTGTTTGAACTCTGCAAGTGCTTGAACTCAGTTTGAACTCTGCAAGTGAAGGT
Source organism: Berberis vulgaris (assembly GCA_963556465.1). Taxonomy (NCBI): domain Eukaryota; kingdom Viridiplantae; phylum Streptophyta; class Magnoliopsida; order Ranunculales; family Berberidaceae; genus Berberis; species Berberis vulgaris. Next base: position 16,980,093 of record OY747133.1, read on the forward strand.
TCCAGGAATTACTATCATGTTTGAACTCTACAAGTGCTTGAACTCTGTTTGAATTGCTGGAATTACTGAAATTACTAGAATCACTTGCAGGATTTACATTTGGCAGTTCAGAGGATTTTACTGGAATCACTTGCAGAGAATTACATATGGCCTTATTAATTGCTGGAATATAGTTTTGCAATGAATTGTTTGTATAGCTCTGCAGTGAATTGTTGAATTATTTTTATGTTGAAAGCTTGCAGTGAATTGTTGCAGTGATGGAACAACACTCTGAATTATATTATGGCCTTATTTTTAAGTTGTGTGTGAGTCATGGACCTCACGGTTGAAAGAAAAATGTTTTGTTGAAAGCTTGTGCTTAGATGAGACTAAAAGCTTGTTAGGGTCACCTTGTCAGTGCTATATTGCAGAGTTTTTGGTTTCTATAGTTTAAAGAAAAACATAATAGACAACAACTACTGAAAAGCTTTCATTACATAATAGACAACAACTACTCAAAAGCTTTCTTACACATACTTGGAGCAACTACTCCTACACCAAACAGACAACCTTTCATTACATAATAGACAACAACTACTATTGGATTTTCATTCGGTATTAAAGAAGGCAACAACTACTCCTACACCAAATAGACAACCTGAAATGAAATGTTGTATGAATCATTCAATGCAACACCAATAATTTCATTACATAATAGAAGTTCATTACAAAATTTGTTCATATGTACATTACAAAATAAAACCTCACATATCATTCACTCAAAAGCTTAAAAAAAAAAAAAAAAAAGTACAAGAATCATTATAATTAACACTAACAGAGCATTGATCAAATCCCTTGTAAAAGCCCAGGGATCGTTGACTTGGGTTTCATGTATTTGATCGTGAGTTTCTTCACCACTATGCTCGCGATCGTGGTTTGGTTGATTGAGTTTCATATATTCGTCGTGGTCTCTTCTTGACTGATGCTCTCTTCTCACCTCTTCTGAGCGCATCCACAGACTGTAATTTTCATATGATTCATCAGCTGATGTGAAACCCTTGTACATGCTACCCTTATACCCGTCTACTTGTGATAGACAACTTGGCCAAGTCATGTATACTCCCAGTCTACGTCCGCGATATACAACATAGGCTTTGTATGTCATTCCTGCGTTAAAAGCCCAATTTAAACTAAGAAGCAAACAATTCAAGGATAATAATAACAATTCAAGGATGATAATAATAATCCAACACACAACCATACCAAAACATTCAACACAATCTAAATAAACATTCAACAAAAAAACATGAGGTTGGGGGGAAGGGGTATTGTATAAAGGATGTCGATGTTGCAGGTCCAAGTTTCTGATAAATGGAAACTTTGTAGAAGTAGTAAAACATCGAATTTGTTAAAAATGAAAAATAGGGAAAAACATGTGAAACTGCAAAAAATGATGAAACATCACCGACAACCCATATACTGGGGACATTGGTACCAGAGTACTCATTTACCTGTAGAACAGAGGATCTAATTAGCTTAATTAGCTCCCACGTTATCAAGCTCCACACCAACACTCTGCAAATTCAACCTCTTAGTGTTAGGTATATGACCTGCAACCAAAGCAAAACATTTCATATCAGAACTTATTCACCAGATAATACAAGTTGATAAAATTTTAAATGTTTGATGGACAACGAGAAGTTCATAAAATTTGACAGGAAATAAGTTAACTCCAACATGAGCAACCCTTACTATAAATGAAGGAAATAGAGTTTAGAAGACAAGATGAGGCAATAACATCAAAAAAAAGTTACCTCATTTTCTTCTCAGTCAAAACCCTAGACCTCCAATTGGAGTTGGGACATAATTGAACCTAGATCTCCGAAACCCTAAATGCTTTTTCACTGCCTTTTCTTCAAAACCCTTGAAGATTTCTTCTCTTCAGTTGAAACCCTTGAGATTTCTTCAAAACCCTTGGGATTCTTCTCTTCAGTCGAAACCCTAGCTTCAAGAGAGAAAGAGAGCTTGAAGGGAGAGTAGAGAGTAGAGTCGAAACCCTAGATCTCAGTAGAGAGCAGGAGTCTTGAAGGGAGACAGAGCTTGTGGGAACGAAGAGCTTGTGGATGAGGGTTTCTCTCAGTCAAAAAAGTTACCTCCTTTTCTTCTCAGTCGAAACCAGTGGAAATGAGGGTTTGAAATAAACGAAGAGTGGAGATGAGCTCTAAACTTTGAAATTAAAAAAAAAAAAAAATTGAAGTCCATGAATCTGAGCCGCCCGACATATCCAACGGTTCAGATTAGTGCACATGAGGGGGTCATGTGCTTTGTGCGCATGAGCCCCCAGATCACCCAGATTCTCGCTACATATATATATTCTTCAGTTCACCTTTGTTTCTGAACCAAAACTGACTATCAGTCACTTCCCTAATCGCATCGTTGTAGTTCTTTCATCCACATCAATCATTTGAACGAACCTGGTATATGGATTTGTACGTGGTTTACTGGGAAAAAAGATTAAAAAAAAACTTTTTCAATTACAATTTCCCATAACACCTCATGATCTTCATAATCAAAACTCCATCTGAAGAATCCTCAACTGCATTATTCACTCCCATTAAAAAGACCCTTAACTGGATCTAGAATATGAAAATCCCACCTAGGAAATTTTTTTTTTCTTTTGTAAACTTCGCATAATTTGTATTTTTCTGGTCGTTGATGTTTTATACAAACTTCTGTTAATCTGGATCTAATGACCACTCCACCTTTCGCAATGCAGCAGAATCTCTACATATTTGTTTTATTTGTCCCATAGGTCCACAAGCTTACTCCTACTCCTGTTAGTGGCATATTTCATTCCTCTTTACCATCACAGAAGAATGAAAGATCAGCACAGTTTTGATTCTTTGTGATTGGCTCGAAAAATATGTTTTGGGACACAAGAAAAAAATGTTTAGGCGCCAGCAACTATTTCTTAGATTCTTTGTTAGATTTGCTATTTGACAGTAAAAAAAATGATGTCTTTAATTCTCTGTTTGAAATTAGAAATGATTTTTGGTGGAGGTGCGGGAAACCAAACCCTGTGCCTCTCACATGCAAACCAAGCACTCTACCATATGAGCTACAATCCCTCGTGTGGAATCATTTTGAAGTAAACTTTTAAACTCTGGATGTTTTTACTTTCCGCTTGAAATTTGAAACCTAATCCTCTTCTTTCTTGCGCAGTTGATCTACTAACCTATCAAAGTCAGGTTTATTCAAAACCACCAAATGCTAAACCATTTGTACCTGTCCCATTGTCATCTCTGGCTCTGCTCGACTCTTGAAGAAAATACAATTGTGAATTTTTGTTGGAAAATATGTTGTAAATTCGATTTAAAAGGTAGGAACGATGGTACCAATTTTGCTTGGGTTGAGTCGCGAACTAGGTCGCTCTCTTTAAGTCGTTTCGCGGCTCTGCCCAAAATTGTGCAAGCAGTATCGTAGCCCCGCCGTCCCCAGGATAAAACAGCCCAGAATCTTCTCTGTCTCGTTCAAAATATTGCACAGTAGATGAACGGAATACAATTCACCCTTAATCTCCTTATTTGCTCGAAATCACCAATACCATTGAAAGAAATCAGCAAGAAGCAGAAACTTGGCAAACGAAAACTACTTGTAAACACGAAGACTGTTTTTGCAAAACTTTTCTGATTTCGAAAAACTGTATACTCTCTGTTTTTTGAAAGAACTCTCTGTTTCTCTTATTTGTTTTTTTTCTTATTCTTAAAACTCAATATCGAATGGTATTTATAGAGTGAAAATCGTACATTCGAAAACGAAATACAGACTCTATTCATTGGCATCAATCGCGTGGAGAAGAAATCCCGCCGCGACTTATGCCAAACGTGTTTAAGAGAGACTGTCCAGATACATCCTGTCTAGATTCAGTTCTCTTCAGAAGTTTATTTTTCGTTTAAATAAATTTTCAGCAAAAAAATAGTTTGCTCTCTAAATGACCCGACCCGACCCGACCGACCGGATGGCGGCGGCGGCGGGCGCGAGAGTCTGTCTCTCCCCTCCTCATAAAAGAGTGGTACCCCCAAGGGGTCCAAGCCCAAGTCCTAACTGTCTCCTTATAAACTCTACTACAAAGAGTTGTATAATAGATATGGGACTAAATTTTAGAGAGTGATCCATAGATCAAAATAGGAGAGAGGTCCAGGGTTCAAAACCAGGTAATCACCTATTTGATTTTATTTTTAAAAAACCAAATTTGCAACAATCCCCCACTTGGATTTTTTAAAAACAATTTTCATCGAGCAATCTTTTAAAATATAAGATTGTGCATAAGCAAAAGTGTCTTTCGACTTGAACTCTTGCGTAGTGTTCATGCTTTAGATTATACTAGAGTAACTCGTAGTTTTGAACTCTATCTCTAACAGACATTACACGCACAACCTTACCAGGGTGAAGTCTAAAAAGCCCGTGCGTTACGGCCATGCACGTTATATCCCAGTGTAGTGAAGGCTCTAGGAATTTTGCCCACAAATTCCATAGAAAGCGGCCAAACTTCCACAATCACTTAGGTGAGTCTATCAAGAGTACTCCTGTAGCTAGGTACTCCACTCCACATAGAGTATAGACCTCATTAAGAGTTTTTGAACTCATCCTACTATCGCTTCAGGAATTCATGCTGTAATCTAGGAATGAGATTGTTATTTTGTCAGCATGATTCACATCATATCATTCACGACTTGTTATTACACATTGAACCTATTTCTTGGGATCTCCAGTCTATAGGTTGGGTTACCATCGTGAATAACTCAACAATCTAAGGGCATTAGTCCCATTCCTTTCGAGGTTTTGAAAACCTTCTCTCTAGCTAATCCTTTCGTCAAAGGATCAGCCAAGTTCTCATCAGTTCGTACATGATCCACTCTCACAGCACCAGTAGATAGAAACTCTCTAACTGTGTTGTGCTTACGACGTATTTGTCGTTTCTTGCCGTTATAATAACGGTTCTGTATTTTTGCAATAGCCGCGGTACCATCGCAATGGATCAAGACAGCTGGAATCGGTCTTTCCCATAAAGGGATCTCTGCTAGCAGGTTTCTCAGCCAACCTGCTTCTTCACTAGCCATGGCTAGTGCTATAATTTCTGACTCCATCGTGGACTGTGCCAAAATGGTCTGTTTCTTTGATTTCCAAGAAACAGCTCCACCAGCTATATTGAAAATATAGCCACTGGTGGCTTTGGAGTCATCTGAAAGGGTGTTCCAATCAGCATCGCTATATCCTTCAAGGACAGCGGGAAACTTCTTATGATGTAATCCGAGGTTCTTAGTCCTCTTCAGGTACCTCATGACCCATTCAATTGCATGCCAATGCTCTATACTAGGTCTACTGGTAAATCTTCATAGTAATCCAACGGCATAAGCTATGTCGGGTCTAGTGCAATCGGTAGCATATCTAAGACTACCAATTATGCTCGCATACTCAGATTGTCTAACACCGTCACCGGTGTTCTTGAACAACTTTACACTAGAATCATAAGGAGTACATGCAGGTTTACAGTCAGAGTAATTATATTTATTTAGGATCTTCTCGATATAGTGTGATTGATCCAAAGAAATTCCCTTTTCAGACCTAGTAATCTTGATACCAAGGATTACACTCGCTTCTCCAAGGTCTTTCATATCAAAGTTTGCACACAATAAAGCTTTCACTTTATTCACGGCATGGATATTAGAACCAAAGATAAGTAAGTCATCCACATATAGACATATAATAGTGCAAATGCCATTTTCATCTTTATAGTAAATGCATTTGTCACTTTCGTTGACATTAAAGTCATGTGCGATGACAAGGTTATCAAATTTTTCATGTCATTGTTTTGGAGCTTGTTTCAAACCGTAAAGTGATTTATCTAGTTTGCAAACTTTATGTTCTTGTCCTGGAATTACAAAACCTTCAGGTTGGTCCATGTAAATTTCTTCTTCCAAATCGCCATTAAGAAATGCAGTCTTAACGTCCATTTGATGCAAAACTAGATTATGTATTGCAGCAAGAGAAATTAACACTCGAATAGATGTAATCCTTGTTACAGGAGAATATGTGTCAAAGAAGTCAACATTTTCTCGCTGTCTATACCCTTTGGCTATGAGACGAGCTTTGAACTTGTCAACATTACCATCGGGTTTCAATTTCTTCTTAAATATCCATTTACATCCTATTGACTTGCAACCTGGTGGCAAATCAACTAAATGTCAGGTTCTATTAGACTCAAGAGAGTACATTTCATCATCAATAGCCTCTTCCCAAAAATTGGCATCTATAGAGGATAGGGCCTCTTGAAAACTAAGGGGATCCTCTTCGACTGAAAAGACATAGTAATCGGGGCCAAAGTTTTTAGAAGTTCGTTTCCGTTTACTTCTCCTTGGCTCAGATTCTGTGATTTTATCGGTTTCATTTACCCTGATTAAGGGTACGTTATTTGAGGATGTACCCCCACTATTCCTCGAAATAAAAGGAAATTTATCTTCATAAAAGTCAACGTCGTTTGATTCTATAATAACTTGTTCTTTAAGATTATAGAATCTATAAGCTTTGCTGTTCATGGCATATCCTATGAATACACATTCATATGCCCTACTAGCAAGCTTGTTCCTTTTAGGATCAGGAATTCTAACATAAGCTAAGCAACCCCAAGTTTTCAAATAAGACAAGTTTGGTTGTCTATTTTTCAGAATCTCATATGGAGATGTTTTACTTTTCGATTTGGGGACTCTATTTAGCACATAACATACTGTCAAGATAATTTCTCCCCACCAGTGCGAAGCAGCACTGGAGTTAAGCATTATGGCAACTACTAACTCGGTAAGAGTTCTATTTTTCCTTTCAGCTTTGCCATTCATCTCAGGAGAATATGGTGCAGTTGTTTCATGAATAATTCCTTGAGAATTATAGAACTCTATGAAAGTACTGCTATCATATTCAGTGCCTCTATCACTCCTAAGTCTCTTAATCTTTCTATTATATTGATTTTCAACTTCAGTCAAAAATAATTTAAACATGTCAAAGGCATCACTTTTATTTTTCATTAAGTAGACAAAGGTATAATCAGAACAATCATCAATAAACGTAATAAAATAACGTTTTCCATTTCTAGTCAAGATACCATCAAGTTCACATATATTTGAGTGTATCAAATCTAAAGGTTCAGATTCTCTAACTACAGATTTATGAGGTGTTTTGGTTATCTTAGCTTGACTACAATAGTTGCACTTTTCAAAATCATTTAAGGACAATTTTGGAATTAGTCCTAAATTACTCATGTTTTTAATAATACGCTTATTAACATGACAAAGTCTAGTATGCCAATTATTAAAAGTGCACAGCATGTAAGCAGAACTAGAAATTTTATTTGCTTCAACATTTAACTTAAACATTCCATCAGTGGCATACCATTTCCCCACAAATACATTATTCTTTGTAATGGTATATAAATCAGCCCCTATAATTTGAGTAAACCCAGCCTTGTTCAGAAGATAACCAGATACTAGGTTCTTTCTCATCTCTGGAGTATGCAAGACGTCTTTCAGGATAACAGTCTTTCCAGAGGTAAACTTCAGTTCTACTGTTCCAGTTCCAGCAACTATAGTGGAGTGGGAATCACCCAACAACACTTTCTTGTCCTCAGCTTCAGAATAGGACTTGAACATTTCTCGATCATAGCAGACATGATCGAGAAGCACCAGTGTCAACCCACCATCCCTCGGATCCACCAACAAAATTGATCTCAGAGATCATGGCAATAAGTTGGTCTTCGGTTAGGTTCGCCTGAGGTGCAGGGCGAGATCCGTTCCGACACTTCCTGGCCATATGCCCTGGCCTACCACAGGTGTAGCAAAGGAACTGTGCTGAATCATTCTTGGAGGGATTTTTCTGTCCATTCTGATTTCGCGGAGGATTCTGATTCTGATGGTTGCGGTTCTGATTGTTCCGGTTCTGTTGGTTTCGATTATGATAGTTCCGATTTTTATTGTTATTCTGATTTTTCATTGTCTTTCCATTGGGTTTCAGAGACACAGGGGTAGATTTCTTAGGGTTTGAAATAATCAGAACTTCATCTTTCTGATCTTGTTTTCTGGCTTCCTCCTCAATACGAAGTCGGGTTATCAGGCTTTCTAGGGAAAACTCTTTAGTTTTATGCCTAAGGACATTCTTAAAATCTTTCCAGCTAGGGGGCAATTTGTCTATCACAACAGCTACTTAAAATTGCTCATCTAAAGTCATTCCCTCAGATATAATTTCATGAGCAATCTTTTGAAGCTCGTGTGATTGGGTTTTCACAGACTTATCATCAGTCATTTGAAATTTCAAATAACGACTAACAGCATATTTCTTTGTGCCAGCCTCCTCAGTGTCATATTTCTTTCTAAGGGTTTCCCAAATATCTTTTGCAGTTTGTTCAGAACAGTAATAATCATAAAGATCACCAGACAGACCATTCAGGATAAAATTTTTACATAAAAAATCATTTTCAATCCAACGGTCCAATTCTTTAGTTTGGGTTTCCGTAGGTTCAGCAGGCATTGTTGGTTTTTCAGTATTACAAACATATGCAACCTTTTGTGTTGTTAGAAAAAACAACATCTTTTGTCTCCATCTTTTAAAGTGTTGGCCCTCAAAACGAAATGGCCTATTAAGGTCTTTTGCAGCAATTTCAGTAATTGAAGTCGTGGCAGACATAGAAGAAAGCGTCTTAAAATTGTTGGAAAATATGTTGTAAATTCGAATTAAAAGGTAGGAACGATGGTACCAATTTTGCTTGGGTTGAGTCGCGGACTAGGTCGCTCTTTTTAAGACGTTTCGCGGCTCTGCCCAAAATTGTGCAAGCAGTATCGTAGCCCCGCCGTCCCCAGGATAAAACAGCCCAGAATCTTCTCTGTCTCGTTCAAAATATTGCACAGTAGATGAACGGAATACAATTCACCCTTAATCTCCTTATTTGCTCGGAATCACCAATACCATTGAAAGAAATCAGCAAGAAGCAGAAACTTGGCAAACGAAAACTACTTGTAAACACGAAGACTGTTTTTGCAAAACTTTTCTGATTTCGAAAAACTGTATACTCTATGTTTTTTGAAAGAACTCTCTGTTTCTCTTATTTGTTTTTTTTCTTATTCTTAAAACTCAATATCGAATGGTATTTATAGAGTGAAAATCGTACATTCGAAAACGAAATACAAACTCTATTCATTGGCATCAATCGCGTGGAGATTGAAATCAAATCGTGGAGAAGAAATCCCGTCGCGACTTATGCCAAACGTGTTTAAGAGAGACTGTCCAGATTCAGTTCTCTTTAGAAGTTCAAAAGTTTATTTTTCGTTTAAATAAATTTTCAGCAAAAAAATAGTTTGCTCTCTAAATGACCCGACCCGAAGCCCAAGTCCTAACTATCCAAGCCTAAGTCCTAACTATCTCCTTATAAACTCTACCACAAAGAGTTGTATAATAGATATGGGACTAAATTTTAGAGAGTGATCCATAGATCAAAATAGGAGAGAGGTCCAGGGTTCAAAACCAGGTAATCACCTATTTGATTTTATTTTTAAAAAACCAAATTTGCAACAATTTTCAAAGAATAGAGAGTATTAACAGTTTGGTAAGTGAGGTTACTTCATTATGTTTTCCACTCTGTAATTCATTCCTTGTTCAATACCCCGGTTGGTGAAATCATGGAGATATAATAGAATGTGTAGAATGGAAACATCCTTAGAAATTAAATATTAAATAACAAATCATGTAAAAAGATGTAGTTTCACTTGTCTCCATAACAAAGAGTACTAGTTGCATTATTCCAAGCATAAACTTAATGGGAGAATGGAGCAAGCTAGGTTTGATTAAAATACAAATTCATACACAAAATAAATGACCAAAGGCAATAATTATGGATACATTTCATGACTCAAGAAAATAAACCTTACAATTAAATTATCATGCATGTAATAATAATTGCTCGAATGCCTAACATGACATATTTGATTTAAATTTGGGGTGTTTTCACTATCATGAACCAAATGTACAGATGATCTCGTCTCATATTGAATGAATTCCTAGCTCTTCACCATGGTGGAGGTTACAAATCCCTGCTCCATACAAAATTTATTCAACCAAATGTATTTCAGAGAGGCGCTTTTAATTGTTTCTTATTAATTAGTTACTACGTACACCATGGTGCAATGATCTGGCTGACTATAGGCGCTGTATTTGCTACTGTTCAATCTTTCCTAGCAAAATGATCTTTTATCATCACCATTAATCGCATTTCTTTCATTCTTTTTTATTTTTTATTTTTTCAATTTAATTTGTTGACATCCACTACACCACAACTACCCATTAATAGCATATGACAATAGCGTTTTTTCACTTAGTGCTATGGAAAGCCCATGGTTTGTCCCATTTCAGATCTCTTGACATTGCTAAAATGCGATCAAATGGGCGGGAGTTAAAATTTCACAAAGCGCCAAATTTCCCTCTCGATCGAAAAGAAAGAAGAAAAGGAAGGAAAGAAAGAAAAGAAGGAAGCTCTGCTCACCTCTCTCGCTCTGCTCACCACTCTCGCTCTGGTCTCATTCTCCCTCTCCAATCTGCTCTCACTCTACTCACCGCCTGGTCTACTTCTCGATGTTGTAGTCTCCCTCTCCGCTCCGCTCTGCTCCCCCTCTCCAAACTGTTTTCTCGCTTCAGCTTCAACTTCAACTTTGCTTTCATGGTCATTCACTCAACTTACTCTCTCTTGTTTTGTTTTGCTTTCACCGCAAATTCTATTATTTTTCATTTGTATCAGTTTTTGAAGTTCTGGTGGAATGGTAGATTTAAGGCTTTGAAGGATAAAATTTGTCTTGTAAGTCTCAGATCTAGCATGCCTCGTCTTCATTTTGCTTGTTCATCTATGGTGGACTGAAACAAAAGCCCTAACGTTGTTATTTTTCACATTTTAGGAACTGAAAAGAGATTTCTTCCCTTAGATCCTCTTATTTGTAGATACATTTCTCTTCTTTAGGTGAGATTTCGATTTTAGACCTCTCATTTGTTCTTTGTTATGGCTTTTGTTTGATTTGTTCTTTCTTGAATTGATGTCTTGTATGAGATGGAAATTAGGTTAATTGATGAGTTCAACTGTTTGAATTGCATGTTGTTAGGTTTAGAAGAAAGGGTTATGTTTCTTTTTGCAGCATTTTTCTTTTTCCCATGAAACCACTACTTACATTGCTATTTGCGAGCTATTATTTTTTTTTGCGGCATTATTCTTTTTTACATCTCCTATTCATCAATTTGAGCTCCAGATGCAACTTCTTTTCAAGTGTTGGACTTCAAACTTTTGTTCAACTCTTCATTTTTGTTTCTTTGACCTTTGGGTAGGTAGTGGATGTATGTCCAAATTTAGAACAGTGAGAGCACTTTGCTGGTCTCTAGGAATATTCTACTTTGCATTTGAAGATTTACTTATTGAGTTTAGATCACTAAATGCAAGTTGACGACTGCCAAATTGGTCACTTTATCGTTCCTATTCCATTTTTGTGCTCTTTATTGTTAAACAATACTACTTTTGAAGCATGACTCTTGTTTTTTTTTTGTAGTGAGATGTGATCTCTCATTAATGTGTGCAATTCAAAATTTTGGGGATGATATGTCATTCTTTTGATTGAAGTAAAGTGCTAATTTCTTGACACCAAGGCAATATAAATTGAGTTTCATTGAAATGATGCCTACATTGTTAATTATAAGTGAAAGAAGAGGCCATAGTGTTTGATTGTTCTAAATTTCATTTATTTTTATATGTTCATAATCTTCCAAGTTCGAGGCCCCTGATTGGTGCTCCAAGTAATCCTCAATCACGTGGATCTGGCTTTGAACAAGTCTAGCAAAAACATTTTGCTGGCTTTAGTCAAATAACCATAGAGAAAGATTGGTCAAACAAATAGCTAACCTGATTTACCCTTATTTTAGCATGTTTTAGAAACGTTTTGATAGCATTGGATTTGTTAACTTATTTATTATTTTTTATAATGGCAGCTTGGTCGTCAAACCATGGAGCCCATCAATGAAGAAGTTGCACCTTTGTCTGAAAATAATGTGGGCCTCTCAATACAAATACCGACTGCACTAGTAATTGAAAAGACCATCAACGAAAAAGATGTATTCCAGTCCCAACGTTCTCAAAAAGCTAGTTCAATTCCTAAAGGTTTTTTGCATAGTCTAAGTTCCAAAAATAAAGAAGTACATGAGGGCAAAGGAAGCTCCCTCCTCACTTCAGACACGAAGGAGGTGTCTGGAAGCCCCATCTTGGCCAATATTCTATCGGCCTTATCATGGACAAGGTGTACTTTGCTTCCTGTCTCACAAGCATCAACATTGTCTCCCTTAATCACAGTGCCTAAAGAAGGGACATGTACTGAACAGAAAAATTCAAATGTAACTTCTTAAGCTTTTTGGTTTTACAAACTCAATATTCTTCATTTTCCGAGACTTCAATCTAATTTTATTAGGTTCCTTTTTTTTCAAAATTACGATATGTTACTCCTCCGGTACTATTGAAGTATTGGAGAGGATACTTTTAGGAATTCATTTGAAGATAATGAAGTATGTTGTACTGATGCATACAATGGGGTGAGACTTTGATTATAATGAAATTTGTTTAAGTGCAGAAAGAGGGTCCACCTGGAATACTAAGATCATCATCCGCACCTGTCCGGAGTGTTGTTATTGTCAGATTAGTTTCCTTTGCTAACCATGAGAAGCCTATACAAACAGCGCCTGATGCTGGTACATATTCTCCTCCAAACTATTAAATTGAATTCCCTCACCATTTGGCCTAAATGAAGACCCCCGATATAATGATCGCAGGGTCTATCCCCAGTGCACAACTTATTTTGTTATTATTCACTATCAATCGAAAATTAGAGGCTTTATAAGAGGAGCACTTTTGGCTCTTTTTTGTTACTTTTATCATCAATATTAAACGGGTTTCATATATATTGAGACCTTAAGTAGGGATAGTAATCTCCATGTACGCCAAAACTCAAAAGTTCCAGACAATATACCCTTTTCATGTAACTTGGTCCGAAACCCATCAAAGTTTTGATAAATGAGCTCTAGGCTTGACAACTCAGACACAATGTTGACCTAGTGAAGTGATAAAGCTTGAATAATTAACTAGCGGTGGTGGCTGTTTTTTTTTGCACAAGGTACATGTTTACTAAGTTATGGAATGGTTGAACTTTTTACTGGTTTAGCACCAGATTATTTATTTTATATTAGAAAAATATGTTTTTAATATTTTAAGATATATTGGATACAAACTAAAACTGAATATAAAACATTACGGAATGTCAATTTTGTTTCTGTAGTTGATTGATAAATGTCCTGAGACTTGAAATTTAATGTAGTTTTTCATGAAAACCTAACTGGTAAACCAAGTGATGATGCCTTTAAAGCATTAATGAACAATGTACCTTTGGAGTTGATAAAAAATGGCTCGACTATTCATGATTCTTTCTACTGTTTGGAGAGATAACAACTAGATATTGGTTTTTCAATATCAATAGAAGAAAATACTCCCAATTTCGATTGAACAAACCTGGATGATGGTTGAATTGTCCTACTAATTTGCAACAGCTTTTTTTCCTGTTTTCTACCTTCTGAGACCTCATTCTTTTCCATGCAGATGAAACTACCCCCATGCGTATGGAAGATGGGGATGAAGAGATTCCAGAAGAGGAAGCAATTTGCAGGATTTGTTTAGTTTCATTGAGTGAAGGAGGAAAAACATTCAAGTTAGAGTGCAGTTGCAAGGGTGATCTCAAGCTTACACATGAAGAATGTGTATTGAAGTGGTTTAGCATCACAGGAAACAAAATATGTTATTTTTTGTGGCCAAGAGGTTTCTAAGCATCAGGTGATACCTCTTTGAATTATTTTACTATTAGAGGTATTAGTTCAATGTACTGGTTTTAGTTTGTTTGGTGAATTTGAGATCTAGCATAGTGAAATAGTGCACTTCTATAACATAATTTGTCTTGTACAATAAGTTGTCTTGAGTTAGATGAGCATTTGTTAAGCAAGCTTCTGATAATCACTATTGGGACATTTGGAATCGACAGAGGTTGAGTCCGGAACTTGAAATGAGAAGAAGACATATATTGAAAGTAAATAAGGTAATAGTCTAATGATGTGATTACAATGCTTTTTTTCCCTACGAGTCCATGTTCTATTTACTTCTCCCCCCCCAATTTTTTATTTACTTTTATTTTTTTTCTTCCAGGATCTAACAAATCAACTCATAGAACTTGAGAGGCATTTCAATACTCTTGAGATCAACCGATTTGGTGAAGATGGTGGTTATATTTTCTTATTTCATAAGCTCTTATTTGTCATATAGAATCTAAGATACACCTATAAGACACATGCGTATCGTATTTGATGCAATACAGATTAGGCGATACGAAAAATCGTGAACATTAGAATAATTGTACTATGAGGAAGAAACAATAAAGTGATAAACAGTAATTTATACTTGCATAAAAGTTGATATTCCAAGTAATTATTAGTATATATTAATCAACTTTATTATTATTTATAGTAGTAATTTCTGACTTATTTACAAGGAATAATGTGAGGAAACACCAAATTCAATTATGTAATGATCAGTGTATCAAATGATATGAGCCGTTATTTATATGTTTGAGAACAATAATATAAAAACAGGAAATTGGGCTAATGGCCCAATCATTCTGGGTGCCCCAATTAAATTTTAGTTTTAAGCCAACTAATACTTAAGTATATGCACTTCAAGGACCAATTTCTGTATGAACGAACTATGCTTTTCAATAATCTGTTTCATCCGAAATTTTGATGTATTTTGCGGATTAGCATCAAGAATAACTTGTTAAAGTTTCAGTTGGATTTTACTAACACTTCTCGAGATATGCATCAAAACATTACCTAGTTGGCATGAGCTGTACGTTTTGTTGCTCCGTTTGATTGGCATGAACTTCAGCACAATATATTGTGTTGAAAAATTAGTTCATCAACATCAGTACGTCATGGAATGGGGTCTTAGGTTGGACCTCCACTTTTTTTCGTAAAGAATTTTATGCGTTGGGTTTTCTGTATTTCACCTTTTAGTTTATTAATTATTATTATTATTATTCTATTTTTTTAATATTTACAAAATTAAACCCCATAGAAAAAAGAATCAACTCTACATCTACTATATTAGATGTATTGTTCGAGATTACGTTGCAAACATAAAATTTAATCGTAAGAGATGGCTCTATATTTTTGTTGTGATCATTGTAAGGACTTGTTTTTGTAAGACATCTCATATTCAAGAAGTATTTGTGCAAGTATCAGAATGTATTAGCCATATTCAAGTAGCATCCAACAAATGAATGTTTATGTTCACTTATTTGAGATATATGATGAGCATATGTGTTTGATATGGGCTCGGCTCATGAAAATTGGCACTTCTTAGATCATAAGTTAGATATCACATTAGCTTATATGTTTTAAGCTTTGGGTTTCTCATTAGCATTATCAATTTTAAATGAAGTTTCATTTTCTGAGAAGGTACTGAAAAATCAAGTATTCTGAACTTATGACTGCCACATATTGTTTTATACTGTCGGAGTACCGATATGGTATATACCGTCTGGTACACCAGGTATTGACAACTATGCTCTTAGGGGATAATATATGCAATGTTCTGGTCTGTTACTATTGCTTGTAATTAGCATAGTTCAGCCGAATTAATACTATTAAATTATTTGGTTGAACTGAATGTAGAGTCGAGCTACTTTTGAGCCTCCTAAAACAACTGTGAAAAGGATGCTGATGCAGGAAGATTACCCATCAGTTAGTCTAAATAAATCAGCCTTAGCTACAAATAGAGGCCTTGGTTCCCAGTTGCAGTTGCTAGCCTGAAGGATAGTACGACACCCTTGCATTTAATAAACTCACGCTTGAAGAATGACGAGTCAAGTAAATCTCAAGTCCAAGCGAGGCAAGGTAATTTTGTGATTTTCTTTTTCATATGTGTTTTTTTTTTGTGGATGGGGGGTAACACCCTGGTACTTAAGTAATGTGCTATAGTCTATTTTATCATTGAGATTTTGACCTTCTTTAGCAACCTTACATTCCACATTTGCTTAAATACATTGTGTAGATATTGAAGATAAATCCTTGAAGCAAACCACTCCAACTTTGTCCTTCAAATGGACTACTGAGCATTCAAGACCTTCACAGTTTATAGAGTCCAAATCTTCTACAGCGCAAGTCACGGAGACAAACACTCTTCTGTCATTTGCGCAATCCACATCATATCCTGACAAAATCTTGAACATGAATGACAGTTCAGATTCGTTCTCTAACAAGTCAAGGGTTTCAGTAACGCATACTGGCAAATCGATTATCCTGAAGTGCAACCTGGACTATTCTCAAAGACTGGTCTTATCCCTCAGATTAAAACACCATCAAGCTTTGCAAAATAAGGAGCAGTAATTGATGGGAGCATATCTGCACAAAGTTTAAAAAATCATAACTCACCCTTTGTTCTGTTACCTGCTTCTGCACCTGCTGTCAATTTTGTTGGTTTTATTCAAGCAAAATGTTGATTTTCTAAAAAGAACAGCAACAAACTTAAGACACAAATAAACACTGAGGATACTCTGTAATGCTCTGTTCTTCTCTGCTCTGCTTTCTGGTTTTATTATATAAGCAAATACAAATCATAACTGCAACATTACAGCCCACGTTTTCTAAAAGCAAATCTAACTGCATAAACCTAACTGCTACTAGTAACTGCTGACTCTAATTCTAGCCATGCAAACCATACATAGATAACTCCTAGATACAACTAGATTAATACATAGATAACTCCTAGAGGTAACTAGATTAATACATAGATAACTCCTAGAGACAACTACATTAATACATCAAATTTACATGAGAAAGCTTTCCAGCTTGAAACTTTAACGAGCAAAACCGAGTGGGTACACCATCATCAACAGTTCCTCCTACAACTGCTGTTTTCTCATCAGCAAGGTCACTGTCTCCACCCATCCATTCAACCCCCCTATCAGCATTGCCTTCATCACTACCTCCATCTTCTTCATCTGTTTCACTCAAGGACAATTCAGAATATAGTAGTAAACCTTCTATTCATGCTAGTCCTGTAGTCCCATTAGCTTCATCGTTTTCATCTTCATCATCTTCTATGCCATCCTTTGCTTCTTTCAAGCCTTTTAAGTTGCAACTCCCGGATGAGCATGCTCTATCATCTATATCTTCTACTTCCATTAATTCATCTACTCAGGCTCTACCTGCCGAGTCTAAAGCTCACGTTGGCGAATTTGATTTGAAAGCAAATGTGAGTGTTGCTTTACACGCTCCAGCTTCACAGCCTCCTGATGGTGAATTTGGTTTGAAGGCAAATGCAAAAGCTACTTCACAAGCTCCAGCTTGGAACAAGATGATTGAGTTCAGAAATGTTCTAGCAGAAGCTGGGTGTGTTGTACTCTTGAGGCAGAGGGGATGATCAGATGGCAGCCTGTGGTCAGCTTGGAACACCTGGGGAAGTGCAGCCATCCCGACTTCGCGTTCCTGCACGGTTTCAAAAGGTTGTTTCAACTTGAAAAGATGACTACTTGATAGCTCTCAATTGCATGGTTACAGTTATTGCAAGCCTGAATTTGTGACAGAGATCATAGCAAGCCTGAATTTGTGAACCCGATGATCATATTGTTATTGATTGCAGTTCTGTTGTGATTGTTCATTACCAGGTGATTGTCAAGATGACAAATGGAGGAGTGGACAGCAGCATTGAATGTACTGGAAGCCTCACTACAATGATCTATGCATTTGAGTGTGTCCATGATGGATGCAATGATCTCATTAGCCTCTTTTAGTTGTTTACCATGCTTCAACTGAAATAAATATAGTCTGATATTTATTATTTGATAGATTTTGTAACTCAATGTAATACATAATCTTATTAATTACATTACTGTGCCTCGCCGTTCATGAAAATGTTCAAGTGTTTTGCACATTTAGTTTTTATTTTCTAGAAATAAAATTTATAAGATGTTATAAAAAGTCATTTGATAGCACTTGACGAGTGTTATAGAAAAAGAAAAAAAAAACCTTGAGAAACGTTATAGAAACTAAGATGTTTCTGAAACGCTATTGGTAACTATACAATAGCGTTTTTTAAGTGTTGTCACACGCTAAACAATAGCACTTTTAAAACGCTATTGTATAGTTATCAATAGCGTTTCTGAAAATACAATAGCGTTTCAGAAACGCTATAAAATGTCTACTTATAAAAGCGATAAATAACTCTGTATTTATTATAGCTCTGGCAGACACAACGTTTTTTAAAACACTATGATATCCTACAATAGCGTTTTTGAAACGCTATTAATGAGCATTTGTGTTGTAGTGATGAATCTCAGTTTCTTCTTTATATGACCTGTACCCATCTTAATTAATTAGTTATTATTCTTTGTACATTACTCTTCACATTCATGTGCTCGAATGTCTCTTTTTTATATACTTCATTGGAAATACTCTCCTTAATTTCGATCATCTTCCAGCAGTCCCACCTAGTTACTACAAATAGCAGTAGTACAGACACAATAAAGTCATGAATATCTCCTCTAAAGGAAAATTCTAAACGGCGAGGAAATGGGCGAGGAAACGGTCGAGGGGGTGAGTGTGACCGCTCATTTCCCTCGAGATGTGCGTTTGTACCTTCGAGATGCACAACCTCATGAATCTCAAGGGAGATGAGTGGTAATACCCACCCCTCGCCCATTTCCTCGCGGCTTTCCCCGACGGCTAGAAGGGCTCCTCCTCTAAAAGACTAAAACATATAAACATGCAAAGATGCATAAACGTCCCCGTATACATTAATATGATTTCATGTGCACACCCATTATATGCATGCATAATACAAGACCATGCATGGTATCGTGATGAAGTGATGGACGTACATCGACCCTAGTGAATATAAAACTATGCAAAGAGTCCATAGATATGTTTTCCATATCCGATTAATTTCTGTCTCATATTTTATAGCAATTGAGAATTAACACAAACCTACCATCTTATAGCGCATTAAAGCTTAATTTGAAGAAAACATATCTTGCATGTTTTGATGCTATCATATATATCCTGCTTGATATAAAACAATGGCCATGCTAGGTAGGTAGGTACCCATAATTAAACCATGAGGGCTAAACCAAGACACATTGGCTTTCAACAATAACTTTATGATATCTTATGCATGGGTATATTATCTTAAGTATCAAAAGTAGTTCGTAAAGGGCTATAAAGTAGTTGAGGTCTTTGAGGAACATATTTATTACTGTAATTAGATAGCATATGCTAATCGAATGCATGGTGAGCTAACAATGAAAATCGCATGAATTAAATAGACCAGCCAAGAGTTTTTTACTCTAAAATACAACTGAAACTAACAAGGCTTAACTAGAACTTTATTATGTAGGCTTTATTCCAAGAGCCACAAACCCAATGTGCTAAACTAATAATGCCAATGGGGTATCACCTCAGGGATAAACTTGTAGCGGATGGAATTTTAATTCAGGATTCGAAACCAGCAGACGGCATTTGAGATGGGAGGTGTTAAATAGAAAATAAAAATAATAATAATAATAAAGTGCTAAACTAATCATGTGGGCTCAGGTAGATAGAGGATACCCCCGTCACAATGTTGTATGAAGTTGGGCTCAAGGTTAAGGATTCCACCAAGGCACCAACATCCAAATTATATCCCATTCTAATTGAGCCCAAGCTCACCTGTTAAGGGTGTTGGGCTTAAAACTAATTGCTTTGGGCCATCTTTGCAATAGGCAATGTTTAGGTTCAAAATCATACTGATTTCAACACCAACAATTTTATTTTTATTTTTTGAGAAACTTTTATATAATAACTAAAAAAAGATTAGAAAAAAAAAATTATCTTTATTTATTATGTTGTTAAATCTTGTCTTCTATTACTATTTCTCAGTAGTCTAATAATCCCGCGGTAATATCTTTCATCATTCCGTTATATCTCAAATGGTATTGATTTATTTTATCATGGTTGAAACCTTACAAATCCTTATATGAATTCAAAATTCATGAATCGTGACAAGCACCGATCAATCCGAATCGCCCCACATGAATTAGGAACACATCTTGGGCTCGTATCTACAATTGGGCTTTGACACATCTTCACCTGATGAGGAACACTTTTTTTTTTTTTTTTCCTGTGTGTGTGTGTTTGTGAAGATGATGCCCCCTGTATGGTCCTATCCCAAATTCACTTGATTTGAACAAAATGTTACATTTAAATCTTAATTGAACAACTGAAATAATATAGGTCGATCTCCAAGTTTGACATCATTGTGTTGTGTAGTTAGAAATATCTCAATAAAATAATGTTTTCTCTTTTACTTTTTCTTTTTCTTTTTCTTTTTTCATTGATAATCTTCGTTGCCGAGAAATCACCATCATCAACTTGGCCATTGGAACTTCGAATGGTTGTCTATGAGCCCTTCTTATTAGCGAGGAAACCGGCGAGGGAGGGGGTGCAACCATCCACCCCCCTTGAGATGTGTGGAGGGTTGCTCCCTCGCCCGTTTCCTCGACAAAAAGAAAAAGTGGTTGTCTATATATTCATTCGAAATATTTATGAATTCTGAAAATGAATAAAATAGATTAAATAGTCAAAAAGTATGAACCAAAATTTCACAACTCCCCATATACAAAAATTTATATTACAATTCATAGTGATTTTACTATTTATTGCTAATTGGGACAAACTAAAATCGAAATGATTAGAGATAAAAGATGGTTAGAATTGAAAGTTTGGAAATGTATTGAATTTGAGGGTTAAGATTCATTTCCTATGATGACATATTTATAAATATAAAATATATAGAAATGCAAAAATAATGATTTTTTTTTAAAAAAGTTGGTGGTATGTACATGTGGCGGATAGAAAAAATATTGTGTTTTCCTTTTAACAGAATGAAAATTATCATAACTATCTACATCATTGTCAGATTTTGATAAACTTAGTATCGTTGAAATGCATTTTTAAAGATCTTACGAAAAAAATCAATTATCAATATAAGGGCCAAAATATTAAAAATATATATTTCATAATTAAAAAAAGTATAATGTATTACACGTCTTTAATATTTTCAATATTTTTAAAAGCAATGAGACTAGGAGTGGGCATCCCATCCCGCGATCCCGAACCCGTCCTGATCTCGTCCCGTCCCGATCTAGAGTGGGATGAGATCGGGATGAAGATTTTCAATTCCGCCTATCCCGTCCTGTGCCAAATTTATTTATTTAATATTTATTATTATTAATTTTAATCAAAATATTCTTCTAAATTACAATTTAGGATGTGTTGAAATCAAATCAATGTAAGATGAAATTCTATATGAAATCTAAATGAATTGAATCATTAATTCTAAATGAAATTTAATATTTATTTGCCTTCCAAAAAAAAATTAATATTTATTTATTTAATATCTATTATTATTTATGATGTAAGTTATATGTATATAAATTTGATATTATTGGTGCGTGAGTAATGTGAGATAAAACTCATTTTGTTAATTTTTATTGGAGGACTATATAGTACGTGCTAATTCCGTTCCGTCCCGATCTCGTTTGAGATGGGACGAGGTCAGGATAAGGTCTATCCCATCTCGATCCCGAATGAACGGGATGGGTCCATCTCGTCCCGTGTCCACCCCTAAATGAGACGGGTCGATCATACCAGAAAAAATGAGTTGGGCATCTTAATGCACATTTAAACAAAAACCCTAAATTTCATATATTGGCGAATTCAAAAATTTGAGGAGAACTCATTCTCGGCGTTTAAAATTTTCTCCCAACCGATTCAAATTTGACTGAACAAGCTTACACTTCAATAATGATTAAAAGCGAAAATGAGGATAGTGACGGAGATGCTCAGTACAAAATAATTAGCAAAAATAAAATTATGTGGAGTGTCAACGGCACGGGGCATAATCTAGTCTATATTACAATTCAAAATGATGTTTTACTATTCATTGCTGATTAGGACAAAGTCAAATCAAAATAATTAGAGATAAAATATGGTTATAATTAAAAGTTGGGAAATGTGTTGAATTTGAGGGTTGAGATTCATTTCTTATGATAACATATTTATAAATATAAAACATGTAAAATGGCAAAAATAAAGACTACTTTTGAAACTTATCATAACTATCTATATAATGTACATGTGGCGGAGAAAGAAAATAATGTGTTTTTCTTTTAGCAAAATGAAATTTATCATAACTATCTAAATCGTTGTCGAATTTTGGTAAACTTAGTATCATTGAAATGCATTTTTTAAAATCTTTCAAACAAAATCAATGATTAATACAAACGGTAAATTTATATATATATATATATATAATAAAAAAATGTATAATGTACTTCACGTATTTAATATTTTTAAAAGCAACGAAACAGGCTGATCATACCAAAAAAAATGATTTGGGCATCTTAATGCACATTTTAACAAAAATTCTAAACTTTATGTTTTGGCGAATTCAAAGATTAGGGAGAACAGATTCAAATTTGACTGAGTCCAACTCTAAAATTTATAATATATATTTTTACCTTAAAATGGGCTTATATTTCAATACTAATTGAGAGCAAAAAATGGGGAGGTGTTCAGTACAAAATATTTAAGAAAAATAAAATTATGTAGAGTGTAAACGGTACTGGGATACTCTAATAATGCAGACATGCTGCTGAGTGAATGTTTATGAAGGATATCCAACCAAAATAACATGCCTGGAGCCTCGAGTGATAGCCATGTGTAGCGTGCTTAGTCTGCTATTTGGCTAAATAAAAATAAAACCTAAAAAAAAAAAACGAGTAATTCTTGCTGACCTGAGCCCCGCTGCCCTGAAAGCAAAAATACATTTTTATCCCCCTCTTTAAACACCTTTTTTCCAAAAAAAATGGTTAAAAATGTCTCCCTCAGGCAGCAACCTCACTCCCTTTCCCCAACCAGCTAGAATTGGGGAAAAAAACATTGATGATAAGAAGAGCATGTTTTCTTTCATTTCAAATAAGAGCCTAATCATATAAAGAATGCACAGTGGAATTTAATAAGTCGGTGGGATGGGATGGGATAAGTTGGGTGCATATTTGATTATTGAATGTGCAATAAGTCCCCCACTCCCCACCACCACCTTTGTTTCTTTGCTTTGGGTCTCACTCACTCACTCAACAAACTCATCTCATCAAAGCCCTTCTTTAATTATCATTTCTCTTCTTTGTTTATTAACTTTGACAATAATGACATCAATTCAAAGTGTACCAACTTACTTGGGAAATCAAGCTTTACCTAAATTTGTTCATTTCACATAATACCAAACCACACATGCACAGACACGCTTATTAGCAAAGTGTTTGCATCTACCGCCGAAGAATAAAATTTATGTTCAAGTATATAATATAGATGATTCCATTTCCCCCCACGGACGGACCGACGTAATCTCCTTCTTCTTGATTAAGTAGTTCACTGGTATTGGCGCATTGTAATTGCATTTCTAAGGAAAAAGTAAAATTTTCATTTCCAAGTGAGAGTGAGAGTCAAGTGAAGTCGTGATCACCTCTTGTCAATTTTATTTGCTTAGCTTAGCTTAACTAATTAACCTTAATTAATTAATTAACAAGCTAACTACGTATCACACATCTCTCAATTCTTAAACGGCCACGGCAATGTACTGTCTGTTAAACAATAAAAACTGCAATTTTTCTAGAGAGCCGGGCCAGCCTAATACCATCAATCATTCTTTATGACATTGAGCCATTTCTAGCATCTTAGGATGGTGGATGGTATTGGGCTGACCTAGTGCGGGTCTAGCTCTCTAGAAGTGTTGCTGAAAACAGATTGACCCCTACAAATAACTAGAAAGAAGATAAGGGCACCCCAAAGTTGGCCTATCGCCCTAAATTCATCAATGTGCCACCCACATGCATCCCTTTTTATTTTGTTTGTATTTTATTTAGGGATTTTTTTTTTGAAATGCAAGATTCAACCAGGCTATCATTGGCTTTTATTTAGGGAATTGCTATGCTCACTGTACCAAAATCTTTGTTCTCGCTTTAGTCTCTAGTTACCCTAGTAAAAATTCAATTTTCCTTTTTCCACTCTAGCACAATAACAACAACAAGCTCAAAACAAAACTTCTTCTCGCACCCTATCTCTCACAACACCCCCCCCCCCCCCCCCCCTTTTTTTTCTCATATCTTCCCTGACAATCCACCATGACCACCACTACTGTCTCCCCTCCTCTTTGTAAATCGCCCACTACAACCACCTCATTTTCTCTTTCATTCTATCTATAATCAATCTTAACCACCGTCGTTGTTGATCACATCTCCTCTCATCGCCGCCAAGCTCTCTCTCTTTCCAACCACATTTATGCTTCAACTTATTTAATTAACAAAATAGGAGAAATGGTGGTTGTTTTTTTATTGACGGAGAGAAGGAGAATGTGATGGTGGTCAATTGAGATAGGATAAATAGGATGTATATATATAATCCACAAATTCATATCAACCTTAAAATGGATTGGTTCATGTCAATTGAGGAGAAATGTGTTTGTTGTTCACTTATATCCATGTGCCACATCCTAAACCATGACTTTTACTAGTGTTTTCTTCATTACACCTCCCCTGGTTCTAGAGAGTCAGGCTGGCCTGGCTCTCTACCAAGGCTCTTACACCTCAAAAAAAAAACATTCTCTTAAAATTGCACATTTGTATAAGACGCCACAATGAATTTTGATGTCTCAGAAGACACAATTAATTTCAACTCTATTCGCGGCATTTGTTATTAACATTATTTCTCAAGTTCCCTGATTACATTCTCAAACACACTGGCATGATAAATTATTCATGACACAAGCTACATCCATTGATTTCATTAAAAAACAAAAACAAAAACAAAAACAAAAACAAAAACAAACAAACAAAAAAGATGAAGACTCACATTGAGAGAAACTAAGCCCCTAATTAGTTTTGATTACTATTAAGGATAATTTTACAGACGAATTGAATCAGAAATTGGTGTTCCGATTTCCATTTAAAAAAAAATCGTAACTAAAATTTGTTATTAATTTTCATTCCAATATTTTGGAATGGAAATTTCCAATAAATTTCAAAATTTTCACTTTTGAGTGTTTTTTGAAAAATTATAAAAAAAGAAAAAAAAATGGCATTTAATTTTTTTGAAAATGGGTTATAGACTCAATTAAATTTTCAGAATTTCAATTTTTTGTTTTTTTAAGAACCTTTTGAATGTTTTTTTGGAATATCTATTTATGACTCCGAAACTCAACATATAATAACTCAATTATAGTTAAAAAAAAAAAAAAAAAAAAAGGAAATTCACATTTCAAAATTTTAATTTAACTATTATGTAATTTTCATATAATAATTACAATTTAATTCTTTTTTAATATAGAATACCCACACTCTAAATAAAATGATTTTAAAAAAACTTTGTTGGAAATGTTGGGGCACATTATGTATGTGATCTTATTTTATTGGTATGATTAGCGCAAGCATATAATAATAGCTTATAAACTAATTAACCTAATCTTATTTTATTTTTACCGTGCAAACATATAGTTATATAATCTTATTTTATTAATAGGAGAAATGAATGGCAAGTTTCAAAATTTTTTGGATCAGAAACGAATATTTCAAACAGATCCGATTCCATTCCAAAAAAATTTGGAAATTGGAAATTTTGGATTTGGATAGTTTGGAATCGGATTTTTTTTTTCTTCAGAAATTTTCGATTCAGAATCGGAATTTCAATCCAACTTGTAGCCCTAATATTCTGGTATGCTTGATATATTTTGAGAAAGCACAAGATGGTTAATGTTGGCCTTTGAATTTATTAAGTGAAGTGGTTTTTAATTCACTCCAAATATTATTTTGTGTTGTATGTTGTTCTAGAATTCTAGATGTATTGGGTTCCCTTTTGAAATTTTGTGACGAGCAACTAGGGCTCTGCTTGGTGCACGGTAAAAGAATGTCTAATACAAAAGTTTATTGTGGTTACATAAACTTGGGTGTTTGATTGGCTTTACATACAACGATTAACAAAATTTGAATTCAAGACCTCCGTATTTCCTGGTTATAAAATTTTGCAAAACTTTGTTGGAGATGATCTCCTGCATTACTTTGGAAAACTTTCACCATCTCCTATTACTCAAATTATACTCCCAACTCCTTCATAAACACCCCAACCACCACCACCTTTACAATTATTGTCATCGCCATCACCACAACAACCATATCGTAACCATCACAACCACTACTACTTGTTATGTCATCGTGTGCCACCACCACGACTATCGTAACATAACCATAACAACCACCACCACCATTGGAACTACGACAACCACTGCACTACTATCACCTATGCTTCTACCATTACCACTACTATAGTATAATCACCACAACCAACAACACGTTTACTACTACCACCATAACCGTTGTTGTTGCCACCACATGCACCATAACAAACCATCACAACCACCACCACCACCACCACTGCCACTACCGCTACCACAACAACCACAACCACCATATATAGCTACCACCATCACCACCGCCACTACCACCATCACTGCCACCTCCACGATTACCACTACCATAACATACCATGCCACCAACTTCACTAGTACCACCATAACTGTTTTTACCGTTATCACTATTACCATGACCACAACTACCATAGCATAACCACCATCCACTATAGCATAACAACCATCACCACCACTATAGCATATCACCAAAACAATCACCACCTTCACTACTACCACCACTACCACCAGTACCGTGACTGTTGCCACTACTATCCCCAACAATTATATTCACTGAACCACCATAGCTTAACCACTAGAACCACTACCATTTATAAAAATCACGCCATTACCACCACCACCACCTTCCCCGCCCACATTCGTAATCCACAACCACAATCATCGCCATCGCGACCATGCCACAGTTACAACTGCTACCATCATTATCACAACCCACAATCACTTGCCCGATTTCAATCAATTTTCTTTAATCATTACTAAGTGCCCGTCAAGTAATGCATTGCAAACCGACGCAATACAAACTAACGCATCTGCATCAATTTGCAAAATAGATTATTTTACTGTGTACCAATCGAAGCCTATATGTCATCTTTATCTTTATGTATTAAAGTTCAAACCATCATTGCAAGTTGCTATAGGCGCTCTAGATTTTAGAAGGTGAACCTTATCAACTCTAAACTTATGGTCGATAAAATTATCAACTTTTATTTTTTAAATTAATGTAGATGTTATAATCAGATATTAGGTTTTTTGAGCCCCAAATCCCAACCCTAAAATGATTAATTTGTGAACTTACTATGGAGTGAAGAACCTCGTTTTAGTAAGGTTGAACAAAAAATGACTAAACCATCCAAATCGATCGATTTGGTTTAAGTTCAGTTCGATTTCGATTTTAAAAAATTCAAAACCATATTGCCGGTTCGATTTTGATTTTTATGTGATTTTAACTGACAAAATCAAACTGATTGAATATGTATAATAAATAAAATATATTTTATATAAAATAATATAATATATTTAAAATAGTCGACTAAGTTTAAGGTTTACCTAAATTAAAATCGGTTGAATTGTCTTGAATAAAATCTCAAAAAAAACAAAAAAAAATTTATTCTCCACTTTCCCCTGCATTGTAGTCAATAAATAAACTGCAAATCTTTTCTCTCCGAAACACTTTCAATGGCAGCAGTGGCATCCAAGATATTAATCCAGAAAAGAGGTGTTTACTAACAGACGCCCCAATCAGCAAATTAACCTTCCCAATTCCTCCTCGTCTTCATTGTTGTCCACTGAAATAACAAACTACACACGCTACACTCTGCAACTCAACACACAAGAAAACCCTTTTTTTTTTTTTCTTCTTCTTCTGTAAAGCTCTTCTTTCTCTTCCATGGCAGATCCGTTGAAGCACCTCTGCCCAGATGGAGGGACTGGGAACCTCCTATCTGATCTCAAAACCCTGTTTTCTGTTTTCAGAAACAGAAAAACAAAGATGTTTGTGTATGGATTCATCTTCACTTTTGTTGCTTGCAATGTCTACATAGCTTTCTCTCCTTCCACTACAAACTCCTCTGCTCCTTGGTTCTCTAGTGTCTTCACTGCTGACAGATCTCACTTCCCC
This sequence comes from Berberis vulgaris, assembly GCA_963556465.1. Classification (NCBI taxonomy): domain Eukaryota; kingdom Viridiplantae; phylum Streptophyta; class Magnoliopsida; order Ranunculales; family Berberidaceae; genus Berberis; species Berberis vulgaris. The sequence continues at coordinate 17,008,421 of OY747133.1, forward strand.
ACTTTCATTTCTCATTTTTTCTCCAATTCTTCATCTCTGCCTGCTTCAAAGAACGGATCTTTAACAGTAGAACATGGGTTTGATGGAAATGAAACTATGGGTGTTGCTCCATCTCCATTTCCATCGAAGAAACTGAATCAAACTGATAATGGGGTGTTGCCAAAACCTTCAAAAGAGGCAAAGCCATCTGAGGATGAGAAGAAGAAAGAGAAGTCTAATTCTACAAGTGGGGTTTCAGTGACAAAACCATCAGAGGGTAAGAGTGAGAAGAAGGTAGAGAAGAAGGAAAAGAAATCTAACTCAACAAGTAGGGTTACCAAGGGAAATCCTTTAGATGAGAAGAAGATAGAGAACAAAACAGAGAAAAAGACAGAGAAGAAGGTGGAGTTTTCAGTAGAATCTATGGTGAAGTGTAATATATTTGATGGAAGATGGGTGAGAGATGATTCATATCCACTCTATGCACCGGGGTCTTGCCCTCACATCGACGAGCCATTCAATTGTTATCTCAACAGTAGGCCTGATGGGGATTATCAGAACTACAGATGGCAACCCAATGGTTGCAATATCCCAAGGTATTTTGATCATTGTTTTTGCACAAAATTGGAAATTGAAATTTGGGTTTTGATTGGTAATAGGTGTGTGTGTGTGTGTGTTTTTTTTAATGTTTTGATTCAGGTTGGAAGGGAAGAAGATGTTAAAATTATTGAGAGGAAAAAGATTAGTTTTTGTAGGGGATTCTCTTAACAGGAACATGTGGGAGTCTCTTGTTTGTGTTCTTAGGAACTCAGTAGAAGATAAAAGCAAAGTCTTTGAAGCTTCTGGTCGACGCGAATTTCGCACTGAGGGTTCTTATTCATTTGTTTTCAAAGTATGTCAATCGCTATCTTGTAGAATTATTAAAATTGTTTTAATTGTTGATATTGATTTATCTACTGAAAATTCCTTTTAATAGTAGAAGTTGTTAAATGTTATTTCCATATTGGGTTATATGAATATGTAGGACTATAATTGCTCTGTGGAGTTTTTTCGATCTCCATTCCTTGTTCAAGAATGGGAAATGCCGGAGAATGGGACAAAGCACGAAACCCTTAGGCTTGATTTAGTTGAGAGGTCTTCGTCTAAATACAAAAATGCAGATGTTATTGTATTCAACACAGGACATTGGTGGACTCATGAGAAGACTGCGAAAGGGTATGTGATTATGTCACTAATTCTTTTTTGCTTGATTAAATTTGTGTATGTTATTTGAGATATCGCCGCAAGCAATAGAAACTAAAGAATAAAACTAAAACAAATAATTTGAGTTGCAGTAAGGATTATTACCAGGAAGGTAGCCATATCTATGGTGAATTGAGCGTGGCAGATGCATTTCGAAAGGCTTTGACAACATGGGCAAGATGGGTTGACGCCAATGTAGATCATAAGAAAAGCACAGTTTTCTTCAGGGGCTATTCGGCTTCTCATTTCAGGTAATATTGACATTAACAATGTGAAAGTTGAATTCTATATTTTATTGTCATATATAATCTACAATGCTATTTCATCATTAAAGCTTAAATACGAGGGGTGAGGGATGACTTAGAGTATGATTTAACAGAGTCATTTTGTTTTCCTTAGGGGTGGAAGGTGGAATTCGGGTGGACAATGTGATAGCCAGACGGAGCCCATAACGAATGAAACTTATCTATCAAAGTATCCATCTAAAATGAGAGTGTTGGAGTCAGTTATGAAGGGGATGAAAACCCCAGTCTTCTATCTCAATATTACAAGAATGACGGATTACAGAAAGGATGCTCACCCATCAATCTACCGTAAACAGTATTTGTCTGAGGAAGAACGAAAGTCTCCACTGAGGTTCCAGGATTGCAGTCACTGGTGCCTCCCTGGAGTACCTGATACATGGAATGAACTTCTCTATGCACAACTTCTAATCAAACAATACGAAAATAGTCATCATCATCAGCAGCAGCAACAACATCAAGCACAGAAGGGACGATAGGTACAATAACACGGAGTAATTAGCCACAGTCAATTATTATAATTTTGTTAAGCAACTGTACTATAGTTTTGTTCTTTGGGAGAACAAAAATAATTTGGAAGAACAAAGAATGTTTCTATAATAGGATGTAGGAAAAGATGGGGAAGGAGGAAGGGAGTTTTGAAGGTATGAACTGTATAGATCAAATTTTTGTATGGGGAAGAAGTTTTCTTCCCCTTTCATCAAATATATACCCTCATGATTCAAGTCTTAAAAGATTGTGAATTCCACTTTGTTGTTTCTTCATTGAAAATTAAGTAGGATGGTAATCTCTTTTATCAGGCTTTTGATTACCAGACAATATATGCTAGTCGTATATTAGTTTTTCAAGGTTTTCATATTGCGAAATGTGAACCTCAAAAATGAGGAAACCAATTATGTTATTGTTGGTATGTGGCACAAGCTTCCCTATGTAGCGTGCCCCTAATTTGGTATCACAATTTTACACTTAGTGTAACCATAGAGGCATATACAAATATTATCACTGTTGTCCATTACACATCTCAGTTGTCCACTACACATCTCAGAAACTTGTTAGCAATGTGATGGTCAAATGTAAAGAAAATATTTTGATAATTGAATTATTGTTATTTTTTCTTTACTAAGTACAAACTTATATAAGCAAATTTCTATTTAATCTTGTGAAAACAGAAAACATGAAACTTAAAATTTGCTATATAAAATATAATCTTATTCTGACTTTACTTTTTTAACTATTCTGACTTTCGTATTCTGACTTATTTTATTCTTGTACATATTCTGACTTTCCTTCTTTTAGTGATGAATCAATCTTGGACTTAACACGCCTTCGCAAGTGTAGCATCCCTAAATTTCATAAAACTAATTTATTTTATTTTGAATTAAATAAAATAGAGTTACATTTAATTAAATTTAAAATTTAAAATTGTAGGGTTTTATTTTGTGAAGTTAAAGGGTGGGTGCCCTCAGAATTTTAGTGGGGGCGAATAGCCACCCACAATATATATATATATATATATAAACCCTCCATTTCTTTCTTCTCTTGTGTAATAGGAAGAGCAAGCTTTGCTCTTTGCTCTTCCTCACCCCCTTCTTCGGCGACGACGACAACTTGCATCTAAGCTGATCCGCCCACTCCGCCCATAGATCTTCCTCTTTTCTCCGTTTTCTTCCTCCATCCTCATTCTCCGTCCCGTTTGATTTTCGCACAAAAAAAAGGAGGGGTTCACAGTGAGATTAACGATGGTGATGGAGAGGTGTTGGCGGCATTGTGAATGGCGTGGGAGAGATCGCAAGCGAGAGAGGAACTGAGCAGTGGCATTGCGCAGATCTGTTGTGCAATAATTTGTGATTTCGTCAGGTGAGTTTTTTTTCATTCCTTGTACCTCGCAATCTTTGTTTTCTTCTCTCTTGTTTTCTGGAATGAGTTAGTGATTTTTTTGAGGATTTGATGATGTGGTTTGTCAGTTTTCTTGAAATTAGTTATGATTCATTCTTGCAGTATGATTGTTTGATGAAATTACTGAGAATAATATTGAGTTCACAAAGAATAAAAAATGAAATAAGTGATGCTTCTTGTAGTGTTTTCCAATTATTTGATGAAATTACTTAGAGAAACGTTCATAAACAAAGAAAGTTTAAACAATTTCTCATCATTTTTTGTGCAACTCTCCATGTTTACTTCGCTTTTTTTATTTATGTGGTTCATAAATAAGGGATGTTTCTTAGTTTTTTTTTTTTCCCTTGAGCTTGTCTTTCACTCAGAGGCTCATGTCTCTGAACCAAACATACCCATTGTAGAGAAATAGTGTGAGAAAATTCTCAGTACATAGGAAAATTGATTAGGTGGGAAGATGTAGTTTGTTACCTTGGCGAATTTCATTTGTAGTATTTGGGATCCATAGACAACTTCCAGATTATTAAACTTAGCAGAATGGCCAAGGTATCATGACTGGCTATCAATAAGAAAAATGAAAATTTCCAAAAAATTTATGTGTTTGTAATGGGTTCTTGACTTTTTACTTTCAACGCTAACAAGCAAGAGAAGGCATCATTTCCCGGGCTAAGAGTGTCCTTCCTGAGATCTCTCCCTATGTTTCTAACTTGCTTTCTTGTTCATTCTTTGCGCCCTTTGTTGATCTAGTAATGGGTTTGGTAGTTCCCACTAATTCTTTGTGAGGATTTTAGTTTCTTGTTTCTCTTTCTTGCAATTGGGTATCTGGGATTGTGAGTTCTTTACTTCCTTCTCTTTATAAAAATTTTATTAGTTTTCTTCATTCTCTTTATTATAAAGATTTAGTATATAATCTTTTGATATAATTGAAGTTTAGTTTCTATGAATATGGTTTTTTTTTTTTTAAAGAAAAAAAGTAGTGATTGTTCTCACTATTATATTATATTTTGTTAGATATGTATTGGTAGAATTATCGAATATTAGTAGAAGTAAGTGTTCTTGATTCTATAATCTCTTTAGATATATAAATCCATGAATTTCGAGTTAGATTTTATACATAAATAAATCTATAAATTCATGTAGTATTGTATTATAATTTTCGTGAAAAATAGTTGAATTAAAGGAGAACTAAGATTTTGTTAAATTTAGTAATAGAAAACAGCTTTGCGCAGTATAAAGTTTTGCAGTTGATCAAGATCTTCCCGTAGTCAGAATGATTTCAAATTTAATCCGTAATTGGAAACATCCATAGAAAAATTATTGTTTTATTTCATGTTCATCCAACAGTTGGATTTACCTCGAGGCAGGAAAAACCACCACTGATCAGATTGTAGAAATCCTATGATCTTTACCGAGTTTATTCCTGAATGTTATTTGAGCGTAATATAATTGAAATTGATATTATCCCTATCATTGATCTATATATCCTATGACATAAAAACTTATAGATTAGAGGTATGTATGTGTAGGAAAAGAAGATGACACAAATAGAGTTGGGCTGGACTAAATACTTAGTGTGCTGTAAAACTAATTGGGCTGGACTGAATAGTTAAGCCCAAGAATCTGAATAGTTGTTTGCTGGATAATGATTTCGATTGGGCTGAATAGTTAAGCCCAAAAATGAATTGATTGATTTAATTGAATAAAGGTATGGATTGGATTTCTAATATACTAATAGAATTAAATTGAATTGGGTTTATCAAATATGGATTTATTTGAGTATATAATATACTGTTGAGAAAATCCTTTAATTGAAATGAAAATGTTGATTGCCCCAAATAATGGGGGGATATTGTGATGAAATTGTTGATTTTTGCCAAATGCCAAATGATATGTTTCCCTACAATTAATGGGTGGATACTATTATGGATTTATTTATTAATGACAAAATGTCATTATGAAGGAAATTTTGAGATATTGCAATAAATGACATGAAGTACGATTGTTTCTTAAAACTTAAATCATCTGAAATTGTATCACTTAGAAATACCACACCTCTTGTTGTTTGTGAACTTCCTCTCTCTTATAGAGAAACTGAAAAACCTTAGGGTTGTCTTGCGGATGTGGGGCGCATTTTATTATAGAGAAACTAAAATAACCTTCGGGTTAGTCTTGCGGAAATGAGGTGAATTTTGTGCCTAAGATAGGTTTTGATATTATCCGTAAAAAATGTGACGTGACGTTATGCGCATTCATAGCCCAAGAGTGGCTTTTTGTTACTCATATAGTAAGCGGTATCCGGTGATGTATGTCTCTGTATGTGATGTGTCCCCACTTGGGCATGGATGACGGGGAAGTCCTTCTTTATATGAGAGAGGCATACGGGCATGTATGTTCGGCACAGAGGTGGTGCGAATGTGGTATCGTCTAAGTGATCAATCCATTAAAAATGAATAATATGCGTAAGTCAAATATTGTATGAAGACAACTGTTTAATTAATAAATTACGTTATATTGTTTCTAACCCTTTCATGCAGGATGACAAGTCCACTAATATTTCTGCAGGCCAGACTTGCCATAGTCAACTTCTACAGTGTAAGTACAAGTAAATGCATATTTACTTAATTGGGATGATGATATGATTGCCTCATTGAGGAACTACCTGTTGGTGTGGTTGTTTATTGTTTGTGCTTAGTTTGATGTTATCACGTTCACGTGCGAATTTATTGATTTTGGGATGAAGATTACTCACACCAGCTTTATTGCTGACCCAAGTGAGCTTTTGCTTCTTGGGTACTGATGAGCCTTTCAGGTTTAGAGACTTTTAATAAGCATAACTGGAGTTCCGCTAGTGGGGCTAGCAACGTCAGAGTCTTTCCTAGTTAGAGTTTTTATTTGTTTCAGTAATTAAATCATGTTTAAGTTGTTGTTGCTGATAAATGTTTCTATTGTTATTAAATTTCACGTCCCGAGTTTTGGGGAAATGGATAATCCTACGTGAATTTTGGAATTTTTGTTTTCTTCGAAAAATCGGGGCGTGACAGTTTGGTATCAGAGCATTTGGTTAGCCCAGGCTGGGGTAGAGTCTAGGTGATTCTCGAAATGTGGATATGAGTGTGTAGGAGTGTAGAAGTCTTAAAGATGAAGTGACAAGGATGAACCTTGAAACTTTAGTATTGATTCATTTTCTTCGTGAATCTCATTATGAGGCTTCATTGACTTGTGTGTGCGCGAGTAATCATATTTATTTATTTATAATGTCAATATTTTATTGGCGTTATTCCGTCTATTTTTCCTTTTAGTGGTTCTGCTTCACTTAGCACTTTTCGCGAATCTCGGGACGAGATTCCTTTTGAGTTGTATATATTGTAATACCCCTACTTTTGCAATGACAATAAATATTTATGTTCATTGAATTCAATTGAAATTTGTATTTTAAAATCTTCTTTCGTTTGACAAGTCGTATTTTTCGAAATTCAGTTAACTTTCTTACATTCCGAATCTCGGGACGAGATTCCATTTAACGTGTGTATAATGTAACACCGCTAAATTTCATAAAACTAATTTATTTTATTTTGGGTTACATTTAATTTAATTTAAATTTCAAAATTTTAGAGTTTTATTTTGTGAAGTTAAAGGGTGGGTGCCCTCAGAATTCTAGTGGGGGCGAATAGCCAGCCACAAAATATAAAAAAAAAACCCTTCATTTCTTTCTTCTCTTGTGCAACAGGAAGAGCAAGCTTTGCTCATCCCCTTTTTCGGCGACGACGGTGGCTTGCATCCAAGCTGATCCGCCCACTCCGCCCATAGATCTTCCTCTTTTTCTTCGTTTTCTTCCTCCATCCTCCTTCCCCATCCCGTTTGATTTTCGCACAAAAAAAAGGAGGGGTTCACAGTGAGATTAACGATGGCGATGGAGAGGTGTTGGCGGCATTGTGAATGGCGTGGGAGAGATTGCAAGCGAGAGAAGGATTGAGCAGTGCCATTGCGCAGATCTGTTGCGCAATCATTTGTGATTTCGTCAGGTGAATTTTTTTTTTATTCCCTGTACCTCGCAATCTTTGTTTTCTTCTTTCTTGTTTTATGGAATGAGTTAGTGATTTTTTGAGGATTTGATGATGGGGTTTGAGAGTTTTCTTGAAATTAGTTATGATTCATTCTTTTTTTTTTGGAAAGCGAGCTGGTTTTTTATAGGATCCCATAACCTATCAAAAAGGCGCAACCTATAGGTCAACACCATAAGAAAGTAATCATGCCGCCGGTTGGTCTCGAACCTAGGACGTGGGGGATAAACCCACACAACCCTAACCACTCGACCATAACACCATTGCGGATGTGGGGCGTCTATTTCTTATAGAGAAACTAAAATAACCTTCGGGTTAGTTTTGCGGAAATGAGGTGAATTTTGTGCCTAAGATAAGCTTTGATATTATCTGTAAAAAATGTGACTCGACGTTATGCACATTCATAGCCCAAGAGTGGCTTTTTGTTACTCATATAGTAAGGGGTATCCGGTGATGTATGTCTGTATGTGATATGTCCCCACTTGGGCATTGGATGATGGAGAAGTCCTCTTTTATATGAGAGATGCATACGGGCATGTATGTTCGGCACGGAGGTGGTGCGAATGTGGTATCGTCTAACTGATCAATCCGTTAAAAATGAATAATATGCGTAAGTCAAATATTGTATGAAGACAATTGTTTAATTAATAAATTACGTTATACTGTTTCCAACCCTTTCATGTAGGGTGACAAGTTCACTAATATTTCTGCAGGTCAGACTTGCCATAGTCAACTTCTACAGTGTAAGTACAAGTAAATGCATATTTACTTAATTGGGATGATGACATGATTGCCTCGTTGAGGAACTAAATTCTTTAAACTGTGTTTTCTTGCATGACACATTTGCCTCATTGAGGAACTACCTGTTGGTGTGGTTGTTTATTGTTTGTGCTTAGTTTAATGTTATCACGTTCACGTGCGAATTTATTGATTTTGGAATGAAGATTACTCACACCAGCTTTATTGCTAACCCAAGTGAGCTTTTGCTTCTTGGGTACATTCCTTTGAAAATGTAGCCAATGAACCTTTCAGGTTTAGAGACTTTTGAGCAGCATTACTGGAGTTCCGCTAGTGGGGCTAGCAACGTCAGAGTCTTTCCTAGTTAGAGTTTTTATTTGTTTCAGTAATTAAATCATGTTTAAGTTGTTGTTGCTGCTAAATGTTTCTATTGTTATTAAATTTCTCGTCCCAAGTTTTGGGGAAACGGATAATCCTACGTGGAATTTTGGATTTTCGTTTTCTTCGAAAAATTGGGGTGTGACAGCAAGTTGAATATGTAGACGTAGAAGAAATGTGCAGCTTGAAAAAAAAAACTTTGACGTCCAATTTGGAGAAGATGAGTGAATGCGAAATCATGACTGTTAAGTGAAGCTGCTAATTGTTCGTTTCGAGTCAGCACGACTGCCGCATTCTGATAATTTTGGCATTAATCATGATTGTTGAGAGAACGGTTAATGGTTCGACTCGAGTCAACATGACTGTCAAATTCTGATAATTCTGTTATGAAGAAATCGTGATTGTCGAGTGAAGTGGTTAATGGTTCGACTCAAGTCAGCATAATTATCGAATTTTGGTATGAAGAAATCATGACTATCGAGTAAACGACTAATGATTCGACTCGAGTCAGCATGACTTTCTAATTCTGATATGAAAAATCATGACTGTTGAGTGAATGACTAATGGTTCGACTCGAGTCAGCATGACTACCCCCTCAGTGCGAAGGCTGAAAAAATTGCTCAAAATAAATGTTGTTATTTTTCAGCATTCGTGCTGGTATTGCTCAACATTGGTGTTGATATTGTTTTTTTGTGTGGTGGTACTGACTATCGAACTGAGGTGCCAATAGTGGCAGATTCAAAAATTTGTTTCTTCCCTCCTAAATCTCATCTTCTTCCTCGCATCTTGCTCGTCCCTATCGCGTTTCTGTAGTACCTCCAAGAAAGAAACAAAATAGGGGGAGAAAAGAGAGATAGAAAGGTGAGATGGACTAGAAGAAAGGTGATGATGATATGTGATGGTGAGAAGCTGTCAATGGCGAGGTGGAAAGGAAAATTCTGCAATCAAATTTGTGGCTGCGAGCTGTTTCTTGTTGTTGTATGTATTTTGTGATTGTAGAAGGCGTGTGAGAGACGAGTCATTGGCGATAGGGAGAGTATTGATCGGAGATGGTTTGGGGTATGTGTGTGGTTGATCTCTGGTGAATGATGTTGGTGCTTGTTGAAAATTCGTGATGTGTTGAAAACCTATTGGCCCATGCTGATAACGGTGCGTTGACGGTTGTTATCGCTGGCTGTGGCGGCAAAGGTGATCGTGGTTGTGACGATGGAGTTAAGTATGTGGTTATGGTGTGAAGGGAAGAGGGATGTGCGTGACTGTTGCGTGAACATTAATGTTTGTGTGTTGCAGCGATTGAAATGGAAAGGAGATGGCCGCATCTTTGGCTCTGTAGGGCAATGATTGGCGGTCATGGTCGACGCAAGCTGGCGTGACTGTTGTTGTTCTTGCTGTTGTTTGTCGAGGAGAAAGAAAGTTCTCCAAATTTTTTTTTTGGCTGTTGGTTGCGTGTCTCTGGCTTTGTGAAGAAAGAACTCTCTGGCATGGTCGTGGTGATGGCGGAAGAAGGTAGAAAAGATGGCCCATGTTGAACAGAAAGCGGTGGTTGATGAAGCAGTACTCTGTTACTATGATTAGTTGATTGAGGCAGGCTATTGTTGTTGTTCTCCCTTATCTGGTATTAAGGTAGCTATGACAACTCTCTTGCTTCCAAGAGTCGAAGGATGTGTTAAAGAGTTTTGTGGGAATCATTTTCTTCTCATTGATAGTGGCCACAACCTTGGGTTATATACAAAGCTAATTACATAAATAGCAAAGCTAAACTAGGTAGCAAATAAGCTAAGCTAGGAAAGTATTTCAATCTTAACATAGCCTAGCCTAGGGAATATTTACAGAATAATCACAAAGATATGCACACGTTCTTTCCACTAATACTCCCCCTCAAGTAGGAGCATGGAGATTGCAAATGCCCAACTTGCAAAGGAGTAAATAAAATTGTGATTTACCAAGAGCCTTGGTCAAAATATCCGCTTGCTGTGCACCGGTCCGAATATGAGACGTAGAAATTGTTCCATCTTGCAAGGCATCACGAACAAAGTGACAATCCATTTCTATATGTTTCGTTCTTTCATGAAAAACCGGATTAGCCGCTATATAGAGAGCAGTTTGACTATCACAAAACAATCGCATGGGACGCACATGTTGTATCCCAAAACAAGCCAAAAGGGATTTCAACCACTTTAACTCACATGTAGTAGTGGCCATAGACCTATACTCGACCTCCGCATAAGATCGGGAAATAGTTGGTTGTTTTTTCATTTTCCAAGAGACAGGAGAAGAGCCTAATAAAACAAAGTAACCAGTCAATGATCTCCGAGTCATAGGGCAACTTGCCCAGTCACTATCACAGAAGGCATAGAGTTGAAAATTACTCTCCCCGCGCAGCAAAATACCCTGTCCAGGACAACCTTTCAAATACCGCAAAACTCTCAAAGTTGTGTCCCAATGTTCAACACGAGGATCACCCATAACTTGAGCTAATATATGTACGGAGTAGATTAGGCGCCCTACAAGTCGCCGGTATTTCTCCGGATCATTAAAGACGGCGCCATTGGTGGTGGCAAGATGGTGGTTTTGTTCCATGGGTGTAGAAGCAAGGCGTGCTCCAAGTAATCCGGCCTCACTTACAATGTCAAGAACATATTTGCGTTGTGAAAGAAACAAACCGTCCTTCCCACGTGCTACTTCAATGCCGAGAAAATACTTGAGAACGCCCAAGTCTTTCATATGAAATCTCTCACTTAGTTGTTGCTTGAATTTTTCGATTGCCAAATAAGAAGAACCTGTGATTATAATGTCATCCATATACACAAGAATATGTAAAGCAACATCACCCTTGGAATTACTAAACATAGAGTAATCAGCATAAGATTGTTTAAAACTAATATCCTTCAAAGCAGTCGAGAGCTTAACAAACCAATTCCGAGGCGCTTGTCGGAGTCCATATAATGACTTACGTAATCGACACACCTTACCCGAAGCAGCAGAATTAAAGCCAGGAGGTAGTTTCATATATACCTCCTCATCAAGATCTCCATGTAGAAAGGCGTTATGCACATCCATCTGGTGCAGTTCCTACTTTCTTGCCACCGTTATAGCCAAAAATGTTCGAACCGTGACCATTTTAGCTACAGGGGCAAATGTTTCATTGAAGTCAATTCCTGCAACTTGCCGATTCCCGTACACTACTAGGCGCCCCTTTAATCGTTCAACCGTACCATCAGATCGATACTTGACTTTATAGACCCACTTACACCCGATTGCCTTCTTCCCGGGTGGAAGGTCCTCTAAAGTCCAAGTTCCGATTCTCTCAAGTGCATCTATTTCTTCTTGCATTGCTTTCCGCCAACCAGGGTCCTTAACAGTTTCTTTAAAGGATGAGGGTTCAGTGCCTGCAGTAATTGCTGCCAAAAAACGGGTGTGTCTCACAGAAAACTTATCACAATTTACATAATAAGCAATGGGAAAAGGAGTACCTGAGGACTTTGACGGAGCAGTTCTAGGTGATGTGACAGGGTTTATAACTCGAACAGTGTTGGTGATGAAGCCCTTGAGTTTACTAGAAGGTTTCTTTATTATGACCTCGACCAGTTTCTTGCGGAACATTTGCTTCATTAATCACAACCTCCCCATTATTCGAAGTTGCACCAACGCCAAGCTGCTGGACAGCCTCCAAGTCGCCACCCGCAGGTGGTGTGACGTGTTGCACAACCTCCACAGCCCCGCCACCAGGTGCTGGTAATCTGATGGGCTGCTCAACCGCCTCAGCCCCGCCATCAATTCCTCCTGTCACAACCGAGTACTCCTTACTCCCCCTTGCTAAGGGAGTATCCTCAAAATAAGTCACAGTGTCATAATACTCCTCATTTGCAAACATATCATCAGTATTATTCAAATTGATGTCACTAGCAAAAGGGAATTGTTGTTCACAAAAAACAACATCTCGAGATATAAAGAAAACTTTTTTCTCTAAGTCATACAAACGCCACCCCTTTTTACCAAATGGATACCCCACAAATACACATCGACGAGAGCGAGTACCAAACTTATCCTTCACACGAGGTTGATTTTTGACAAAACAAAGACAACCGAATACACGAAGGGCATCATACTTAGGAGGTGAACCAAAAAGAATTTCGTGAGGTGTTCTTTTATTGAGCAATGGGGTAGGGGTTCGGTTTATTACATAGGCAGCCGTCATTATACTCTCCCCCCAAAAAGAAATGGGAAGATTAGCTTAAAAAAGTAATGCCCGAGCCACATTAAGAATATGCCTATGTTTCCGTTCTACCCTCCCATTTTGTTGTGGAGTGTCGACACAAGAGGTTTGATGAATAATACCATTGTCAGCATAAAACCGATGAAGACATGTAAATTCCCTTCCGTTATCACTTCTTAGAATTTTAACATGCTTATCAAATTGGGTTTTAACCATTCTACAAAAATCCTTAATAAGTTGAGGCACCTTAGATTTTGCAGACATCAAATAAACCCATACAGCTCGAGAACGGTCATCAACAATGGTTAAAAAATAATGAGCACCACAACTAGCATGCAAAGTATACGCACCCCATATATCACAATGGATTAAATAAAAAACATCTTTGGCTTTATTATTACTCAAAGGAAACATGCTTCTAGTTTGTTTGGCTCTTAAACAAATATCACAAGGTTCATGGACAACACTAATATCCTTATTTCCATTACTCCTAATAATATCCAGGCAAAAGAAATTCTACTTGCCGAGAGGGGTGTCCCAGCCTTTGATGCCACAATTCTCGTTTGTCCCCCACAGTTGCTTGATAAGCCCAAAGTTGTCGCAAAGGTCGAAACCAGTAAACCCCGTCACATTGTTCACCCGCTCCAATCAGAGTCCTCAAAGTGTGGTCCTGTATGATGCAAAGCTTATCAGTAAAAGTGACAGAATAATGTAAATCGGCAAGCAAGTGAGACACCGACAACAAATTACAAGTAAGATCTGGAACATATAATACATTATATAGCACCATATTTTTGCTCAAAGTTATCGTGCCTTCCTTAGTAGCGATGGTTTGTTTTCCATTAGGCAACCCAACATAAGTAGGAAAGACATCAATCAATTTGCTAAATAATCTTGCATTACCAGTCATGTGGTTCGAGCATCCGGTATCGATGATCCATTGATCGGGAAAATCAAACTTACCACTCAACTTTTCGGTCGAAGAAGAATGCCCTTTTGAAGTGTTGAGCATGTTCACAAGTGTAGCCCACTGATCATTCGAGAGACCGGGAATGCCGCTACGATCTGACTCCTCTACGGGTGCCTGAGCATAGCCTGTACTGGCAGCAGGCTTCAAGGTGGCTGCTGCGTGTGCTACCTGCCCGCGGCCGCCTCTACTTGCACTCCTTCCTCCCCCTCGTCCAGACCTGCCTCCGCCTCTACCTTGCCCTCCATTGGTGCGGTTTTCGGAATACCACCAATCCGGGAACCCAATCAGTTGAAAACAATTGTCTTGATCATGTCCAGTTTTGGCGCAATGAGGACAGACGCCATTGGTTCGAGGACGCTAACTACCACGAGCAAGATTCCGCCCCCTAGCAGTCCCTTGTGCCGTGAAACCAACAACATCAGATTTGGTTTCGTGGGCTCGAGCAACAGTTTGGTGACGTTCTTCGGTCACGATTTTAGCAAAGGCCATTTTAAGCTCGGCAAAGGTTCCATCATCAAAATATTTGAAACATCATTGCCATAAAGAGCAGAATCCAAACCATCAAGAAAATCATGTACCTTTTTCATTCTCCTTTTCTTTAGCAAATTCAGTAGCAGTGGCACAAGTACATGTCGGGACAGAAGAATATCCCACAAGTTCATCCCATATCTTCCGCAATTCGTTGTAGTAATTCACCACCGGACGGCCGCGCTGCTTGCAATCACTCAAAAGTGTTTTCAACTCATGGATTCTTGGACCGTTTCCTATCGAGAAACGTTGTCGAATATCATCCCACATGTCTTTCACATCGTCGGGTTGGGGGACGGATGAGCGTAGGACTGGATCAAGGGTATTATGAATCCATCCCACGAGTGTGGAATTAACCGTCACCCATAAGGACTCTTCTGGAGTTCCTTTCGTCGGCTTGGCTATGGTTCCATCGAGGAAGCCTAGCTTGTTCTTTGCACGGAAATGATTGCGCATCGAACGAACCCATTCATTGTAGTTCTCACCACGTAACACAATTGGACAGATTGTGATTTGTGGTTCGTCGGAGGGATGGAGGTAGTATGGAGATGTGGAGTCAAGGGGTTTTGTGGTCTTGTCGTCACCCATGACGATTTGTCTATAGTCGGATTTCGTGTTTGAAGGTCGAAGGTGTCAATCGCTGGAGAACGATTGAGAAAAAAAAATGTGTTCGTCGGTTGGTACTAGATCTTCTGTTCTTGAGTGGCTCTGATACCATAAAGAGTTTTGTGGGAATCATTTTCTTCTCATTGATAGTGGCCACAACCTTGGGTTATATACAAAGCTAATTACATAAATAGCAAAGCTAAACTAGGTAGCAAATAAGTTAAGCTAGGAAAGTATTTCAATCTTAACATAACCTAGCCTAGGGAATATTTACAGAATAATCACAAATATATGCACACGTTCTTTTCACTAATATGTGTTGCTTGGCTAATGATCTAGCACATCCAGACCTAACATTGCTGATTGGTATGTCATGCATTTGAATTTTGTCCAGCCTTCACAGTAATTATTGCAACTTAGGACCAGCATTTACTTCTCTATCCAACTGCAGAGTTGCATGCTCTCCTTCAGCTAACTCTGCTAGGGCTGAAAACCGAACCAACGGTTCGGTTTTTCACCTAAACTGTGAACCGAACCAACTTAGGTTGGGTTTTAAAATTTTCAAACCGAAACCGAACCGATCATTAACAAAACCGATCCGAAACCGAACCGATTCTAATTTATGCAAACCGTAACTGAACCGAACCGACTAAAATCAAATCAAAATCGAAATAAAACCGAACCGACCGACTATTTTAAACATATTGTATTATTTATATATAAAATATATATTATTTATTATATATATTCGGTCGGTTCGGTTTGGTCGGTTAAAATCACATAGAAACCGAAAACCGAACCGACCACTTCGGTTTTGAATTTTTTAAAACCGAAACCGATCCGAACCGAATTTAAACCGAACCGATTGATTCGGTTTAGATCGGTTCGGTCGGTTTAATCGATTTGATCGGTTTTTTGTTCAGCCCTAAACTCTGCCCCCTCATTGTTGGCTTTGTTGTCTATGTAAATACACTGCGAGTCCAATATGAAATTCTCTGAGACATAGACATCTAGGATTTTATGTTTTGAGCCATCCAGAATTCTACGACATTCCAGCTCCTAAATCTTCTGGTCCTTGAAATTAGGAGCATTCGGTGTAGAGGTTTTTAGGAGGGCATATTTGAAAGGCTTGCTCCCTTCGTAGCTGCAGTTGTGCAAATCATGGGTTATGGTGTCATCATTGGGTTATATGAGCTTTGGAGACCTCATTCACCCAATAGGCTAGTTTTTGGGGCTGGGAATCAAACCTAGCTGTATGAAAGCAAATTTGACATGATATCACAAGCCAACAATAACTGTACACAAGAGAGAGGAGTTGAGATTTGCGATGAGGACAACCCAAGAGTCGGGTCCAACAAATTTGATTTTACATTAGAACCTAATTGCCAGCTAAAAATTTCGTCACCAATTACATTTAGTTGTCAATGGTTGAATATGGTAGCATTGTACTAGGACGTAGCCTCCTAGGGTGAATGAGTAGTACTCTTGATATTTCATTAGTAGTAGCCATGCCCAATCGTTTCCCAACAAGGACAATAGACCTTAAAGTTTACACATCTAGAATCAATCTTTGATCCAAGAAAATTGCTTGTCATCTCAGTAACATCAAAAACTCTAATTGTCGAGGGAAGCAGCGAGGAAAACAGCGAGGGACCCCATAGGGGGGAGGGGGAGCCGTCCATTTTCCTTGAGATGCGTGTGTTGAATTTTCAATGCACGCATCCCGGAGGGAATGGACGGCTCCCCCTCCCCCCTGTGGGGTCCTTCACTGTTTTCCTCGCTGCTTCCCTACAATTAGACGGGTTCGAGTAACATATTGTCTTGCCTTATCTTTGTGATGTGGGAACAAAAGTTTTGAGAGCTTTGAGTTTTGTCACGAGTCCATATGGGGGTTGTGATGGTATAAATGTATAATAGTATTATTATTTATTTTAACTATTTAATAATTGCGTCAGCCCAATGTAAACTCAAGTAGAAGTTCAACAAGTTTAGGGTTTTGCTTAAAATATTTTAGAAATCAAAATTGTTGGCAGTTTTTTTGAAGTTTAAAAGGATTGTTAACGGAGTAAAGAAACTCTCTATTCATTCAAGTTTTTGATTATTTATTTATTTATTGCTTCCGCTATTAAACCTAGCTATCAGGTTGCGTTTGACATTTTCAGCCCAAACACACTGTAGACATTAGAAAACACCTACTAGCTACTCAGATAGCAAAATACCCCTTCCTTAGCTGTGGGACATTGAAACAAATGCAGTGATTATTGGGTTGTAATTTGTTCTGGTGCAACTCAATAACATTGGTACATTCCCAAATGGTAGTCTATTCCATTCAAACAATATTATTAATAGTTTTTTTCACAACCAGAGAAAGGAACAACCAAGTCCCTTTATTAACAAAACAGTAAGGTTGACTCTAGATTTATTTATTATTATTTTTTTATTCCTGAGTTTTGAGGCGAATTGTTTGGTTGATGAAGAGCTTCTTAAGAATGTGTAATACCCTGTTGCTTAGCTACCATTGAATTGGATTGGATGTGAAAGTTAGGTGGATGATCATCGGTTCATGATGCACAAGCTGTTGGCACTCACAATCACATTTTAATAGATGGTGTACTCGCAAAACTGCAATTATTGATGAAGTTGGTGTCATCAATTTTGGTGAATGGAAATATAGACAAACCGTACTGAGCATGTTGGGAGGTTTTCGATAATGGTGGGGAACATCTGCCATGTTTAGTATTCAAGGTAGGATTTGTACAAACACGTTCCATGACTTCATATCTATCCTTCAAAGTCATGTTTGTGGTTCACGAGACCCACATTCTACCTTCAATGCCATTTCTGTACCCCAATCTAGGAGGTCAGTTTGAAATATTTGACACCAAATGTCAAGAAACATCGCACTCCTTTCCTTCTTCCTATTGTCACTCTTGTGATGCAGAATAATTTTGTCCAACCACTTTTACAGGGATATTCAATTATGGATTTTAATAGACTGTAGAAAATTTTAAAATTTATTAAAATATCGGAGTATTCAATTAAGGATTTAAAACAATACATGTAAATCTAGGGTTATTCAAATACATATTTTAAATGATTGTTTTATAATCCATTAAAATCAGGAGTATTCAATTCATGATTTTCAAAAGTTCACCAAAATTAGGGGGTATTCAAAAAGTAGTGGATTTTAATGAATTTGTTAAAGTTGTGAATTTTGAAGGATTTGTGAGTGAAAAGTATATATAACAAGAGTTATTCCAAATCCAACACCCCCTCATATTTCAACGGATTTATATTGGCTATTGTTAAATAACACTACCATTTTCGCTAAAGAACGCCACCATCCCATTTTTTTGTGATCTGCTCAAAGACACCACCACATTCCCTTCTCTTCCCTCTTCACTAGGGCTGAACAAAAAACCGATCAAACCGATCTAAACCGAATAGATTGGTTCGGTTTAAATTCGGTTCGAATCGATTTCGATTTTAAAAAATTCAAAACCGAAGTAGTCGGTTCGGTTTTCAGTTTCTATGTGATTTTAACCGACCAAACCGAACCGACCGAATAAATATAATAAATAATACAATATGTTTAAAATAGTTGATCGGTTCGGTTTTGTTAATGGTTGGTTCGGTTTCAGTTTGAAAATTTTAACACAGACCTAAGTCGATTCGGTTCACGGTTTAGGAGAAAAACCGAACCGTCGGTTCGGTTTTCAGCCCTACTTTTCACAAGAGCGGCACCACCTCGCCCCACAACTTTCGTCCACACCACCATGCCCTACCACCGGTGGCTGCATCACCACCCGCACTTCCTCTTTTATTATGTTCTTGTTATTCTTTTTTATTATTATTATTATTCTTTTTCTCATTCTCTTCCTCTTATTTTTTTCTTTTTCTTGTCCTCTCTTCATATATATATTTTTTTTTCTCTTTCTGAACATTTGGTAAGATTATCTGTATCCAATGAACATTTTGGTAAGATTATCTGTATCCAATGAACATTTGGTTTGCTAAAATAAGCTTTGAATTTCTCCAAGTTTGCTGCATGGTAATCGTTTACAAAATTTATTTGTAGAAGTTTTGATTACATTTTGCTTGTTGTATATACTTATGAAGCAGAATTTGATGTTATTCCATTGCTACATTTTGCTTTAGAGCCAAAAACAATATATCAACAATTGTTATTTATATACACATCTGTATTTTGTTTTTGCTTGCACATACAAGTTTAAGGTGTTCCCAAAAAAAGTATTAAGTGAGGATCCTCAAAAGAAATTATTTGCATTATTTATTTTTTTCAAAAGAAAAATAGTTATTTTTATTACTTTTAGACCATATTCAATGTATTTGAATTTTTTTTAATTTGAAATAAAATTCACGTAGCATACAAACGATTGTTTTATTGATATTTGAGGGATGTTTTATGATTTGTGTTGACATGGATAACAATGTAGGTGACGTTATTTGATAACTTCCTATGATGAATAGCATATTCATAAGAATTTACAGAAATTTATAAGAATCAATAGAAATTCATAACAATCCTTTATAAAATTCAGAAAATCTAATAATAAAAATCCATCAAAATCCAGTGGATTCTGTAAATCCACAAAATCCAGTCACTTAAAATATGTCAAAGTTCAGTGGATTTTGTAAACTCCTTTGAAATATTTTAAAATTCATGAGATTTAAAAATTTTCACAGTCTATTAAAATCCATAATTCAATACCCCCAATTAATGTCGGGTACAATAACACTTTAATCTATCCATCCATATGCGAACAAGAATCCAACCTTGGATGTTTTGAGGGCCTTGTATATTTTACTGTTTTACATACGGTGAATGCACATGAGTGTTTTTCGCATTGGGGCAGTCCCGAAAGCTACAATATTGTTGTCACTTAATATCTTCGTCGTCTCCATCTCGCATAGAGACTTGCTTTCGCTCCGGTCCATCGCCTCCGCCTTGCACCATCTCGCATAGAGACTTGCTTTCGCTCCGATCCATCGCCTCCACCTTGCATGAAGACTCGCTCACTTCGTTCCGGTCTAGTCCATCTAAGCAGTTGCATTCAATACCCGAAGACTTATCAACGACGAAGCAAATGTGCTCATAATAATCGGACGAAAACTCACAAAATCCTTACTGGTGAGTATCGAACCCGCAACCTGTAAAAAAATAAAATGAATATCCGATCAACTGAGCTACAATTGGTGGAGTCCTCTTTGTATTCTTGTTTTAGAATCAACTCAATATTTTGGAAACTTGTGAAAAGTCCGGACGATTTTGTATGCAAGTTGCTTCTTCTTTGTACTGCTTTATGAGTAAAGAGAAGTAAAGAGAATACAAGTACCAGTGCTTTTGAAAAAGTTTCATGGTGTTTTTCAATTAGTTGTTTACAACCAATTGATCTAATCAAAGTCGTTTAGAATAATCTAATTTAATATAAATTATATTACAAGGAGACGTATGGAAATCTTTGTCTCCTAATCCCCTGTTAAGTTTGATTAGAAAAAGGTTTAATGAATTAATAAATGTTGAAGGATGCGGATTTGGTCCATATTGAAATGTTTGAATCTAATCTAATCTAATCTGGGAATGTTTTAGCAAATAGTTGTCGATGCATGTGATGAAAGACTCACAAACATGTGCTTTATAGTTCCAACGATCTATACTAACACAACAACCCTCCATGTGTTAAGGGGTCACTTGTATTTCACATCATCTTCATTGAATGGTATATTTGGGAGTGATGTTTCCCATCTGAACAAAATTCAGCTATCTTCGCAACTTGTCTAATCCAAATTCGACCTGAAATTTTTTGGCTCATATGTTCACTATATCAAATTGATATTTTTGTAACAACTCTCAAAATAATATTACTTTTGAGTTGTAACAGTCCATCATACAATTTCAAGTCAAAAATTAATTCAATAAAAAAAAAATTCACAAAAAAAAAAAATACAATAAAATGGATCACTTAGTAGCACCACACTCTTTATGGTGTATCACTTTTATGTGAAAATATGTAAAATTGTTTAATGGACTGTTACAGCTGAAAATTGATACTGTCTTTTGAAGTTCTTACAAAAATGTCAATTTAGTGTAGTAGTTTGAAAATGAACCTGTATCAAAACTTGGGTTGGTTTAGAGCTGAGGTGCAAGGAACCTAAACATACCTGAAAAACTTTGGCCCAGCCGAAGGTATATTCCTAGTTACAGTGCTCAATAGTTCTTATGACCATCATGTATCCTACTACTGTGGCCAGAGTGGATACAGTTATGAGGAATGCTTCTAGGGAGCCTGGGTTTGCAGTCTGGATGACATTTTTACACTTTTGCCCCTGCCTTTTTAACTACTCTTTAAATATAACAACAACAAAGGAGGGGCAAAAGGATAATTTCGCCCCCCCCCCAGCTGCAAACCCAGGCTCCCTAGAATTATACCAGTTATGAGTGTCTTGACACTGGCATACTGTGCTGCACACAAGAACAGGTTTGCGTTGAGCAAGGCAAGTGAAGAGATCTGTGAAGGATTCGGGGGAGCTCCTGCGCAGGAAGCACAGGACGAGGTCCTGTGCACAGATGTGGGCCGTCGGATCTGATTTTTTTTTGAAATCCATTTTTTTTCTGAGCCGTTGGATCAGATCCGACGGCCCAGATCTGTGCACAGGACCTCGTAGCAATTTGGCTGATATTTTGTCCTTCCCTACAAATTCAAGGTTTTAGGAATGTTAGCAATTTGTCAAACATCTACCTCCTTTCCATGGTGATAATAATGAGTCCTGGTACAGGAATTAGTTATACTTTCTTAATTCCGAAATTAGTTTTTACTGAAAAAAAATGAATGAAATAAATTCAAGCCAGTATGTGAGCCACTATCATATCCTTACTCTTGTACCAACATCCAACACCTTGGATAACATCTCAAGTTGTGTTCCTAAAATTCCTTATCCAATATTCCTATTATTCAGGCTATCTTGATAAGATCCAAAGAGAGTGGCACCAAATGAATGAGAATACAAAGTCTAGTTTGAGACCAAAAATTTTGGACGTTTCGGAATGAAGGTACTTCAATCCGTACTATTGGGATTTTGGTAGAGCATCAACGATTCTTCCTAGCTATATGATCTTCCATTGGAGATGCTCTCAAACATTGCCTCCACAAGCTAAATCAGGTGTGCCCCCCCTATGGTATTGGAGATCCGAAGACCACAATTACTTTCTTTGTAATTTTTGTTCTGCCAAAATATACAGATACGGGTATTTGATCCATGGTGAAAGATGAGAAAGCAAATAAAAATTCTATCATGATCAAAGGCCTTAGTGAGATATGTAATCCTTCAACAGAAATAAAACTAAGGGTGTGTTTGGTTGCATGAAATCTTATGCCATAGAAATTCATAAGATGACCCTTATATTTTAGGCTAATTTGAGATATTACTTCATATTCACCTATTGATTTTATGATCAATGGTGGAAATGAAAGTCTCATGAACATCACATGCCTTGGGGGACCAAAGAGTATGATTATCATGTTCATGAAACTTTCATTCTCACCATTAATCACAAAATCAAATAGTGAATGTAGAATGATACATTAATTTAACCTAAAATATAAGGATCCCCTCATGAATTCACCTAATATAGAATTTCATGCAACCAAAAACATCCTAAACTTCCTATATTTTTTTTCTAATGTACCTTCCCAAAAGTAGAGTACAATATGGATGAGCATGCAACTGTTTAGTAGGTCCCTTTTATTATATTTTTTATCCCCGTTAGATTTTGATCAATGATCTAGAGGAGATGACCAAGTCCATGCTAGTGACTCGCACAAGGAGGCTTGGTAAACTCCTTTTGAACACCGGTTCCAAACCATGAAATACTAATAATAAAGGGGGGAAAAAAAAACAAACACATTTACACCATTTTTGGCTCCTATGTAATGTGGAACCACAAATTTTAGAATCCATTTTTGTCTCCCATGTTGTCACAGAGCTGCTATTAAGCATGCATATCATATCACAATGGAAGGTTCAGTGTAGCGTGCAACAATGCTAGCACAAGTCTTAAAGGATCCAGTAATATGCATACTCAATATGAATCCAAATGTGATTCAGATGAGCCATGAGACCGAGGCTTTCCTTAGGCCTCAGTCCAATCCTTATGTTACTGGATGAGAGGATATCAATTCAAGAAACTTGGCTTAGGCATACGTAATTCAGACAATATCTTTCTTAGTAGCTGATGTAGTTGAATCTTGCTCTCATTGACCTTAACCTAGACTCGCATGGCACTCCGATGCTAAAGTCAGACAAGACTTGAGAAATGCTTAAAGTTGTAAATTGGGTTCTGTAGCGTACATTTTTCATCAACCTTGTATCTTATTTATAATGCGAAAGTCTTTGTTCGGTTAAGCCTTTAGTGGCGTAGTTTGGGGAAAGAGATCTTGTTGGAGAACCTTTTCTAGTTGGGAGTCGTCCATATATGAGAGTTTCCCTACACGACTTGTGCTCCTAGATCTGCGGGAGAGGTTTCTTATTTTTAGTGTTGTCCATGTAAGGAAGTTTTCATGCACGACTTATACTCTAGTATTTGTTTCCTAGTCGGAACCAATGTATCGCTGGCATGCCAGCTTAGGTGATCCCCCAGATACTTGTCTGATTAGGCCTTACGGATATTGGGCTTTAACGTGTGGCGCGCGGGTTTAGTAGGACGCTAAAATTTAGATCCAACCTTCTGGATTTTGCCAAAATGGGCTTAAGTGTTGTCTGGGCTTTGCCAGATTGGGTGGGTAATTAGGCCCGCTTTGTTCTGCTGACTAGATTACCGTGACACGCATACGGCGCGAATTGATGATGGTTTGGTGCAAGGATTGAGATTTTGTTTTTCAAGTTAATTTCAGTTTTCTGATTTTAAGAAATATTTCGGTGTTTAATAAAAATGTAAAAAATTTTGAACATACATGAAATATGTATAATGAATTTTGAGGGTCTATTAAATATGTAAAAAAATAATATGAAAGTAAATAAATTTATTAAACACATTAAATAAAACATAAATACCTATAATTAGAAAATCCGAGAGTAGTTTCAAAAATCAATATATAAGTAGAAGAAGTGATACTTAGGAAATTAGAGGGTGGTTTCAAAAATCAATAAGTAATTAGAACAAATGAGAATTAGAAGAAAAAAAAAACTCGAAATTTACAAAAAGATCTCAAATTTTTTTTTAAATAATCTTAAAAAAAATGTAATTTTTAGTAGCTGTTTTTTGTATTTTTACGAAAAAAAGAAACTAACGAAAAAAACCTTGAAATTTTTTGAAAAACCTATCAGAAAATGTAACTTTTTCTTTCGCCCTTTTTCTTATCGCAATTTCAAAAAAATGAAAAATTCGACGAAATTTCGTGAAATCACAATCCTTGGTTTGGTGTATCATCAGGAGCAATTTAATTGGTTCACAAGAATTGATCAAACCGACTGAACCGAATTTAATCGAAAAACCATAACCGATTAAAAATCGATCGAATGGCAAAAATCGAATTGAACCGAATGCAATTCGGTTCGGGTTTTTTCCCACATCCAAGAGAAAGTATGTATATTTTTTGGTTTGGTCGAGCGACGACTCTTTTTCCCCCAAGTTCCCACATCTCGTATCCTTTCTTTCTCTCTGGTAAGCCATCCTTTATTCCTCTCTCTAGCTTTGTAATCAATCAGTTTTCTTCTTCATTGATTTGCAGTCTTTTTTTTCATCGATTGCAGACCAGGTCAGTGGTAGCCATGCTACATTGCAGTGACCATAAAAAAAACCTAGATCGCCTCAATCGATCACTTGCCTCACTGCGATCTGTAGTTGCTACTGTTGTTGTCATGCTCGTTTGTTGTTGTTAGGGCTGAACAAAAAACCAATTAAACCGACCGAACCGATCCGATTGGTTCGGTTTAAATTTGGTTCGGATCGGTTTTAAAAAGTTCAAAACCGAAGTGGTCGATTCAGTTTCTATGTGATTTGAACCGACCAAACCGAATATATATAATAACTAATATATATTTTATATATAAATAATACAATATGTTTAAAATAGTCGGTCGGTTCGGTTTTATTTCAGTTTTGGTTCGATTTTAGTCGGTTCGATTACGGTTTGCATAAATTAGAATCGGTTCGATTTTGTTAATGGTCAGTTTGGTTTCGGTTTGAAAATTTTAAAGGTCAGTTCAGTTCACGGTTTAGGTGAAAAATCGAACCATCAGTTCGGTTTTCAGCCCTAGTTGTTGCTTCTGCCTGTTGCTGCTTTTAGGGGTGGGCACGGGACGGGATGGGACGAGATAGACTCATCCCTATCCCATCCCGTTCATATGGGATCGGGACGAGACAAGATCAACCACTCTTATACTGCAATATCATATATCTGACCATACTGTAGATTCAAGCAATTGGTCTTTTTAAAAACCGTTCCAAAGCTAATTCAGAGCCAACATATCTGAGTGTTATTCTCCCAGCCTGACTGTTCAAGTTCGAAGATTTCATATACAAAGTTGAAGTAGCAGTAATTTTTCAAGTTTTTTTTTGGATAGCAAGTTGGGGTTGGGGTTGAAGGAACCCTCTCCCTTTTTATTTAAGAAAATGAAAGAAACCAAGAGGAAGGATATACCCACACATGCTCTCCACAAGGAAACGATAATCAAAAGCCCCAAGGGCACAAAACAATATTAGCAAGATGCTCTTAAATGGTTTTTCAAGTGTTTAGTTTATAGATAGTTTTATTTTGTATCCTCTCATCGAAGATGTTCTAAAATGGTTTAACTTTTTTTTAGAAACACACTAGGATACTGCTGAGATATGAATATGTACGAACCATTCTGATGTGCTTTTGTAAAACTGAAGATACTATATAAGATTATAAGGACATCAAAACTAGCCATAGTAGAAGAAAATTCTGTAGAAGCACGATGAACATCTCATTAGAAAACAGGACACCCTTCAACTTGTATACCCGGAACAGTTGGGCAGCTTGCCAATGGTCAATGATCATCCAATTCTAGTCCCCACCATTCCATCCCATTTTTATTTTTTATCTGTAGCGTCAGGTAACAAAGCATAGCTGAGAACGCAACCTCTGCATCTAGCCCTGTAGATAACACGTAATTGTGCCTAGCCCACCAAATCTAGAGATGTTGTGAGAGACACTGAAAATTTGAGATGCTAAAATGTTATATGCATCACGGAATTTGTATGGGCATCCAAATATTGTAATCCTAAAATAAATAAATAAATAATAAATATTAATAATAAATATTGAAAAATTAGCTCGGGACGGGACGGGATTGGCGGGATTCAAAATCTTCATCCCATCCCATCCCATTCTAGATCGGGACGGGACGGGATCGGGATGGAATTATTCAATCCCATTAAGACCCGGAAAAATCGGGACAGGACGGGACGGGACAAGATCAGGACGGGAACGGGATCGCGAGATGGGATGCCCACCCCTAGCTGCTTTAATGCTACGCCACTGTGATCTGATGCTGCAATTTGTGCCTTGTTGTCCTTTTGCTGATACTTGTTGTTGTTGTTGTTGTTGCTACTGCTGCTTGAATTACCACTGCCAAATACTTTGGATTTCAGTCATTTAACTAAAATATGTTGTGATAGTTTTTTATTTCCTGATTAAAAAAAACAAAAAAAAAGGAAAAATCGAAACCGAAATCCAACCGACCTTCAATTTTTTGTTTAAAAAAGAAGATAACTGAAATTAAAATCGAAAACCAAATCCCTAGTTCGGTTTTGGTCTAATTTTTTAACCGATCGAATTGATAAACACCCCAACTTCCTAGCGATACCATAAACTTGACCTTACTCATATTCAACAGTCTATTCTCAGTTCCCACTATAAGAGTATTGATCGATGCAAAAGATCGACATTAATGTCGTTGCATGATTTTTGACATATCAATCAAATAATATTTTTTTTGTTTATTCTTTTTATTTTCTTTCCTTCAACCTACAATACACTTCAACAATGCATAGTAGAAGTAGGGGTTATCGACTACTTCACTTGGATTAGACGTCAATATTTGACTTTAAATTTAAAGAATAAAGATAAGAACAAAATAATGGATAGTGAAATGTTGAAAGATGATATGATTTCAAAACAAAATATTTATTTTTTAACAAAAATGAAATATAGAGAAATCTCAATGGTATGAGAATCACCTCATTCCAACATAATGATTGTAAAATGTAATTTCAGTTTCTCCCAAAATACTCAAATCACATGTTTTTCAACCTACATGACTTGAGTTGTAAGATTTAAGAAGTAAAAGTCTTTTCATTTTCTTCTAACCAAGTCTATTGTTTTATTTCTAAAAATCATTGGATCTTGATTATGTTTTTCTTTAGAAAATTTTTAAAAGACATGGAAATAATTTATTCATTCGAATCAAAATCATTATCTATTTGACAAATGAAGCCTTCTTTCGAAGTACTTCTTCTAATTCATTATTCTACTTTACTATCATTATATCTTTATGATGCTTAATTAAAATCATTATGATGCTTATTCTATGATGAAAGTAAATTAAATTTAACAGAGATAGTTGAGAAAGAGAAACAATTGCTAAAAAAATGGATAAAATGAAAGACAAGAAATATTTGAATAAAAAGATAATTTACTTATGCTTCATTAAAAAATTAAAATGTTGGAAATAAAGTAATATATGCAATTCTCTATACTTTCTTCTCTACCAAGCAAAAATGTAAAGCCAAGAACTCCAACCAAAAAACTTTCTAAAACAAAAATTATCACCCTTATGAACTCCACGTATGAGGTTTTTATAGGTAAAAAGAGTTTTAGTGAAATAAAGAAACATGTTTGAATGAAATAAGGAAACATAGTTGAGTGAAATAAGAAAATGTGTTGGAGTAAAATGAGAAAACATGGTTAAGTGAAATAAAGAAATGTGTTAGACTTAAATGAGGAAAAATGATTGAGTAAAATAAGGAAATATGTCTTGTAGATATTTTTTTGATATGATAAAGTTGGCCGTGTGGATGTTCAAATATTCATGCTGATTTTTTCGAGATCCATAGTTGTTAATGCTTTGTGGGTTTGACTTCATTGATCTTGGACTTGAAATTATTTGGTCATTATCAATGCATGTGAACTCCCAATGAGTATTTTAGTTATTGAATTTAGTCTTACCGTGTCACTTTGTGCGTGATTTGAGATTAGTGCTTGAATTTCTACAAAATACATGTAATGAAAATTTTTTATTTGATAATCGGACTTAATAATTGTATATTTAGGGGTGTAAAAATCGATATTTTGAATGTTTATCAAGTGCCCTGTAAGCATTCCCGATGCATTAAAGGACCCACGACACACCACTTCAGACAAGTCTTGAGCAGGTCAGGGGTTGTGTCTCGGAATGCCACAGACCATGAGCAGACTGCCTATACGACTAAGCTGGCAAGGTTTTTCCCTGTTAAGGTAAATGTTAAGCATTTGGGTAGTTTCCTAAAGGAAATATTGGATTTCAAGACCATTGGGATTACTTCAAAGCTAGGATGCTTCTCGTGATTCACATGACAAGAATTCAATAGCTTGAATACTCTTGACATTACAACTTAACAAAGTCCAAGGCATGCACAAGCACCCTACGTGCATCCATCATACTCTCATGAATCGGCTTGGCATGACTATGACAAGCCTCCTAGGACCATGTTTCTGATGGCTGCAACACATGTTCTACTCATCTCCCAGTCGAGTTACACCAACATGTTATTCCTGACACAATGTTTTCCACCTTGAGATTCTCTAAAGATACAATCTACAATTCTACATTGCAGGTGGTATCATTAATCCAAGGTTCAAAAGTTAAATTATCACAAACTCGACCTTGCTTGGATTGAATTTGTAATGTTGGGGGTGTCATTTGAACAGCAGGAAAGGGCCTAAGGCCCTGTCACTCTTGATCCTGAACCAAGCCCAACTCTATCGTCAGATATAGAAGCCAGTCCTCCTCCTTTACAAAGTCATGATTAAAGTCTGTTTTTGATAATAGTTCATCTCATCAATGAGAAGTTTGATTTTTATGATTGTTGTCCTCCAAAAGATGGACCACAGTATACAAGCATGCACTTCTTGTCCCTCTTTTCATTGTCTCTGTCTACTTTGATGACTAACTTTATTTTATTATTTTTATAAAAAAAATATATATATATATATATCCTTTGCCCCAATTATAAATTTTCTCCAAATTTCCATCCAAAAATAAATTAATAAATATATATATATATATATCAAGTAAAAATAAATAACAAACAATGACATCAACCAAAATTTTTCTGTATTTTTCTTTTCAAATACATCATCAAAGGATCACTTCCTCTGCCAACAAAAATCTTAACAAAGGAAAAAAAAAAAAAAAAAGTCCATTAATATCACCCTAATGATAAAACTGTCTAAACAGCTAAAACTATGTACAGGTCTGCCATCATCATCAATGAAACATTTTCTCTATGTAGCAGTGGACTTGGGCACAAAAGCCTGATGAGAGAATGGAGATACCCCAGATGGTTTTGCAAGAGAACCCCCACCACCAGGAGCAGAGGCTTTGTTGGTGGAGGTGGTAGTGGCAACTCTCTCACAAGATGGGCACATAGTGAGTGTGGTTGCTGGGCGTTGCATGTAGAATGGGTTGCAAGCCTTCAAGGCTCTCAGCTCTTGCAGCTCCTTCTGCAACCTCCTGTTCTCCTCTGTCAGTGTTTCACAACATCTCTTCAAGTACTCACAGTCTACCTCAGTTTGCTTCAGCTTTGTTCTGAAAATTTGACAGATTTTTCAATTACTCAGAACTGAAGATACCCATTATTGGAGACTAATGAAGGGTTGAAAAAAAAAAGAGGTACCTTGCTCTTCTGTTTTGAAACCAAACTTCCACTTGTCTTGGTCTAAGATTCAGCTGTTTTGCTAATTCAAGCTTCTGTTTCTGAGATTTCAAACAGATTAACAACTTAGGGTTAGAGAGATTCACACAAAATCAAATAAAAATCTCTTTTTTCATAACTTTATAGTTTTCATTTTTCAGAATTTCTTACTGGGTTGAGAGTGTTGTGGTCTTTGAAGCTATCTTCAAGAAAAGCTGATTGATCTTTGGAGAGTCTAAGCTTCTTCCTTGTTCCATTGTCATCATCATCACTAGCTCTAGAAGAAGCTCTCTCTGGATCCATTTCAACCCCCAGAGGTTCAGAATCTCTGCTCCCTCCACTTCTGTGAATCGAGAAATCCATCTGAAAGGATGAAAGTGTGCTGTTTGGAGAGCACGCACCAACCCCATCTTCAACTACCTCATTTGAAGGCACCCTATTCACATCAAACCCCCCTACAAAGAACCCAAACAAAATATGAGCAAAACAAGCAATAAAAATCACATCTTAGAACAAAAAAAAAAATAGTGATTTGAGAAATGGGTATTACGATTTTCATTCTGCCATGGAAGCCCAAGACGCGAAGAAGCTTGACTCCTCTGAACAGGACCTAGAGGAAGAAGATCAAGCTGAACAGGGTCTGCTGAAGCAGAGACCCCTC
This sequence comes from Berberis vulgaris, assembly GCA_963556465.1. Lineage (NCBI taxonomy): Eukaryota > Viridiplantae > Streptophyta > Magnoliopsida > Ranunculales > Berberidaceae > Berberis > Berberis vulgaris. Next base: position 17,038,933 of record OY747133.1, read on the forward strand.
TGTTCTCATTTCCTCTTCCATCACCATCATCGAAGCTCATGCAAAACCCCAAACCCCTACTGTGATTGTTATTGTTGTGTGCATTTCCAACAAACATCAAAGCCCTTGTTGTTGAAGGATCTCTTCCTCTTCCTCTTCCTCCTCCTAAGCTCAAACCCAACTCCATGTGTCTCTCTCTGTTGCAGAGCAGAAGAAGCAGCAAAGAGGAAAAAACAGAGCTTGAAAAATGAGGAGTCGTGTAAAAGAGACTTTATAGAGAGATTGTGATGATGGGTTTGACCGACAAAACTAACACAGGTTGACAAACACACGTGAAACTGGTAACCTTATCAATCTCTACCTCATAATAGAATACTGGTTTTCTTCTCTTTGAAATCAAAATATACCAGTGGATCCATTATTCAATGTCATAAACTCATTATTGCCATCTGTTGTAACAATTATACCATACTGTCACATATCTATCTCTGTGTATTTGCATGGAAGTATTAATAGTTTGTTGGTACAATATTAATCAATTGGAGAAATTCTGGAGAAATGTTTTTTTTCGCTTGTATTAGGTTTTTGCTTATATAGTGGTGCTGGATAATGGTTAATGACATAATTCCTAGCAATAAATTGCTTGTATTAAATAAATCTCTTCTCTTGAATCTTTCTGGGTGGTCATTCTTACGGATCTTAATTACGAGGCACATGTTTTGGCCTCGATGGTAGGACAACTTTTATATAATTATATTTAATCTATGATATGCATGCACCCCTTTCACCCAAAAAAAAAACCCTCTATATATAGGTTTTCTTTATGGCACATAGCTATCATTGCCAAGTGGACCTCATTTTTTTTTGGGTGGCAAGCTTTTGTTGTATCAAGAGAACTCTTACTATTTCTTCAAATATTAGTTGTTGGAGGTTCTTGGTTTGTCTTTGACACGACGTTCTTTCTCGTAAAACTTATAGTATGCTTGTTAACATATTTAGTCGACAATTTCCTCTACACCAAACGAAACCTAACTACAAACCATCATATCTATACAAACGCCCTTTTCTATACTCATTTTAAACACACAATAGCACCCTTATATTGGCAAATGAAACCTTCCAACCAAACATTTTTGCATCTCATCCTTTTTACCCCAGTAAATTAAATCATGGCAACAATGTGGACTAAAAGCACAAACAAAAGTGTTTTTTAGCCATTAATCGGAGCTTGCTCAAACAAATTTTACTTTTGAGCTTGGTAAAGATACTTAAGAGCATCTCCAATAGAAAGCTCAACTACAAATATTGTGTTTTGTTGGGCCATTAAAAAATAGTCAAAAAAATTACGGCCAAGCCAAATAATTATTTTTTACCATTGGATGGTCAAATGGTAATTTTGGCTAGGCAATTGAAGATTGTCTCAAGCGCCCAAAGACAATTTGGAGTGTCTAGGTCTGTGTAAATGAACAAAGTCCATACCACTTCCTTGCAATTGTTTAGGTTAAAACGTCTAATACATTGAGCTTTTGGTGATCAATTGAAACATGAAAATGCATCCTCAAAACTCATAAAGATTGAATTTAGAAATTTAGGTCTTTAGATGCACTAATGAGCACTATCAAGGAGTGGTTAAAAATGAATCCATAAATACGAAATGAAGCACCAGAGGTATAAAAGTAGAAGGTGAACAGTTACCTTGCCCTTATTGAAAGCAGAGCAGATGGACATAGTTAACCAGCAGGAGGTTGCTTTTCACCCCCTCTTCTCTTCCTTTGTAATAAACGAGGTAAGTTTAGCCTCACCTTAATTAATAGCAAAATCTTTGAGAAGATCTTCTTCATATTCAAATCTAAAACTAAAAACCATCCCACTCCCACCTGCAGAGCCACAGGTGAAGCAGACCTACGCTACACTACTGCTACTACGCTCTCAATGAATGAAACCAGGGCATTATAGTCTTACGAGCCCCTGAGAAAGTGTGAAAAGAAGGTGATGGTGGTCAAGGTCAAAAGTCAAAGTGAGAGGGGGTAGCGTGTCCGAGAGAGGAAGAGGGAATCACGTGAGATGAGGAGGATGAGCATAGATAGGGTGGTGTAATGCAATGATAGCGGCGGAGAGGAGACAAGACTACAGGCGCAATCATTAGTACACCTCTTCTGTCTCTCTTCCTTTCCTATAGTGGTCCCACATTTACAACTCTCTCTTCTTCTCTCTCCATTGTGAACATGAATGAATCCATGTAGCTAGCATAGCATAGCACAGCACAGCATAGCAATGCAATGCAATGCAATTATTATGGTTTGATTGAATTGAACTGAATGGCTTCCCTCCCTCAACTCATCATTACTCTCTCCCATTTCTTTTCTATTATCCGGTACTCACACGGAAAAACAAATTTATATTCAGTAAAAAATAAATTGAAGAAAACAAAACTTTGAAGCACCATAAACTCCGACATTTAGTCCAAAAATACGCTAAAAGCATTGTCGATACCTTATCCCACGCCGCTGCCTCATGTAGGGGTGGTCACGGAATGGACCAATCTCATTGCTTTATATTTCCTCATCCCATCTCAAACAAATTTGAGATGGATGGGATGAATATGGTTCAAAGGCAATAATTTTTTTTTTATCAAAACTTTATATAAAAAAAAAAAAAAAAAAAAGGATTTTTTATTCCAAAATAACTAAATATGCAAATTAAGAAAACAAATTCATTTTATTATCAAATACCCAAATTAAAAAATAACAATTAATTTTATTATCGCAAGGATATAACAATATGGTATCCTATTTTAGTTATATGAGACAAAAGCAAAATATCTTTGACAACATAATGTCATTATTGACCAAAATGTTTACTCTTATCAATCGTTTGATAAAGCAAGACGAGTGGAAGGGTGAGGGGACGCATTCTTTATGTGCATGTTAATGAGTAATCATGTTTTTCATTTGGGCATGATGAGAAGTGTCATAATATTTATTCCATAAACATAAATGTACACGGCTCAATAAAGCAAATTTAAAATAAAAGGTATTCTTAGTTGTTATGTTTTTTTTTATTGGAATAATAATTCCAAACTTTATATCAAATTGACTTCTCTTTTGGTTTTAAAATTAATGATAATATATAATGAATAAATAAGTGCTGGATGAGTGAGATTGAAAATCTTCATCCCGATCTCATTTCATTGTAGATTGGGATCAAGATGAGCTTGATCAAATCCAAAAACCCAGTAAAATTGAGATAGGATCGGGATCGCCGGATATGATGTTCACCCCTAACCTCATGCAAGAGCAAGCCTAGCTGCTTTGGATTCTTGCATATTATAATAAATGCATGAGAGGAGTGCAAACAACCCTTGCCCAAGGCTTGTACAACAAATGATATGGCCTAATGGATGATGTGTTTGCTTTTGTGGTGATAGTTTGTGAGTTTGAGTCTCACTATTGTATCTATTTACATGGCGAGTTAGGTAGTCTGACCTCTACCCAATTCAAAAGAAAACACAATACTTTCTTTATCTGCCATATGTACATTCAACAATTTATTTTCATAATTTTTTCATTTTCTTTGCCCATCTACATGTTTTATATTTACAAACAAACCATTATAAGAAATGAATTTTAACCCTCAACACATTTCCCAACTTCCAATTCTAGCTATATTTTATCTCAAATCATTAGTTTGTCTTAGTCAACAATGAATATTGAATAGTAAAACAACACTTTGAATATTGTTATTAGTGGGAGTTTTTTCATATGGAAAACATTGCCTACCCCGGCATTAATATGTGTCCCACACTTGTAAAGAATTGTAATTGTGTATTGTGTAAAAATATTGAATAGAATACAAACTTATATAGAGATAACTTTGACATAACCTAATAGAAACAGGAAACCTAAGATATCTATTTTATTCTGACTTTCCTAACCTATTATGTAAACACTTTCCTATTTTATAATATAGGTAGACTTCTATTCTGTAACATTTTCCTTATTTGTAATATGGGTAGATTTCTATTCTTTAACACTCCCCCGCAAGCTGGACATGTAGACGCAGACGAAACGTGCAGCTTGGAGAAAACTTTAAAGTCCTATTTGGTGATGAAATCATTATTGTCGAGTCTGGATGATTCCTGTTCTCGTATGATTCTGGATGATTCCTGTATGAAGAAATCCTGACTCAATTCGAGTCTTGGTATTGGTGATTCCTATATGAAGAAATCCTGACTCAATTCGAGTCTTGGTATTGATGATTCTTGTATGAAGAAATCCTGGTATTGATGATTCCTGTATGAAGAAATCATGATTAAATTCGAGTCTTGATATTGATGATTCCTGTATGAAGAAATCCTGGTATTGACGATTCATGTATGAAGAAATCATGACTCAATTCGAGTCTTAGTGTTGCTCAATTCAAGTCAACACAGATTTTGGTAGTGACCAAAGATGGTGAGTGTGAATAGTGGAGTGAAAGAGTTTAAATTTCTTTCTTTTCCCTCCGTTTCTTCTTATTCTTCTTATCTGCCGTGCGATCTGATGTGCGATCGAACTTGTGACAGGGAGGACGAAAAAAAGATCACGTGATATACATCTTTCTGGGTGTTGCTGTCGTGTGTGCCAGATAGAGATGTTGTTGTTGTTGTTCTTTGTTGAGTTGAGTAAAACTCGGAGTGCTAATAGCCCAAAGCTTTATATCAGTTTGAAGAAATTCTTTCTTTTTCTTCTCCTTCTAGGACTTGGGCTTTGAGAGTCATGGTCAGATCTCGACTCCATATGTTGTAATTGGTAGGAGTAAGCGACTGTGAAACAAGAACCACCCTAGGTATATGGTGATGTGGTGGTGTTTGAACCACTGCTTGTATTGTCGCTCATGGTGATGGCGGCTACGTAGTGTACTAGTGGCTTTGACTAAACCTTGAGTGTTAATAGTCTGATCCTTTAAAATAAGTTTTTTTGTTGTGGTACTGAGTAAATCTTGGGGTGCAAATAGCATGGAATATTAAACAGTTTGAAGAATTTTTTCTTCTTTTCTTCTTTCTCTCTCTGCTCTGCTTTCTTCTCGCGTTTCTTCCTCACAGGGAGATGTTGGGGTACGAATTGTTGTTCGATGAGGGGTTCTTCTACGACGACGGAGGTCTCCACCTCGACCTCTACCATGGAGTCTTCGTCTTTGACGTTCCTGGTGTCTTCGGCGAGTTGGTGTTCGTGTTCTTCTTCGGCCATTGAAGAAGAATAAAAAGAGTTGCATCTAGGAGTTGCAATCTGGAAGGAGAGTTGTCGGCTGTTGTGATTGTTCTGTGAGAAGAAGGGAAAGATTGTTCGATTGCTTGATTGTTGATGATTCGAGATCGACGAGGTCAATTGTTCTGAGATTTGATGTTGAATCTGAGGTCGTTCTGAGATTGATGATTGTGTTGATGATGTCTCGAACAACCAAGCTTGCAAGATCAACTCTTGTTGCAAGATGGATTTTGTTTTTTGTTGATCTTTGTTGGATGGATCGATCTTATGATGGATCGATATTGTTCTGTTTGATGAATTGATGATGGATCGATTTAGTTGATGATGATGATGGCGGCCTCTTGTTGGCGATGATGATGGTTGATCCTTGTTGCACGGAGGAAGTTGATCTCCTTTTTGGTTGCTTTTGGTGAAAGAAGAGGGGTGAAGAAGTTTGTTCTTCTTCCTGGTTGACTGTGATCTCTTACTTGCCTGGCTGTGATCAAACTCTCATTGAGATCTCTTGCTGCTGATTCCTTCAGCAATCAGATCAATTGCTTCTAACAAGCTCTCTTTTCTGGTATTTGCTTATTGGCTCAACGATTGTTCTGATGGGTTGATGTTGATGTTGATGATGCTGTGTTCGGTAGTGTTTGTGTGTTGCTGTGTGTGTGGAAGCTAAGCAAGGCGATGACTTGTAATTTCCCTTCCCCGCCTCTTGTGTCTTTGAGCAAAGTGCGTAGTCGTCGGAGGCGGGGAAGAGCTTGAGTCCCCGTAGTTGTTTTAGGTCGCCAAAGAACCTTGTGCTCTAATACTATGTAAAGAATTGTATTATTGTAATTGTGTAAAAACATTGAATAGAATACAAACTTATATAGAACTAACTTTGAAATAACCTAATAGAAATAGGAAACCTAAGACTTCTATTCTATTCTGACTTTCCTAACCTATTCTATAACACTTTCCTATTTTATAATATAGGTAGACTTCTATTCTGTAACACTTTCCTATTTTGTAACATAGGTAGATTTCTATTCTTTAACAACACTCTTAAACGAAATACAATTAAATATGAGACAATCTATGAGGATAGATGGTTTTTTTTTTTTTTTTTTTGTAGAACATATTAACTTAATATAAATTTCAGTAATAAGTACATAGTTGTTGTCTTGCAGTTGAAGCCAAAGTATGAGCTTCACCATTTAGTTTCCTAGGAATATATTTACAAACCCAATTTGGCAAATTTGCAAGAAGAGCCTGAACACTACACATTGTTGGTCACTACATCCATCGTATGTCAGTCTGCTGATCCTCTAAGTTGCCATGCAAAATGGTATGTAAAGCGGCAAAGTCCCCTAAAATCACCCCTGTTGACCACTACTTAGCTTGGATAAGTAAAAGAGCAGCTTTTGCTGCAAAACATTCGACCATAGTACTATCTGTGACTCGGCCATTAATCGTGTCCATCAAGGCTGCACGTACCGTACCAATAAATCCACCACCATGACTCCAAAAGTTCCCTGTTGAGTTGAGGAAAAGAAGCAAGCATCGTAAAAAATCACAATCATATCAGAGGGGAGTGAGGAGGAGGAAAGTGTGGGATTGCCAGAAAAAAGAGACAATTCTGTGAGAATTAGCTGCCAGAAGTTGTTGGTGGATAGAGTGGATTCTGGATTGTTTGATTAAGGATTATGAAGTTAAAGGCATATTGGATTATGAGGATATTGTGGTAGTCTGGTGCAGGCAGGGAAGTTTGGTTTAGACGTGATGGCATTTGCTAGGGCTCGATGGATAGAAGTGATGACCTTTTCATTTCTATTGCTCCGAGAAGTGCGAAACCAGTGTTTGGTCCATGTTGACCAGGTGTGATTGATGGAGGCAATGAAGCTAGAGATAGAAAGGTGCCCTTTTATTGAATAAACAATTGTTTCGGGCGTGCCAGATGTGGTGGATGACCACTGTAAATTGAAAAAGCCTATCTTCTCGTAAATGAGCCAAGGTAGCTGCGGAATCCCAGACAAACTTAAAAAAGTGATGAATGGTCTAGGCAGGGACATTAGCCAAGCTCCAATGGATGGGCATTGGGGAGAGAAGTCAAAGTTTTTGAACCACAGGACATAGAAAGAAAATGTGTGTTACATCCTCTTGGTGGGTATGGCAGAACACACAACAATTTTCTATGAGCTTATGGATGCGAGTGAGATTATACATTGTAGGTAAAATGTCATGGGTTACCTTCCACAGCAAGAGAATGGCAGTTGTTGGAGCTTTGATACGTGCAATAATTCTCTCGCTATCTTGGGCCTGAGGTTGTGCCCCTCGGGATTGGAGGTAGTTGGTTCCAAAGTTGTCAGGACAAAGGCTTTGGTAGCACTATTGACTGAGAACATACATCTTTTCTCAAAATTCCATATCAAAGTATCCTGAGAGGTAGACGGGCGAATGGTAATATTGAGGATATTTCTAGCTACAGGGGGTGGGAAGAGAGAGAGGATTAGATCAGAGTTCCAAGTTGGGACAAGGTTGTCCTGAATCCAAAGATCTTGAACCTTGTTGAGTGAGGTAGAAAGTGTTGTCGGAGAGACACAATCTCCAAGCAGTAATCCCGGTTTTACCCAAAAACCTTCTACAGATGTATTTCATTGTCTGATCTAACCTGCCATAGAAGGTGGTTTCTCATTTTGCTTAAGACAGACAAATTTCCTTTCCAGGCAAATGAGCTCGAGGAGGGTGGCTTTGATAATTGAAAGATAATTTTCTTTTGAAAGTATATTGCTTTTAGTTGGGCATTGCAAGGATTCTGAGGGTTTACAATCGCATGCCAAATAAATTAGGCTTTAAGGGCCATATTTTTCTGTCTGGCAGGCGAAATATTGATTCGGCCGAGGTGGTGAGAGGCGGAGATTTTATCCCAAGTACAAATGATGTTTTGACTTTCCCTCTTCTGTACCATTCCACCAGAAATTGCGAGCCAGGTTATCAATTTGGGTCGTAATGGAACAAGGAAGAAAAAATGTTTGCATGGTGTAAACCGGGATACAGTGAACAACAACTTTTATCATAACCGTTCTGCCCGCCTGAGATAGAACTTTTGCTTTCCATGAAGACAATTTAGTGTTAATTTTATCCACGAGGAATTGAAAGTCGGGTGCTTTTTTCTTCAAGAGCAACAAAGAAGACCCGAAATATTTGTCTTTAGGATTATACAACTTTGAACCCAAAATACAATTGATCTTTTTGGCGTGTTTTGGGTGCACATTAGAGCTGTAATAAACATAAGTTTTATCATAATTTATAGTTTGTCTTGAGGTCCCTTAATAAGATGCAAGGAGCTCTTTTACAGAATGTGCCTCTGTAAGCGTTGCTTGACAGAAAAACATAAAGTCATCAACATATAAGAGGTGGCTGATAGAGGCTGAGTGTCGTCGCAATTTAATGCCCCTTATTGTATTGTTTGACTATGCTTGCGCCAACATACGTGAAAGAGCTTCCGCCACTAGAATGAAAAGATATGGAGAGAGTGGGTCACCTTGGCGGATTCCTCTAGTGGGTTTAATAGTAGGGAGATGAGAGCCATTGAGAAACACTCTGAGGGAAGTAGTTGTAACTCATTGTTGAATAAGAGTTATCTATTTTTCAGCAAAATCGAATTGTCGAAGGTTATTGAGGAAAAAAGACCACTCAACTTTGTCGTAAGCCTTAGCCATGTCAACTCTTTTGCCGTGTTTCATCTGGAAGAAAGTCTCATGGGCGAGATTAACATTGTCTGAGATGGATCGACCTTTAAGGAAAACCCCTTGGTTAGGCGATATGATATTCTCCAAAAGAGGCTTCATCCGGTTTGCAAGGATTTTAGAGATGACCTTAAAAATGACGTTACAGAGGCCAATCAGTATGAATTTGTCAGGTGTTGTTTGATTTGAGACCTTAGGTATTAAAGCTAAGAAGATTTCATTAAGATTGGGGTTCATAATACCGGTGGTGAAGAAGTTAGTGACAACCTCATTCGCCTCAGTTTTGACAATATCCCAATAATGTTGAAAGAAAAAGGCATGAAAACCATCTGGACCCGGAGCTTTATAACTACCAATACCAAATATGGTAGATTTGATTTTCTCTTTACTTGGGATAGAAAGGACAAGGTTATTGTCTGAGTTTGTAATAACCGGAGTGAAGAGTCCCATAATGTTCGGGTTTGGATCCGGGTTGGAAGATTGGAAAATGTTGTCCAAATATCCATTGAGAAATTTTCCCATGGCAATCTTGGAAGTCTGCCAAACATTGTCCTGGTCTCGGAGACGAAATATATTATTTCTTTTTCGGCGAAGAAGACAAGAGAGATGGAAGAACTTAGTATTTTTGTTACCATCCTTAAGCCAAGACTCTCCAGATTTGTTTCGCCAAAAAAATTCCTCTCGATGATAGAGTTCGTTAAGCTTGTCTTCCAGGACCGAGATGGCAAAGGCATTATTGGTATAGGGGAGGGGCGTTTTTGTAACATGTCCAAATGTTGAAGGGTTTCTTTAATGTTAAGATGAATGTTTCTAAAGACCACCTTATTCCAACGGGAAATATTGTGGCTGAGGTTGTATGTATTAAGATTGAAGTTGGCAGCTGAGCTAGGATGAAGGTTAGGATTCCATGGTTAAGTGGAAACAATATCGACCTTATAAAATGTAATTCTCCTATTTGTCTATTATTCAATTTATTTTCAAAGAGCACAAAATTCCAATGCAACAGTTTTTAAAAGACAAAACCTTAGAGAGGTCAAACCATTGACAGCCCAACCTAAAAGTGAATTATATTATTGATGTTAGATTCATACAACAATACAAATTGAATTGTGATGTATTTCAAACTAAAATGTACTATAAAATGCTGATGAGCACGAGCACAATACATAGAGTATAAAAGATGGGCCCAGAGGTTGAGACATTTGTAACATGAGGCAGTAGAAGCATCATAATACTCGCATCCTTAAATAATCTGCTCCCTCTTCATTACTATTGCTTTTTGATGATGAAGAAGACATAAAATCAAACTTTCTCACTCTAAAACCAAAACAAACAAGTTGGGGTTTATTTTAGGAAGCAAATGTTTCTTCTTTTTATCACAAGGATTAATGAGAAACATCAGGCATGTGAGATGGGAAAAGCGATACTTTGTTGTTCCCTAAAATGACAGTTATCTAAACATAACATTATGATTAGGTATTTGTTATTCAACATCATCAATCGTCTCTTCTTCATCTTCATCATCATCATCATATCACCATGATCATTCCTCTATAGGCCCTAGGAAAAAGCTCATTTTCCTTTATATCATTGTTTCATATCCATATTCTAAGCAAAACCTTTTAAAACCATCTTCAAAACCTTTAAAACTATCTCTAATGGTGGAGGATGTATAGGGATGAAACTTATAGCCAAATTATAATGTGCAAAAAGTGGATTAATTTTTTTTTTGATAAGACGTTTGTAATTATTTTCATAAATTTTATTTAGCTTGATGGCAAAAACAATTGCATTAAAAATGCATTAAGGTAGAGGTCAAAACCCATATATAAATTGTGACAAATGGAATTTGAACCCTCAACCGCAAATGTGTGTGAACCCTTAACCTCAACCTGCATACAACTTAAGTAAGAAAGGTTTATCAGTGAACCAACATTTTTTTTTTACAACTTAGAATTCAGACAATTTGTGAAAAGTTGGTCGGCCTTTGAAAAACCATCTGATTCTTGTTATCCATGAATAACGAGATGGATAGAATTTATCTATTTTTTAGAGGATGCAAAGTCTATCCATCTCCTATCCATCCCCATTGGAGATGGTTTAAGTTTCACGATTGATTTTTGAGTCTTTCTTGTCGTTGTTCCAAATCATGGCATTTTCCTAAATATCTTAATACTTATTTATTAATTCACTTTTTAATCTAAAACATATAGGTTAATCGTTTCCATTATTGTTTATTTTCATCTTCCTCTAGATGATTGAGAAATGGATGCAAAGAGATTACATTTAAAATATTCTCATGAAATTGGACAATTTTAGGAGAAACAGGAAGTGTAAAAAAAAATGCCTTAGTTGAATGCATCCAAATGCTATTTTCCAATGTGCCCAGGCAACCAGATGACAATTATTCAATCAAAATTTAGTGATAGTGGGTATCAATGTTGAGAAGCCAAACTTATTTAGTTTTGAGGTTAGATTAATCAATGTCTTACATTTATTTATTTGTAAAGTAAAAGCAGAGCCCAACATTAATGATCTATCCTTATTCCTTCTGGTCTAGTGTGGTCAATCATAATTGATTGGGAGTCATGGATCAATCATGTCAAGAGAAGATTGAAATCTTTTGTCAGAGATTCATCATCACAACCATCATCAAATAAAATAAAAGCAAAGAACATAGCATCCATCTCTCCTATCATTCAAGTCTCACAGTCTGTCTCCTGCAGTGCTACGACACAAATACACAATCCCATCATCATGCCTTTGCTTTACTTGTTCATATCATTACCTATTTTACGGTTCCCAATTACTCATCTCATTATTATGGCTCTCTCTGATAACCTGCTTTAGTAGCAGATAGATTATTGATCATGCATAGGATGAGAGATGGGGCTCATGCCCCTGCCCTACCACCTCTGTCTGACTTTTAGTTTTAGGTCTCCAGTTTGCTCCAGCTCCAGGCACGCGAGCCAGTCCCTGCCAGATACATACAATCCAACGTGCCAACCATATGATTCTGATCACCCTAGCTAACGCCCCTTAATTATAGCTGCCATTTTAATGTTTATGTCCTTCTTTGCCCCCGGAGCTGGCCGGCCACCTCTATCATTCCTACTCATTTATTTGCATCCCAAAGTATTATTGTTAACCTATCTTCTTGACCCACTAATATTCCAGCAAATACATAGTTGATGGTAAAATACCTCTGGATTAAATTGGCAACTACGACATGGTTCAGCCTGAACAAAATTAGACACAGGGATGTATTAGCTCCCAACACTAACTAAGTTCTTTTCATCCCAAATAATCTAATCTGAGAATACCAATGAAAAACAGAGAAATGGTGGTTTCCTTGAATGTCGCTTGTTCTGGTTTATAGTGAGATTTAACATCCATCTTGGACGTCAGGTCATTTTACTCTCAAGCCACATTTTGTAATGTTCATGGCAGATATCACTATGCTTCCCAGGCTTGAAAATAGCAAAATAACACTACCATGTACACCACTGCTCATCACTCGTGTGATATGAACAAAATACTAATATTCCTTTGTTATTATTTTTGTATTGTAGTCAAAGTCCTTTCTCATTGAATGTTTTTTTTCCTGTAAAAAGTACTAATTTATGAAAACTTCACATGTTGGATCAAAAGTTTAGATGTTTACAAGTTTAAAAAGGCAAAAGAGCCCGACATTGATCATGTGATTGTGCAACCTTTTCTCCCTCCACACTAGTATGGTTTTCTCTTCTTTCTTTTCAACCTTTACATAAAGGAAGAAAGTGAATCCAAAGCTCAAAATCAATTGATATAATCTCAGAGTATAATTTGTGGACATTCTTCTAATTTAGTTTTTATAAAAAGGGGCTAATTGTTACTCTTGCAACTGATTTTGGTCATGTCTGGTTCAAAGCTCGTGTATTGCAAGGCAGACATGAAGTCACCCAAGAGGTGGCCTTAAAATATCCTTTCCAAAAAGGTTTTTGAGCAGTTAAGGGAAGAGATGGACGTCCAAGGCTAGACTAAATCTAAAAATGTATGGATCATTTCACATTTTTGCTCAAACTAAACTTTATGGGAATAACTCAGTGCCACTCCCATTAACACTCTCTAGACGCTAAAAATAAAATAAGGGTTTGGAGATAGATTTTAATGGTATGGCTTTGCATGTCTTCACCCCCCCTTTGAGGTGTCTGGAGTTTTAATGAAGCAAATGTGCTAATCTAACCTATAAATTCTACAAGGATATTCTTAATTCGCACTCAGTTTCCCACTATTTGGCTCTTAGAGTGATGTTTGTTTGAACCTCCGTCCGGTACAATCTCTTCACTGGAAGCTTCCTAAGAATCACTTTATAGGCTTTAAGCATTCTATTTTTATTTCAACCAATATGATCTCGTGATTTTGGCGTAGTAGATGCTCATGTTGAAAGAGGCAACACCGACTTGATGTCATCTAGAAAATTGGAGGAGAGAGAGTTCCAGAAGATTTGAAGAAGGTTGAAGAAGATGCTCAATGTAAACATTGGTGGCTCATCCACCGACCTTAATCAACTATAAATAGGAGTGACTCTTGTGTCTAGGGGTAGTAGAGAAATGAGCTTTATGTGAGTGTAATGAGGAGCAATAAGTTCAATTGTGTGAGGTTGTGTAATGTGTGAAAAATTTGTGTAAGTTTGAGTTGTAATGTTGTAATTGATGTGTTCTTAATGTGTGTGAGAAGCTTAACAACAATAATTACATTCATTGAAAGTCGTGTTTGGAGTCGTATCTCCAAGGGCAAGACCTATGTGAGATTGTTAGTGAAAATAATGTTATTCCACCAGAAAATACTCTAGCAAATGCGGAGAAGTTACGTAAGTGGAAAATACGGACTGAAAAAACTATGTTCGCAATCAAATCTTCAATCCAAAAGGATTTGATTGAGCATATTCGTGATGTGAAGACTCCAAAAGAAGCATGAGATGTGTTTGCTTCATTATTTTCAAGAGCTAACGATGATAGGTTATAATTACTGTTATTGCACAAGGTAACATGTCCATCTCTGACTACTTTATGAAAGTTAGAAATATTTGTAATGAAATTTCACAGTTAGATGAGGAGTCAACGATTAGTGAAGCCCGCATGAGGAGAATTATTATTCAGGAGCTACGACCCGAATACAATGAGTTTATTGTGGCAGTCCGGGGGTGGCCCACACAACCCTCTTTATTGAAATTGAAAAATCTCTTGATAAGTCAAGAGACGCTGGCAAAGCAAATGGTGAATATTTCAATCAAAGATGATAATGAGGAAGCCCTCTACTCTAGTAAAATAAAGGGTGGAAGACCAAGAGACTTCCGACAAATTCAAAAGGGGACACTCAAATAATGATGGTGATGACAAACATGAAAATAGAAAAGTAAGGACATGTTACAGATGTGAAAAATCAAGTCATATTGCACGTTATTGCAGAAAAAATATTATAGAAGAATGCTCAAATTGTGGTAAGAGAGGTCATTATGCAAAAAATTGTTGGTCAAAGAAGAAGACTGTTGAAAGTAATTTGATGATATCTAGCAATCACCAAGATAATGAAGAGGAATGAGATTTTGCAGCATTCGCAACCAATGAAATAAAAGATTTTGTTGAAGAAGAGATAGACTTCATAGGCTATAAAGACAACAATGCAGAATGGGAAGAGCTTGAAAATCACATAGCCCTACCAATGGGAAGAAAGTGATTGGGAAGTCAATTCTAAATACGTTGAAGAAGACAAGGAATTTCAAGATACGGCAGTGGAGATACCAATTAATGTGGAGCCACTCCCGAGACATGAAATTTGTTGAAGCTGAGGAAGAAAAAATTGAAGAGGTACAACAAGAGGATGTTGACTTTGCATGAGTGCAAAGACCAAAGAAACTTGCAAAGACAAGTGATGGAGTTGAAGATTCTATCGGGCAGTTGGACATCAATGAGGATGATAACTACTTTGAGGATGTTCAAGAAAGACATGAAAAAGACAAATCACGAAGTTATAAAAGGAAACAAAAAAATGCAACGAAGAAGAAGGATGTGACATCAAAGCTCACATTAGTGGCGAAAGAAACAAAAACACTTGATATTACGTGGAACGATAAGAATAATCATTCAAAGGCACCACCTTTGAATTGTAGCAAGTCGGCGTTGAGGGGGGGGGGGGTGTTGAATGTCAAAATTGGTGGCTCACCCACCGACCTTAATCAGCTATAAATAGGAGCGAGTCTTGTGTTTAGGGGTAATAGAGAAAGAAATTCTATGCGAGTGTAGTGAGGAACAATAAGCTCAATTGTGTGAGCTTGTGAATGGGTGTGAAAAATTTGTGTGAATTTGAGTTGTAATTGATGTGTTCTTAATGTAATAGTGTTTGTATTCGATCCTCTTGGAGGCGAGATTTACAACAGCTCAGGCCTGCAATCAAGGGACAACAGTTCAATTGGCCATTATTAGAATGTCAACAAGCTTTAGCTGCTTTCCCATTTTCTGGAACTTGTACTACAAGAAACACGTCTATTATCAGTACAATGTAGGCCTTTCAATATCTGCCCCATTCCAAAACCCCTCAGAAATTCTAAATGGCGAGGAGGGGGTGGGTGTGATCGCTCATCTCCTTCGAGATGCACACCTGCTCGAATCTCGAGGGGGATGAGTGGTAAAATCCACCCCCTCGCCCCTTTCCTCGACAATAAGAAAAGCTCAAAACCCCTTGATGACAATGGTCATGGTTGTAAATATGCCACAATCAATAGCAAATCTTCATTCCAAGTGAAAGTTTTGACATTCTTTCAATATTTTTTTGTACATACACACTACACCAAAAATACCCATCAGCAACAATTTTGAACCGTGGGGGTAACCCATTGTCACGGCTTAGAGCCGTGGGCCGTAGAGGCGTTGCTAAATCCCCATTAACGGCTACAAACCGTGGCAAAATATATTAGCAACGGTTTTATACTCGAGGACGGTTGATGATTTAGCCACGGTTATAAACCATTGCAAAAATGTTAGCCACGGTTTTAAGCCGTGGCCAGGAATAGCCACGGCTTAAAACCGTTGCAAGTTATGGCCACGGTTATAAGCCGTTGCAATAGTTTTAGTCACGATTTTAAGCCGTGGCAAGTACTGACCACGGTTTTAAACCGTGGCGACCTATGGCCACGGTTCTAAGCCGTGGAAATAATTTTAGCCACGGTTTTAAGCCGTGGCGAGTACTGGCCACGGTTCTAAGCCGTTGCAATATATATATATATATATATATATATATATATATTTTGCTCTCAAATGACTTTTGATTACATCTTATAGGCAAGTATAATTCAGCACGTGCATCAAGTAAATAAAATTTAATGACTTTTTATTAAATTTAAAAACAACATTTACAACCTATGATAAGCAAATTCCAGCAATTGCTTTCAAACAATTCATTACAGCAACAACATTTACAATTCATTACAGCAGAAATTTAGATCATTCACAATTTATTACAGCAGAAACAACAACATTTATAATTCGACATTGTGTAGTCCATTGCATCCTCCTGGAGCTTTTTTTTTCTCAATTACTTTCAGAATTGCATGGCCAGCAGCTGTACATACGGGATTTCCACCAAAGGTGTTGAAGTAACTACGATGCGTCAAGACCTGTGCAATCTCAGGGGTTGTAACAACAGCACCAAGCGGAATGCCATTTCCAATACCCTGAACATATCACAGCAACAAACATATCAGCAGACTGAAAGTAACATTTACAACACAAAATGTCCGTAGAAAAACTTAACAAAGATGCTACAATAAGATAAACTTACGGTACTCTCTTAAAAAAACTGCATGGAAAGTCGTATGAATTACCTTTGCCATTGTCACTATGTCAGGCATATTAGTGTGTATGTGTGTGCTTGTGAAGACTGCGGAAACCATAACCATAATGGAGTTCACTGACACATAAAAACTACTTCTTAAACTACTTGTTAGCCTTCCTTGTGATGTACCCTCTAGAATTGGAGGTGTTATAACATGCTGATAAGTATATCATAACCATTTTGTTGATCTTAAGCTTCATTTTCAACAGTGATAACATGGAAGTATGCATTTTAAACTTAGACATGACAAAAGTTACCCGGAGATAGCATTGACCACTACATGGGTCCTTGTTCTCTTCAAGTCCACACCAGCTTGATTGCTTTTCACTCTGTAAGAGAAGAACTTGATTACATGATAAAGAATCAGAGCACTTCAAGTCGATAAACAGCAGAATAACAACTGCAGCTTACTGAAGTAATTAGGCCTTGAGAACAACCATGCAGACGGCAATCGAACACCTGTGGAACAAAGTCCATCAGACAAAAAACAATTTCAACGAAGAACACTAGACCATGCAGACTCAAAAAAAAAAAAAAAGTAAACAATAGCAGATTTTGGGACTTACTGTTTTGCTTGTACGCGTGATATACATTTAAAAGCGTCCAGTGATCCCCGTCGATGTGGCCGAACTGAGCTTTAGCTTCATCCGCATGTTTTTGAGCCTCCCTAGGCCGGACAAAGCAATTGGGTACTAAAGAAAGAAATGGTTATCACAGAGGAGGCCCAGGGTGGTCAGCAGACATAGAGGCGAGATGACACCATTTGCTTCATGAGAGAATACTGAGAAACTACAACTAAATGCACCAGCACTTTACTCAAAAGTTCCTACGGTACACTCCAACCAGTGGCATGGGACCTAGACAAGCTACTGCTGATGATAACCTAATTGCCTAAAATAAACTCTGCACGCATGCACATGTAGATGCACAAGCACTGTCACAGAGACATGACTAGGCAAATTTCCTTCTAAGGCCATGCACTAAAAAAAAGAAGAGAGAATATAACAGTAACATATAACAACACATGCCCAAAAAAATCATGCTTTCATGAAGGTTGCGGTGCCCTAAAAGCAAGTTCCCTACCTCTTTTGCAATTTTTTTACATGCGTCTTCAATCTCTTCCTCTCCTGTAAGGAAAACAAGTATGTCACCTGCAGGTTCACACATGTGTATCTGGACAACTGTTCGAATAGCAGCTTCCAGGTAATCCCTCTCGGGCTCCTGAGTATAGAAAATTTCCACTGGGAAAAGCCTTCCTGGAACTTTCATTAGCGGGGCACCACTGAAATAACCCTGGAACTTCTCAGCCTCAAGTGTGGCACTCATAACCACCAGTTTCAAATCTGGCCTGTTCCTTAATACTTCCTTTAAAAGTCCAAACAAAACATCCGTTGCTAAAGTCCTTTCATGAGCTTCATCCAGAATTATAACCTTATATTGTTCCAAGAGTGGATCATTCATAGCTTCTCTTAAAAGCATACCATCAGTTAAATACCTGCCACGCATATACAATACAGAATAAGTATAAACGTAGGCAGAAAAGGAAGCAACAAATATTTCAGAAGAAAGAAGAAGTTGAGGGGGAAATGAAGTTAATAGAAAGGAGAAATATCTTACTTGAGAACCGTCTTAGCACTGCTGCGATCTTCAAAACGGCTGCTATAACCAACTTCTTCACCAATAGTTACATCCATCTCTTCAGCAACACGATGGGAAACAGACATTGTAGCCACTCGACGTGGCTGAGTGCAAGCAACCAACTTCTTGCGTCTCTCTGGAGTCTCTGATTCTCCAGTTTCAAGAACAAACTGAGGAATCTGTGAAACAAAAACACTTGTATGTTAAATCTCCAAGGTATGCCTTTTGAAACATCCTCCTTACAACTTTTCATGCAGTGCCAAAGTATATTACATTCGGAGATTCCATTTAAGTAACATAATATATATATATATATATATATATATATATATATATATTACATTGTTTCAAAATATATATATATATATATATTCATGAAAACTTACTTAACAGAAACAACCCCTTGTCTAGATCTGGAATCAAAGGACATATCCATGTTGGTCTTGTGCTACCATTACATAAGGCACCAATAAGAGTCATCTTTTCTGAAGTGACTAAAGCTCATGTGAACTCATCAGAAGCCTCAATTTTTCTATATTACCTTAGTTTTGAAATGGAGTCCATTGATTTAAAAAAAATAAAATAAAAAGATGAACCTATTTTGTGAACTTCCAGCAGAAGCCTGTGAGTTCCCTACATTATATTAGCCAGCCTTTTATATTTCAGAATTGATATCAAAGAACTGATTCTAGACATAACATCAATCCATAAACATATTATGATTGCATAGTTTACTGTGCAAGAAAAGTGAGAAGTACAAGAACATTTCACATTACCACTTCAGCAGTCCGAGCATTTGTAATATCACCCTGCACTTGAATAACACCCTCAATAGGAGCCATGGGCTGCAAATCAATGGCGACAATGAGAGGAAGATCACCGTCTCTATGAAATAAACAACTCATAGGACTTATAGATCTTTGGCAGTAAAGAAGCAACCTTTGGGTTCAACTCACGCTTTGTTGCCTTGACTCTCTCATGCCAATAATAGCTGCCTGGATCCTTCCCTAAAATATAAAGACAGTAAATAATGGTAAAGATAGGCTGTCTAACATACACAGTTGACAGCTTAATTAGGGCATAAACAACAATGCAGAAAATTATAAGAAGGTATTAAACTAGCAAGCCAAGCTGCTGAATGCATACCCAATGGACGACCTGGAATCTGCCATACTGAATACTGTGGAGCAACTGATATATGCATGACCATCACTCCGGGAACCGGCAACTAAAATTTTGGACAGTTTTTTTTTTTTTTTTTTTTGACAATAAGGAAGCAATTATTTGTACCTGTCCCCACATAGAATGAGATATCCGCTGGCTCTGATTTGCTTTAGAAACTTCCTGAATGAACTTTTGACCGCTTCCTGCTTGACAGAATATTCCGAGTCAGGCTAGAAATCAATCAACTTTTTGTTATCAGCAATGAACCTCCTCCTGCATCACTATATTTGCGTTTGATGAACCTCCTCCTACCATCTTTTTTAAACACCAAGACGTAGGTTCAAACACAAGATAGAGTCTTTTACCTAGACGTAGGTCTTGATCTTTTGTCAAGAAAATATTTGAACACTGAGGAATCATGGAACACTGTCAGTACATATAGGTTCAAATATTTCACAACTAACACCATAGGTTGTGCCTCCAGCACAAAAAGTTACCTTGACATCACGGTGTAGAATATGTCTCACGTGCAAGTAATCAAGTGCCATTAGCAGTTGAACAAGCCACATACAGAGCCTCTGCACACAGTTCACGCATTTTAAGTATAAAACATAAATTAATTGCAGGTACACATAAATTACTTTTTCAACAGGATAATCCACAGAAAGTATGGACAACACAGTGTTAGCTGTCACAAGGGGAGGCTCTTTGAGAGGATCAACTGTATTAACAAAAACATCGACTGGAGCCAACTGAGAAGGCTCGCCTTCCCTATCAAATCTGTCAAATTAAAAATCAGTATTAAGAGAGGAACTATATATAGCCTTATAATAATAATGGTAAACATCAGGGTGGGTCACACGATATTGCAAGAAAAACCCCAAGATGATAAGCCGGAGTATGATCACAATGCGGTAAGGTTTGAGGTGGGAAGAAGAAATAGGCACTATGCAACTCAAAGGTTGACGAGCATCATCAGGCCTGCAGCAGATGATCATATTAAACACACTGATCTCATGAAACGAAAAAATTCTAAAACACAACACAGGCTCAAATCTGCGTCAGCTGAACTATATCACAGTGAAGCTCTTACATTTGCAGGTCTTCCCCATTTGAACCAGTGCCTTCCATGTCACCTTTCCCATCAGCGTATTTGCTGCTCACTTGCATCATATTTTTCTCCTGTTTAAGTTTCCACCCTTCGACTCTTTCTTTCCAGTCAACATTTCCAAGTCCATAAGAATTCAAATCCTTTGATGGATCCACAATCCTAACAGGAACTGTTATCATATTAACAGAAAACGCTATTAAAAGAATGTTCAAATAAGTAAATGGGTTTCAGAGAAAGTTTGTTTCAAACTTGTTCTGAGAGCATAAAGTTTACAAAATACCTGGTGTGCTTGGATCAATATAAGAAAGTGAATGCCCCCGCTTTTCACCATTACCCAAAGGACCTGAGTTTGTAGTTCGCACAGATTGGTTGTCAGGTGTCCCAGGTATTTCCCCATAGAGTGAGACCTGAATAAAATTGAATGTGTGGATAAGTAACTAACCTTATTCCAACTTCTTCAATTATTTTGACTTTTCATGAAAATTTAAAAAAGAAAATTAAAATTAATTAATTAATTAATAAATAATAACAGAAAAGTACTAAGACGTATGGGATGATAAATAAGCTAAACTGAAGATTGGAAAATCTATTAGTAACATACATAATTTGCAATATCATGCAAAACAGAGTTGATGCCTGATGCACATCCATGTATTTGCATGTTCAGTACCAAATCAATCACATTGTCTAACTGTGATTGGTAAAAATGAACCAGAGTTCTATGACTCCAAGCTCGCCCAAGTATTCTCCTTCAAGATGTTGGGTCTTTATCGTATCTGTTTTCTCTCCTTTCAGAAAACTTTTTACCTTACCTCAAAAAAATAAAACTGATGATGTAATTAACCTACTTAAAACCAACTAACTAGTTGCTCGTGTAGTTACAAAAAAAAATTCTGAAGTTTGGTATCAAGATTCAAATCTTGAACACTGATTGCAGAAAATGCAAGAACCATGAAAAATAAAGTTCCCTTGTCTGTAGTGTCAGGATGTATTGAGGCGAGGGTTTGGGTTCATTGGTTTAGAATGCAAGCAATAGCACAGATCATTCTCACCAATTAATATAATCGGAGAATCATCAATTCAATAGAAGTTGATACTTACAGACTAACATTAACACAAACGTTTCTATCTTGGTGCCAATAATAATTACGAGAAAACTGAACATAACAATCATTCATATGCAGATATTACCAAATACAAGGATACATGTTGGTTGACTGACGTATCGATAGTCCATTGGTGAGAAGTGCAATGGGTTGAGACTCGTGTCTAGAAGAAGAAGAAAGATCAACATCTTCTCCTTGCCATGGACGCATTGTTTTCCCATTGCTGTAGTTGAACTCATTCTCCAAGTCATCAACATCGTCCTCATCATCATCTTCGTCCACTCTAGGACTCACTAAATTTAGTAGAGCGAAATCAGATTTCAACCAAATGATGGCAAGACAGAATGGAACAGAAATTATCAAATCAAAATTGCATAAAGCCATGCCTTCGGAACTAATAATAGGCATAAGTAAAAAACAACAGGGCAACCTTTGTGTCTTTTGTACCTAGTCTTGCACTGAGGGCAAGACTGATTCCCATCTCTTCTTTCATATTCATAACATTCCCGACAAACTGGAAAGACACACTCGTTGCAAGCAACAAATATGTCCCCTGTGGCAGTGACCCCAACGGTATCTCCACAGATTTGACACACTTGGCCATTCAAAGACTTCAAGGGTTTGGCCTGCATTATCCAAAGAATGAAATCAATAAGAATCCAAGGTAGACCTAATAAAATTGCATTTGGTAAATCAACAACACACATAACTAATCCACATTATAACTTACAAAAGGAACTGATCAAATTCATCCTAAAGACGAGCGCAATCAAGTGCAACTACATTTAGCACACACTGAGGACATGACACTAGATCTTACCTTAAACCTCCAAGAAGCAACTTAATTCTCTAAAAAGAAATAAGAAAATATATAAAGTTTTACACTTGGACAGCTGAACTACAAAATCTAGAAGAAAAAAA
The DNA here is from genome assembly GCA_963556465.1 of Berberis vulgaris. Taxonomy (NCBI): domain Eukaryota; kingdom Viridiplantae; phylum Streptophyta; class Magnoliopsida; order Ranunculales; family Berberidaceae; genus Berberis; species Berberis vulgaris. The sequence continues at coordinate 17,061,683 of OY747133.1, forward strand.
AATTCATTATCTTCTATCCGCAGACAAAACCTTTTAAAAATTCATTATCTTCCAAACTTGTCTCAGTGTTGATGATTCTTTGCACTAATCAGTCGATCTAGCAGTTCGAAAGAAACAAAAATATAAATTATTCAAGTGAAGGAATACCTTGCGTAACAACATTCTGAAGAAGAGATCATCACGCCAAACAACACCAATTAGTTTACAAGAACTAAAAACATGAAACCTAGGAAGAATGACCACTCAAGCAGCTTACTTACCACATTTATTGCAGTGGATGAAGTTCTCTTCGCCTCTGATTCTGTAACAGCAAAAACATAAGATAAAAAACTTCAGATTATTCAAATTTTGAATAATTACTACAAAAAACATTGTATGGAACAAGGATAGAGGATTCAACCTGCAAACTCCACATCCATCACAGTGAAATTGCTTATTTGAAACCTGAAACCCAAACCAGATTGTCAGCTATGTACATTGTTCATTCCTGAAAAACTAATACTGCTTCTAAGTGAATGTCTTAAAACCAAATGTTGCCTAAAGAGTTGCAAGGTGAGTAGAAAGGCATATTCTACAGTTTTCACAGGAGGAACAAATCTAGACTACAGAAACATAAGAGCAATCATGAGAGAAACTACACACACATTATAGAGACTTGTATAATCAATTATTGACATCTACTAAAAGAGAGGACTTTTGCTTGCTATAAAATTATATGCACTGTCCAAATTTTCATAGTTAAAATGAATTTTAAATCTTAAGAGTAGTCCACTTTTCATATTAAAATCGAAGTCTAAAGCTTAAATTTTCCCAACCCATGGATACAACATATTGCTATTGAGGCCAATTGAGTATATGTTTCTTTGTTTCATTACCTCTTTTGCAATTAAGCTAAAAAACATTTAAACCAATTAAGCTAGAATACCCAAATGATCATGCTCATAACAATACAAACACACAGACATGGCTAAAGAAGACTATTGAGTAAATCATGTTGATGGTCTATACATAGTAGCAGACTCAAATCCCTCCAATTGAAATGCTCCCTTGTACATAATAAACACTAGTGCTTAACAAAAGTCTCAAAAAATTAAAGAAGACCCAATACTCACCAAGTAGTTCTTCTACTGCTTCTTCAATAACAAAGGACCAACATTATCTCCAGTGTCTTTGTTGTGCTTCACATGAGTTCCATCACATAGAGGAAATGTACCTGACCTCCAACACCTGCCAAACACACAAACACCCCAATTAGAATCTCACCCATATGTTGTTCACAATCCAATGAGGCAATGAACAAAGACAGGAAATGAGATAATGTTGAATAGCTTACCTGTTGTTTTGAGTGGTTCTCTTAGTCTTCTTCTTCTCCTCTTCAGAAATCGAGCTGGAGAAAAGAAGAAAGTGAGTTCTAGGGTTTGCTTTGCTGAAAGAAGAAAAAAAAAAAAAAAAGAAGAAGAGATCAAAAAAAAAAAAATCAAACTATTTTGATTTGCTGAAAGAAGAAATTTTTTTTTGAAACAGATCTGAAGAAGAAGAAGAAGAGATCTAAAGAAGAAGAAGGATCTTACCTGGAAGGAGATCTGAACCAATTTCATGTTCTTCTTCAGTTCGGTTCTCTCAAGATCTAAAGAAGAAGAAGGAGAAGAAAAGTTTGAGAAGGAAAAATCTAAATAAGAAGGAGATCTAAAGAATAAGGAGATCTAAAGAAGAAGAAGGAGATCATACCTTCTCAAACTTTCTTCTTTTTCTTTTTCTTTTTCTTTTTCTTTTTCTTTTTCTTTTTCTTTTTCTTCTATCGTCCTCTCCTTCTTTCGTCCTTCTTCTTCTCTGCTTCGAGAATCAGTGCTTGTGAAGAGGAGGTGTGGAAAGAGTAAGAATTTGTTTTTCCCCAATTTTTTTCACCAAAGCGCGAAACTGCTCCCTCCAAAGCGCGAAACTATTTCCGCCAAAGCGCGAAAGTGAAAATCTTATAGCTACGGTTTTAAACCGTTGGCAGTTTTAGCCACGGTTATAAACCGTTGGTAGTTATAGCCACGGTTTAAAACCGTGGCAACCCTTTTGGTGTAGTGTTTTTTGGCCACGGTTTTATTTTTTAGCCACGGTTTTAAACCGTTGGCCGTTATAGCCACGGTTTTTAGCCGTGGCAAATAAACCAACGACTTAGAGCCGTGACCACCTCCCCGTAGCTAAACAGACCTTTTGGTGTAGTGACATAGAGTCATACAGGCATAACTCTGTAGAAAAGGCTAACCATAATCTACATGATAATTTCACAAGCTACGCTTTTATGGCCTAAATTCTTCCAGATTCATCCAATTTTGGTGGTGAAGAATATATCTCTTCCCATTCCATTATTTCCACATTACTTGTTAATGGACTGAGCCACTCTTGGGATATAAATGAAACTTCCCCATTATGTTAATTGTTCAAATAGCTTAGATAATGTCCTTTATGTGGGATTGTTGGGCAAAATAATCCAACATGCTGCCGTTGATGTGGCAGAAGGATTGTGAGGTGTGGCAATTCACTCCAAGGTGGAGTGAGGAGTTGTCAATAACCTGAACTTGTGTCCTCTGTCAGGACCTAGCAAGAATCATACTCCACCCATATTAGCTTTGCATAACAACGTAACTAATTCCATAAACATACAATTGAAACATATAAACCACCAGACGTTCACCAACGATTAAGTTCCACGGTTTTGGAAGACTGACAAATGGTGAAGTGTTTTGCTAGCTAGATTCATTGGGAGAACTCAAACTAATAACCAACAAAAACCGATCAACTGAGGCATCTCAAACTAGATCACTGACACTCTGAACTAGATAGAAAATCCGCTGGTCACCTTTCCATTCCTTTAGAGACCTGAATGGCGGTCAACTTTCATGTCCTGTCCAGTTAGCTTAAGATAGGTTATTTTCCACTGCTGCAACAATAAAGAGAATCCACTGGTCTTGTTGATTTTTGTCACTGCTTGTGTTACCTTCGACTATCTTAAATCTTCCAAAATCAAAATAATTAGCCTACCCAAGAAGATAAATGTAACGTAAGTGTGACTGCAATTGATTACTAGAACGATGGAGCTCTCTATTTAATTTTTGGGTTATTTTGACTTTGGTTTATTTTGAATTGGTAGTTTGTCTATAAGTTAGTTAATGCAAGTCAACCCAGTTGACTGAGCCATTTTGGACCTCAAAATCTAAATAATCCTTTATTTTGTGATATTAACTGTGTGAGACAATTCTTGATTATTTCATAACGTTTTTTTTCCCCACTAGTTAGTTAAAGCGGATGAGCGTGTGCAACGCAATGCTTAAAAGCTAGTATAAGTAAAACTTGAAAGTAAGCACTTAACCTTGGCAATTAGTAGATTCAACTGACATTTTTGTGAATATCAACCTATTTGTACTGCTTTGCGCATAAAACTAACATCTTCAAGATATTGCATCTATTTATGTCACCAGAACCAAAAAAAAAAAAAAAAAAAGTAACTACAAACACATTCTTTGGAGACCAACCCAATTGAAAAGAGAGATTCTCAAAAGTCCTTCAAAGTGACATAGCAATAGGCTTCAACAATATAGCTTAGTAAACAACAAAATCCTAATTAGGGATGGCAAAGAAGCAGATTTGGGAAAATTCATCCTCGCCCTGTCAGGGTCGATGATCTTTGAATAATCGTTATTTAAAAAAACCCATCCCCGCTTTGAATGGATTGGCGGATATCCGCTCCGCCCCCTTTAACCGCCGCATGTTCAACAAATGGCGAATCCCCACCCCGACCCACAACTCCTTTGAGGGTGTTTGTTTTTGCTTCTGAACGGAGTCAGAAGTCTTAATAAGAAGTGGACCACTTTGTTTGAAGCGTTTGTTTTTAGTTCTGATCAGAAGTTCTACTTCTGATTGGAGTAAGCAACAGGGAGGTGCTGATCACTTAACACTGAGTACTTAGTGAAAAATTATTCCAATAATAGCCTTAAATTAATTGTGTAATGACAATTGCTACCCCATCTTCTTAAAAATAAATAGGTCAAAATTTTGACGACATGTTTTCATTCTCTTCACCAAGCATTATTGTTCTACCTACCTCTACAATGACTATTTAATGTTAAGAAACTCAAGTTTTTCTTCATCTCTCCAACTCTCCCTCTCATCCATATTTTCAATTTTTGATTATATAACATGTAACTTTTATGCCATGTCTTTTAGTATGTTTTATATGTATGGTAATACCTATTGAATATTCTAAAATATAGGGCTTGAGATTGATCATATTGTGAAAAGATGGGGGGCATGAATATTATTGTAAACTGTTGATGACAGCCGTTAGTATGGAAATTGTGTTGGGTTGGGTGGTTGGCATGCTCTCACGGTGGCGGCGTTTTACTCCCTGCGTTGTTGTTATGGTATTGCATGAGTCAAAGTGTGTTTGGGTGTTGCTTGGCTAATTTTTAAGTAGGTTTTTGTGGCTGTTGATAAGTGACAAGAAGTTGAAAAACCATGTGATGTCATTACACAATTAGCAATGTGGGATTTGTGGTTGGCATCATGTGTAGCTTTTTTTTTTTTTTTTTTTTGAATTCAATAGAAATTTCGAAAATAAACGGTAGCAACTCAAAACTGTTTGACAACTCACTTACAATTCAGCACTCCGATAAATCTCCAGAATGAGGAGGGGTAGTTAAAATGATGCAGGATCCCTTCCTACTTTCTTCTTTTATGTTAGAGCCTGGGGTGATCTTAGTTTAAAATTTAGATAATGGGAAACGAAAAGCTCAGATATCCTAGCACATGTTGTTCACATAAAATCGTAATAGCAACAACAACTTCATCATCAACCTTATCAACAAGAAGCTGTTTCTTTTTTGCGGCTGGTTTCTTTTTCCCAGCAGCTTCTCTATCGGCTTTGAGCTTTTCGTTAGCAATTGCTGTTATAGAAGAAGCAACCTCCTTTACTTCCGCCCCTTTCAGAGCCGTTGTTGACAATCTCATTACTGACTTGAGTAAGCCCATGTAATGGAAGCTTTTCTCATATGGTCGGAGTTTATGTAATGGAAGCCGTTGTTGACAATCTCATATGTGTAGCTAGCAGTGCAAAAAACCATGTCATGTCATTACAATATGTCATCACAATTAGCAATATGGGGTTTGGCTGGCATCATGTGTAGTTAGCAGTGCAAAAAACAATGTGATGTCATTACACAATTAGCAATGTGGGGTTTGGCTGGCATCATGTGTAGCTAGCAATGACAAGAAGTTAAGGCAAGTTGAGGTAATGTGGGGCTTGAGGCTGACATAAGAGAGAATTAAGTATACTTGAAGGAAGATATGAGAATTAAACTTTAGAATTAAACCATGTGATGTCTTTGATCTTACTCAAAGTAAAAGAGACTTAAACCAATGATTAATTTATTTATTTATTTGCAGTGCATAGTTAGTTTTTGCATTGCATAGTGATAGAAAATGTTTTTGAAGTTATGCTCCTACAATTCCTTTTAACACATATGTGATAGAAAAATACTAAATACAAGATTTTTTTTATATTTATATTAATTTATTAATTATGATTTCATATTTTAATAGATATGGCTGTCAATAATCAAATAAGTTTTAGTAACGATGACGAGCTAAGGAGGGAATTCTTGGAGTTATGTCTCCAAGAAGAAGCCAAAGAAGGTTATGTGGGTTCATCACTGAAACCAAAGTCATGGCTAGCGATTAGGAGCAAGATAAATGAAAACTGGAAGGTGAACTGGCCCCATAAAACATTCAAAAATCGTTGGGATTATTGTAAAAAGCAATATCAGATATGGAGAGTGCTTACAACGAAAACATGTCATGGTTACAATGAAGAAACTCATACCTTCTCAATGCCACCCGACAAATGGGAAGCTTTTTGTAGGGTAAGATTCTTAAAAGAATTTAAGATTTTCTTTAAGTAAATATTTTAGTTTGAAAGCTAAGATTTTTTTTTTTAAATTCATTACTTTATTTTAATCAGACATATCCAGATGCAAGGAAATTCAAAAAAAACCTTTGAAGGACCTTGACCTAAGCAAGCCCTTATTTGAAGGAATTCTTGCTAATGGAGACAATGCATGGACGCTCTCAAGTGGGCAAGTGCCTCAGGAAGAAGATATTCATGACTCCCAGACACAAGAGGATGACTACTTTAATTGTTGCATGATTGAAGAGTTAAATGGAAATGTACCCATTACCCCTTCAGAAAAAATTGGGCAAAGTGACACAACGCAAGCACAATCACAAAAGAGTGGGTCACGCTGTAAAAGAGATGAAGAAATTGGGAGCCAAATTGTGGAGTTGATCACCAAGACTATTACATTTGAGGAAGAACGTGCCAATAAGAAAAAATCTGAAAAAGAAAAGATCCCAACTCTTGATGAATGTGTGATTTTAATGAATGAAATTAGGGATTCATATGGGTTGACACATGGTGTATACCATAAGGCATTTTGCGAGTGTGAAAGCTATAGGGTGGCTTTTGTGATGATGACAAAGATTGATGACAAAATGATATTTCTTGGGACCATTGCAGGATTTTAGGAAAATTGAGATTGAAAAAGTTGTGTATTCGTATTTTTTAGTGATAGGTTGGTTGTCATAGTTTTGATTAATTTAGAAGACATTGTTTTTACATTGTCAAATTGTGTTAGCTTGTTTAATTTTGAAAACTATGATTGAGTGTTAGTTTATTTTAGCTTGTTTAATTTGAAAACTATAGTTGAATGTCAATTTATTTTAGCTTATTTAGTTTTGAAATTTATTTCTTATCATGTTTGACTAATATGTAAGTATGCTCATAGGTTATATGAAACATGTCATGAACTAAATAGTCTAATTATTTGATTGTGGTAATGGTTATTTAAGCAGGGGATACGATTGTTATTGTACGGAATGAAGAGAATCAAATGGAAAATTTTGAGACTCGTAACACTTTGGGTGACACTACATTTTAAGAAAAAGTGGGTCAAAAGACAAAAGTTGAACACTTCCTTGCTTAATGGAAAAAAATATATGCAAGAACTCTTGGAAGAATCTTCAACCCAAATCTATGAATTGATGAAGATGAGTAAGAGTTCGTTCATTGCTTTATGTCAACATTTTTGAGAAAAGGGGTGGCTCACAGATAGCAAACATTTAGATGTGGAACAAAAGATGGCAATATTTTTTATGACCATAAGTCATAATGAGATAAATCGAATGATCAAACATCGATTCCAACATTCTAGACAAACAATCAGCAAGTGCTTTCATAAGGTATTGTCAGCAATGATGCATTTTTCCATTGAAATGACAGTCCCCCCAAATTTCAGTGAACCAATGACGAAAATTATCTCAGAATCACATAGACATCTTCGAGAAGGGCCATTCAAAGGTGCTATTGGAGCTTTAGATGGAACACTTATCAGTGCGTCTATTCCGGCCGACAAGCAAATTCCGTTTAGAGGAAGGGGTGGTGGACTTTGCTACCAAAATGTGCTGACCATTTGTGATTTTGACATGAAGTTTATTTACGTGGTTGCTGGTTGGGAAGGAGTTGCACATGACTCTAGAGTACTTACAGATGCATTGCGTAGACCACAATTCAAATTTTCTTTACCTCCCCCAGGTAAATTTTTATTTATACACTTGACCATAATTTTGAAAATGTTTTATTTACTCATTTTGCTTTACAACTATTGCAGATAAATATTATTTATGTGATGCGGCCTACTCACATACCAGAGGTTTCATGAGTCCCTATCACGGTGTTCAATATTGGATTCAACAAGAAGGAGGGCGTGCTAGAAGTAAAGAAGAGAAATTTAACCTTGCACATGCTCGTCTAAGGAATGTCATAGAAAGAACTTTTGGCGTGTTGAAGAAAAAATTCCCATTTTGAATATGATGCCTTCATATAGCTTTTCCACCCAAAGGAATATCATCATTGCATGTATGGCGATACATAATTTTCTTTGTCGAGTTAAACTAAATGATGATTTATTCAATTATTGGGCCAATGAACATTTGATGCACGAGGAACCCGAGCAAACTGATAGTGAACAACCACAATTGTCTCAAGTTTTTGGATCACATGAACAGACTGATATGATTAATTTACGAGATCGTATTGCAAATGAAATATTAGTAAGAAATTTGGTTTGATAATGTTTTTTATATTCTCTAGGATTTGGATAATTATTGGGTATGATTTTAAACACAATATTTATGTCTTTATTTTATTCAGCTTAGTGGGGCAAAATTGTCAAATAGTTCTCATTTAGCACCTAAAAATAAACACTTTTTAATTTTACAGCTTCTAATCAGCAGCTCATTCAGAAGCAAAACAAACAGTTCATTCAAAACTTCTAATTCTAATTAGAAGTTAGCTTTTAAGAACTTAAAAAAAACAAATGCCCTCTTTTGTCTTCCCATCTCAAATGCACAGCCACACCACCGCCATCAATCTGAACAGCAACACCACCGACACCAATACCCACCCCACCCTGCCACTCTTTCTTCTCTCTTCTCTCTGTAACATTCTTATAAGATTCCCTTCCCCTCTCTTCCACTCACACTGATCTCTATCCATCTCTGGACATCCCCTCCTACCTCACTCATCATCTCTGACAGCAAATGGAACCGAGACACACATTGGGGCTTTTCCATCAGCTTCGCTCCCGCCCTCGAACAAAGGCAAGGCGTCTAGCGATGAACATTCGGGTGGGACATCTCCTGCCTGGGATTTGTGTGTGTGATGGGGTTTGCGTGGGGAAAGAAGGTTGCGTTGAACTGATTGTTCATCCTGGAGGTTTCCAAGGAGATGAGTTAGTATTGTTGATTGGTGAGGATGAGGGAACTTACGCGAATCGACTATTGAATCTATTTGGCGTTCCTCATATCGCCATTGGCGATCTTGTTCATGAAGAACTCTCATCCTCTGGCCCTATCTTCAAACATGTTTTGTTTTTAGGATTCCTTTTCTCTTTTCATTGAAGAGTGGGGCAAGAGAAAATCAGAGGGACATGTGGTCCGTGGCTAGTTATTTTGGGCTGAAAACCATTTGACCTTGGGGCTATGCTAACTATAAATACATGAATATTCTTGAAGTAAATATGGTCAAATCCGCATCCGCTCTGAATCTGTTAAAAATTTGATAGGGCAAACTCAAATCTGCCCCATTGGGAGTGGGCGGGGCAAATATTCATGTAAATCCGTTCACTTGCCAACCCTAATCCTAATTATCCATAACTAACATTTTGGTCACCTTTTCAATGAATCCAAACATCTAGACACCCAAGAGCATTCGAAGCTGCAAAAAGAATGGGTATGTGCCTTCATTGCCTATGATAGATAAATTATCTCTAGCACGAATGACCACATAACACATTACAGGAAACAGGAGTTTCCATAATACCAACAATAAGAGGCGCCACACCAAAGATATCAGCATTTGTCCCCGAAAATCCAATAAAACTAGGATAGAAAACAAAAGGTATAAAGACTGATTTTGTCTAGGCTTGTATTGGTGAATCCTATCTTTTGTGAGAGTTTGTTTCGGCTTTTTAGTTAACCCTATTGGATCAGTCATGTAGCATTCGGGCGTGAATTTTTATATGAATAAAATAGGTCAACATCCCAATTTAAAAAAAAAAACAAAAAAAAAAAAACAATAAAGTTGGAGACTAGCTATGATTTCTTGCTAATCGATAAAAGAACTTGTCACGCTTCTTACTTTCGGTGGGCCTAAACAGATAGGAAAAGGGGTTGTTATTATCTTCTAGAGAAACTTTCCAATGGAAATAAGTTGGTTTTGTCTTCTCAAATCTACCCTCAAACCTCATAAAGAAATGATGCATAATATACACCAACGTATGGATGATGTCCATAGCCCATTAGACTCCATGTAGAAAGTCTTCCCGAAATTACCATCCACATAAAAGGAGGTTTTGTTAAGTTTTTGCACCAAACATAGATGGGATGGGAGTTCGGGAATGTGTCGATACTAAGAAAGTGTCCAATCACAATTTTTAACTAAACTCTAAAAGTACCCTTGTTCTTGTCCAACTTCGCAACCTCTAGCAATTTCTCCGCTTTTCCAACAACCTAGCGATTTCCCCATCTTTAAGAGTAGGACAGACAATGAAACCGATCATCAATACGCAAATTTTCTCAATAAGAACTGTGGATCTGAATAGAGACCAACAGCCCCCAACTTCCCATCCTTCAAAAGCACCACACTCCTCAGACAAATAAGACCCCAAGAAAGTCTGACTTTTGAATTGATAACTAAAGGTGCTTAGAAATTCATCTCCTTTATGCTTTTTCAAAATCTATATATAGGTAGAAATTTGCAGACTCAGGACCTTGTTAACTCAAAATGCATCCAGAACAGGGGATTATTATCAAAAGCCTACAGAAAGTCGTGTAACAAAAGTATACAAATACCAAAAGCTTAAAATTCAGTAATCTAGCATATCATAGATCCATCTTCATGCCTAGCATTGCTAAGTCAACCGAGGGAAATTTTAATGCGCACCAAAATAGCCTTTGACATCTAAAACTCTCAAGCCATTTGAAGAACAAATAACACTACAGAATCTAAATCCATATTACTGGCCCAACCTCTAGGAGGCAGGAGCACCATCTCTACCCTCAACACAGGTTGAGATTGGGCATCATTTCTTGTGGTGTTTGGTAACTGGGTTACTGTAACAGGGCTGGTTTAGGCAAGAAAAACCAATAAGCTAATCTTTCAGCAAAACTAATAACAATTAATAGTTCAGAATAAGGTTGCAGAGGACCTTCAATTCCTCCCTGCTCTGCAGATTCGATGCTCTTCTAGAACTTGACCTCAATACTCGCCTAGAAGAACTCAAACTACCTGCATTGGTTGCTGCCTGTGCTACTGAACTAACTACTTTCTGCTCTGTTCCTTGATTGCTTTACTAGCCTTGGATCTATTCTCCACTAGGAGCTAAAAGTATTTCTGGTTTGTTTCATCCATGTTTCTTACTTAGCAATATACCTCTTCTCAATCCACATTTGTATTTCTCCATTACTTTTTATTTTTTTAATCACTGAGACCACTCCTTGGAAATAAATGAAACCTACGCTTTATCTTCATCGTTCGAATAGCTTAGCCACATATAAACCTCCAGCATTAAGCCGTCATGAGAAAGATTGTAAGGTGTGACAGTTGGTCAAAGGTGGCCGTTTGTGAGACAGTTGGACCGAATATTAAGACGTAGGTGTCAATAACCTGTGAAAACCATTGTGCTTACCAGAATCTAACAAAAATCATCGTCCTCCCACCACAACACATTTCCCCTACTTTTTTAGCTTCCCAAAAAAACCAATATAAGCTTAATTCCCAAAACAATATAACCAATCCCCATGGTATGAAACAACCAATTGCCAATGATAGATATTCTTTGGCTGATTCATTAAGATCAAGCTTAATCTTACCAGGAAATGGTTCAGTTCTAGATCCCAATCATAGTTCTTGAATGAGCAATCAAAAATATTCTAGAGCATTGTCAGGGCTAGGTATCGGCTTCTTCCCAAACATTAGCACTGGGATATACTCTAGACATTTTGAACATATAAACTAGACATTCCCCAAGACTCAAGTTCCGCGGATTTGAAAGACTGACAAATGATGGAAGTTTTGCTAGATTCACTGGGAGAACTCAAACTGGTAACAAACAAAAACCAATCAAATGAAGCATCTCAATAGAAACTACCAGTCTGAACTAAATATCCCACTGGTTACATTTCCCTACCTTTTGAGACCTAAAGGCGGTTCCATTTCCTGTCCAGTTTTTTTTAAGACAGGTTATTTTCCTCTGCTGCAACGATAAAGAGAATCCACTGGTTTTGCTGATTTTTGTTACTGCTAGTGCTTGTTATCTTCGACTATCTTAAATCTTCCAAAATCTGAGTTCATGGGTATTAGCTCCTTAGCAATCATGTGAAGTTGCAGGCTTATCCAAACGTATTGATAAAAGTACCTATTCAAGCAATGACAGTATGCAGCTACCGTGCTGTACAACCCCAACTAAGCACCAACATTGCTACTTCATGTTTTCAGGTGAGCGGGTCCGGGACCAAGTTTGAGAACCAGGTGATTCATAGGAAGCACTTTTCGTATTTTTATATGGTGCAATGTTTAAGGTTTCAGGATCACGCCAATGGCATGACAGCTCAACGGTTAGAGCTTGGCGGATGATACCACTAGGTCATGGGTTCAAACCCAGCTTGCGGCATCTTTATGGGTTCTGGGATCCTATAAAAACCCTGCAAAAAAAAAAAAAAAAAAAAGTTTCAGGATCACGTCCGTATCAGTAGGAGCATTCTAGTGTGTCCACAAGTGTGGTATTACTTATGATTTTCGCATGAACCCGTCTAACTGTCGAGGCCCCCCCCCCTCCCTCAACAGTTAGATTTTTTGTTTTCGCATAAAGCTAAACTCTGTGGATGCAATGACTTGATACTTACAAGTCATTCTAACATTTAAGCACCCCTCACAACATCACGATCCTATTCAATTAGGACTACGTTGCAGAAACATTTAAATAATAAATCCAGACGCAGATAACTTTCACATCATCAACATTATTCTCAACAAATCTGTAGTTCAGGATACGAGTGAAATTCACTGCACAGGAAACCAAATCAATACGATTCGGGACTTCGGGTTTATCATTACTTAATGTCAAATCGTGTTGGAACTCTTGAATATTTACCAAATCTTAAACCCATAACAACCCCGTTGACTCCCTTATTGTAAAAACTTAGAAAATTTCTAGAGAGCGATGGGACGCGTGCGAGGGAGGAGGCTCTGCCGCGTGTGCGATTAAACTAAAGTCAATGTCCGTCCCTCGCTCCCTCCAAAACATTTTCACTCTCCCTCCAATTTTCACCAATCACTTTTGTAGCTCCCTCCAAAAACAGAGTTGCTCGCGACTTGCTTTTCTCCAGATCTAGAAGAATCTAGCCATTTTCTTCCCTCTGAAATTGAAGACAAGACGTTGAAATCAGGCGAAGTCGAAGAAATCGGCCTTTTCTCTCCACCTTGAAATCGAAAACGAAGATTAACCCAGAGAAAGTTTGTCTGAAGCAAAGGGTTTGCAGATTTCACTGCACTAGCTAGGTCAGTAAGTTCATAGATTTCAATTGCAATCGATTTCACTTTGCTTTCAGTAGCTAGGTCCCTCAAGATCTTATGTTTCTACATTTCACCTCAATCAATTGCTCACGGGCTTTTCGTCGCTAATTGATAACTTCATATTTAACTCCTATTGTTATATAAGGTGATGTTTTACTTGTGAGTTTAAGATAAAAATCAAGATTTTTGAAGTACTTAATCACATATGCAGTATAAACTGATTTGTTTCACAATGAAAAATGGCTCGAAACCTACTTTTTTTCTAAAAAGGGTTTCACATATGCAGTATAAACTGACTTGCTGTATTTTGTTATATGATGGAAAAAAACGGTTTCAGTTAGGGGTGGGCACGGGACGGGATGGGACGAGATATGCCCATCCCTATCCCATCCCGTTCATACGGGATCGGGACGGGACGGGATGGGAAAAACCTCATCCCGACCTCGTCCCATCCCAAACGGGTTCGGGACGGGACGGGATCAGCGTGCTAAATGCAGATTTTGTAGTTCTTAAACAACATACTGAAAAATATCTGCCCATCACGCCGCGTTAGCTGTGCACTGATTTGTAGCCCTTGACCAGTTGATGATGGTAGCACAACAGGCAGAGGAGGGCTGCATGACAAGGATATTAGAGTCACTGCCATTCAAATGAACAAAATAAATCAAAATCAGTTATGATTTCGGTACACTCGGAAAAGTGCAGAGCATCACCCAGTGGGTGTTGCTGGTGTGTCAACTGGGACAATAGAATTACCCAGGCCCATTAGATCACCAAGTAAGTCAGGCACTGGAGCTGGAGGTGCAACAGCAGCAGGTGCTAGCTGCTTTGTTGCAGCATATTGAACATGGCTCGAACCAGATGGTGCTGAAGTACTGCTTTCAGCAGCATGAGAAGGTGACTCAGAATATCCGATTTCACTCCCATCTGGATACTCATCGTCTTCTGGTCTCTGTGCTGCGGTCTTCACTCGGCTTACAAATGCTTCAGCTGAATATCATGTCATCTCAATCATTCTTCATTTAGTTTGCTTCAAGGTCATTGAATAAATTGAATGTGTCTTATGTGTTTATGGTTATGTATTTCAATAAATACAAGGAATAATGATAGACTTTCTTGAGATGAAATCGTTCAGGTAGGTGCATCGTGATGAATATTTTGAAGCAAGACCAATTTCATTCCTTTTATTCATTAGATAGATTTTTAAACTTATTTGAAATATTTGTAATCAAATAAGAAACATATGGAGAAATAATTAGTAATCAAAAATAAATAATTAAATAAAAATATTAATAATTAATATTAATAAATTAGTTCGGGACGGGACGGGATTGAAAATCTTCATCCCATCCCATTCTAGATCGGGACGGGATGGGATCGGGATGAAATTATTCAATCCCATTAAGACCCGAAAAAATCAGGACGGGACGGGAACGGGATCGTGGGATGGGATGCCCACCCCTAGTTTCAGTGGACCCTTATTAAAATCAAGTTTGCTAGTAAATTAGTTTCTTAATCAAAGCAAGTTTGCTAGTGCTTACAAAATCATTATGCGATTATTGCTAACAGTATCACATTGCTAGTGCTTGGAATAACAGATAATCATTATGCGATTATTGCTTGAAAAAATTGCTTCTCAATGTGCAGGCTTGTTTTTCAACACTCTTCCGGCCATCCAGTAGCTTTAGACTATCCAAGGTAAGTGTACTAGGGTTGTTTCTTTCTCAAAGCTTTTGAGCACATTGATGGGTTCATTTTGTTACTTTAGTAATCATTTTTTTTGTTACTTCTATTGTATATTCTATTTGGTCGGAACTGCCTGTATAACAACTCTGGTGGATCCTTAGTTGCAGCATTGTTCCCCAAAATAGACTATACATGGTTATTGTACTAGGGTTTTTATCTATGCCTCTATGTTTTAACCGTTGTTGCATATTATAACACATATTTCAGGAATGGATAGTGTAGAAGATAATGAATGTATGTTGGTGGAAGAAAATTCAGAAGAGATAAAGGAATCTACAGATGGGATGGAATTCATCAATCTTGATGAGTTCCAACGTTATTATCATGATTATTGTAATAAAAAGGGATTTTCATTTAAAGTAATAACTACTGAAAAAGATGTTGATGAAAAACCTATATTCATTCAGCTTTCATGTGGTTGGTCTGGGAAGCAAAAAAGTAGAGAAAAAAATGTCTTGGGATTGCGTGGGTCGAGCAAATGTGGTTGTCTGGCTAAGAT
This sequence comes from Berberis vulgaris, assembly GCA_963556465.1. Classification (NCBI taxonomy): domain Eukaryota; kingdom Viridiplantae; phylum Streptophyta; class Magnoliopsida; order Ranunculales; family Berberidaceae; genus Berberis; species Berberis vulgaris. The sequence goes on from OY747133.1 coordinate 17,077,102, forward strand.
TAGAGATCATATACGGCCTGATGGAACAATTTTAGTGAAAAGAATAACACTTGATCACAATCATCAGTTAAGCTCTGGTAAATCAAAATTTTATCCAAAGAATAGAACCATGAGCTCGTATGTCAAGAAGAAGCTTGATTTTAATGATAAGGCAGGTATTAGACCAAATAATAGTTATTCGACATGTGTGGTTGAAGCTGGTAGGCATGATATTTTGCCATTTTCCAAAAAAGATTGTTACAATTATTTGGACAAAATGAGGAAGTTGAGACTTGGTGAGGGGGATGCGATGACACTTCATAACTACCAAAAAATGCAAGCTAATAATGTTGATTTCTTTTATATGATGGATTTGGATGATGAAGGTAGGTTGAGAAATGTTTTTTGGGCTGACGCATGGAGCAAAACAACTTACAAGGAGTTTGGGAATGTTGTTACTTTTGACACTACATACTTAACAAATAAGTATGAGATGTCATTTGCTCCTTTTGTTAGGGTGAATCATCACGATCAGTCAATTCTTTTGGGATGTGGATTGATATGTGGTAAGACGGTTGAAGAATTTGTTTGGTTTTCTCAAACTTGGCTCGGGTGTATGAATGACAATGCTCCGTCTGCTATAATCACTGATTAAGATAGGGCAATGAAGAGGGCCATTGAAATTGTATTTCCCAACACACGACATAGATGGTGCTTGTGGCATATTATGAAGAAGTTCCCGAAAAGCTGTCAGGTTGCAATGAATATGAGGCGATCAAGTTTGCAATGCAAAGAGCACTTTATGATTCCCTGTCTCATGATGAGTTTGAAGAAAATTGGCATGGTTTTATTGATAAATATAATTTGCATGAAAATGATTGGTTGAGTGGATTATACCTTGAAAGGATACGTTGGGTGCCAACATTTCAAAGAAATACTTTTTTGGCGGGGATGTCTTCAACTCAAAGGAGTGAAAGCATGAATGATTTTTTTGATAGTTATGTGAATTCGAAAACCACTTTGAAGCAATTCGTAGAACAATAAGAGAATGCACTATGAAGTAAGGTCCAAAAGAAAGCTGAAAAGGACTTTAAATCTTATAACCGAAGGATTCCTTGCATTACTCCTTATGCAATAGAGATCAAATTTCGAAATGCCTACACTACAAATAAATTTTGGGAGTTCCAAGAAGAGATTGCAGGGAATCTATGTTGTAGAATTGTCGGTGAAGTTACGGATGGGAGTGACTTTGAGTTGTACACTGTTAGACAAGACTTGGTGATAAATGATAGGCAACGATTGGTCAATTTTATAGTTTTTTTTAATATTGCCGACTTCGCCATCAAGTGTAATTGTCAATTGTTTGAGTTCAGGGGGATCTTATGCAAACATGTATTGAAAGTCTTGTTTGAAAAAGGGATTCATGTTATACCTGATAAATATGTTCTTCAGAGGTGGAGGAAAGATGTTAAGAGGGCTCATACAAAGGTTAAAATTGTTTATTCAGATTGGGGAATGAAGCCTGAAAATGCGCGATTTGAAAATATGTGCAATGCCTTCTATGAAGTGGCTGACTTCGCCGCTGAGGATGAAAAGAAGACATGCCAAATTCAAGAATGGATCACTTTGAAGATGGAAAACTTAAAATTGCTGATGGTGATGAGCGTGTTGATTGACAGGGGTATTTGGAAGTGGCCACCACTACTATTAGTTCTAGTATCCAAATTCATAGTCCATTTGCAGTTCGTAGCAAAGGACGACCGTCTAAATCAAGGATGAAATCCACCGTCGAGAAGATATGTAAAAGGATACAAAAGAAAAAAAAAGAAAGACATGCAAAAGGATCAGGCCATTGAGACTAATCTGGTATGTTTTGCAATGTGTTTTATGAATGTATATTTTCTTAAGTCAAGAATAGTGAGTTTTATTTACAAATGTAATTTGTAGGGTTTACAGTGTATGTGTCACGCCCCGATTTTCAAAAATCGAGGCGTGACAGTATGCCTTACGTTATGCCTCGTGAAAGCAATGTGTTATGCCTCGTTAAAACAATGTGATGCCTCGTAAAAACAATACACAAGTTTGTTTGTTATATTTACAAGGTATGAATCAATAATTATGCTTGCCTACTTATGATTTATATGTTTATTGTCGTTAAGGATGATAATACAGGGTCACACTACTTACAACTTGAAAGAATTGATCATTTTTACTCGCTACTCTCACGGGTACATATTTTGTATTTTGTATTTTGTCCTTTGTAGGGTTTATTTGTTTGTTACATGTTTTGTATGCCTCCTATTATTTATTTTTTAATCTTTATTATTTATTTTTGCAGCTGCCAGGTTCAAGCAACGAAATGGACTATACAAACTATAGGTTATGATCAGGTTGGTTAATTTGCAAATTGTGAATTGAATTCAGAATTAGTTTCTAAAGGTATGTTTAAACACACCTTAATGCTTATATGTAGGTATGTTTATTGTGTGTCTTCATGAAGGTCTAAATGATAGCTTAATGCTCATCTATAGGCATGCACAGTGCAACAAGGAAGCAAGTGTTTGACTTGCCATCCTTTGCATGGGATGATGTTGCATGCAATTGGAAAGGCAGTGGTTTGGAAGAAATGGTTGCAAGAAGAAATGACAGCACTGCTGTAATTTTGTTTTCAGGTTGTATTAGCAGCAATGCTAACAAATCAGTATTCAGGTTGTAATTCAGGTTGCAATTCAGTATTTATTTCAGTTTTTAATTCAGTACTCAGGTTGTATATCAGGTTGTCTTAGCATCCTCATCAGGCAGCGTCTTGATCATGTATGCGAGATCAAATGTTCATTGATATCCAGGGTGAAAGAACTCATTTTATTAGTATGAAAGAACTCATTTCATTGATATCCAGCGTCTTGATCAAATGTTCATTATTCAGGTTGTATTAGAGAGGATCTCTGATATCTAGAAAGGATCAAATGTTCATTATTCAGGTTGATCCAATGTTCATTATTCTGATCAAATGTTCATGATTTAGGTTGATCAAATGTTCATTATTCTGATGTTGATCAAATGCACATATTTCAGGTTGATTAAATGTTCACTATTCTGATATTCAAGTTGATAGAAGTGAAGGGACCTGAACAAATGGTTTCAAGAGATAAGTTGGGGGGTACTGGAAATCTACAATGACTCCAACATCAACTGGAAATAATGAGATTCTGTAACTAATGTGTTACAATATCATGTGTTCCTGCAGTGGTTGTATTCAATTTACAAAATAAGCTGTATTTATTTGTAACTTTGCCAATTTACATTTTATTATACTGGCTTAAGTAATAGAGAATTATTGAAGATGTAAGGACTAGTAGCACCTCATAAAAAAAAAAGGACTAGTAGCACTAAGAGATGACAGTGTCATCCCTGTTACTTATATGTAGCAACTAGCCTTCAATGTCGTTGTTCCGAAGTCAATACGAATAGTTTTGCACCTCGCTTAACCTATTTACCTTTAAATTGGCAGTGGCACTAATGAGGTAGACAAACACAAACAATAATTAGTGCATACCCACAAACAATCAAAACTTGGCAAATGGTAATTAACGCGGAACATTATATTACAGCCATAACATAATGCTTATATCATCCAATAATTAGTGCAGACCCACAAACAATCAAAACTTGAAACAAAAAACTATCAAACTTAATAAGCCTTCCTGCACGAGATAGAAGATCAACCACAGAAGCTTAATGCTCCCTACATAACTCAAATCCATCTTTTTCTTGCACTGTTACTTTCTCAATTCACAATAACCATAACATCTCCGAACATAATTCATTTACTCAAATTCAATACCAATACACATCTCTAAATATAATTCATTTACACAAATTCTCTTCACAAGTACATTATAAAACAAAATTATATCTCACATATCACTCAAAAACTTAAAAAAGATAAGTATAAGAATCAATATAACTACAACTAACATACTATTGATCAGGTCCCTTGGAAAAGCCCAAGGATCGTTGACTTGGGTTTCATCTATTTGATCATGAGTTTGATCGCCACGACCCTCAGGAGCATTATTTGGTTGGTTGGGTTTCACATCTTCATTGTCGTTTCTTCTTGACTGGTTTCTCGCCTCGTGTTCTATTCTCGCCTTGTGCTCTATTCTCACATCTTCTGATCGCACCAACAGGCTGTTATTTTCATAAGCTTCTTCAGCTGATGAGAAACCTTGTACATACTACCCTTGTACCCGTCTACTTGTAATAGACAACCTGGCCAAGTCACATATACTCCAGGTACATGCCCATGATAAACAACACAGGCTTTGTATGTCATTCCTGCGTTGACAAAAAATAACATCAGATTGAATAATTTCATATAAACTCATTTACCATTTGAAAGAGGGTAACTGAGATTGAATAATTTTCATTTGAAAGTCTAATTGCTAGCAGAAGAAAAAAACAATTACCCAACAGAATGAAGGCAGCCGTGAGCAACTTCATGGGATATGATCCATAAAACAACTCCCACACTATTGACAGGTTAATTTCTGAATGTTGATAATCATAAACTCACATATGGTAATGAATGGGAGTTTTCAAAGTTTTAACACATAGAACTGAAGCACTCATCGATAGTTTCCAAACCATTACTGACTCTTGAGTGTTGTAGGGTGTTTTTTGCTTAGTATGTATAAAATAAATAAAATCCAACGTTAATAAGTTGTTATAAGAAACCATCTCTTTGTCTGTCTATTTTAATAATGGAAGATCTACAATGGTCACCCACAGTTAACAAGGAGCTCATACTGTTGGTCATGGCAGATCTACAATGAAAGTCCAACCCTAGAAACCTACCACCTGAAATCAACCCGAAATGAAAGAAGAAACCCTAGATCTAGAAACCCACCACCTGAAATCAAGAAGAAATCAACGAAGAAACCCTAGATTTAGAAACCCACCTTTATGAAATCAACACGAAATCAAAGTAGAAACCCTAGATCTAGAAACACATCACCAGAAATCAACACGAAATCAAAGTAGAAACCCTAGATCTAGAAACCTACCACCAGAAATCAACAAGAAAGCAAAGTGGGACTTACCTTTTCTTCGAGGCTTTATAGTGTTGAAAGGTTTTGAAGCTTTTTAAATGGGGACTGATGGACTTCAAGACGAAATCGAAGAGGTCTCAAGCCTTTGTAGTGTTGAGAGCTTCTTTTCGAATGGGAACTGGGAAGAGATGGGGATTTTCGGGGAGAGATGGGTCTTTTCGTTCGAAAGGTTAAGAGCTCCCTTTTTTTAAATTCTCATTTTCTCTCTAAAACACGTGCAAGGGAGGCTCCCTCACGCTCCCTAGAAAGACTGAAAAACTTAAAATGTAGAACAAAACATATAAAATAAATAATGCAAAACCCAAGAACAGCCGCAACTCTGAAAATATCAAAACCACAAAAAAATAAAACTTACAGCAAGCTTTGTCAATGGTTGAGTTCGGGTTCCTCGTTACTTATATCAAATCAATTCAGGACTGTTGATGATTTACCAAATCTTAAACTTTTAAACACCCCGTTGACATTCTTACTGTAAAACCTCAATAAATGTAGAACAAAACATATAAAATAAACTATGTAAAACTAAGGTATGGTCACAACACTAAAAATATGTGGACCTCAGCCTTTAGACGAACAATACATGAGCCTAATAGTTATAGCAAATTACTACAAGAACAAAATAAATAAAAAATTTGTGTTCAATAGACAGGGTTGTCAAATGGATGGGTTTGGGTTCATCATTTAGATCATACTGAATTGAGTCGGGACTATTCAAGATTTACTGAATCTTACACCCATCCCACCACATTCGCTAGATTTGACCCTATGACTTAGTGATACCATCCGTCACTGCTCAACCACTAAGCCATCACACATTTGGCAACATAAAAATAGTATATGCTCCCAAGGCTAAAATATAATGGAATCACCGATGTTATTAGAGCCGGTTGCTCCATTAATTCTTATAAGGAGCAATACCTCAGCCTTTAAACAAATCATACCGCAATGCTTACTATTTAAAAAAAAAACTCCACGAAAAATAATAAAGGAACAAATAAAAACATGAAATAATGATTCTTCAAACAGTAATGTCAAAGGGTGGATCTTTTCTGACATCCGATCAAATACAAGATGATACCAACTCGTAAACTCTTACCCACCCTGTCGACATCCCTATTTAGTAAAAAATAAATAAAATAATAATAATAATAATTGACAAATATAAAATAACATCAACAAAAACTATCACCCTAAAACATAAGATTGAGGGGGGCTCCTGCGCACTGTGGGCAGGAGGGGCTCCTGCGCATCCATCTCAACCGTTGGATCAGAATCCAACGGTTCGTATCAAATGGGAGAGAGAATTTGAAATCCAATTTTTTTTTTTTTAAATTTTCCCGCCAAAAATATCTCTCCTCCCATTCAATACGAACCGTTGGATTCTGATCCAACGGTTGAGATGGATGTGCAGGAGCCCCTCCTGCCCACAGTGCGCAGGAACCCCCCTCAATCCTAAAACATAACAGTCATGTTTGAGAAAATGAATTGAAGAAGATGCTCTCTAGAAAGATTTTCTGCAACAATAAAAGCTCTCAGAAAAAATGGCGGGAGATTTCAAATTTCATAATGGCAAAAAGTAATTGTGAGTTGGTTAGTTACTAGGAGGGAGAGCTGCCACGTGTTGGCTTGTTGAGCTCTCTTTTTCAAAATTCAGTTAGCTTGTTCCTTTAAATAGAGGAAGAACCCTAAGTAGAGTTTAAGTCTGTAATAGGTCTCTTGCTGAGAAGAACTTGAGAATTTACCTTTCTTTGTATTTTTGTTGAATCCAAATCAGCAGATCTTCATTCAGTTTATTCAATTTGAGTCACGGTTGTGACAATTGATATCAGAGCAACTTAGAACTCATGAAGGCTGAGATGAAACGCATGTCACTGGCCAATGAAGCACAGGAAAAACACTTGGATTCAAAGATGGATCAACTATTTCAGCTATTACAGAATACACAGAGAGACAATCGAGTTGCTGGAGAGAGTTCTAATCAGTCCTCTCGGATCAGTGGATCTGCAAAGTCCACTAGAGGAGCTATTTTCCATACTCCATGGGAGGGCCAAGGTATGCAAAATCGATTACCTAAACTTGATTTTCCTTCCTTTGATGGATCAAATCCGCATTCCTGGATAAAGAAATGTGAGAGATTCTTTGTCTTCTACCAAATTAGTGAAGAAAACAAGGTTGTTATAGCCTCAATACATCTAAGTGGTAGAGCAGACCTGTGGTTTTTGGACTACCAGGTCTGCAATGAAAATCTCAGCTGGACAGTTTTTTTTTCATGATTTGTGTGAAAGGTTTGAAGATTCAGTTCTAGAGAATTACGTAGGATCCTTCAATAAACTGAAACGGGAGACAATTGTAGAAGATTACTACGATATATTTGAAGAACTAAAATCTCTTATGCTGGCTCACAATAAGCACCTAGATCCAACATATTTTGTGCTAAGTTTTTTTAGTGGACTGAAGAATGAGATCAGACCTCTAGTTCAAATGCTCAAACCAACTTCTATCATTCAAGCAATTAACCTAACGAGGATGCAAGAATCCTCTATGGAACTCAACCATGCTAGCAGTAGACACCAAGGTTACACCACCACTGTTCCTAGGCATGGACATCAGCCAGGAATGCAACCTAGCAGCTACAGAACTCCAACTCGTCCAGCACTTTGCATCCTCAGACATCTAATAACGCCACTCTACACTCCAAGCCTAACCATCCACCCTACACACCACCTACTGTGAGATTTTCTCCTTCCACTCCACCCATCAAAAGGTTAACCCCAACTCAAATGAAAGCAAGGAGAGAAAGAGGTTTGTGCTATAATTGATGAGCTATACAAACCTGGACACCTCTGTAAGCAGCAACACCTTTACATGTTGGTTCCAGATGATGAAAAGTTGTTGTAGAACTTGAAGGCACACCTGCTGAAACTGAGGACTTAATCCAGGAAATACAGTCTAACATGGAAGTCTCTCTACATGCCATCCATGGCAGCCTTTCAATCAATACTATATTACTTAAGGAAGTCCTAAAGAAGAGGGTTATATCCATCCTAATAGACACTGGAAGCACACATTCCTTTATAGACCCACAAGTAATCAGAGAAACAAGTTGGCCAACTATTTTAACACCACAAATGATTGTCAAAGTGGCAAATGGCCAACAACTGCTAAGTAATGCAATTTTTCAGAATTTGCAGCGTATATATATATAGTATGAATGGAATTAATTTCGAAGGAAAAGTGAGAGTACTATCTTTGGGTGGGTATGACATGGTATTAGGTGGAGACTGACTCCTACTAGAACCTTAGACCATAAAATACCTCTAAAACCCAACTCTACCTCTCCATATCAAAATCCCTTTTAAAATACCCTATATGTAGAAAGCAGTGGTGGTGGAACAACCAATACAGGAAATGCTACAGGTTGGCCTTATCCAACACTCACACGGTCCATTTGCAGCTCCCATCTTATTGGTGAAGAAGAAGGTCAATACATGGAGGTTTTGTGTGGATTATAGGAGACTTAATGACATTACTATAAATGATATGTTTCTTATGCCTTTAATTGATGAGCTACTAGATGAACTACATGGAGCCACAATATTCTCTAAACTAGACCTAAGATCTAGCTACCACCAATTTTTGGTTCATCCTCTTGATATACATAAGACAACATTTAGAACTCATCATGGCCATTTTGAGTTCAAAGTGATGCCTTTTGGTTTAACCAATGCACCAGCCTCCTTTCAAGCCTCGATGAACCATATTTTCCAACCACACCTAAGGAAATTCATTTTGGTGTTTTTTGATGACATATTAGTTTATAGTCCCTCCCTAGCATACCATCTAGACCATCTACATACCACATTTCTTATTCTCAGACAACACACTTATATGCCAAGCTATCCAAATGCTCATTCATGCAACCTAGGTTGGAATATCTAGGCCACATTATTAGCCAAAGTGGAGTAGAGGCAGATCCCTAAAAGATTGAGGCAATGGTTCAATGGCCTATTCTAGCATCCTTGAAACAACTAAGAGGGTTTTTAGGCCTGACTAGGTACTACAGGAAATTTATACAACACTAAGGACAAATTGCTCGGCCTCTCACTGACTTGCTCAAGAAGAATAATTTTCACTGGACAAAACAAACTACTCATGCTTTTCAAGTCCTAAAGGAAGCTATGTGCAAGGCCCCAGTACTCACCTTACCTGATTTCAGCTCACCCTTTGATAGAATAGATACAAAATAGTTTGTTAGATGGTTAGTCTGTACAGTTGTTAGATGGTTAGCATGAGCTGTAATGAGTTGTAATCTGTTTGAAGTTTGTTAGTGTCAAGTGGAAGGTATCTCTTGAATCATTTGTAATCTCATACATTGTTATAAATAGAGAAGAGGATACTCTGTGTTTAGATTGATCAACCCAGAGATCCAGTTTAGTTCATACAGTTCTATCAAGTTCAGTTCATAAAGTTATATCATGGTATCAGAGCTTTGAGTCTCTCCTATCAATGGCGACACAATCCTCGTCTTCCTCTGGCTCCCTCAATAATGTTCAGACATCCAATGTGTCTTCTTCTCCTTCCTATCAAGTCTTAAACCATACTCTACCAGTAAAATTAGATCGATCCAACTATATACTTTGGAAGTCTCAAATTGAGAATGTCATCTTTGCTAATGGTTTTGAAGACTTCATTGAAGGAATTTCGACTTGTCCAACAAAGGAACTAAGTCCAGGAGTTATCAATCCTGCCTTTGTTGCTTGGAGAAGACAAGATCGCACCATACTCAGTTGGATTTATGCCTCACTTACACCAGCAATCATGGCTCAAATCATTGGTCACACTACCTCTTTCTCAGCCTGGAAGGCTTTAGAACAGATCTTTTCTTCTTCCTCAAGAGCAAGAATCATGCAATTACGTTTGGACTTGCAGTCTACGAAGAAGGGTTCACTGTCCATGATTGATTATATCATGAAAATCAAGAGTGTTGTAGACAATCTAGCAGCTATTGGAGAGGTAATCTCAGATCAAGATCATATAATGAACCTCTTAAATGGACTAGGCACTGAATATAACCCCGTAGTCACAGCCATCAATTTCCGAGATGATCAGATCTCGCTTGAGTCTATTCACAGTATGCTGCTGTCATTTGAAAACAGACTGGAGCAACAAAGCTCTATAGACAACATACCAACCATCTCAGCAAATGTAGCAAATTCTGGTAATAAACAACCATTTGGTCGAGGCAGAGGAAGGAGTTATGGCAGCCAGTTTCATAGAGGACGCGGCCGTGCAAGAAACTCCAATGGTCAGTATTATGGCCAGCAATATGGACAACAAGGTGGTCATTATAATAAACTGTCTAGTGATCGACCACAATATCAGTTATGTGGCAAATTTGGTCATATAGCCCTGGCTTGTTATCATCGCTTTGATGTTAACTTTCAGCAATTAGCACGTTCTTTGAATTCAGGCTCTTCAGTTGATCCTAAACCGGCTATGCCAGCCTTAGCAGCAGTATCTAACCCATTCCATAATGAGGGCTGGTACTTGGATTCAGGAGCAAGTCACCACTTGACTAATGATCATGTTGGTCTCACCAATTCTTCTCCATACGCAGGTTCAGACAAGGTTATGGTTGGTAATGGTTCTTCTCTTCCTATTACTAATGTCGGTTCATTATCTTTCTCTTCCTCTCATCACACTCCCTTTCTTCTAAAGCAAGTCTTTCATGTTCCCTCTTTATCAACCAATTTGGTCAGTGTTACTAAATTTTGTACTGATAACAATGTATTCATTGAATTCTGGTCCAATTACTTCTTTGTGAAGGATCCAATTTCGAGGAAGGTTCTAGCTCGAGGCAGTCTTGAAAATGGGCTATACAAGCTACCAGTTCTTCCTGTCTCCAAGGCTGCATTAGCTACCAGTTCCAGTCCCAGTCATAGCATGCCTACCAGTTCCAGTCCCAGTCATAGCATGCCTACCAGTTCCAGTCCCAACTTGTCTACTAGTTCCAGTCATAGCATGTCAAATATGTCCAATGTGTCTAGCTCTAGCATATCTGATGTATCTACAACTTCTAGTTCTTCTTGTATTGACAATCTTGAACAATTATGGCATTATAGACTAGGCCATCCTTCAAAAGATGTTGTCCATCAGATATTAAAACTTTGTAATGTTCCACTCACTAAATCTACTTGTTCATCAGTTTGTTCATCTTGTCAACTTGCCAAAAGTCATAGATTACCTACTTCTTTATCATCTTTTCATGCTTCTAGTCCTTTAGAACTTGTTCATATGGACATCTGGGGTCCTGCATTCATCAAACCAACTTCTGGTGCAAAGTTTTTCATTCTGTTTGTTGATGATTTTTCACGCTTCATCTGTTTCTTCCCACTTCAGTCTAAAGGACAGGCTCTAGCTGTCTTCAAATTATTCAAGCTTCAAGTTGAGAATCAATTCAATACTTCCATCAAATGTCTTCAATATGATAATGGAGGTGAGTTCAAAGTGTTTAAACCCTTCTTATTGAAGTCTGGTATCCGTCATAGATTTTCTTGTCCACACTCTTCTTCCCAGAATGGTCGAGTGGAACGTAGACACCGACATGTAGTTGAGACTGGTCTTGCTATGTTAGCTCATGCACATATGCCATTTCAATTTTGGCAATATGCTTTTCAAGCTGCTGTTTTTCTCATCAATTGAATGCCAACTAAGGTGCTTTGTAATAAATCTCCTTATCAAGTTCTCCTTCATCGTCTACCTGATTATCGGGCACTTCATGTCTTTGGATGTCTTTGCTATCCTTTCATTCGTCCATTCAACAGGCATAAACTTTAGTATAGATCTGTTGCTTGTGTGTTCCTTGGGTATAGTTTAGAACATAAAGGATACTTGTGCCTAGATCGTACTTCTGGCCGAGTCTATATTTCTCCTAATGTAGTCTTTGATGAGTCCTGCCTCCCTATGCATTGCCCTCCTCTCTTGCCTTCATCAGTTCCCTCTTCCACTTCTCCTATAGTCTCTTCTTTCATTCCTTCTCCTGCTCCTATTCCTCCTGCATCTGTCTCTTCTTCTCCTGCTCCTATTCCTCCTGCTCCTACTCTCATTCCTTCTCCTGCTCCTATTCCTTCTCTTCCCACATCTACTCCTGCATCTCTCCCTCCTTCTCCTCCTACATTTCCTCCCACACCTTTTCCTACATCTAATCCTCCACGCATGATCACTCGGTCCATGACTGGCATCTCTAAGAAGAAACAGGTGCTTGACTTGTCTGTGGTCAAGACTTCTAAACCCACCACTCTCCGCCAAGCTCTCAAGGATCCTCACTGGGTTCATGCTATGGAACAAGAGATCGCTGCGTTGCATAGGAATGCCACTTGGATTTTAGTTGATCCTCCTACTAATGGCAACATCATTGGTTGTAAATGGGTTTTTCGGCTTAAGTTCAAATCTGATGGGAGTGTTGACAGGTATAAAGCCCGCCTTGTTGCTAAAGGTTTTAATCAAACTCATGGATTGGATTACTTTGAAACGTTTAGTCCAGTGGTTAAGCCTGCCACCATTCGCATTATCCTCACTATTGCGGTCAGTTTTCAGTGGGACATATGCCAACTTGATGTTCATAATGCATTCTTAAATGGGGATGTTGAAGAACAAGTTTTCATGACTCAACCTCCTGGTTTTATTGATGCCCAGTGTCCATCCAAGGTTTGCAAGTTACGCAAGTCTTTATATGGACTAAAACAATCTCCTCGTGCTTGGTTTTCTAAGCTTAGTTGTGCATTTCTGAGATGGGGATTCTTTGCTTCTCGGACTGATAGTTCTATGTTTCTCAAGGTGGATAAGCATTCAATTCTTATACTATTGGTCTATGTGGATGATATCATTGTTACTGGCAGCTCTTCCAGCCTCATTTCTTCTCTCATAACTCAGCTTAATTCAGTTTTTGCTCTTCGTGACTTGGGGCCATTGTCCTACTTCTTGGGTATTGAAGTTCATCGATGTCATGGTTCTCTTCATCTCAGCCAAGCTAAGTATATCTCTGACCTTCTTCAACGTGCTGCTATGGTAGACTGCAAGTCCTCTCCTACTCCTGGTGCTGTTGGACAGTCCTTATCTCAGCTTGATGGCACTCCTCTCATGAATGCTACTACCTATCGCAGCATTGTTGGCGCTCTCCAATATGTCACCATGACAAGGCCAGACATTGCTTTTGCTGTCAATAAGGCCTGCCAGTTTATGCAAGCACCCACTACGTCCCACTAGTTGGCTGTCAAACGCATTCTCCGCTACCTGAAAGGCTCCTCTCATGATGGCTTACTCATTCATCCTACACGCGACCTTGCTCTTGTAGCCTTCTCTGATGCTGACTGGGGAGCCAATCCTGATGACAGACGCAGTTCCAGTGGTTACTTGGTTTACTTAAGTGGTACTCTCATTTCTTGGTCGGCCACCAAGCAGCGTGTTGTCTCCAGAAGCAGTGCTGAATCTGAATATCGCGGACTTGCTATTGCCACTTCTGAAGTCATCTGGATCCAAGCTTTGTTAAAGGAACTTTGTATTCCACTTCCTGGTCCTCCCATTCTGTGGTATGACAACGTCAGTGCCTACCATCTTGCCAAGAATCCAGCCTTTCATGCACGCACTAAACACATTGAGATTGATTTACATTTCATCCGTGACCATGTTCTCCAAGGTGCTTTGCTTATCAAATATGTTCCTACCACTGAGCAACCTGCGGATCTTCTAACCAAGCATCTTCCAAGTGCAAGGTTCACCTACCTCAAATCCCATCTTGGTCTTGCTCCCTTGCCCTTGAGGGGGGATGATAGAATAGATACAAAATAGTTTGTTAGATGGTTAGTCTGTACAGTTGTTAGATGGTTAGCATGAGCTGTAATGAGTTGTAATCTATTTGAAGTTTGTTAGTGTCAAGTGGAAGGTATCTCTTGAATCATTTGTAATCTCATACATTGTTATAAATAGAGAAGAGGATACTCTGTGTTTAGATTGATCAACACAGAGATCCAGTTTAGTTCATACAGTTCTATCAAGTTCAGTTTATAAAGTTCTATCACCCTTCGCCCTAGAAACGGATGCTTGTTCAAGAGGTGTAGGTGATGTTCTTTCTCAACAAGGCAAGCCTATTGCATTTTTTTAGCAGAGCATTAGGATCTAAGAACCTTTCACTTTCCAACTATGAGAAGGAGCTCCTTGCCATTGTAATGGTTGTGAATAAATTGAGGAACACCTCCTTGGTTCTAAATTTCATATATTGACAGACCATCAAAGTATAAGACACTTTTTGTCACAGAAGGTCACCACCATTCTACAACAGAAACGACTTTCAAAATTACTGGGGTATGACTATGATATACATTACAAGAAGGGAGTGGATAACAAAGTGGCTGATGCTTTATCTAGGATTCCTAATGAGAATGGCCATATTTATGCTATTTCTAAGGTCCTACTTCAGTGGCTCCAAGAGGTAGTTTGTAGCTATGAGGAAGACACCCTGGCTCAATCATTTTTTCAGAAATTGATCATCAGTCCTCAGTCCATACCACACTATGTTTACTCTTATGGTCTCCTCAAACACAACAACAAGTTATACATTGGTACAGGCGGAACACTCAGGACACAAATAATGCAAACATTACATAACTCAGCCATTGGTGGGCACTCGGGAAGCAATGCCACTTATAAGAAAATGGAACAACATTTCTACTGGAAAGGGATGAAAAATGACATTACTACTTATATCCTTGGTTGTGATACATGCCAAAGGAATAAGTCAGACCAACGAGCTTATGGAGGTCTTCTCCAACCCCTTCCTATTCCAACCCAAGCATGACAACATATATCGATGGATTTCATCGAAGGTCTACCCTCTTCCCAAACAAGACAGTCATCCTAGTGGTTGTGGATAGACTAACAAAATATAGCCATTTTTTTGCTCTTTCACACCCTTTCACAGCAACAACAGTGGCAGAGGTGTTCCTACTGCAAGTGTATAAGCTACATGGGATTCCTGAATCCATCACCTCAGATAGAGATAAGGTCCTCAATGCTTTCTGGCAAGAACTTTTTTCAGCCATGGGAAGAACCTTAGCTCTTAGTTCAGCTTACCATCCACAAACGAATGGCCAAACTGAGAAGACGAACTCTTGTTTGGAGACATTTCTAAGGTGTATGACTGGAGAAACACCAAATCAATGGGCCAAATGGTTATATCTGGCCGAACACTTCATTTCATACAAGCTTGCAAACTACACCATATAAAGCCCTTTATGGGTACTCTTCCTCTCTCTTAGCCTTACCACCTATGACATCTCTTACTACCCCAAAGTACTTATTAGAGAGGGAACACATGCTTTAGCTCATAAAAGACAAGTTACATCAAGCTCGAAACCGTATGAAAGCATACGCTGATAGAAATAGCTCAGAGAGAACTTTTGCAATAGGGATTGGGTGTACCTTAAGCTACAACCCTATAGGCAGATGTCAGTCAATTTGCGAAGAAACTTGAAGCTTTCCGCCAGGTTTTATGGGCCTTTCATGGTCACTAAACGAGTAGGAGTTGTTGCTTACCGCTTGCAGTTGCCATCCCATTTTAGGATTCACGCGTGTTTCATGTCTAGCAGTTGAAGAAAAAGCTGGGAGCTTCAATCGCCATCAGTCCTCAGCTACTTCTAATTGATGCACAAGGACGTTCCAAGGCTGTACCAACTATGATTCTTGCTAGGAGAATGGTACCACGTGATAACAGGGTCGTGACACAAGTTCTTATCCAGTGGACCAATTCGCCAAAGGAGGACGCAACTTGGGAAGATTGGGCGAGTATTGCTGCCTCTTTTCTTGACTTTCGTCCTTGAGGACAAGAATGTTTCGAAGAAGTGGGTATTGTCATGTTTGAGAAAATGAATTGAAGAAGATGATCTCTGGGAAGATGCTCTGCTATCTAGAAAGATACTTTGTAACAATAAAATCTCTCCAAAAAAATGGCGGGAGATTTCAAATTTTATAATGGAAAAATAGTAATTGTTAGTTGGTTAGTTACTAGGAGGGAGAGATGCCACGTGTTGGCTTGTTGAGCTCTCTTTTTCAAAATTCAGTTAGCTTGTTCCTTTAAATAGAGGAGGAACATGGAAGAACCCTAAGTAGAGTTTAAGTCTTTAATAGGTTTCTTGTTGAGAAGAACTTGAGAATTTACCTTTCGTTGTATTTTTGTTGAATCCAAATCATATCAAATCAACAGATCTTCATTCAGTTTATTCAATTTCAGTCACGGTTGTGACACAAACGCATAAAGGTATGCGATCAAAGGGACCAATTAGTTAAAAACATTTTGCAAAGAATCCAACAAGGGGCAAGATAATTTTCGTATTGGGTTCTTGAAATCATTGCATCTGATAGAACTAGTTTTGGAGATTCACATCCGCAATCGCTACACATGAGATTAATATCTATTAATCTGGATAGATGCACAGTATGTGTTTG
The DNA here is from genome assembly GCA_963556465.1 of Berberis vulgaris. Classification (NCBI taxonomy): domain Eukaryota; kingdom Viridiplantae; phylum Streptophyta; class Magnoliopsida; order Ranunculales; family Berberidaceae; genus Berberis; species Berberis vulgaris. The sequence goes on from OY747133.1 coordinate 17,093,691, forward strand.
TGTAATTTATCGCAACATCTTTATCGACATGCATCAACTTAGCAAAGATTGTGATCTTGAAAATTGAAATCATTTAGCATATAGTATCGAATTGTATCCATCACTCTTGACAATCAATTGTACAGTTAGGGTTAGGGCTATTCACATGTGTTATTGTGAGGAGGCCGTCGAAGGATTATTCTTGATCAAGAAAGACGAGGATTACTCTCTGTTGGAGATTGTATGAGGAATGGAGTTGGATACGGTGGTGGTAAAAAGGAATCTCAATGGTGTTTAGAGAAAAGAAAATAGATGGAGAAGAAGAGAGTTAATGTTGATAGTTTGTGGTAGGCCCTGAGAACTGTGGTGGTCGGCAAAAATGTCAAACAACTTTAAATCAGCACCTAAAAACAAACACTTTTAATTGTACAACTTCTAATCAAAACTCATTCAAAAGCAAAACAAACAGCTCATTCAGATGCTCGTTCAAAACTTCTGACTCTAAATAGAAATTAGCTTCCATGTACTTAAAATAGTCAAATTTAGTTGACGAAAGTAAATAAAAGATTTCACTTCTAACTCCCATCTTCTTCCACACTTTTTTTCCTCCATTAAACCTTCATCAAACTTTCCAACTCTCTATCTAATATCTCTTCTTACGTAACTTTCATATTCTCCTTACTTATTTCCTCAATTAAACATTTTTCATGCTTTATCAAGGCTCTCTCAATCTTCTTTATCAACTTTCATTTTCTCCCTACTCCACTTCCTACATTAAACCGTTGATATTTCTTTTTCCCAACTCTCCTTCAAAGGTTTTAGTGGTGATGGAGCTTGTTGGATTGATTGAGGTGGGTACAATGTCTTTTTGAGTTCTTTAAGAGCGTTTAGTGACAACCATGAACGAAGTCCAAATCAAAGATTGTTGTTAGTTCCTCTGGTTGGATCAAACTGTAATTTTCAACGTTACGCGGTTGGTATGGTCGTGAAACTAGGATTTGTGCAGTTTGAGCTAACCGTGTGACTGCAACAACTTTTCAAAAAATTTGCTCTCTAAAAAACTTCTTGCAGCATGGTTGACTGAAACTGTGGTTTTCAACGTCACGCGGTTGGCCTAATTGTGAATCTATAAATTTTTGGCCTAATCATGAAACTTGAAGTCTCACGGTTTGAGCTAACCATGAGAATTGACAACAATTTTTTTTTTTCTAGAACTTGCTCTCTAGAAATTTATTGCAACCACATGGTTGGCTTAAATTCTGATTTTCAAGGTAATTTATTTGGCATAATCGTGAAACTTTAATTGTTACTGATGATGCATAAAAACGGTCACACCCTTGAGCCATACACGTGTCATGATGATCTCGAGGAATTACGGGCCCCAACATCAACCCAACATTGATCCGGCCCAAGCGGTTCTAAGCCCGCCCAATTCAGTATGTCAAACGGACCCGAACTTTCACAACATGCTAGGGCCACACGTTTCACAACTATCCTCAATACCCGTAAGTCCTATTAAGGCAAGTATCTCGAGGATCAGCTTCGGACGAGTAACTATAGGAGCAATATGCTTCCAACTAGGAAACAAATACTAAAATACATCCCACACAGGGAATCTTCTACGGATTACTCTCGCACTGGGAACTATCTCCCACGTATCTAAAAGCACAAGGTTAACAGTGAACTTCCCTCTTACAACATGACTCCTAATTAGATAATGATCTCCATGAAGACCTCCTTCCTAAACTACGCCCTCGATGGCCTAGTAGAACCAAGACTCTTTACACTATAAATAAGACATGAGGTTGGTAATCTAAGGTAGGTTAGAAATTTTCTGTCACAACATTACACATTCCTCAGATCCCTGTTTGACTTTAGCATCGGAGTGCCATCGACCACCACAACGGTGGTCCGTGGCTCACGTGTGTTACTTGTGCAAGTCAGCAGGTCAGCGAGATTAGGTCAAAGTAGGGAACGGAAATGCTGCTACACAAAACTAGTCATTTATCTATTTTTGTTTTACGGTTATAAAATGCAGTTGGGACTTGGGAACTTCCCGTGCTTCTAACAGTTTGTCTAGTTTATTTTATGGTTATTGATGATACATCAAAATAGACCAATCCTCATGACTGTACACATGGCACAAAGACCCATCACGAGGACGTAACAAACAACCCACTGGGCCAACTTATGAAGCCCGATAGAAATAGAGCTAATTCCACAAGCCCAGACAAGGCCCACCTCTAAGGAGGCGTAAGCAAGATCCAAATCCAGGCCTAGACGAATCAAAGCCCATCACACGTTCTCTCATTAGGAAGAAGAACGTTGTACCAAGAAATAGCCGTGGAGGGACCTACATCTCCACAAACGCATCTCCATTAAGGATGAGATTGTTACAAAAACATCTCCTTCCGTTGTGCCTCACTTGCTTAAGTCACACAGAGAGTTAACTACGACCATTATAAAAGGTAAATGGAACTTTCAACAAAAGTATGCAACTTTAACTGAGTTTTGTCCAGATTTACTTCCTTATTCCAACAGAGTTACTGACTTAAGCATCGGAGTGCCTTCGGCCACCAAAAAGTTGGTATTTGACAGTCTAACAGTGGTTTTGCAAGTCAAATTCATAGGAGGACGATTTTTTGACGCATCAATTTGGCGCCATCAGTGGGGAACGACGAGTTTCCTCTTTTCAAATTCAAAACACACAAGTGACAGAGCTCACCACAACCTAACAAAAGATCAACGAGACCATCATAAAGAACGATGCAGTCTACAGATCCACAATCCAGTAATGATCACAACAACTCTCCCGCCGACGCATCACTGACGACTCAAGGAGAAGATGCGACCTGAATCGCCAGACCAGTAGCATCCGAGAATGAGGATCTGCTGCACACAATAGCCCACAGCCCAGACAACTTTCAACGCTACTATGGATTCCAGGGTAGAATTTCGTATAACCTAGATGTAGCATGTAACAATGATACAAGAGAAGATCGCGTAGAAGCACTTTCAACTAGTGAACCCAATTCAAACACAACCATAACTAAACTCCGCCAATCGAACTCAAGAAAGTGGCAAAATCCTAGCAGAACCTAAACAAGGAAACTTCGAAAGCAGTGAGCTTCCACGAGGCAAGAATCCATTCTACGGGACACTTACCGAAATCCCATTTAGAATAGAGGTCACGGATCCTGACGTATTATACGAATTGGCAAAACCACCATTTTTCGACGCCCTCATAAAAGCAACAATGTCGAAAAAGCATTTCGCCAAAGTTCGAGGTGTATGATGGTACTTCCAACCCGACTGATCATTTAAGACATTTCCACCACATGATGGCCCTGAAATAGACTACATAATCAATTTTATGCAGAACGCTCCCGATCAGTCTCACTTCAACAACAATGAACTGGTTCAATAATCTACCACCAAGATCAATATATTCTTTTTAAGCCCAGGCCACTACTTTCATCACCAGATTTATTGGAATCCAACGGATGAGGAAATGGCCACACTACCTGCTGCATATCGGACAGAAACCCGAAGAAACGATACAGAAATATGTCACCCACTTTACCAATGAACTAACAATGATCGGTAGATGTAGCGATGACACAGCCGCAACAACCTTCGTGGCTGAATTAAAGAAAAGTCATATATTTGATGCTCTTAACTTGGAGCCACCAAAGAGCATGGCAATCCTGCTAAAAGTAGCACAAAAACATATCTCCCTAGAAGAGATGAAAGCAGCCAGGAAGAAAAATGACCAAGAAAGAGAAAATTTCTCAAGAAAACGAGAAAAAAGGAAGACAACGGAGAAAATGAAGGCAATAACCCATCGAAGTAGCGGCAAAAACGAATCGCGACGACTAGAATTCGGGAAGTTGCAACCAACACGACCCAGACACGAATGGGTAACAAGCATAATGAAAACCGCATACAAACCGTACATAACTCTGAAGACAAGTCGAACAAACATACTAAAACACACAGCGAAGTGGGATAACAATAACTGGCCACTTCAGATGAGAGGAGATCCAAAAGGAAGAGAAAAAAGCAAATATTGCATATTCCATAAGGATCATGGACACGATACTGAAGAATGTTACAACCTAAAATACGAAATCGAACACTAGGCTCAGAAAGGACTATTAGACAAATTCATTGGGATGCCAAAAAAACAGATCAAATGGAAAGATAAAGCAGACAACGCTCCGGAGAATTGATATACACCACACGTTGCACAGCCAAGGGAAACAAAACACACAAAGAAGCAAGGCAAACCCCTCACTCATCTATATCGAAATGAAGGTACCAACGAAACACTTCATAAAACATGCAAACAATACGAAATGAAAAAGCAAAGAGAAACGAAACACCAGCCCTCAACGCAAAGACTAACAACGAGCAAAGGAAGACAAAGCAAACAATATTGTGAATCGGTATAAAAGCCTTAATGGCCAAAACTGATGAAATATTCAAGAAAACATCAATAAAGATTACTTATTTAGAAGCTCCAAATTCTCGCACGGACAGCAAACCGGTCGTACAAAGCTGTCAGGCTATAAAAGTCTGACACACAAAACTTCTGGTGGTATCAACCACGAAGTAAGGGTTTGACACCTAAGTCACCTAAACACAAAAAATTTGAATCAACCGAGGTGTCGAGTTAACGAAGCAAAGGTTGGACACTCGAGTCACCTAAACACAAGAAATTTGAATCGACCGAGGTGTCGAGTTAACAAAGTAAAGGTTGGACACTCAAGTCACCTAAAAACAAAAACTTCGAATCGACCGAAGTGTCGAATTAACGAAGTAAAGGTTGGACATCCAAGTCACCAAAGTGTCGAATTAATGAAGTAAAGGTTGGACACTCGAGTCACCTAAACACAAAAAACTTCGAGTCAACCAAAGCGTTGAATTAACGAAGTAAAGGTTGGACACCCAAGGCACCTAAACACAAAAAACTTTTAATCAACCGAGGTGTCGGATTAATGAAGCAAAGGTTGAACACCCGAGTCACCTAAAAGGCAAACAAAAATCTGAGCTAAGGAAACGAATCAATATAGTCTGAAAAAATATAGGAAAAAAACCATTTACAAACAAATCAGAAAGAACGATAGTGACCAGCAAATAAACAAGAAACAAGCACGAAGGCAGTTATAAAAGAGCTTGATGCAAAAGCTACAATAGCTACAAAAAACAAAAAGTTAATCTTTATTGATAAACACTACTCTGTTACATCCAGATAAGGCAATAAAGAAGTAGAAGAGGAAACATGAGCAATGGCATGATCAATATAAGTCGAAACCAGAGAAGAAATCGATTTAGGATAAGGGAGCACCAACGGCTTCAGAACGCTTAGAAGTGGCAATGACTCCTCTACTGCTGGAGCATGATCCTCGGCATCGTCATCCTCAAATGCTTCACCAACCAAATGATGATACATAGACAAGTCTTCCCCGAGCCCTTCGATATAATCAAGAAGCTCAACCCGCCCTCGAAAAACTCGCTTCGACCACACGAAGCTTATCCTTAGTAGCAGCGAGTTCAATTTTGGTCGCGGCAAGCCGCTCCTTAGCAGTGGAAAGCATACCGGAAGCCGCTGCCTTGACATCACGAAGCGCAACAGTTATTTGTTACACCCGCCTTTCAACACGTTACACATAACGAATTGCTCCAATCCAGAACAAGAAGCTTCATTGAAAGCTGTTTTCTCAATAGATAACTCCTTTTCCACTTCAGGAAGACAAAAACAAGCCTCATCTAGCTTAGATCTCAAGGAATCAAGATCAGCAACAGACTTATCACGCAGATTCTTTGCCTCCGTCAGATATTCTCGAGCGGCTACAACAACTTTCTCCAAGTCCGTGCATTGCATCTTCAACACATCAAATTGAGAAAGGACATGAGAAACTGCCCGCAAGTGCTGTCAACCTCCTCTCCAAAAGAGCCACTTGATCACAACTAGCTCGATAAACCAAGCCCATTACCCTCGCATAAGCGAGATGGTTCATCCCGTCGATTATCTGCTCAATACCATGGTCAATATGATCAAACGATTCAAGCACGAACATCAAGGACCTCTCTACCAACCGCCTGTACCACTCATTTACCAATCTACGTGCACTGTCTTGCAAGTGCACGTCGAGCTGGGTAAATCAACAGAACTTGCCATCAGATTTAATACGGACGTCCTTCAGCCTAGGCTCAATCCGATTAATCCATGGGTGGAGGATGCGAGGGTCCGAAAAACCACCTCCGACAACAGAGAGAACAAATGAAATAGCAGTACTTGCCATCAGATTTAATACGGACGTCCTTCAGCCTAGGCTCAATCCGATTAATCCATGGGTGGAGGATGCGAGGGTCCGAAAATACCGAAAAACCACCTCCGACAACAGAGAGAACAAATGAAATAGCAGTAACAGTGGAAAAACCATGTTTGCCCTCACGTCGAGAACCATCCGCGACAAAGGAAAGACTAGCGGTAGCAGCAAGATCGGGAAAAATCTGTTGTATATGAGAAGAAACTAGAAACCCGACTGCCCCACTGACATCAATAGAAGGAGATGGAGAATGATCCCCAAGACTTCGACCACCAATGTTGCCTTTAGACTGCTCCATCGCCAACTGGAGCATTTTCTCATTAATGGCTCGAGGATCATCATTAGACAACTCAACAGTGTCTGAAACACCATAAACAGAAAAAAGCTTCATCTCATAGTCGTCCAGCGGACGAATAGTCTCCTTCTCACTCCTTTCCAACGCAAGTCAGCCCCCTAAGAGATTCATGATCTCCTTTTACAACATCATCGTGAGAAAAACCTGGGTGAAAAACAATATCCCGAACAGTGGCGAGTCACAAGCCGAGCAGAACTATGATTCAAAAGTCATTTCTTCCTTGGAACTCGAACAGAATCTATGGACAATTGTCTTGAGGGACTAGTAAACCTCGCTAGCTTTCATTTTCGTGAAACAAGAGCGGAAACAGTAACGGGAACATTGAGATCCGTAACATCTCGGACGCAGCTCACTTTCCAATTAGTGCTAGCATCACTAACATAAGAACGAGCAATACGGGCAGCATAAGCCTTTGCATGAGCCTCAGTAAACAAAGTTCGTTCCGCTACATTCATAATGTATAGGCCACTAGGCTCTGGGATGCAACTGGAAAGAAACACATCAGCAGGAAAATGGGCAAGCTTAAAAAATTCTTCACTTATCTTATGTTCCTCGGTTGATAAAAGAAGATTATTCCACCTATTGAGAACCCGAAATGATTGGGATCACCGACCTCTTAACAAAAAGTGGCCAGAATTCATGGAAGCATAGAACCAAAACTGCGATCAATCGCGGATGTCATCACTAAGGTTCTCGAAACAATTGGGAGAACGAAGGAACACTGATTTCCCTGTTCACTAACAAACCAATCACCGAATGCAAAATCCTATCAGTTAAAGGAATACCAACAAGAGTAGCTCTCGCGTAGGAAGAGACCATCACCTTCCAACCATTGGGGCCATCTGGGCAGGAGGAATACCCAAGAGATTCAGATACTCTTAGAACAACTCTGGAACAAGGAACCGAAGACAAGAATAAAACATGCACGAATACAGTGCAATGTATCCAGCCTTTGGGTTACAAGGGCTATCATTCGGTTCAGGCAGGATAAGCTCGAGATCAAGCGAAAGATTATAATCGGAACGAAGGCTCTCCAAAGTCGACTGAGAAGCTCTATTGGGAGAATAATGAGCCTCACAAAGAGTTAGCGACTTACCACTTAACTTATCACCAACTGACATTGTTGGGGAGCAAAGGATCAAGGAAAATGGAGAAGAAGGAACAAACAAACCCTTGAAAGATACAGTGAAGAAATAAAACATATTCACCACATTTCCTTTTATAGAGCCAAGCGATGAAGAGACAACTCATGGGATAGCGTGTGAGATATGATGGCGATACGAAATCCCAAAAATGTCTACAAGAAACGAACGGACAAGCAAAGGATCGAGACATCAACTCGTGAAAAGCAACTGACAGCATTAAATACAAGGCAATGATGAAATAAAGTTGAACCGTCACCAAAGTAAGTGGCCACGTCAGCATGCCTACTAACTAAGGGGGGGGGAGTAGCTAATGATACATCAAAATAGACTGATCCTCATAACGTACACATGGCAAATGACCCATTACGAGGACGCAACAAACAACCAACTGGGCCAACTTATGAAGCTCGTTAAAAATAAAACTAATTCCACAGGCCCAGACAAGACCCACCTCTAAGGAGGCGTAAGCAGGATCCAAATTCAGGCCCAAAATCCAAAGCCCATCACATGTTCTCTCATTAAGAAGAAGAACGTTGTACCAAGAAAGAGTTGTGGATGGACCTACTTCTCCACGAGCACATCTCCATTAAGGAGGAGATTGTTACAGAAACATCTCCTTATGTTGTGCCTCACATGCTTAAGTCACGTAGAGAGTTAACTATGATCATTATAAGAGATAAAGGGAACTTTCGACAAAGGTATGTAACTTTAACTGAGTTTTTCTAGATTTACTTCCTTCTTCTAATAGAGTTACTGACTTAAGCATCGGAGTGCCTTCGACCACAAAAAAGGTGGTATTTGGCAGTCTAACAGTAGTTTTGTAGGTCAAACTCATAAGAGGACGATTTTTTGTCGCATCAGTTATAAAATGTAGTTGGGACTTGGGAACACTAATTTTTTTAAAAGTGGAATGCTAGCCACCTTCTCCATTTACCTTCTCTTTGCACTTTCTCCCTTATTTGAGTGACATGTATCATCTAAAATTTAAGTCTCATAAATAAAAGGAAACTAATCCTTGATTTTCTTTCAATCTGAACTTGGCAAACCAGATCTCATATTTATCTCCATTATGGATTATGGATCCATTAAATAGGTAATAAAACTCCAAGGATTGGTTTGCTTCTTCATTATTCATGAAAAATGAGTAGTATTTCTTACACTTTTATTTTTATTTTGATAAATTGTTTCTTGAAGATGAGTACCCCCAAGTTTAAAACTGGCCTAGGTGATATATTTACGACTGAGTGATGAATTTGAAATATAAAATATTAGGTTTTTTTTGTTCGAACCTACTTCTAGTAAGTGAAAACATTTTCAATTTAAAATTATAGTTGATTTGACAGTTGGTTTCGAAGACAAAAATAATAATTAATAAGGAATATAATGTGGAAGAAGAACAAACCCATGAAGATGAACGGTTGGAGTTCTGTGACCTATTTTAATTGTTTCAAATCAGTTAAAGAGGGCAAATGTGACTATATAAGACGAGTCATTCTACATGGCGAGGAAACGAGCGAGGGGAGGGAGGTGGCGGGGTGGGGACCGTTCACCTCCCTCAGGATGCGTGCCATCTTTTTTGTGCACGCATCCCGAGGGAGGTGAACGGTCCCCACCCCGCCACCTCCCTCCCCTCGCTCATTTCCTCGCCATTTAGAATTTCTCATATAAGATTTATATTGTCTTAGTTTAGATTGATGATAAATTGAAAGATTATCTTTCCTTTTGTTAGTTTCATAAAGAAACATTTCATTAAATAAGGGAGAATGTGAAGAGAGAAGGTAAATCGAGAAGATATTTAGCATTCCTCATTTTTTAAAGTTAAATCTAAAAAAATCATGTTAGGGTCATCGAGCCAAATAATCAGGTACACATAGCAACTTCCTTTTTAAGTTGGGGATTCACGTCGACAAAAATATATTGGTGACAAATTTGTGACTTGTTTCATTTTTGATGACATGAGCAATAAGAACGGAGGATTTCTTGAGCAATTACAGAGACGGTTTCAATAAACATTTCACTGAGTTGGATGTATATTTAAGTTTCAAGTTTAGAATTGCACAAAGCCTTTGCTTATTTTTTGAGTTTATCAATTGTATTGAGATTCGGTGTGTAAACCTTCAACGAAAAAAAAAAAATTTCTAACATTCAAAATCTATATTCACTTTAACATTGACTGATACGACATCTTTCATTATATGATTGAAAAAGTCAATAAGTGTGACCGAGTGAGAGCACACCACGTCACCAAAGGAGAACCACACAACAAATGTCCTGCCCTATAAAATTTTAACATTTATGTTGTGAAGGAAAAAGATTCCTAAAATCTAACAAAACTATTTCATATATTATCTCGCTCTTTTAAGGCTCCCAATTCTAGCTTCATCACAAAGGTGATCCATGTCCATGTCTCATTTTCCCTCCAAAATATGATTTTGTTGCTATAACTTTAAATTCAATGAAATGTAGGGAGGGAATATATCCTTGAGGGAAAAAATAGAGGTTTTACGCGTAAGTAATTATACCACTGACCAAATGCCCCTGCATTGTTACATATTTACTTAATTGCCCCTTTTCTAAAGAACCCAAATTTCACTGTTCACACATCTTCCCCATTAACAACCTTGTTGAACTGTCCAAAATATGGCATACACCAAATTTGTAGAATTAAATTTTTGGCGAAGAATTTTAACAGTGTTTTTTTTGTAGAATTATTTTTAATGATTCCTTACATCTGTTATATTGTTTTTTTTGTGTCCATAATTACACTACCAAATGTTTTTCCTTGAAAAACTTATGAATTACATCAGTTTTTTGTTTTATTTGGGGTAAAAAAAATGGAAATTGAAAATTCACTGTAAGTTTATTTTTATCAAGTAGATAAGGGGTCCAACATGGCAAATAGTTCTACATTCCACCAATATTTGTAACATACCTTTTTCCCCTGGGAAATAAATGGAATTTCTATTATGTTTAGGTAACACTTAGGTAAAACAAAACAAAACAAAATGTGAAGGGTATTGTATCAAAATTAAATTTATGTCTTCTTAACTTTATCAAGGTGGCCCACTTGCGACCTACAAATGTTGAACATTTATTTCAATGATCAAACCATGTATTGAAAAATAAATAAAAAATGAAAATTAATAGCTTTATGCACATCTATACTAATAGAATAACAAATCACTACACCAAAAATACCCATCAGCAACGGTTTTGAACCGTGGGGGTAACTCATTGTCACGGCTTAGAGCCGCGGGCTGTAGAGGCGTCGCTAAATCCCCATTGGGGACCGAACTGACTCTCCATCCAGTGGTGTACCATGATTGTCTTGGTTAGCTTCTGGAAAAGAACCATATAATGGAGGTGCGCTGGGGATATCCTCCACAGAGAGCTTCCTACTTTGCAGGCCACTTGCATGGAAATCCTGCAAACATATATCCCACGAGTTATTTAAGTACCAGCAAAAACATGAAAGGTTAGTAAACAACAACAAAAATATGAAAGGTAGTGATTATAGATGCTGTAAATAGTGAAAAAAGAAAAATATTTGTCATAGGTGAACTTTTACATCATTGAAGAAAATCAACAATCAATCCTAAGTAAACACAACACTTTGAAAGTTGGCCTAAATATAATACGCCCCAACTTCTGTCTTTTGATGCTACGAAAACATAACCATTAACTGGAGAATAGATGTGTTATCCCACACATAGAAACTGTAGAAGACCAAAAAATAACAAAAAGGTAAAATAAAATCATAAATGGATGCAGCTTATTCACAATCCTAGCTTTCCAGGAGTTCATCACAGTTGTGTCACGCCGAAAAAGAATAGCTTTTAATTATTACAACTGATAATTGAAAAATCCGAAAGTCAGTCACACAAGCAACAAACCCCAAAGGGTCCCTTAAACCTTATGTTTCATGCAATTTTATGAAACAATGACTGGAAACTACTGTGCTTCTATTTCAAACTCTTCAAGTATTTACCAATAAAAATATCATAATACAGTACAAGAGAAGAGAACCCATTCATGACTGCCATCACTTAGATTCTATAATTGTAGCAAAAGCCACATTTTTCCATCATCAATGATAGGGTTTTCCATCTGACTACTTCAGTAACAGTCAATGAAGACAATATAATAAAAGAGAAACCTCCACCATCACTAAGCTGAAACCTAACAACAAATCGAGCATAAGAAGCTCCTATGTAGCTACATGAGGGGTAAACATCGATAGGTCTCAAATGAACAGAAAACGACACATTTCTGCTCTTGCAGCAAACGAAAAGGTCCATCAAACTTTAACAAAGTAATAATGCAACTCTATCTATCAAGCATATTGAATCATCATTTCAGATTGTTTCAATTCGATAACAAATACTTAAATCATTAGTATTTAAATACACAGACTTCAAATTTACAGCTAAACTAATCAAAAACTGATATACAAACCCTAAAACGACAACTCGAGATCAAAAGCCCTAAACGAACAAACCTGCTTGAGTTCAGACTGGGAGAGGTTGGAAATAGCGAAGAACTTGGTCGCATCGCTCCCCGTAATGCGTCCATCTCCATCTGCAAACAAACACAAATCAATCAAACGAGTTCTACAGAGATCTAACCACAACTTGTACCAAGAAACAGAAGAGTAGAGAAGTTGAATGAATGAATGAATGAAGGAACCTGAATAGATTAGCCGCAGGTGCGGAGGATGCGAGAGAAGAATTGGAGAGGAGGTGAAGAGGATTCGAGTGAGGAGAGCTCCTTGAGCTTGCGATTGTGTATGGCGTTGGAGACTCGGCTTTCGTCCAAAACCCTAGCTATATATCTTTACTGTCAATTCTTGCTGCATCTCCTCTTCTTCCTTCTCGAAACCTGCAAGTCTTGCTGCCGGAAGCCGAAGCGACGAGAAGGAAGCGCATGAAGTTATCAAAGAAGCAGCGAATGTACAACAAAGCTAACGATCCGCTCGGCGAAGGAAGTTCGTCGCTGGAAATCAAAGAGAGGAATTAGGGCTTTGGAGAAGGCGGAGAAGAATTGGAGAGGAGGTGAAGAGGATTCGAGTGAGGAAAGCTCTTGAGATTGCTCTTTTTCCCCAATTTTTTTTCGCCAAATTTAAAGCGCGAAATTTTTTTCGCCAGACCGCGAAACTCCTCTCTCCACGCACGTGCAAAACAGCACTCGTGTTTAGCCACGATTTTAGGCCGTTGGCAGTTCAAAACACGCTTATACCCACGATTTTAGCCCGTTGGCCACTATAGCTACGGTTTTTGGCCGTGGCAAATGAACCCACGGTTTTAAACCGTGGCCATGGGGTAGTGATTATAGCCACGGTTTTAAGCCGTTGGCAGTTCAAAACACGCTTATACCCACGGTTTTTGGCCGTTGACCACGATATCCACGGTTATTGGCCGTGGCAAATAAAGCAACGGCTTAGAACCGTGGCCATCTACGTGTAGCTAAAAAGGCATTTTGGTGTAGTGAATTTACAGTTAAAAAATTTTAGAACTTTCTGATAATAATAAAAAATAGATCAACGCAAAAAAAAAAAAAAAAAGTAAATCAATACAAGCAATAAAACGTGCACACAATCACATGTTCTACAATCTGTAACCTGAAAAGTTCTAATTGTCGAGGGAAATGGCAAGGAAAACAGCGAGGGACCCCACAGGGTTGGGGGGAGCCGTCCATTCCCCTCAGGATGCGCGTTTGAAACCCCGGGATGCGTGCGTTGAAAAGTCAAGCGCGCATCCCGGGGGGATGGACAACTCTCCCCCCCCCCTACCCCACCACCCCCCCTGTGGGGTCCCTCGCTGTTTTCCTCCCTGTCTTCCTCGACACTTAGACGGGTTCCTGTAACCTTTTGTAATTAAGAAATTAAAAAATATACGACGTGTTGAACACGTCCATCCCTTAGTTATTTAAAAGAAAATTACAATTTGTTTCTAATTTAAAGTATATAACTTTTTCATTGTTATTTATTATGTATTTTGTTTAGATTCTAATGTAAACTTATTTTATAGAAATTAAAACCACAATCATATCATAAATGGATAATATCCATAAGGGTAAACATTTACCGGAGCGAAAACAAGTCTTCATACGAGGTGGAGGCGATGAACCTGAGTAAAGCGTAAGCAAGTCTCCATGCGAGATGGAGGCGACAAGGATATTAAGTGGCAACAATATTGTAGCATTTCAGCCTAGTTTGGTTAGCTCTATAGAGTCAATCATGTAGCCTTCAGGCATGGATAAATGAATAAATAAAAAGGGTCAACGACCCAATTTTTTATTTTCTTAAATAAAATGTTTAAACTCCAAATAATACAAATACAGAAAAACCCATTTACAATGATACTTTATATAGGAATAACCTATTTAGAGTTGATGCCACGTTTTGAGTTTGCGGTATGTAATAACTTGTCAATATAGACACCTTGTTATTGCATCCAAAATGCTTATAGCTTCTCAAACATATTTATAACTTCTTGACATGAAACTATTGGTATTTCCATGTTGCGATTGATCCTTTGAATGATCTCTTTCCTCTTCTTGCCTAATTGCAACAATGATTTCTTCTTCAGTTAAAGCAAACATGACTTGTCTGGATTTGTGTAACAAAGTTGTCAAATTCTTCAATTATTTTGCAGTATGTTTGAAATATTTTTTGTAACTACACTTCCATTAAGTTATAACCTCCTTATAGTAATAAAATTGGTTGGGTCTCAGTATTATTATAGAGAGGTTTTACTATATAAATTCAAAATAATATGCTAGAGTAATAAAATTCAAAGTATATCTGATATTCCATGTCTTGGGTTTCAAGTACGCAGTCTAGTGAGCTATAATGTGGTTGCTAATCCACCGTTGATCTTTCTCCATACTTCAATGGAGGTGGATTTGGACGACAATGGGTGAAATTTGACAAGAAATGGACTTGATTTTGGTTGGAAATGGAGTGCATCTGATTATCTCTTCGTCACCCAAACGAAGCAGATGACTTAGTTCGATCACCTACTTCTTATCTCTTCTATCCGTCAACTCAACTCATCTTCTAAGATTTGCCATGAAAGCACTACTTCGACTTCCTTTTCGTGTCTTTGTTGAATGAGATTGGTTTTTTAGAACTACAATTACAGATAAAGACTAAAAAAGTACCAGAAACAAATGATTACTCTTACTTGATTTCAAGTATGGAACGATTTTTGTAGGAGCTTTACTCTTCTTTATTGCTTGGGGAAGAAGAAGGAGGGGCGTTGGGAAAAAAAAATTGGTTGCTAGACTTAAGTTATGGGAAATGAAAAAGAATAGTATTGGGGAAGAAAGGGTTAAGAGTTTGACAAGTCTCTCTATGTGCTTTTTGTAGACCTTTTAAATATCGTAGTTAATGTAATGACTAATTTATGCCTATTTTTAGGCTTTTATGACCAACAATGACTCTTTTATTAACCTAGGTTAACCCATAAAGCTATAAGACATTTTTATCCTTCCTAAACAAACAAAAAACATACTTTTACACTTTTATAACCAACAATGACTCTTTTATTAATGATTGTAATTATGACCAACCAATTGCTTTCATTGGTTGGGTAGGCTATATAAGTTGATGATTTTTGGCATTTTATTTCTACAATCACTCTCCAAATCATATCTAATGGAGCTAAAGTGTCACATATATATATATATATATATATATATATATATATATATATATATATATATATATATATATATATATATATATATATATATATATATATATATATATATATATATATATATATATATATATATATATATATATTTTTGTGTTGGGGGGAGGGGTGATTTCAGTTCTAAATAGATCACAGGCCTTACCTCTTAATGGAGCCAAAAATATCACAAACTTGTTTTATTTTGGGTTTTTTTGAGTTTGACACTCATTAGTTTATACCTATTAGAGTTTGGCACTCGTTTTGAAAACTAATTGAGTCTAACGCTCATTTTTTTAAGGAACCGTTAAGTCCACGTCATTGACTGGTCAAGACTATTTTTTAGACCATTATAACCTTACCTTGTTTTTTATTTTTATTTTTATTTTTTTAATTGAGTCTAATTTTTTTTAAACATAAAAACCAAAATTTATTTGTAGGTGATACCACAACTTCATGAGGTGAATGACCATTTGTTCAAATTGGCAACATCTAATCTAAGTAGACCTTGTGGGTGAGCTCAATCTATCTGAAAGTATACATCAAACATATTCATTCATTCCAATTCAATTGCTTGAAGGCGATAGACCAAAAAGCTAGGAAGAAGTGACTAGTTCTAGAGCTAATAGCCTAAGCCAAGCTACCCCAACAGCAAGTCGAGCTGCTAGAGATGCTACAGCTGCTCAGACACCTTCAAGCGCCCTAAGGGAATGATCAAGGTGACTTCCTTAGTTCCCTGTAAGAAAGCTTTTTATTGTCGGTCAATCAAAAATGGCTGCAAGATAGAGCTTTTCATTTACGTTTTTCATCCGGCTGAAAAGCTGCAAGCTCAGGTGCAAGTGACGACAACAAACTCAAGCCCCCAAGGAATTGGTCAAGCCCGGCGCACTCCAGGACCCTGATCTGCCACCTATAGATGCTTCAACCAAGCTATGTTGGTCAATTCTATTGGTCTGGACCTGCTATGCTAACAGGTTTTCCCAGTCTTTTCCATAGTAATTACCCAGCCAAGCTTTCGATCCGAGGCACAACCTTGGAGAACGGTCAAGGGTACAATTGTAATTCCTCATTTGACTGCGTAGAAACAGGCTTGATCCCTCGTCAAAGGCGGCTTTTTCTGAAGGGTCGCGGAGATGGGTAGCCGTACAGATAAAGTCAAAGGAGGTCGTGGAGATGTTGCGACGGTATGTTCCTAGTTTCATCGCCCTCTGCCTCTGACTATTTGTTGTGTTAGCTTCTCCATCTTTCTTTTAGCTTTGGTCGAGTTGTTCATTCAATTAGGTACCATGCAAGACCCAATTGGAATCCATAATTTCTTTTCATCTAAAAAGGTGACCGATGATCCAACCACCATAACCAGGTCTGTGTTTTCATGTCCACATACCAAACAAAGCTTGCTAGTCGGGGTCGTCTGATCACCATCACCTGGTGCAAGAACCTCCTACTGCATGACCTCTCGTCTCCATTGAAGAACCCAATGAGGACTGCCAATACAGTTGCAAGGTCGAGATGAAGCCATGGTACTTTTGGAGGAAGCATGGTTCCAAGCACTTTCAAGTAGACAACAAAGCTATCGACGTATTCTGGGACCTCAAGACTGCTAAATTCAATGGGGGAGACTGAACCAAAGTCCCATTACTGGGTGATATGAAGAAAGATGCCTACAAAAAGACTAGATCTAGGCCTGCTCTTATCGAACAGATATTGGTTTCCATGAAGGAGCATATTTTTGGTAAGAATAATTTCTCAACGAGAACCAAGTTTCATTCAAAAGGTAGGTTTAATGAGATTTCCATAGAATGCGACAATAACAAGAGTAGTAGTAGTAGTAGTAACAATAGTAATGGTGGTAGCATTAGTAAGAGCAATGCAAATTCATTTAATCCTGAAATGAAAATAAGGATAGATGGGCATCTAGCAATACATGTGAAGCATCTCCAATGGAAATTCAGAGGTATTGAGTCCATTTCAATTAACAGAGTCAGAGTAGAAGTGTATTGGGATGTTATTTGGGTGTGTTTTAGTGAAGAATAAGAAGAGAGTGGTTTGGTGTGAAAGTAAAAATTGGAATTCAAAGATAGTGGATGTCTGTGGGAGATTTCATTAGAACAGGAACAGGAGATGGGGGATTTGTATCACGAGTGGAATTTGTTTGTAGAAATGTGTCAAAGGAGAGGATGAGGAGGATGAGTCTCTAAAGAGATATATATGTAGTGAGTGTGTGTCTACTTGCAGGTGTCAAGTGTGTGCATTACTGGTTCCTGAAGGTGGGGAGGTGGGATGCTATCTACCAGACTTGTTCCATGCTACTTGACAACATTGGTTTGCTACACGTACGTAGCACACTACACTTGGTCCATAAAATAGGTGTGTGGTAATGTCGAGTGGTGTGGCTGCCATAGTGCATTGTTTCAAGATGGATCACTCAATGATTTGGGAAAACCACCTTTCCCTCCGATTTGGATGTATCTCAATTTCTCTTCTCCACAAGTTATTTAACCAAGACATTGATGGATCATAGAGAAGAAAAACTGCAGGAAAAGGGAGAAGAAGAGAAAAGAAAGAAGGGGGTTGGGCAATTTTGGGTTTTAGGGTTCAAAATATTAGACTTGATTAAAAAAAAATTATATATATATATCAAGGTAAGGTTAAAATGGTCTAAAAAATAGTCTTCACAAGTCAATGACGTGGACTTAACGGTTCCATAAAAAACGAGTGTTAGACTCCATTAGTTTTCAAAACGATGGTCAAATTCTATTAGGTATAAACTAATGAGTGCCAAACTAAAAAATACCTTTTATTTTTTATATTTTTTGGTGGACATGATTTCAGCTATAAAAAGATTACACTGCTTTCCTCTTAACTCAAATCGTTAATAACCCCAAAACTTGAAATGTCAAAGATTAAGAAAATTAATCTACATGAATAATACTCAAGTTTTTTTTGTTTCTTACAAAAATTAATATTTGTGAAACAAATAAGGGATTTAGCTGTCATTGGGTATACATCAAAACTATAATTTTTTTCAAAAAATGAAAGTGAAGTTGATGAGGCTACCAAGAATAACAAAAAACTATGACTGATCATTGCAGTGAACTATAACGGACAACAACTACAACAACAACAACAACAATAATAATAATAATCGATGTTGTCGATTTCTGTTCTCATTGACCTTGACCTGCACAGTTAACACACGTGAGCCAAAGACCACCGTTGATGCTTAAGTTAGATAAGGCTTGAGAAATGTGTAATGTTGTCAATTGGGTTATGTAGTATACCTCTGTTCATCAACCTGTGTCCTATTTATCATGCCAGGGTCCTTGTTCAGCTAGGCCTTTGGTGGCATAGTTTAAGGAAATATATCTTCCTGGAGATCCTTTCCTTGTTAGGAGTCGTCCATGTAGGAAAGTTTCCCTACACGACTTGTGTTTCTCGATCTGCGTTGAGGTGTTGTCCATGCAAGGGAGAATCCCTGCACGACTTATACTCTGATATTTGTTTCCTAATCAAAATTAATGTATTGTTAGCTTGCCCGTCTTAAGTCGATCCCCCAGATACTTGCCTTATTAGGTCTTATGGGTATTGAGCTTGACCATGTGACGTATGGGCTTATTAGGGCACTGTTGTTTGGGTCTAACTTCCTTGACCCTGCCTCGATGGGCTTCATGTGGTCTAGGCTTTGCCAGATTGGGCAAGCATTCGGGTCCACTTCGCTATGTTGATGAGATTGTCATGACACGTGTATGACGCAGATTAATGGATGGTTTGGTGTATCATCAGCTACTCCACCCAAGTTAGTGGCCAGCTCATTGGTCTACTAATTCATGTCATGAAGAAATTGAGCGGTCATGATGATTGAGTCTGAATCATTTCTTCGAAAAGCGCACATCATTAATTGGACATGTGACTGCTCGAGAAAGGCGAGAATCCTTGTTTCTATATAAATCCCGTTCTCTGCAGAGTTCAAATTCTTTACTCCTTCGATTTTAGAAACTCTGCTTTGTCGTTTTGCTTTCTGCGCTTTTGCTTTGTTCAACTTTTGCAATCGAAAGTTTGTACGTTGTTCCATTGAGGGCCAAAATTATCTTTCTGATGAACTTTTCTCTAAAGGCCGTAAGTTTTTCGAGGAGAGGTCGATCTCCGAGTCGAATCTGGAAGGTGTTCGCGAGAAGTATGGGGTCCCTGATGATCCTATTGCTCACCTCTCCTTGAATAAATGAACACGCTATGTGCGTGTTGAAGACGCCGACTTGTTTTTGCAAGTTGCCCGATGATTACAAGTTATGGCAGAAGTATTGTTTCATGGCTTTTGCGGACTCGAAGTGTTTTGAGCTTGATGGTTGTTCAATTGAGCGAGAGTTTAGGCAACTGAGTAAGTTTAATTCTGTTCTCGCTCCTACTTGTATTGATTGCATATTGAATTGTTATCCGTGCTTGCTGTAGGGAAATTTCCAACGACACCCCTTTCTTCTGAGGACGAAGCAATCTTGGATAAATTTTGTGACATGCATCTGATGCGGGTGGAGAATGTCGTACAACCCTATAATATCAAGCACAATGGACTGTTGGCTTACTGGCATGAGGCTCCTACTCTTTTTGAGTCCTGAAACCAAATTCTAAAGACAGGCCTTCTTCAAAGAAGAGGATATTCCCGAAGGTTAAGATATCTTGCCCGTCAAGGAGGGCGGAGTTGAATGAGGCACTTTCTTATTTTGTGCATTCAAATAAACCTCGCACTACGCCTAAGCCTACTCCTGAGTGTTTGATCCCTTCAGGGGGACGCAGAGTTGTAGGGCAAGATCTTGATTCATCTGCTGGGGCTGAAGCTGGTGTGCCTGAGGGGCATGATTCTCGGGTGAAGGCTTCCATTTCCCTTCTCGACTTGGAGAAAGTGTATCTGCAGTGGTAGGGGTTGAAGATGCAACGAAGCTGAGCACTGAGCAAGCAAAGGTGATGAACAACCTGTTGTTGCATGCGGGTATGGCAACTTCGTCCAACGTGGGTCATACTCGTCCTTTTTCATTGGAGGACTTCGAGTATAACCCTTCATTGGGATGTGAGTCTTCTCAGCCTGGTGAAGAGTTGCCTAACTATTGTCCTTACGACAAAAGGTCCCCTACACCTTGCCCATACTGTCCTTTGCCCAATCTCGACATGAGATTGAAATGATGACGGGTCCGAGAGATAACTCACTTCCTTCTTCCCTGTCAACTGCTTTCGAATTGGCTCGTGAGAGAGGACAGATCATTGTGAGTAAGGGGAAAGTGGTGGAGAATGGCCCTAATGTGGTGAAAACAGTGAAGGGCGGTGTTGGCGTGATTCTAGTCTCAAAGGACCTCCACCCTTATGCGCGAATAGTCAATTTTCCCTGGATGTGGTAAAAATGAACAACCAAACCTAGCACTAGGAGGTTGATATTTTTTATGCCTCCAGGAAAGATATTAGTAGATGGAATGACTGGCTGACGAATTCTGCTCTGAAGCCAGAAAGTGATACGCTGGGATAGCGTATGGATAAGGGGCAAAGAATCTCATGTTGGGGATGTCATATCTGAACCAAGTTGTCGTCGCTGGGGTGAAAATTGAGGCCGCTCGTGAGAAAGTATATACCATGAAGTGAATCATTGCAAATTTTCAAAAGTCGTACTCTGATGTTCTTCACAAAATCGAATCATTGAAAAAACAACTTGAAAATTGGAAGCCTGCTCAATCGATTGTTGATTAATAGGCATGGCAGACGAGATCGGAGGCTCAAAGGGTCTGCTTGGAAATGCTTGAGTCTGATTTGGCTGAGGCAGTGTCCATGAGGGACGAGTCTGAGGAAGAACTGAACCCTGTCCATTGTGACTTACAACTCGCTCAGGAGACTGCAGTCAAGGCGCGGGTTGAGCTGCAGACTCTGAGTGCGAAGAAGGCCAAGAAGGAGTTCAAGTGAACTGTCTGATGTCAGCAGCTAGAGGTTGATGTTGATTTCAACGCCAAAAACGTGAGGACAATAGAAGATCAGCTCCTCCTGGCACAAAATGACCTCAGTGCAATTAAGGACAACATGAGTACTGAGCAATCCAAGGCTCATACCCTATCGAGCAAACTGGAGCAGTTGGAGCGAGAGCTTGCCCAGGACATGTTTGAGTTCGGCAGTGTTGTGCAAGGAAAACTAGAGTTGTTGCAGCTAATGAAAGAGGAGCATGCTGATTGTGACCTCTCCTACTACAAAAAGGTGTCCTTTGCGGAGTTTGGGGAAGCCTCTATCAGAAGAAGTGGGTGATCAAGATAGGGTGCCCGAGTGGCAAAGCCTGCAGACGCATCCCCTTCTTATTTTTCGGCCAAGTTAAGCTCCACCATATCTAAACCTCCTCTTGACGAGGAGTAAACTTGTATTTTTAGGATCATCAATGAAAGACGATTTGTTAAGTAACACTTAGTACTTGTACTTCGTTTGACTTTTCCATTTGGCTTTGTGTTTTGTCTTATCGTGGTGTTAGTATTTTGACAAGAGATTCTGCTGAGTTAGAAAACCGTAGGGTTGATCTGCTGGTGAGAGATCTGACCGCTTACATTGCGATAGTTCAAGCAATCCTGGTCTATATTCTTTAGAGATCGAGAAGTCGTCTTGGCCAAGTCTTGTAAGTTGGCTAAACTCCATGCGAGAGGATAATCTTGGCTAATAATAGACCATTTGAACCAGGTTGTATTTGACCCTTTTGAATCGCCATTGTAATCCATCATTGGCGGACCAGGTTGTAGATCGGACCAGCAGCTATCGTCGCTAGTCTAAGCGAACATGCCAAACTGTGGTTAAGCATGTATTTCACTGTAAGTGGTTGGACAGTGATCCCAGTGAGTTGTCCAAGTTATGCTTCCTGAGCTCTGAATGGACTTCAAATTGTCTTTGTCTGCTTCTGGCGAACTAGGTTTCAGGTCGGACCAAAAGTCATTGTCATCAGTCATAACTGACTAAACTAGGTTAGGTTTGGTGACCATTGTCTGTGGTTGGACAATGATCCGTGGCAAGTCAACACGATTAGGCGTCGAGAGCGTTGTCTAGACTCCCACTTCTAAGCCTTCTTCATCCGCACTTGAAGGACTACGGTCTTAGAGCGGACCATAAGTTATTGTCGTCAGTCAAAACTGACTAAACTTTGGTAGGGTTCGACGATAATTGCCCATAGTTGGAGAATGATTACTGGCAAGCCATCTTGATCAAGCGTCGACAACACTGATTAGACTCCCATTTTCTAAGCCATTGTCATCCGCTCTTGGTGGACTAGGCATTAGAGTTGCTCAGAAGCTATCGTCATCAGTCGGAACTGACTAAACTTTGGTCGGGTTCGGCTATCATTATCAATAATTGGACAACGATCGCTGGCAAGCCATCTTCATCCGCATTTGGTGAACTTCGGTCTTAGAGCGGACCAGAAGCTGTCATCATCAGTTGTAGCTGACTATATTTTGGTCGGGTTAGGCCACCGTTTGGCCTTGGGCATGTAAGTCTGACTTGGGTGTCCTGACTTACATAATTCGCCTAATAGTCTGACATGGGAGTCGGATCAACAAGTCTGATTCTAGAGTCGAACTGCTATAGATTGTCCGGATTGAATTTCAACCAAATTTGACGAACAATAGCGGAATTTTAGTAGAGCGAATACCTTGGATTTATTGATAATATCACTGTAGGTGTGCTCTTCATTCCATGGGCGCTTAGGGCCTTCGTTGTTTGTGTATTTGCATGTACTGGACCATTCTCAGTCTTTTGGGCTGGATCTGGCTGGGCACTCGCTTAGGCCCACTAGCTGGTTGGGTGTTGTTGGCGAGATCGTCGTGCCATGTGCAGTTGCAATTGGAACCATCGCCTTCTTATTTCCCCTACAACATTTAATGCTGACGTAATTGTTGGGTGACTTCGTTTCGTGAACCGTCGCGTCAATATATAAGCTAGTCATAATTTCAAGCATTGCCATGAACGCTAATCATACATCAAAATAGACTGGTCATCACGGCCATACATGTAGCATAAAGACTTATCACAATGATATAGTGTCCAGCCTATTGGGCCATATCATAAAGGCAAGAAGAATAAAGCCAATCACAAAAGCCCAGACAAGCCCGCCAATGAGAAGACATAAAAAGGGTCCGAATCCAAGTCTGAATGAATCAGAACCCAAATCCAGGCCCAACACGAGTTTTCCCATAAAGAGAAGGAACGTTACACCAAAAAAGAGTCATGGATGGAGTTATGCCTTTATAGACACGTCTCCATCAAGTAGGAGATTATTACAAGAAACATCTTCTTCCGTTGCGCCCCACATGCTTAAGTCATGCAGAGAATTAACCGCGACCATTATAAAAGGTTAAGAGAACATTCGACACAGATATGCAACTTTAACTGAGTTTTGTCCAGATTTACTTCATTCTTCCAACATAGTTACTAACTTAAGCATCGGAGTGCCTTCGGACACCAATAGGTGGTCATTGGCAGTTTAATGATTATTTTGCAGGTCAAACTCACAAGGGGGGCGATTTTTGGATGTATCAAACGTTGTAGACCATGTTCTTCAAATTCATTTTTCCAAAAAATATGCTTTGGGTTCTCCAAAGGCTAAAGAAATATCTTCATTGTTGGAGTCTTCGAATGCCCTGACATTTGGAGTGATGAGTCTTGATAAGACCTGCTATTGTGTGATGCCAACTAATTTGGGTGAGCATCCAATTGGTTCCATGGGACCTTGTAATTTCTTCTCACATTGTGAAAAAGAGTTACAAACTCTTCCTCAAAGGTCAAGTCTATTTTCTACCTTTCGGTGCTCCCATGGTGTCTCGCGCCATCCAGTTTGGGAGATAATACCCGCAGCCTATTTTGGGGTCATTGTTCCTATTGTATCTACTAGGCTTCACTCGTGATGCTACAGTTGGAAGACAAATTAGCAGAGCGAATTTCCGGGGGACATGGCATGTGCTCATGGGGTGCTAACTTTGCATCACCCTAGGCATTCCTTGTTTGAAGAACATCCCCATCGACCCATTTTCAAATCATCTTTGTGAGGCAGATTGGCGGAGCAAAGAATCTAGCGCGTACCTGCAGCCTATTTTGGGTACTTTGCCTTTCATTTTTGAATCCTCTTCTGGAGGCAGATTGGTGGACAGAAATCTTGACGTGCATTTCAGCGAATTCATACTCGCGCCGGACTTAGATACTTGTAGTGTGTAAGCTCTTGTACTAGTCAGTCGGGCATGCTTTGTAACAACTTTCTTAGTTATCAATAAAGTATTTTTCTATAATTCGTGTTTTATTCCTTGAATGAATCTATTTCACATTGGCTTGTGCGAACAATTCTTCTAGACTGAAAAAGAAAATAAATCAAAACAATAGAAAGTTTGACTCTGAGCAGGGACTGAACTAATCTGGCCCTAAAGGAGATGTGCAAGGTCCTGGCTCAGATTGTGTAGCTCCCTTGGGGAAGTGTCACGTTTCTCCAATTATAGTGAACTTCGTGCAAGCAGACTGTTCTGTGCTGGTTGCCAGTTTTTAGAGTAGGCGTCGCTTTGTCGAAGTATTGCTACTTAGCTTTGTATTAAATTGGAGTGACTGACAGATGGTATTTCCAGTGCTAGGTTCTGACTCGTCTTGTAATTGAATCTCGGTTGTCGGAGCCTTGCATTTGTCTATATTAGCTTGCCAGTGTTCGGCGGTGGCTTTCACGCTCTGATTCATGCGAGGGAGTGGGGGGTTGTTTTTTGGACAAGCCTCATTTTGGCTCGTGCAATCCGCATGAACTCTTCGTTTCCCACGTTTTTTTTCCGCCGAGGTAGAATTAGCCAGTCAGTCTAGCTGGTGGACATTGGATCTTCCCTCAGACTGACTAGAGTTTTTTTGTCCGGGCGCAGGGTGATTCCTCCCTCTTATTTGGGTCTGGTCTCTGATATGTCTGTCAAGCGAGCTCGAGCTGTAATTGCTAACAATCCAGCTGCTTGAGCGATGTGTAGTGTCAGTCTCTCACTAAAGGTTGGTTTCCACAAATGGTTCCTTTCGCCTAATTGGCGGTGTACTTGATGCACTGGTGAAGAGTGGAAACTACTGCCTCAATCTGATGGGCTTTCCGTAGTTGTGACTCTCCCGCCACTATTGTTAATCTGATCTTCCTGACGAGGAAGCACTTCTCTCCGCTAAACTCGATCATTGGGTGACTAGCTGGTGTCAAGTTCTCCTATTTAAGCTGCATGTTGCGAAATGCGATGAAGAATAGGACGTTCAAAGAGATTCCTATAAGTATCAAGGCCCTTTTCACTTACCACTTTGCTTTGATGACCGAGATGACCACGGTGTCATTGTGAAGAGAATGATCGCCTTGGAGGTCATTGTCCGTGAATGTCAATGGTGAGATCAGGCTCTGAATGCGTGCATATTGCACTTGTCGATCCTTGCAGGTGGCTTGCGTTCGCATCTCGAGGAGCATCTTTTCGGGATCTGTTGGACTACTCACCTTCCAAGTCGACTCATAAAGGACATGTATGATGTCAGGAGCTTCTTTTTCTATCTCTTTCACGACATCTTCCCTTTCCTTTGTTCAGTCTTGTTTTTTTTCGGGCCCAAGAATTCTTTGAGCTTGCCCTTTTTAGTCAGTAATCAATCTCACTTCTGAGACTTTTGCAGTCCTCAGTGTCGTGACTACCTTCCATGTGAAAAGAGCATTATTTGTTGTTATCGCGTCGGGAGGGATCCCCTCGTTGTTTGGCAAGCCACTTCACTTCTCGCGATCCGGATCCCATCCCGTCTCGATTTTTTTGGGTCCTTTGGGATTGATCAAACTCATCTCAATCCCGTCCCGATCTATAGTGGGACGGGATCGGGATGAAGATTTTCAATCCCGCCCATCCTGTCCCATCCCGAATTTATTTATTTAATATTTATTATTAGTAATTTTAATCAAACTACTATTCTAAAGGAAAATTTTACGATGTATTAAAATTAAATCAAAACATCTATGGCTTGAAAACTTGTTTGATTTGGAACTCTTTGTTTAAAAACTCCAGTTTGAATATTTTAGGTCAAATATAACTCATGAAAATTTATGTTTTTTTTAACATTTTAGATTGTTTATAGGACAATTATTCTTGTAGAAAATAAAGGCGAATGATGGTTTAGTTTAATTTTGCACTATGAGTTATGTAGTTGGAAATTTGGTCAACGAACAATACTTTTCATTTTTAAACTCATATTAAGACAACTTGAGAACTTATATCATTCATACAAGATACAATTGGGGCAATGTGAGATGAAATTTTATATGACATTATATATTATTATGGTGAAAGTTATATATACATATTAAGCATTATTGGCGTGTGAACAATGTGAGATGATTTTATTATTATTATTTTTCTTTGGAAGACTATTTAGTACATGATCATCCCGTCCCGTTCCGAACCCGTTTGGGATGGCACGAGGTCGATCCCGTCCAGGTCCCGAACGAATGGGATGGTAGGGATGCTAATTGGTTTATGAAAATCGACCAAACCAGCCGAACCGAACCAAGTTAAAACTGAAATAAGCTAACCGATTAAAACCGAAACTAAATTGTAAAAATCGAACTGAACTGTATTGATTCGGTTCGATTTCGGTTATTTATTTTTCCTTACCCGAAAACACCGAACCGAACTACAATTTTTTTTATTTAACTCCCTATCTCTACCGACGTGACCTACTTATATTGTTTTTAACTCCCACTTTCCCTCCAACCACTTCCACACATCAACATCATCACACCTACCCCACTCCCATCTCTCTATTTTAATGTCCCACCAACCCTCCTCATTAGGGGTGTTAATTGGTCCATGTAAACCGACCGAATTAACCGAATCGAACTGACCCGAGCCGAAAATTACCGAAATCGAACGAAAATCTAAACCAAATTGCCAAAACTTAACCGAACCGAGTTACTTCGGTTTTGTTTCAGTTTGAGTTTTTTTCAACCTCGAATAAACCGAACCAAACCGTATCAATTTTTTTTTTTTTTTAACTCTCAACCCCACCACAAACAACTCAATTCCCAACCCCCACCAACCCCAATTTAATTCCCAAATCCCAACCCCACCAACTCAATTCCCAACCCACCCACCCCCATTTAATTCCCACCTACCCCATTTAGTTCACCTAAGGTGAATATATAGAGATTAAATCCAACAAGAGAAGTTTATGAGGTCCTCCATGGATATCATAGATATAGGTGAGCTTGGTGTGCGAAGATCCAATATTGATAATATTGTATATGAGCTTTGTTTCGAAACTTTCTTCGGCTCTGTTGTTGAAAGAAGTTTTTGTTGCTTTATAACAACAGGATACAAATGATCTCCATGTAATCTTGGTCATCTTGTCGTAGAGTCGTTGTGTATATATGTCAAAAACCTCTCAACATCGCCAGAGTTCCTCTTCGGGGAAGAAGTCACCGCACAGCGCCGCACATGGTCTAAGAACATCAGCTACTACAAAGGCAGCGGGACCTCTCTGCCACCATCCTCGGTGCCACCAAGGGTGCCGTAAAGGGATCAAATCGGCCGAGAAAGGTGGCTCCTTGAAGCTCATGCTAAATCGGGACTTGAATTTCGGTGGCCAGACTGGGCGGAGGTTCGGGAACTCGTTGGGCACCATGTGTCTGGGCCTATTTTTCTTTTTGTTTGACTAATTTTCTTTGCATTATCACTATTGGGGGGTTTTGTTGAATTGTAGGGTCAATCGAGCTTATTTAATCAGAATGCAATAATGCTAATCTCTTTTATCATAATAGAAAAATTAGTATAATCTTGTTTTTTGTTTTGGATAATATAATCTTGTTGAGGTTCAAATTTTATTTGAAATCTGTATGTGTGAAAAGGTTTTATCTTTGTGTTTAGGTCTAGCTGTACGGTAATGGCAACGCATAGTTGTTTCAGTAAGAACAAGAAAGAGAATGGAAAAATTAAAAAATAAAAAGGAAAAATCGAAACAAATCGAACCGAATTGGTCGGTTCGGTTTGGTTACAATTTTCTGTTTGAAAAATCAGAAAACCAGTCCGAACCGAAAACCGAATCCCAAGTTTGGTTTGGTTTGGTTTGATTCGATTTTGATCCAATTTCAAACCGATTAACACCCCTACTCCTCATTTCTATCTTTTTCTAACCCCTCTCTCCACACATCAACATCACACAATAGACAACACCCACATCTCGATCTTTTTTAATTTCTCCAAAAAAATAGTTTCTCGATCTCTACACTCTACAACACTTCTTTTCTTTTTCACTATTTACAATCTCTATCTCTTCTTAATTACATTTGTGTTTTACTTTTCCAACAAAGTAGACAACTCTACTTATTGTGACCAATTAGAAACCTTTTTAGTGAAACAGTGAGTCACCAAAACCAGAACTTGTTAACATGGGCCAATGAAATCATGTGGTCTTCTTCTTCGTTGATATAAAAGAGTATAAGAAGAATCAACAAAGCACGTTGCCTTTCGTAGCTTATGCTCCTTTGAGTGGAGCTGGTATGACGATCCATTTTTCTCTCTTGTTAGGTTGAAGATCTAGAGATGGATCAACAATGCGAGATTTACAGTGATTTCTTTGTTTGTTTTTTTGGGATGATAAAAGTTTTTCGAGGAAGTTTTTCAGGATGAATTTTACGCACATCTCAAATTGTAGGACAAGAGAACAAGAGCGGTAGAGAAAGGTGGTGATAAAGAGCTTCCTCAGTATTTTCTTCAGTGTCTTCTTCTTCTTTGAGTTATTTCCTCAGCAAAGCCTATTCTCTACAAATTGAAATGGAAAAAAAAGTAAAAAAAGAAGAAGAACGAAACTGAACCGAACCGGTTGATTCAGTTTAGTCCGGATATGGTTTTTTATTTGAAAAATATGAAAATCGAACCGAAAATTGATTCCATAGTTCGGTTCAGTTTTGGTCCAATTTTGAACCGATCGAACCGATTAACACCCCTACGGGATGAGGTCCATCTTGTCCCTTTTCCATCTTGTGCCCACCCCTAGTTGAAGGCCTTATCTTGCCTTGTGCGGCCAGAGTCTGGCTTGCTGTCGTTCCGCTTCCTCTTATTTTTTTCATCGCCATGTTTATTTCCCTCCTTCTTGTCTCTGGGACCTGAGGGTTTCTTTTCAGCTTTTGTCTCCTTTATGGCAGCCAACATCTTATCGAAAGTGATATATTTCTAGGCACTTTTCAATAAGTCTGTCATGTTAGTTGGAGGCTCCATAGTAAGGAAGTCATAAAACTTGCCTCTTCTCGAATCCGAGGTGAAGGTTGTGATCGAGGTGTCTTTGCTTCAGCCGTCAATGAGAGTTAACTCATCATTGAAGCATGTGACGTACTCCCTCAGTGTCTCGTTCGGCCTCTGTTTGAGGGTGAACAGGTAATGCGAGCCCTTCATGATTCGTTTGCTGCCAACAAAACGGGAAAGAAACGTTTTCGCCAGTGTCCGAAATGAGTCAATGGACTTCGAAAGGAGACTGTGGAACCAGGTAAGCGCTGACTTCTTTAGGCTGGTGGGAAATGATCGGCACATTATAGTTTCATATCCTTTTTTGAGCGTCGTTACATGCTGGTAAGGGCGTAAGTGGTCGGACGAGTCTGTTGTCCCGTCATAAAACTCTAGCTTTGGTGGGCTAAACTTCTTCGGCAGTTGCTCGTTCATGATGTGATCCATGAACGGGGTGACAGTGAGGTTGTATAACACGACTGGATTGGTGGCCCTAAGCCGGAGGGGGTTTTGCGAGGTAGGTTTGTCAGCCCTAGATGTCGGGTCTCTATTGGTCGCTCATCCGCCCTTGGTACATTGAGAGCCAACGAGGGCAAAGTAGCTCTCCCAAATGTGTTCTCTGGTGTCTTCTGAGCACGAGGCTCTTCGCTGCTTCATGTCTCTCTCGGCGGGTGGAAGGTTCTACTAAGTGAGTATCTCCACCACTCGTGTGATTTGTTGCACTTGGGTTGATAGTAGATCCACCCTAGGGTTGGTCATGGTTGTTGACGGCGCGGGTCCAAGGTCTCGCAATGCCGCCGAAGCTGGCGGCGTTCCGCCGGTTCGAACGTTTGAGGGCTCAACAATGTCTCCATTATTGCGAGATCTCGTGGTCACCATCTTTCAAGACTGTAAGGAAGGGTGATATCACTATTTTCTTAGGAACTTTGTCATTCCCCACGGATGACGCCAAACTGATGTTGTCCATTCCTGTGTTCCTTGACCTTGACCTGCATAGGGAACACACGAGAGCCAAAGGCTATCGTTGTGGCGGCCAATGACACTCCAATGCTTAAATCTGACGAGGCTTGAGAAATGTGTAATGTTGTAAATTGGGTTTTGTAGCGTACATTTGTTCATCAACATGTTTTATTTATCATGCGAGAGTCCTTGTTCGGCTAGGTCTTTGGTGGCATAGTTTAGGGAATATATATCTTGCTGGAAATCATTTCCTTGTTAGGAGTCGTCAATGTAGGAGAGTTTTCCTACACGACTTGTGCTCCTAAATCTGCGGGAGATTTTTCCCTTTTAGAGTGTTGTCCATGCAAGGGAAAATCCCTACACGACTTATACTCCGGTATTTGTTTTTTTTCCTAGTCGAAATCAATTTATTGCTGACAAACCCGTTTTAGGTCGATCCGCCAGATACTTGCCTTATTAGGTCTTACAGGTATTGGATTTAACCATGTGACGTATGGGCTTATTAGGGCGCTGCTATTTGGGTCCAACCTCCTGGACCCTGCCTCGGTGGGCTTCGTGGTCTGGGCTTGGCCAAATTGGCGCGCAATTGGGCCCACTTCGCTATGTTGACGAGATCGTCATGACACGTGTATGGAGCGAATTAATGGACGGTTTGGTGTATCATCAATAATAATAATAATAACAATAATTAATTAGAAAAATATGATACTTCCGACTAAATTACATATGTTTTGGATAGTGATTGTAGAAATAAAATGTAAAAAACCATCAACTTATATAACCTAACCCTACCAGTAAAAGAAATTGGTTGGTCATAATTAGTGATGATACATCAAAATAGACCGATCATCACGACCGTGCACGTGGCATAGAAACCCATTACGAGAATATAACGTCCAATTTATTGGGTCAGCTCATAAAGCCCAAGAAGAATAGAGCCAATTACAGAGGCCCGAATAAGGCCCGCCATCAAGAAGACGTAAACAGGGTCTGAATCCAGGCTCGAACGAATCAAAGCCCAAATCCAGGCCCGACACGAGTTCTCTCATGAAAAAGAAGAACGTTGCACCAAAAAATAGTCGTGGAGGGAGTTACGCCTCCATGGACTCATCTTTATTAAGGAGGAGACTGTTACATGAAATATCTCATTCTATTGCGCCTCACATGCTTAAGTCACACAGAGAATTAACATTGACCATTATAAAAGGTAAATGGAACATTCGACACAGGTATACAACTTTAACTGAGTTTTTTTTCCAGATTTACTTCCTTCTTCCAACAGAGTTGGTGACTTAAGCATTGGAGTGCCTTCGACCACCAAAAAGGTGGTCCATAGCAGTCTAATAATTATTTTGCAGGTCAAACTCACAGGAAGACTATTTTTGAACGCATCAGTTTGGGGCCGTCCGTGGGGAACAATGAGTTTGCTTTAAAAAAAAACAAGATTCACAATAACAAAGCTCACACAATCTGATAGAAGATCAATGGAACACTTCACAGATCCTCAATCTGGCGATGAACAATACGACATGATGCCTAATATCGATCCAGCGAAAATCGTAGAGTCAACCATACCTGCTAGAAAAGAGCTCCAACAAGTAACGGTTCAGACATCTCTGACATATTGGGGAATCCCCGAGTAGAGATCATTTTGGCTCAGATGAACCATGTAATCGAAATGGTAGATAGAATCATCCGAGACCTAAAGGGCAGCAAATTTTGACAAGAAATCACTTAGCTTAAGAGACACCTGACTAATAATAGCTCCCGATGTAATCAAGGGAAGTTCAAAAATCTACAACCAAAAAATCCCAAATATGATAAATCATTCTCGACCTTGATATCGAGTGGGAGCGAGATTCTAGAAGCTATGGCAGGAAGGGAAGATGTTAAATGGCCAAAAAAATAAGAGGAGATCCAGATAAGCGGAACAAGAACAAATAATGCCTCTTCCACAACGATTACGACCACGATACCTAAGATTGTCACAGTTTGAATGACGAGATTGAACGTCATATCAAAGAGGGACGACTCAGAGATTCCGTCGAACTCGAGACCGAAACAATCATCGCAAAGGAGCGAGTAAAGGAAACAACCTATGTCGTGCACGGCGCAGTCGAGTAAAACAAACAATCCAATCGATCACGAAAGCGTATAGTCAAAAACTTACATATAAATATCAGATTCCAAGAACCGTCCGCACTACTGATGCTATAGTGGTCTCGGTCATGATAGGTAAGTGGGAAATCAAAAGGGTATTGGTCGACACCGACAGCTTGACTACCTCTTATACCTGTAAGCTTTTCGAATGATGCGATTTACTAATGAGATACTTTCACCTAGCTGTCAATCTATGGTGGATTTCAGTTGGGAACAATGTCACCCGCTGGGA
The DNA here is from genome assembly GCA_963556465.1 of Berberis vulgaris. NCBI lineage: Eukaryota > Viridiplantae > Streptophyta > Magnoliopsida > Ranunculales > Berberidaceae > Berberis > Berberis vulgaris. The sequence goes on from OY747133.1 coordinate 17,126,794, forward strand.
ATGATTCAACTACGATTGAAGCATGAGATCCAGAAAAGCAATGAGTATTGTTGACAGACTTTTTCGTCGTCGATGCTCCTGCTGCATACAATATGCTATTCGAGAGCACAAGATGGGCGCAGTCTCCTCCTCTTTGCACCAATGCTTAAAGTACCTGATGGAGTTTTTATTAACCTAAATTAATAAGTTAATAAACCCTACTTGTAATATCACAAGTGCACGGCTGTCTAACTAGTAGACAATGGCAAATACGGGTCGATCCCACGAGGATTGACGAGACAGTCGAATACTAAGACTTATTTAAACTAATTTAGAGTTGGGGGTTACAACAGATGTAAATTACTAAATTAATATAATGGAATTGAACACTTAAAGATTAAACTGATAAGATGATATGAGAGTGGACCGAGACATCGAATCCACCACAGGTTCTTCGAGATTTGTGTAATCCAAATTATTGTTTTCAAGAATCAACACGACTAACTTAAAGATTAATCTAAGTTCGCAATTGATTTCAGCAAAGGCATAAACCCCTAGCATTGCATGTCTTTCTACGGCACACACAATCACAGGTTTATTTTAACTAATTCTAAACCCCTAGCATTGCATGTCTTACGACACACACAATCATAGATTTAGATTAATTGATTAGAGCAAGCTTTGAATATCATTAAAGGGAACTTCTAACTATCGATTAGTCTAGATAATTATTCCGGATATAATCGGTGAAAGCAAGTTATTGAAATTCAGAAATCTACTGTGTTTAACATTCAAGCATATAGAAAACAATAAATTTAGATACGACAAACTCTAGGAAACCCTGTGGTTTCATCTTCGCCTAGGCGCGGGGTCTAGAAGATCATGGTGGATGACATCACAGCACTGGTATAGGTGGAATTTATCTCAGCACAAACACGCATCCTGAGAAAGTGTTACAAACGCACCGTGGTGGCTCAAAGAATTCCCATATCTCATTGACACTCATCTTCATTAATGACCCACCACTAGTGACATCAATCATATGACGGTTTTGAGGGGTTAAACCGTCTTGGAAGTATTGAACTAGCCACCACTTCTCGAATCCGTGATGGGGACACCTGACAATGAGCTCATTGAACCTTTCGCAACATTCATAGAAATGTTCGCCCTCTTTTTGTTGAAAATTAGATAAATCTCGTTGGAGGGCATTCGTTTTATGAATGGGGAAATACTTAGTCAAGAAATTTCTTGACAACACATCCCACGTTGTGATGGATCCCATCTCTAATGAGTTTAACCACGATTTCGCCTTATCTTTCAGAGAAAATGGAAATAACCTAAGACGGACCGAATCATCAGAAAAGTTTTGGTACTTCAAGGTAGCGCGGATGTCAAGAAATTCTTTGACATGAAGATAAGGGTCCTCTTTCTCAAAACCATAAAAGAGGGAAATAGATGAATAATAGATGGTTTGAGTTCGAAACTGTTTGCATTTGTCTCAGTTAAGACAATGCAAGACGAAACACTACTCGGAAGAGGGGCGAAGTAATCCTTAAAGGCCTTCCTCTCAGCCATCTTAATGGACAAGGATGATGAACCTAAATAGGTAATGGGGACTTCAAAGAACTCCTCGAAGTCTTGTCGGACAAGGATATCGAAGGTTCAAAGTCAATACTCCTAAACAGGCTTCAATTTTTTTTTTAAATTTAATTTTTTATAAATTCAAACCTAACCGCTATATGAAAATGACCTAACTCTAAAAAAATAAAAACGGAACCCTAAATGACACCTCAATGATGCACAGACAAAATGAATGGCAGACGACCTAGAGTTTTTCTTTACTAATGCAGGACTGAAAATTCAATTAATTTACCTAACCGTGGGAGAGGCACGGTAATTTCCTATCAATCTGCCATTACAGAGTTGTTCCTACATCTTTTTTCTACTATCTAACTCAAAGTGAAATGCCAGTTCAAGAACTGTTCTCAAATGGAATATGTTCATTTACTCGACCACTTCAAGCTATCAAACGTCCAAAAAGGGTCCCTATGAGGGTCACACATGTCCTAGATAATTAACTTGCTACAAATTTTAAATAGTGAAGGCCTAGGTTCCTAACACTAAAATAGATGATGATTAACCTATCCGCGGGAGAGGGCATGGAAGTTTCAACTCAATCCTGCCACTATTCAAATTTGCATGCAAGACTACCTAGAACAAGCTAAACACAAGCGATCACACAGAAACCGCATGCAGATGCGGTGGGTAGAAGTTACCTCCGGCGTGAACCTCTTTCAGGTTACTTGCGACGCCGGGTAGAAGTCGATTTCTGAGAGTTTCCTTGTGAATCGCAATATTTCACTTCGTTCCCACTTGAGCTCCTATGTGTGTGACCGCCTGAAAAATAATTCAAACGCAAGCAAATAAAACAAATAAGAAAGTGACTCGTAACACTGTTCCTAAAAAGAAAATTAAACCTAATTTATAAACTAGCAAAAACAGCCCTAGATTTCAATTGTACCATTAAAATCCTTGGCAACGGCGCCAAAAAATTTATGGAGTTTTTATTAACCTAAATTAATAAGTTAATAAACTCTACTTGTAATATCGCAAATGCACGGCTGTCTAACTGGTAGACAATGGCAAATACGGGTCGATCCCACGAGGATTGACGAGACAGTCGAATTCTAAGACTTATTTAAACTAATTTAGAGTTGGCGGTTACAACAGATGTAAATTACTAAATTAAGATAATGGAATTGGACACTTAAAGATTAAACTGATAAGATGATATGAAAGTGGACCGAGACATCGAATCCACCACAGGTTCTTCGAGATTTGTGTAATCCAAATTATTGTTTTCAAGAATCAACACGACTAACTTAAAGATTAATTTAAGTTCGCAATTGATTTCAGCAAAGGCATAAACCCCTAGCATTGAATGTCTTTCTACGACACACACAATCACAGGTTTATTTTAAATAATTATAAACCCCTAGCATTGCATGTCTTCTTACGGCACACACAATCACAGATTCAGATTAATTGATTAGAGCAGACTTTGAATATCAATAAAGGGAACTTCTAATTATTGATTAGTCTAGATAATTATTTCGGATATAATCGGTCAAAGCAAATTATTGAAATTCAGAAATCAACTGTGTTTAACATACAAGCATATAGAAAACAATAAATTTAGATGCGACAAACTCTAGGAAACCCTGTGGTTTCATCTTCGCCTCGACGCGGGGTCTAGAAGATCATGGTGGATAACGTCACAACACTGGTATAGGTGGAATTCATCTAAGCACAAACACGCATCTCGAGAAAGTGTTACAAACGCAGTGTGGTGGCACAGACAGAAATCAGGGTGTGAATAGGTTGATTTAAAATAGTGATAGTGCGGTGGTACAGAGCAAAGTCTAGGGTGTGAATAGCCACAGAATCAAAATTCTGTTTTTTTTCCCGCCAAACCTCCTGCACCTTTGTCTCCAGCGAGTCGCGAGCTTCCTCCTGTTGCTTCCTTTTCGCTCCTCGCGAGCTTTTTCTTCCTCCGACCGGATCTGGTACCTGCAAGAGAGAGACAAAGTGAGGGAGATACTAGAGAGGGGGACGAGAGAAGAAGAAAACAGGAAGAGTGCTCGAAGAGGAGCAGAGGCTGGACGCTGCTCTTGTTCTTCTGTGTTAGTGCGAGAAATATGATGTTGGTGGTGCGTGGTCTGGTTGTGATGAAGGAACAGAAAGAGAGAAGTGGAAGAGGAAGAGAATGTGGAGGAGAGAGGAACAAAGATGAACAGAAGAGACAGATGATGATGTGGCTCTGTTTCGTTGTGTTGTGACTCGGCTGTGAGACAGAGTGGGGGGAGAGGGAAGTGATGAACCGCCATGGTGGTCGGTGGTGTTGTGTTGGCTGCGAGCTCTGTCTCGTGATGGTGAACACTGATAGGTAGAGAAACAGGGACAGTGGTGTGGTGGTGTTTGGACGATGTGGTGGAACAGGGAGGAGAAAGATAGACAGACGGGGCATTGTGAGGTTGGTGATGGTGGTCTTCCTCGTGTGCTCTGCTGCTTGATGAAACCTGCAACTGAAAGAGAGACAGAGGAATGTGAAGCGAGAATGAAAGATGCGAGATGATAGAGGTGAGGATGGCGGGATGATCATGCTGTCGGTCCTTCTATCGAGCGAGGATCGCCGACAGGGTGGATGTGGCGTGGTGGCTGCAAAAAAGAGAGAAATAAGAAGAGTGTCTGTAGGGGAGAGCTTTCCTCCAAAAGGGGAGAGAATGAGGAGAAGATGAGAGAGGAAGCCTAAATAGGGTTCTCCTTTTTCCTTGTTAGGTTGGATTTGGGTTTCTAGGTTAACTTTTGGGCTTGGGCTTAGGTTAAATTAGGTGGACCTAGTTTTGTTTGGGTTAGGTTTAGACATGTGACTCGCTACTTTTTACCACCACTAGAATCAATCAATTGATCATTCCTCAAATTGTCACCTTAATGCGATTTCATCGTTCACGCTCAAATTCCTACAAAGACATGAATACGAAATAATTAGAATAAAATATAATAATCGAAACACTAACATATATAAATTAAGGGATATATTATCTATTAATTACGTGAATATCAGTACCATACCAATAATGTTATCGGAATGATCAAAGGAGATTAACCAGCGGCCAGTGAGTGTCATTTTGCAACAATAAAGACTCCCCATAAATATCAATTACTGCAACGACTGGAAGAGCCTTCACAGCAGCTTGACGAGAAGAGTTTGGACTTTCCGAACGATAACACGGCTCCAACCAGTCCGCCAGATCGACCTAACACCGAACAACCAGAAGAAGATACGATCGAGATCTACTTAGACAACGAAGCGGAAAAGACAGGCCGAATCGGCACAAAGATTCATCCTGAACTCGCCAAGGAACTGATCCAGTTGCTGAAAGATAACCAAAATGTTTTTGCATGAACAATGAAGGATATGGTGAGGATAGATCCATCCATCATCTCACAAATTACAAGTGAATTAAGATAAGAAATCGGTTCGACAAAAAAAAAACTGGTGGCCCCGGAGCTTAATCAAACAATAAATGATGAAGTACATCGATCTAAATAAAGCATGTCCCAAAAACAACTTTCCACTTCCACGAATAGATCAAATAGTGGATGCAACTGTTGGGCACAAAATGTTGAGCTTCATGGATGCGTATTCCGGGTATAATCAGATATACAGATGTACCTTTTTTACCAAGAAAAAACTTATTTCATAACAGAAAAGCGTACATAATGTTATCGGGTAATGTCATTCAGATTAAAGAACGCGGGAGCAACGTACCAATGACTAGTGAACAGGATGTTTAAAGATCAGATCGGCAAAATGATGGAAGTTTACATCGAAGATATGCTTGTTAAAAGCTCATGCAAAGTAGACCCTATCGCGGATCTTGAACAGGCTTTCTTCCAGCTTCGAAAGTTTAAGATTAAGCTGAACCCGAATAAATGCACCTTTGGAGTGAAGTCGGGGAAGTTCTTTGGGTACATGGTCAACCAACGAGGAATTGAAGTCGATCCAAAACAGATACAAGCGCTTCTCAACATGCAGTCTCCGACAAACATAAAAGGTGTTCAAAGTCTTAACGGGAGGATAACAACTCTTAACAGATTTACCTCCAGATCATCAGACAAGTATCTGCCTTTCTTCAAAATCTTGAAGGGGAACAAGACATTTGAATGGAATGATGAATGCGAGGAAGCCTTTCAAATCCTTAAGACATACATGGGAAACACAAAGCTGCTAACAAAACCAAACACAGGAAAAACACTGTATCTATATCTATATGTGTCAAATCACGCGGTGAGTTCAGCATTGATACGGGAAGAAAATGGCGTGCAAAAACCAGTGTACTACATCAGCAAAACACATACAGATGCAGAATTCAACTATCTAGCCCTAGAGAAATTGACGCTCGCTCTAATCGTGTCGTCAAGAAAATTGTGACCATACTTCCAAGCACACCCATCACGGTTATGATCGTACATCCGCTTCGGTCAGTGTTATACAAACCAGATTTGTCAAGAAGAATGGTAAAATAGGCAATAGAACTCGAACGATTCGACATCAGCTATGCCTCCAGAACTGCTATCAAGGCTCAGGCATTAGCAGATTTTATCACCGTGTTCACAGGAAGGCAACAACCAACAAGCGAAAAATGAAAGCAGAAAAGAACAACACAATAATGCGATGGAGCGTCCGATGAGGCAGGAAGCGAAGCTAGACTAATCTTGTACAACTCGGAAGGCATCGCATTAGAGAATGCGATAAAATTCAGTTTTAGAGCCTCCAATAATGAAACCGAATACGAAGCTCTGATGGCAAGGCTATGATTAGCAAAACACTTGGGAATTAAAAACATTAGTGTCTTTACTGACTCCAAGTTGGTGGGCAATCAACTAAACGGGAAATTTCAAGTCAAAGATATCCAAATGAAAGCCTACCACCAAAAAACCACAGAGCTAGTAGAAGGCTTCTGAAACGCTACCATTCAACGATGCACACGGGCAGAGAACAAAAAAGTCGATGAACTAGCAAAAGAAAATTTGACAACAAAAGTAAATGACAACCCACTCGTCATGACACAAGGAAGCTCCATCCTTGAAAACCAATCGGAAGAAGCATGCGTCGTAAATTAAGAAACCAACTGGACAACTCCAATCCCGACGTACATAACAAACAAAAAACTCCCAACAAATAAGATAGAAGCCAGAAAGCTACCAAATCGGGCAACAAGATACACAGGGATCAAGGACAAACTATACAGGAAATCTTTCACGAGCCCGTTGCTGAGGTGCCTTGCACCAGAAGAGGTTGAATACGTGTCACGCCCCGATTTTCGAAGGAAACGAAAATCCTAAAATCCACGTAGGATTATCCATTTCCCCCAAAACTTGGGACGTGAGAATTCAATAACAACATAAACAAATAGCAGCATGAACTAAACATCTGAAACAAATAAAAATCTAACCCGGAGAAGACTGGCATGGCTAGCTCACTAGCAGAACTCCAGTAACGCAGCTCAAAGTCTCTAAACCTGAAAGGCTAATCGGCTACATTCCAAAAAGGAATGTACCCAAGAAGCAAAAGCTCACTCGGGTCAGCAATAAAGCTGGTGTGAGAAATCTTCATCCCAAAATCAATAAATCCGCACATGACAACATTAAAATAAACCAAACAATAAATAACCACACCATCAGGTAGTTCCTCAATGAGGCAATGGTGTCATCATCCTAATAAATAAATATGCATCATTTATTACTAATAAATAAAGTTTATGAATTATCAATCCTCATAAATGCAACAACTATACAATTCATAATCCTATTAGACTATTATTGAAGTATTAACAAAACACATTTTCTACCTTTAGGAAGACATATAGTTCTCATTCAATGGTTGAATGAGCATTTAGTTTCTTCCTTAAAGGTAATCGTGCACATACACAAAACAAAAGAAATCTCGCTTCTTTTCCACAATCGCACCATCCTCCTTGTGCCGAACACACCTCACCCAAGTGTGCCTCCCTTGCCTTCGAAACCACTCGGAGCGTACATGTTCCAAGTGGGGTGCCACCTCGAGGAACATGTCATCTCACCCGAAGTTCGATCTATGGCAAGCATTCTTCCTAAATCTACACGTACAACCGAACTCACATGGAACGGTGCACCGAACACACCTCACCCAAGTGTGCCCCCCTTGCCATCGAAACCATTCGGAGCGTACATGTTCCAAGTGGGGTGCCACCTAGAGGAACATGTCATCTCACCCGAAGGTCGATCACTGGCAAGTACACTGAGATGCAAGCAAGTCTGCATACCCAATAATATCACAAGTATACAAGCAAGTCTGTATACAAAAATTTCTTTTCTTTTCACATTTTTTTTTTTCGGAGTTGTGGAAAAGAGCATAAAAAATATCAACTAAAACTCAAAACTCTTTTATGGTGACTCTTTGTCAACCATAAATAAATCAACCACAGTATCCACCATTCTCTTGGGGAACAAAATATATTTGACACATTGCCAGTTCACATATCTCATCTCTTTGCATCATATGAAAAATAATATGCATACCAATTCACATAACAATACAAATACTCAAGCTAAAACAAGTGCTCAGTTAAATTCTAGCCAATATCTATTACTAGAAAATTTTCTTTTAATTTATGTTATGCAATTGGGATCAATCTCGCCAGCTATGTAAATAAGTCCAAAGAAATACTCCAAAGACAAAATATTTCTAATAGTGGCACAACAGTTTAACAACCAACTTTAATAAACTGTATGGACACATATGATGAATTTCAATTTCAACCCGATGGGATTTGACAAATCCAAAACGCACATACACCTACTACCTAAATGTGGTAACATCTGATCTAACCTAGGAGATACAATTTGTCCAAATTTTCTTCATGATAACACTCGGGGGTTCCTTAGTCTCTCTTACACAAACCCTACTCAATCACATGCTTTTCTAATGATGATGATGACCTGGAAAATCCCGAATGCCTTGACAATTGCCTAAAATCAATGTGAATTACAATGGGTATCCATTCATTCATTCAAATCAATTAATTAAAGTAATCAAACCCCATCAATTTAATCTACCAAGTTAAGGGCAAAAATCAGGAAGAAAGAAAATGAGGTTTTAATCAAAGTAGATTAAACACACAACACATAACTATCAAAACCATCACATAAAACAAACTGAAAGGGGTAAAAGAGAACTCACAGTAAGAGAGAAATAAATGAAGAAAACTCACCGGAGAGATCGCAAACCGTAAAGAATTGCGCAACGGATCCACGCAATAACCCTTATCAATCTTGAATCTCTTTTCCTCTATGGCTGGATGACCTCCAAAATGCATCTGAGGAGATGCCAAATCATTCTTCCCTGTGAACTCCTAACTTCTCCATGCGGTCAAAAATAAAATAGCATATACATCCATCACTTCTAGTTGATCGGATTTCAATTTGATTGTAACTTAATGTGGAGACTGAGATGTTGGTTGAGCTTGATATCCCATGAGCTCCCTGATTTGCTGATTGAAGTAATCAACATCAAATACCTCTGCAAAACCACTGGATTTGTTCCAATAAACAGCAACTTCAAACTTCGGCGGAACCAATTAAAGTCGCATTCAGCAAACGAGCAACACCAACACCATCACACAAATCACGTCTCATCTGATTGAGGCCACCATAGCAATCCACTCTGATGTATCCATTACTCTGTTAAATGCCCTTCCAACCACCATTTACAAGGTCTCCACTCTACAATCCTTTTCACACCCCAAATTGACCATGGGAATAACAACAATACCCACTATCATTTGCAATTGAACTTCAATGTCTGCCTCTTCGTCCCTGAGCCATCTATCATTTCTGCAACTATCAAGAATTCAATCTCCAATCCATATGCATCGCATTCATCGCCAACCAGCAACCATCGCATGCTCCCTGCTGCTCCCTAACTCATCTTCGATGTCTTTGATTTTCTGCATAATGGCCGCCATTGTTGAAGCTTGGCTTCGCCTTCATTAGGAGACTGTGTTGGCCCGAGAATCATGTTGTTAAAATACCGCATGTTTTCCTCAGAAGGTGAAGCACTGATTCCAGGAGCTAGTTCGTCGAGGGAGATTGTTGTTCGCCATTAGCAATCCGTCCAACATCTTGACGAGCGGACCGACTCAGCTCAGCAGATCGCACGGATCGATTGATAAGCGGAGATCAGAGCGAGGACTGAGTACAGCGATTCGAGCATCTCTCCTGCTCGGCCCTTTCTCCCACCATTGAAGAGCAGAGTAGAGAGAGAGCGGCGAAGAAGAAGATGGAAGGTCTAGGGCATTCCTTCTATCCGCCATCTCGCCTCCAGATCGCAGCCCCTCTCGCCAGTTTCGTCTCACCATCAGCCGCCATTGAGAAAAATCGTGAAGAAGGGAAAAGGGAAAAGGAAGGAGAAAAGGAGAGAAAAAAAAGAAGAAATAGGGTTATTCTCTTTATAAGGTGGGTGGCTATTCGCCCCCACCGAACTTTCGAATGCACCCACCCTCCTTCACAAAATAAAACCCTACTTATTAGTTTATGAAAGCCCAAAACCAAACCCAAATACAATTTAGTAGCAACCCATCAACATTAGGGTTTACAAAAGAAATTTTAATATTTATTTAATTAGGCGGGTATTACAATACGTTTGGCAGGAAATCAACCACGAACATATGGAAATCATCTAGGGGAGAACATTGGCCCACAAAGCTCTCACATTGGATTATTATTGGCCGACGATGCAAGCGGATGCTCAAAAGCTAGTTCGCAAATACGACAAATGTGAAAGATTGGCCCCATACACTCACATATCGGGACAAAACCTAATCCCAATGAGCAGCCCCTAGGCATTCGCACAATGGGGAATGGACATCATATGACCACTCCCAACATCTAATAAGAAGAAGTTTATCCTCGTCATAGTAGACTACTTCACCAAATGGGTAAAAGTAAAGGACAAAGATAAGAGAAGCCCAAGTCGATAAATTTCTTTGGAAAGACATTATGCTAATTCAGGATCCCAAGAGTAATCGTTACAGACAATGTGAAGCAATTTGAATGCAAGAAGGTTAAGGAGTTATGCGAAAATCTGAATATCCAACAATGTTTATCCGCGCCAGTTCATTTACAAGCAAACAGACAAGCCAAGTTCACCAACAGGACAATCTTGGAAGCGATCAAAAGAATACTTAATTATAAGTATATAATAATAGGTACAATAAATACAAAACTATAATAAACTATATAAGTGTATGGACATCCAAGTTATCCAACATCCTTTGGGCATACAGAACAACAAAACGAACTCTGACAGGAGAAACACCTTTGCCCTCGCGTACGGGTCAAAAGTAATGATACCCGTGAAGATCGAAAAGCTAACATTTCGAACCGAAGAATTCCGCGCTGAGGACAATGTCGAGGCACTAAGAGTTGAACTGGATCTCCTCGAAGAAAAGCATGAAGCAGCCTCCATTAAAACAACAGCCTACAAACAGCGTATGGCAGGATATTACAACAAGAATGTGAGAATTCGAACTTTAAACGTCGAAGACTGGGTACTACGAAAAGTCCAACTCAACACTAAAGAGCCTAGAGCGAGAAAGCTGAACCCGAACTAGGAAGAATTATACTGAGTAACAAAAATCAACCGACCAGAAACATACTGGTTGGATAACAAAGAGGGTATGCTACCTCGACCATGGAATGTACAACACTTGAAAAGATATTATCAATAAAATATTTTGCTCTCAAATTTGAAACAACGCGAATTTAATCAGGACAAAGAAGTTGGATTAAAAAACCAACTCGAGAAAATACTCACCACAGCTAGAGTATCGAGCAAAAACAAATACATGTACTGGACGAACGAGTCGAACATAAAACAATAACTTCTGGCGTGATCAACCACGAAGTAATAAAGTACCAGGACATAAGAGCTGCACTTTTGCGTCGACTATAATGTACGACATAGTAATCCGAATGTAGAACCGGATTTCGTAAACCATAGCTTTTACACGACTAGAACGTCGAACATCAAAGCCATTCGTAAAAATCTGAACGAACAAGTCAGAAATCTCTCAGAAGTGTCATAAATAAAAGCTGACAAGCTAGACATACTGGACACATCAAATGCGAAATAAAAAATTTCCATTGATCTTCTACAAAAGGAGATTACAAAAAAAAAGAAACAAACAACAAGTAAGAAATAGGATCGACATCGTGGGCATTATCTCCAGGCAGCATGGGATCAGAAGGCTCTTTGATATCTTGATCACCCAGTGAATCTGGAACTAGGGGTGTTAATTGGTTTCTGAAAACCGACCAAACCAAACCAAAAATAACCAGAATGAAATCGAACCAAGAAAAAATTGAAACTAAATAGTAAAAATCGAACCGAACCGAGTAAATTTGGTTTGGTTTTGGTTTTGGTTTCGATTTCTGTTTTTCATACACCTGGAAATCCCAACCGAACCGAAGGCATTTATTATTATTATTATTATTATTTTAATTCCCAACCGTTCCAACCCACCTACTCTTACATTTTTTTAATTCTCACCCACTCCAAAGCTTTTTTTTCTCCAAGACTCCACAGTCAGTCTGATAGTCCCACTCCCACCTACTATTTATCTTTTTTTATTCCCACCCACCCCAAGCTTATCTTTCTCCAAGACTCCCAAGCATCCAAACCCACACCACCACTCCAAAGATGTGTCTCTCCTCTTCTTCACTCTCTCTTTTAATATCTGAGGCGTGAGAAAAGGTGGTGGATGAGGTGGAAGTGGTCATGGTGAAGTGAAATCAGAGTGAGGCGGAGTCTGTGATGGTGGTGGCTGAGTTTCGACAGAGAAACGAAAGGGAAGGGATGGGGACATTGGTGGTGATGGTAAAGATGGAGAAAGGGGAATAGGGGGTAACGTGACACGGGGGATGTTGTCTTGCTGGTTTTTTCGATTCAATACTTCTTGTTCATTGTTATCACCTATATTTTTATAGGGGAACGTAGTACTGATGTTGTTGTGTGTATTTGGAAGTTATATATAGAACCCCATACCTCATGTGCTATGTGGCTTGATTTTTGGATTCTACTGCTTAGCTTTAGTTTTGGCTTGTGATTTAATCAAAGTCCTTTTCTTCTGTTGACTTGTGATTTAATCAAAGTAGTCCTCATTGGATCAGTCATCTCTTATTTGAGTTCTTTCTTCTCAGGATCGTCGTTTCTCTACAGATTGTTATGGAAAAATGAAAAACCAAAAATAACCAAAATCGGACCGAACCGATCGATTCAGTTTTGGTTTTTTGTTTGAAAAATATAACAATCAAACTGAACCAAATACTCAATCCCTAGTTTGGTTTGGTTTTGTCCAAAATATAACATCATCAAATTCCTGCTCAGCAAAACAACAGTATTGGGTCATGTCTAAACCTTGCTTCTTCAGGAAATCCAAGAAATCCTGGCGACCCTCAACCACTCTCTTCCAATCCGCAACCTCCGCCGCCTTTAGCTTCTCAGTAACGGATGACAGCTCAGCTCGGGTTGACGCTAACTCTCTGCCAACGCCCGCAAGTTTAGCAGAGACCGTTGATTTGGTCTCAACAAACTCGAAATTTAGCTGAGTGATTCGAATGGTAGAAGCCTTGAGCTTGGTAGAACATTCCTTCGCAGAACGAACAACCTCATCACGTTCAGCCTTTCGGTCGGACAACTCTTTCTCAACAACAACCAGACGTGATTGCAACTTGCCCAATTCCACTTCAAACGTCTGGAGGTCAGAAGCAAACGTATCACGAATAGCCTCGAGTTCCCTCGGTGACATCCACGCAGAATCTGTACCCCTCTCATGCTCTATGCACTGCGCCTTCAACAAATCCAATCGACGGAGAACATGAGAAAGGACCAGGATGTGTCCTGCTAGTTTCCGCAAACAAAAGGAGCAGGACGAGACGCAGAAGGAGTCGCAGGTGATCCCGAGGTCCCAGCCACGATAGAAGAAACAGTGAACTTGAAATCTCGAGCTCGGGTAGCAACTCAATCCTCCACCGATGGATCATACTCGAAGTCATCCAAGGTCTTGGTGCCCTCCAGATTCTTCAACTGTTAAAAACCAAGCTGAAGCATTTTATTCTCAATGATCCACGAATCATCAATAGACAGGCTCCTCCTAACCACGATCTCCCTTTCGGAGAGAAGGAGCCCTAGCAGCGTAAAAAACTAAGGAAGCAAGCTTCTTCCTTTTCGACACACGGCCGAAACTGACAACCAGGATCTTGGAAGAGCTGGGAGGCCTAAGAACTTTCCGTTTCCTCACAATCAAACTAGCACTCCCAGAACCTTAGGTAGCGCCTAAAGCAGCTCGACCTACGTGCTCGTCAGCAGAACTCTCTTGGTGGCCGATGTCTGCATCACCAATGCGCGCAACAGTCACTCCCGAAGTGTGACTCGCTTCACCTGATGAATATAAGCCACTACGGATAATGGCATCCATAGTGAGAAAATCTTCCACCAAGACCCAGGGAAGATCGCAAAAAAAATGACTATAGAACTCCTGCTCTTTCAAAGATAGCAACAACTCGACTTTCTTAGGCTTCCGAAATGATAGTAGAATCTGATTCCCGCAAAGCCTAAAGTGATTGGAAGAAAGGGATACGTAGAACCAAAACCTCGACCAGCCCTCATACTCCTCTCGTAGGTCTTTGAAACAAGAAGGATAACGCAGACAACAGGTGCGATTGGGGTTTACGCTAAACCCCACCAAAGAATGCAAAACCCTGGCATTCATATGGATACGAGCCGAGGTAGCCCTTGCTAAGGTCAAAATCATTACTTTCTAACCATTAGGGACCAGCTGGGCTGGAATGATACCAACCAAATCCAAGTACTCCCAGATGATCGTAGGAGTCGGAAGCCCGAAACTAAAGTGGAACATACCAGGGTACAAAGCAATGTACCCATGTTTTGGACGATAAGGATTGTCGCCTTCCCCAGGAAGAATGATCTCCAGATCAGCTGGCAACAAATAATCATGACGGATGTTGTCCAAATTGCGTTTGTTGCCCGCTTAGGCAAAAAGAAAGTTTCACAGGCATCAAGAACATCGCCGCTCAAAACCCTTACGTTAGACATGATTACAAAACGAACTCAAGTAATCAAAGAATTAACAACTGGAAAATGAGGAGGTGCAAAAGGAAGTGAGACAAACTCAAACTTCTCCTTTTATAGGGACAAGCAACAAAAAAGACCGTTCTTGGGAGAACGTGCAAGATATGACAGCCGCACAAAATCCCAGAAATTGCTCCAAAATGAACAGACGGATGGAACATTGGAGAGACAACAACAACAACATATAACAAGAGCACTAAATGTGTTGTAATGTTGAAATTGAAAACAAAATCGCCACACAATTAGTGGATACATGAACATACCTATTAACTAAGGGGGGTAGCTGATGATACATCAAAATAGACCAATCATCACGACCGTACACGTGGCATAAAGACCCATTACGAGAATATAACGTCCAATTTATTGGGCTAGCTCATAAAGCTCAAGAAGAATAAAGCCAGTTACAGAAGCCATATAAAGCTCGCCATCAAGAAGACATAAACGGAGACTGGATCCAGGCCCGAACGAATCAGAGCCCAAATCCCGGCCCGACACGAGTTCTCTCATAAAAAAGAAGAATGTTGCACCAAAAAAGAGTCGTGGAGGGAGTTACGCCTCCATGGATGCATCTCCGTTAAGGATGAGACACCAAAAAAGTAATCCTTAAAAGTCATTTTTTGTTTTCTTTTTTTTTAATTTTATCTTTGGTATGCCTGTAATGGATATGTTATACCCCTCAAGTTTGGCTATGGGTGCCAAAGGTGTACCAGCTGAGCTGATAGAGGTGTGGCGGATGGTATCACACATCACGGATTTGAACTCGGCTGGCAGCATGGGATGGGGATGGTTAAGGGTAAAAATAAAAATAAAAATAAAAAATAGAAAAAAAATTGGCTATGGGCTTAGTTTGGCTCAACAAGAATATGGACCTTGTAGGTACAGAATTTAAGTCTGATTTCATTGTTGGGTCCAAATAGGTGGGGCGTACACACGCACACACAACCAAACCAAAACCACATTGTGTGTGTTTCATGAGGTGGTACAAGTTGGAGACGACTTGTTGGTGTTGATAATAGGTTCAGAGGAGGAGGAAGAAGACTTGAACTGATTCGACTCACCACTTCTGCAACATCTCCTTCTCCTCCTCCTCAACCACTGCCAAAACCCAAAATTTCCCTACTTCTTGGGCTTTACTTTTACCCCTTTTGATGGCTGATTCCGATCCATCACCGATGGATCTCGATTTGAATCTCGACCCGACCCCATCTTCTCTACCAGTCGAATCGATCGACGATCGGATTCGAACACTCGAAGAAGTCACAATTCGATCCCGCCATCTATGGCGAAGGCTCAGAAACCCCCCTACAATAATCACCACAGCCCCAACCCCAAGCCCTTCTCGTCTCGAACCCATTGAACCCATCGCGAATGTGTTGCAGATTGGGGAGGCAAGTGTTGCGGCGGAAGAGAGAAGAGCAGCGGATCGGGTTGGAAACAAGGAGAAGAGAAGAGGGTCGGATCTGATTGCCAAGGCGTTGAGGAGCGAAGAGGAGGAGAACGAAGGAGGAGGTGGAGATAGTAGTAGCAGTAGCACTAACTCTGGCTCTGGCTTCTTCGATTGTAATGTTTGTTTAGACATGGCGAGTGAGCCTGTTTTGACAACCTGTGGGCATCTCTTCTGCTGGCCGTGTTTGTATCAATGGCTCCATGTTCATTCCAAGGCGAAGGAGTGCCCTGTTTGTAAAGGGGGGGTTACGGATACCAATATTACGCCAATTTACGGACGTGGGGATGAGAGGAAGAAGAACAAGGGTGGGGAAGAAGAAGCTGGGAAGGAATTGAAGGTGCCCCCGAGGCCGCAAGCCAAGCGGATTGAGAGCATGAGGCAGAGTGTGAGAAGGGGTGCTGAGTCGGGGTTTTCGATTCAGCAGTTCTTTCAGAGGATTGGAAGTGCTAGGCAGAGGATTTTGACGATTCGTGATGAGGCGCCGATTGGGGATAATGCGAATGCTACTAATACTGTGCGGAACAATCAAGGGTTAGAGGAGAATAACGTGGTTAGTTCTGCAGCACAGGTAGCAGCCAATGCCGATGCGGGAACTTCAAATGCTTCTAGGAGAGTATTGAGGTCAAGTTCGAGAAGAGCGGCGAACCCGCAGAGGGTATTGGATTCTTGGCAGAGAGGTGAAGGTTCTTCGCAGCCTTCTTCTAACCTATTGAGTGTTATTAGTTCTGCTGAAACTTTAGCTTTAGCTCAGTCGTTTTTTCTTGGTCAAGCAACCCAGGCACCCCCGGCTGCGAGAAATGATGCCCAAGCTCAACCTGTTGTTGTTGAGGATAGAGATAGTGCTCCTAGAGGAGGTTGGTCTACTAATATGGATTTAGATTCTGTAGTCTCTATTTCTTCTTCAGATGGTTCGAGAGTTTCAGAAGTCGAAAGTGGCGCTCGCCGTAGAAGGAGAAGGAGAAGGTTGAACTGATGATGGGAGCTTTCATTCAAGGCAATATGAGTTGAATTGGCCTTCATTTGAGAATATGTACGATATTTGGATTTTAGTTTCTACATTTGTGCGATTATTCATGTTGTGATTGGGTTTTCATGTTCTGTTACAGATTGTTCAAGTTTGCTGCTTGGGAGGATCGGTTTTGCTGCGGAGAATAATGTGTTGTTTATGTCGTGTGGTTCTCCCCTTTGAGAAGTTGAGCTCTGCTCTCGTATTTCTCTATATTAATCACATTCATAAGGCAGATACTGGGCCAACCTATGACTGAGATCTGTACATACCCGCTTAAGCTTTGTAGATAGATAAAGATAAGTTTGTTTGCACTGATGTGTTAAATTACTTTCGAGCACATTAAGACTTCCTGCAATCTGACTTAGCAATGATACATACTTGAAGATGGACCTTCGGTATGCTGGATTACTGAAATTAGGGTTTTTCTGGTGTTTATAAGCTTTTGCTACACTTGCTACTTGTCCTTCATGTACAGGATTGATTATAGTCCCATGTTCTGGATGCGATGCTTGTTAACAGGGTCTTGACTCCTGAGTCCGAACTTCTAGCTATGGATCTAGGAAAAGCATAAAGGAACTGATTTTCTAAGCAACTTTAGCTATCAATTCAAGATTCTGTATTCAACCTTTCTCGGGGTCTCTTTAGTAGAGAAGTGAGCTCAGTTGGTTATGTGTATGATCATTCAAAACCAAGCAAGGTGCTCTCAAAGGATGGGAAGTTGGGGGCTTGCTGGTCTGTTCTCTTGAGAAAATATGCTCATTGGTACCCTTGCTTTTGTTGTCTGGTCCTACTCTTAGAGAAATCACTAGCTTGTTGAAAATGTTGAATGGAGGAAAAGGGAAAAATCGCTGCTACTGAAGTTTCCAAGTCGAACAAAAGCAAAGGTTACTCACTGAACTTTTAGTTGAGAAATTATCATTGGACAATTTCTTAATGGTCGCATTCCCAAACTTCCAAGCTCATTTGGCGCAAGGCAATACCTACAAGAAGTCTGAAGTCTCCTTTAGTTTCCAGAAGACTATCTACAAGGATCTATACATCCAAAGGTTGGTGTATAATGTGTAGATGAAAGCATTTCACATTTGATGCTTTCTTGCAACATGGGGAGAGAAGTATTTATATCATTTCTTTATGATTTTTGAGGGTGTAATGGTGCTATTGGAATCCATTGAACAATGTTTTGTGGGATTGGAGAATACAATAGTCAAAACCACCTTAACTCCATTGTATTGTTTCTTCGGAAAATAGCCCCATTGTCCTACATGTTCAGGCCCATCAAAGTAAGAAACTCATGCATTCTTTTGTCTAACATTGGTGTCGTGTTGGTATCATGGAGACGTCTCTTTCCTATTTTATGTGTTATACGAGTGATCTTTTGAGTTATAGATGATACCGTCTCTGCCACTGCCTCATACACAATGGAGGCACAAAGCCACAAAAAGCTTAGCTTTGAATGCTTATTCGAGTTTCTAGACCGCTTTATGAAAAGATTGACCTATCGTGCATTCAGTGGAAATATGACTTAATGATGGTTCTATCCTGTGTGTTATGGATAATCAGGATCATGTTGTTGATGCCTATCGCCATATCACATATCACATTGAAGGACCCTGGAGAAGCTCTCTTTTGAGTTTGGTTGGTCTATCCGTTACAGCAAGTTATTCTTTATTATTATTGTGGTGTCAAAAAAATGATGCAACATCTTGAAGGTTTTATTTGTATGCATGGATGTTGCAGGTTTTATTTGTTTGCCTAGAGAAGTATAGTATACATAGGCTGATCTTCACTAGAGAGTCAGCTGAATCTACTATTTGCCAAAATTAAGGGCTTTACTTTTAGTTTTGTTGGAGGCACTGCCCTCATAGCTCATTTATCTGATTTGCTACTAAAAATCCGTAGCATTTTCTTTCTTTATTTATTTGTACCTATTTATGTTTCTGTCGCTTGGTTAATTTTTCATTTAACTAAGTCACATCTTACTCATGGAAGCTAGTCGTTTGTCCTAATACATTTCGATTCTGAATGGTGAGTATGATGTGAAAATTTTCTGGTCGATTTTTAAATTATAACTTAAATTCTTCGGCAATAGAAGAAAATAAATCATGCGTAATATCATTTTGTGGACTCGCTTCATGTGATCCTAAAATCTCAACACTGCACTGCACTGCACACCAACGGGCATGAAAGATTGTTTCTTGTCAAGGTACTTAGTTCAAATTTAGCCTCAGAACTCGCATGAAACTGTTCTCATCTTCTCATTCTTTTCTTCCCGCTTCTCTTCTTGTTCTTGTTTTCCCTCCTTTATTTCCTTCTCCTCGCCAATTTGTTACACTAGACTGCCAGTGCAGAATTTGAAATTTTTTTTTTTTTTTTGGACTAATGCATGCTGCAATGGATTTGTTGGCGAACTTATAGAACTAAACTAACGTAATGAAAAGCAAAGAAGATGTTATGGTTACCACTATATTAGTTTAACTTTATTCAATGAATTTGCACCATATTCAAACAACTCTCTTTTCGAATCCCTTCTATTGTCATTTGTTAGACGTAATCTATGATATTTAAATGGGATCAAGGAACCCATCACTATTGTTAATTTCCATCACAATAGCTCAAAGCCTCAGACTTAAAGAAGAAAATTCCAATATTAATGATACTTTTTTTTGTTAACCATGTTCGATTAGTAACTGAATTGTACAAGTAGAACAACCTAGGTGATGTGGTAAAATCAAGAAAACCCTTTTGAAATTCCTACTCAACTTTCCTTTGACCATTAATCAATCAACTAAGGGGTGGATGCGCTGCTCTACACTGGTGTATGTTCATGTCCAGTATATATTTATTTTATTTAAAAAATTAATAACTATAAATTAAAATGGGGTGATTTTGCTAAAGATTTTTAAGTAAAATAATCATAAAAAAATTGAATTTTTTAAAATTTCATAGTTGAAGATTGTAGTTCTTGTGCATATTTGATTTTATGCCACGTGTATTGCTTGTATTTATTGTTTTTTACGTTAATCTATTTATTATTATCATTAAAGTTTTGAAAATATTCAACAAATTTACAGAAGCTTTTGTTACTCTTATTAATGTAAAACTGTAGATGCGCATAAAGTTATTATTTTTCATTTTTATTAATTTTTTCAATACTTGGTTTTGATCAATGACATAATTATCCAACAGTTCTATATGTCCAAAGTGGGACACCTTGTTAAAGGCAAAAAGACATAAATTTTATTTTGTCAAAAATACCAATCATTTTTTTTTTTTTTTTACCTAAGGCCTCGTTTGGTTCCTCGATGGAATTGTAATGGTAATGATAATGGAAATGAGAATGGTAATGAAAATGAGGTGTGTATGTTTGGTATACCTAGGAATGGAATAAGAATAAATTGTGTCTTTACAAATTTACCGTCACTGATTATAACCATATAACAATTAATCTATTTTTTGAGAGAGAGAGAGAGAGAGAAAAAAATGAAATGAGGTGAGGTGAGGTAGGGTTGGGATGGGCTTTCTCTCTTGGATTCCCTCCTTCTCTTCCACTCATCTATCTTACATTTCAGTTAGGTTTTTCACTGTTCATGAACATTGCTCACTCTCTGTTTGTCCTACGTGGCTGTTGGTAGAACTTAAGTGAAATAATACACCCCCCGATGTTTTCCTCTCCATCTCTTCCTTTCCCCTCTCTTCCTCTACCCAAACCCCTCCCACCCAAACTCTCTCCTTTCTCGAAGCAGAGAAGAAGAAGGACCAAAGAAGAAGAGGGTTTCGAGATCACCTCTTCGTCCAAAGACGAAGCTCTCTTCTTCCACGAGAGCCACAACTGGAACCTCGACTCCGCCGTCTCCTCCTTCTCCGCCGAAGACAACATCCCTACTGACCCTCCTCCTCCGCAGCAGCAGATCAACTCTCCCTCCCCGTCTCCATTATTTCCTGCTGCGATGGCCTCACAAGACAAGAAATCAGCCAAGCCGTCCGGGAGCCGCGCCGGAGGGATCCGTACACTCGCTAATCTGAATCGGAGAGCTGATCCTGACTCTGATAGTGATTCTGATGGTCCGCAGGAGTACTACACTGGTGGCGAGAAGAGGTAACCATGTTCGATTTCATTTCTTAGTGTTTTAGTGTTTTTTTTTTTTTTTTTTTTTTTTTTTTTTTTTTTTTGTTGAAGTTGTGAAACCCAATTAGGGAGTGGGAGATTATTCATCTATAGGGAGTGGGAAATTCTTCATTACTTGCATCTCATAATTTTTTCAGTTTAGATTAGTTCAAAGTCTGATCAAATAGCCATTGGGTTTTATGTTTCAGGTATGCGAGGTGCACGGGGATCTCGGAGAAGGCGCGTTTCGGTTCTTGGACTGGCTTCATGAGGCTGGTTTCTCTGTTTGGCAGGTTTGTCTCTAGCAAAATTTGTTGAAGTTTATAGTTCATGTTCCAATTTTGATTTTGTATTTGTGTGAAATGGATGCAATTCTTTTCATTTTGCTGAAATTTGATTGTTTGGGTTTAAAGTTTTTAACTTTATGCTTTTGTGTATATGCATGAAATTGTTGCAAGTAATTTGCTTTGGTTTTCATTGCAAGTATTTTTTTTTAAAATGAAATAAAAACCCAATTGCGATTATTCGACAATTCGGTGAAAGTACGATGTACTCTATAGTAGTGCCAACGGCACGGGTATTACACTAGTCTCACACAAAAGAGAGAAAAACGAGATTGGGTTGGGTTCTTTCTCTTTTAATTCTCATTATTTCCCCCAATCTTGGCCTTCTCTTCAAACCACCTTATCCCACCTCATCCTACACATTTCTTTGACTCTCCTCCCTCCCCTCCTTGTATTTTTCTGTCAGTTTTTTTGTTTCTTCAATTGCAGTGAGAAGAATAGAGGAATGGCCATTACAGCCGGATGTGTGTGGTCTGCAACGAATAGAAGGCGAGAGGGGTCGATCGGTGGTGTCTGGTTCTGTTGATGGAGAGGGGTCCGGTTGAGAAAGAGTTTGTCCAACAGTGATGGAGTCGTTCCTCTTAACTTGTGTTTGGCGAGAGTGATAGAAGAGAAGAAGGCAAACAAGTCATTACACTTGTCTTGACCATTACAATAGGAATGGTAATGGCCATTCATAGGGGGGGAGGTAGAAATGGCCATTACAATCAGATCTGTAATGGAGATTACCATTACAATGTTTTTTTACTTCACCAAACAAAGGAATGTAATTGACCATTGTAATGATCATTACATTACAACGATCAAAGGGATAACCAAACACACCCTAAGTGTTACTTGAACATAATAGACATTCCCCTTTATTTTCGGAGGCAATTAGGTCTATTATAAATATTGATGGAATGTAGAACTGTTTGCATGAAGAACCCCTTTTCTACATGTTGGTAAGAATAAAGTTGTAATGAATTTTCAATTTCCATTTTTACTCCTAAAGAAAACAACCAAGAAAATAGAAAATGATGTAATTCAGAAGTTTCTAAGGGACAAAAACATCCGTTGCATAATTATGTACAAAAAAAAAAAAAAAGTGTTATAGAAGTGAGGAATCGTTTTATTAAAAATAAAAAAAAAATAAAAAAAACATTGTTAAATTCTTCGCCAAAAATTTAGTTCTACAAATATGGTGTATCCCATATTTGGACAGTTCTGTGTTTTTTTTAAAACAGAGAATTTGAAATTATTTTATTTTAGTATTTGAAATATATTTACTGGAAGATCTTATATCAAAGTAAATTGAAAAAAAATCATG
The DNA here is from genome assembly GCA_963556465.1 of Berberis vulgaris. Taxonomy (NCBI): domain Eukaryota; kingdom Viridiplantae; phylum Streptophyta; class Magnoliopsida; order Ranunculales; family Berberidaceae; genus Berberis; species Berberis vulgaris. The sequence goes on from OY747133.1 coordinate 17,149,745, forward strand.
TAGTGAGTCACATGGGACAAAAGCCCAGCCCACAGCCAATATCTACTGCCGAGACCCAATGTCAACAGTAACACCCATGCTTCCCAGTGAAGGAATTAAGCTTTGCTAGGGGTCGAGGGAAAGGAGCGAGGGAGGTACACCCATCCTCCGTGAAATGAGCGTATTGTTTTGGAGATGCGTGCTGACACTTATCTCGAAGAGGATGGATGCCTCGCTCCCTTTCCCTCAACCCTTAGAATTTTCGGATTTGAGGAGAGTAGATTGAGGCGGTATTTGTGTTTGGCGAAGAGGTGTGTCTGGTGGTTCCAAGGGGCAGAATTAAGTTATTGTTCAAAGAGATTGCTTCAACTTGGTGGAGGATCAAGCAAAAGACTCGGGAAGGTGTTGAATCGAAGGGGGGAGCTCTAAAATCGTTGAATCACAATGGAATATTGAATCATATGGTCGATAGGTGTCCATGGAGGTCATGAATTAAACACGTAAACAGGTGGAGACGACAGTTCCGCAAAGGTGTCAACGGAAAAGATACGTCAATACCAAATTTGGGGTTCTTTAAAAGAGGGGCAATTACGTAAATATGTGAACGTTGTAAAGCCTTTTGGACCTGGTTGGTGATGTAATTACGTACAGGAAAAAACATTGTTAGTCGAGGAAACAAGTTTAAAAATTTGGGGAATTATAGCAAAACTATAGGATAGTGTATGAAAATTTTTTAAATGTCGAAAATTAAGAAGTTTTGGAACTTTGGCAACAATTAAAGGGGTCGCTCCTCACTATAATAGAAATGGGATTAAGCACATCCAATCACTCATCGACAAATTCCATGCACAATAGAAAAAGTTTGTGAGTGTTTGCATACAACGGACAAACTCAACAAGATCGAGTAAATTATGCAATACATTTAAAGCTTCTAGTGATTTTTTTTAGCTTGTCTAAACGAATGTATGATAATGCCCTTACTAAAGTGGTATTCAAGCATATGGTATATTTTAAATAACACCCTGTGTGAAATCTATGGATGGTGTCGAGTCGAACACTAAAGAGCATCTTGTATTAGCTACTAATTCCAAACCCACGGGGTCTAGAATATTTTACTCCATTTAAGCCTTGGGATCAAATTAGGTCGGAAAATTCTAGGGGTCGAGGGAGGGAACGAGGGAGGGAGCGAGGGATGGGTGGTAGCCACCCATCCGCCCCGAGATAAGCGCTATCGCGCATCTCCAATCCGATGCGCTTATCTCGAGGCGAATGGGTGGTTACCACCCATCCCTCGCTCCCTCCCTCGCTTTGTAACAAAGCTCAATTAGGTCATCCACCTTAAACTCATAACCAACTTTGAAAAAGTTCAAAGTAACACAAGATGGCATGGGATTGAGGGGGGCTCATGTGCATAGTGCACGTGATCCCATCATGCAAACCTATTTTATCCGTTGGATTTAGGTAAAAATAATCTAACGGCTCTTTCTTTTCACTAAATTATAACAAATTAAATTACACATCACTTATTATAAATTAAATCACATTTTTCATTAATTTTTTTCACCAAAATCTACACAATTAAACACACATCTCGAGAAAAAATGAATGGTTCAAATTTAATAAAACACACATCTTTAGGTAATTTAACGGTCTAAATTTAATATTACACTAATCTCGAAAAAAATATAATGGTTCAAATTTAATGGAACACACATATCAAGGTAAATTTTACGGTTCAAATTTAATAATACAAACATCTTGCACCAAATTTAATAGTACATACTAGGGCTGGGCAAGTACGGGTAACCGGCCCAAAAGCTAAAAACCGAAAACCGGCCCGAAAAATTTGGGCCCGTGTTTATGAGAACCGAAACCGGACCGAATTGACCGGGTAACCGAGATCCCGGTTAACCGATTTACGGGCCGATCTCGGTCCTAATTGAAAAAAATACTTCTACAGTATATAAAAAAAAAAAAAAAAAAATCATTCATCATATACAAAAATTATATCAAAAAATTACAAAAAAAAAACAATACAACAAATTACAAAAAAAAAAAAAAAAAATCTTGATCTTCGACCCGGTTACAGACGATCAAATCTGATCAAGATCTTGTTTCACCTGTCCAACGATCGTGATCTTGTTAAACCTTACAGACGATCAGATCTGATCAGATCAAGATCTAATCTGAGCAAGATCTGATCCGAGATCAAAGATCAGATCAAAATCCGAGATCAAAGATCTGATCAGATCCGAGATCAAAGATCTGATCAAGATCAAATCCGAGATCAGATGGGGAAGAAACTTCGGGCCGGGCCGGTTACCCGACGGGCTTCAGAAATAGAAACCGAGGCCCGGACCAGAAACTTCGGGCCGGGCCGGGCTTTTACAACCGAAATTTTTTTAATAAATAAAAACCGATCCGAACCGACCCGACCCGATCAGTCCGGTTGTCGGTTCGGTCCGGGTTTTCGGTCCTAAATGCCCACCCCTAGTACATACATGTCAAATTTAATTATGCACTCGTCTCAAGAAAAATATATAATACAACACATTCCTCGAGAAAATCTAACGTTCTTCACGTAACTCGAGGAAAATAGATGGTTCAACACTCATTTCAATGAAAAATAAATAATCCAAATTTAATAGAACACACATCTCTAGGTAAATCTTCGGTCCAAATTAAACAATTCACACATCTCTAGGTAAATCTAACCGTTGGATTGTCCTCGAGATACGTGTTGACCGTTTATATTTTGGTAAAAGATCTCTTGTTAAATTTAACGGTACAAATTTAATTATGCACTTATCACGAGAAATATCTCTCGAGATGTGTGAATTATTAAATTTGGACCGTTAGATTTTTCTCGAGATGAGTGTACTATTAAATTTGGACTGTTAGATTTACCTAGAATGTGTGTTCTATTAAATTTGGACCATTAGAAAAATTTTGGTAAAAGATCTATAGTTAAATCTAACGGTACAAATTTAATTATGCACTTATCTCGAGATGTGTGAATTATTAAATTTGGACCGTTAGATTTTTCTCGAGATGAGTGAACTATTAAATTTGCACCGGTACATTTACCTAGAGATGTGTGTTCTATTAAATTTAGACCATTAGATAGTTTTTGGTAAAAGATCTCTAATTAAATTTAACGGTACCAATTTAATTATGCACTTATCTCGAGAAATATCTCTCGAGATGTGTGAATTTTTAAATTTTGACCATAAGATTTACCTAGAGATGCGTGTTATATTAAATTTGGACCATTAGATTTTTCTCGAGATAAGTGCATAATTAAATTTGTAATGTTAGATTTAACTGAGATCTTTTACAAAAATCTAAACGGTTCAACGAGTATCTCGAGGACAATCCAACTGTTTGATCTTTCACCAAAATCTAACAGTTAGATTTATCTAAAGATGTGTGAATTATTAAATTTGGACCGTTGGATTTTTCTCGAGATGAGTGATTACGCCCAAACAATACACGCGGTCAATTGCAGTAAAGATTGGGGTGTCGATCTCACGAGGAAAAACGATCTACAAAACAAGGTCAAGGAAGAAAAACTACGCAAAACTAAATGTAAGAAATTTTAGCAATTCTAAAATATGGAATTAAATTTAGTTTAATAAAAATAAGTTTGGAGAAGTCACAAGGTTCCAAGAATCCCTCATAGATTTCACGCGCCAACTAGTATTGATTCGCTATGATGACTCGATTACGTGTTTCACATCCCAAACAATATAATCGAAAAAATGGTCTTGAATGCATTAATATATCCTAATGTAAATGGATTTTAGATTTTACTTTTTCTAGAAAACACAAATGTTAGTCATATGTAATATCCTAAACTTACGATATATCCGAAGACAATAACGTAATAAAAGACGATCGCATATAACTAACCTATCGGAATCAATTTATCCTTAAAAATTCCACACGTAAGAAAAGCGTGACTAAACTTATATGGAGAACAAAAAAACAATCACCGGAATAATAATCTACGAAAAAATTTATGAAATCTCTGTCACTAAAATAACATAAATTCTTACATTAAATAAAAGTGAGAATCATAAACACCATTATTCATCGTGAAAGCGTAAAACGAATCAAATACTAATTAAGTATGTTATATCTAGGAGTTCGTCTCTTCACCTTGCGTAGAGTTTAGTGACGCATAGTGAAGGTGATAACAGCAACAATGGTGTGGAGTTTCATTGGCATGGCAGCGCGTGGTGAATCAGTGATGCGCACCCTGTTGCTGCTACGTTCCCGCTCGTTCTGCACACTCCCTGCTGTCCTGGACAACGCCCTCTCTTGCGTTTCTGCTGCTGCTGGACAGCGTGGTGGCTGCTTGCTGATGCGTTTTGGTTCCAGCCCAAAAACTTCTTTTGCTGCTACGTATTTTCTGGTTTTTAAAAGCAAAGAAAACTGTTGCTGTTGGCTGCTATTGGGTTTCCAAATTGGCTGCTATTAGGTTTCCTCCTTTATCTGTTGTTGCCTCTCTTTTTTTCGTCCAAAAAAGAGAAATCAAAACTCCTATTTCTTTGGAAACTCACTATTTGGAAATCCAATTTCAATTGTAACAAAATGGTTCTCCTGTATTTGTGTTTCTATTCTTGCATAATTTCTCCCTATTGGTCACCCCAATTGGAAATCAAATCTCCATTGGTCCCAATTTGGAAACCAATCCAATTTGGAAACCCAAAGAAACGTGTTCCTTCCTGTTGCTAATTAGACTAAGACTCCTTTTTGTTTGGGCTTCTCATGGATTCTAATAGTAATTGTTGATTTAAGCTTCATTTCTAAGCCCAATTAAATCTAGCTATGATGTGAAAAGTCGGTTTTGCTCTCCATTCTTCCTTCGTGCCCAAACTCGTCCAGATTTCGCAGTCTTCAAGTACATCCAAAATCGAGCATGATAACTTCAGAATATGGAAATGTTATGAACATATGCATTTTAGCCTTTCGAGTCTTCTTTCCAACGCTTTAAGAATCATCCAATTCCAAGGTCTACAGCTCAAGTTATCATAAAATTACTGAAGCATGTTCAAGAACTTGCAAATTGCACTCAAATCTTCTTGCTTTTATTCAAAACTTTTTTTCTTTGGTTCTCTTAATCTTTGGCTTGAGTGTCTCCCGCTCCACTTCGTTAATTTGTCTATGAATTTCCAAATTCGCCACGCTAACGCACTTTTGTTATTTAAACTCCAAATCCTACAAAAATACAAAAATAAAATAATTAAACTAAACTACACTATTCGAAACACTAACAAACATAAGTTAGGAGGTATATTATGTAATAATTATGTGAATATCAATGAGTATACTTTAAATTTGGATCGTTAGATTTACCTAGAGATGTGTGTTATATTAAATTTGGATCATTTACTTTCCTCGAAATGAGTGTTGAACCATCTATTTTTTCTCGAGATGCGTGCAAAACCATTAGATTTTCTCGAGGTACATACTGAATCATATATTTTTCTCGAGATGAGTGCATAATTAAATTTGACATGTATGTACTATTAAATTTGTACCGAGATGTTTGTACTATTAAATTTGAACCGTTTGTTTACCTTGATATGTGTGTTCCATTAAATTTGGACCATTATATTTTTTTCGAGATTAGTGTAATATTAAATTTAGACTGTTATATTTACTTAGAGATGTGTGTTCTATTAAATTTGAACCATTCGATTTTTCTCGAGATGTGTATTGAATTTTGTAGATTTTTGTGAAAAAAAATAAGTAAAAAATATGGTTTAATTTGTAATAAGTGATTGTGTGATTTAATTTGTAATATTGTGTGATTTACCTGAATCCGATGAATAAAATAGGTGTGCATGATGGGGGCTTCAATCCGATGGCATGGGGACTTTTTGAAAAAGCATTCAAAATTGGGCGCTCTTTCAAAAGCCGCCCTCTTTGTATTCCTTAGGTTGTTGCAAGTGCTAAATTTATCTATCTGTTGAATACTTTGAAGGGTCTTGACCCATATCAATCACATTTAGCTCAAACTGAAGGCAACACTTCAAACTACTTACTGTTGATAGTGGATCTTAACTTGCACTTGATGATGACAATGATCCATTAATTTGCCAACAACACTGATGTCAGATCTATATCAAACAACAGGGAAGAAGACTGAAAACACAATTTGGGATCAGTCCGAGTGTCTGAGAAGTAATGGTTCTAGAGTCAATAGGACATTATTCACATTTAACGTGTTTCCTTCCTGGTTGCGCAAGCCATCAGAAAGTTTTGAATGAATTGCATTCTAGTGATGGTGGGAATAAGTATATCATAAGTTTATCAAAATTACTTGCAACAACCTCTCAAAAATGCTTACCACAACCTCGAGAAATGTATTCTCTCTACTACTCATCTGAAGTTGGAAGGAAGAAGTGGATGAAGAAGAGTTAAAACAAAAAGGATTTATGTGCAGGAATCTAATAGATCCTAAATCAATACGTTAATAATACGAAGAAAAACTTTAATCAATGTGTAACTGAAATCCTCACAAACTAACAACACGCAGCGAAGAGATCTTTCACCTCTAAAACTTTTCTCTTGTGTTTCTCAAACAAGATGGAAAGTTTAAGAGATAGATAATTAGGTTTGGATGGGGGCATCAACCATATATATAGAACTCTAATTCTATTAATAGTTCATCATCAATATTAGAATTATAGTGAAACTTAAATTGATATCTACACATAAATAACTTTCATACTCAATTTTGTAATACATGTCAAGACATAAAACTTGTAATTAAAAACGTGTTTATGACTCATTCTTGTTTCTTAATGATCACAACTAATCGGGTTTAATCAAACATCACTCACCTATAATTCGACAGTGTACTACGTATAATAATATGAACTGTGTAGATTTACCTTAAAGAAATTTTCTAACATTCTCCCACTTGGACTACATAGATCATTCATAGATTATACATTGTAAAACTTTATAAGCTCAAAACTTGATTGTCGAGAGTTGTGAGTGTCGTCACAACTAATCGGGTCTAATCAATTAGCAGTTTTATTTCATAACATTTCTCAATGAAACCTATAGCATGAATCCCTGAAATAAAAATTCTTTAACCATAATGTTCAATCACATGCTTTACATCAAACAAAGAATTATTCTAGGCAGGACACTAAATTTTTTTTACTTGAATATCTAATCCAATTGATTAGATCTGAAGCATGTGAGCATAGACTTGCAGCAACCGATGCTTAGTGATCATTCTTCAGCCTAAAATTCCAATGATAGATATAATATCATAATACGAATAAACTTTATCAAACATTGTACTATCTACTACCTTCGCATGAGAGATATGTTTCATGTATTCATTTCATATATGAATCATTATTTGGACATTAGATAAACTCAACTTATCACTCGTAATAATGAGTACTTTACCTAGTGCAAAGAGCCTACCAAGTGCCAATTCAACAAATATTTGGTGTGATAGACCAAAAATACTATGTGATCAATGCAATTAGCCTGTATGCCTATCACCAAATATGTTATAGCAAAATAAACTTTAATAAGAAATTTGTTGAAAGAAATAAACTTATTGCACAATTTTTCAAGTAGGATTTCATCAACATATAGCACTAGAAAATAGTAAATTTACCCCAACTAATCTTATGATAATCACATTGATCAACCAGATTTTTCTCAAAATTGGAGGAGGAAGTTACTAGATCAAACATTTTATACCATTGACGATATGCATGTTTTAAGTCGTTGATGGATTTATTTAATTTGTAAGCTTTATGTTATGAGTCTTTAATCTCAAACCCTGCAACATTTTCATTAAGAAATGTCATTTTAACATCCATCTAGTGTAACTCTAAATCATAATGAGCTACAAGGGGCATAATAATTATAAAAAAGCCTTTCGCAAAAATCGGAAAGAAAGTCTATTTGTAATCAATGTCTTCCTTTTGAGTAAAGCCTTTAGCGACAAAATGTGTCTTATATCTTTTGATGTTACATTTGGAACCGTGTTTGGTTTTTAAAAGAAAACTCATTTGCATTCAATTGGTTTCACCCCCGTAGGTAACTCGACAAAATTCCAAACATTGTTGTCCTTCGTAGATTAAAACTCATGTAACATATCATTCATCCAACCTGAAGAATGAGCATTTTGTTTGGCTTGAAAAAAAAGTGATAACATCATTTTTCATTCCTATATAAAACTCATGTTCATCGAAATAAACTATATAATCATCCAAAATAACAGATATTCTCTTCCTATTGGATCTCATTATTGGCATTTGTAATTGAGGAGGTTGACGTGCTTCTGGATTGCATCTATATTTTCGTGATTTGCATCCGCATCCTGTTCAAGAATAGGCATGATCACATTAACAGGTTGAATGTCCATTATAGGAATGTCAACACACTCTTCTTCAAAATTGATATTTCTGGATTGTATACTCCCACTACACTCAACATCCTCAATAAACTTGATATTATCCGTCTCAATTAAGGTATTAGTAGAGGGGCAATAAAACTTGAATCTCCTTGATCTTTTTGAATATCCCATTAAGTAGCAACTAATAGTTCTAGAATCCAATTTTCCTTTATGAGGTCTGTAAACCCTAGTCTCAGCTGAACACTCCCAAATATGTAAGTGTCGAATGCTAGAATATAGGGGTGTTAATCGGTTCGATCGATTCGAAATTGGATCAAAATCGAACCGTTCGGTTCGGTTCGATTTTTAAATTTTTCAAAAAGAAAACTGAAATCGAATTGACCCGACCTGTTCGGTTTATTTCGAGTTTTTCTTTCTAATTTCAATTTTGTAAGAATTTCACTCTGTATGATATAGTCGAAGAAGATGGGGAACAAAATAGCGATTGGCTCCTCTCATTTCATCATTTTTTCATAAAGACCCTTCCGATCTGAGAAAATGGCAGGTCATGGTGACAATGGTGGACGAGGTCGAGGCCTCCGTCTCAGCGAGGCGGTGGTGGCAGTAGAGGCAGCACTCCTCCGTCCGTACAGTCTCATCCACATCCACAACCGTCTGTCTATACAACCTTCTTCCTTGCAACCTCCTCAAGCAATCCGCGGAGTTGGATCTTCTTTTGAAGGGTTGAGTCCATGGAAGAGGATAAACGAAGGGTTGATTGTCACAAACTCAAGTTGAATATCTTTGACTTGTGATTGAATTCAGTCTGTGAGAAGTTGTGGCTTCAAAAGAAGGGGAGAGACTAATGAGCTCAGAAGCTAATGAGACGGAGGCCTCACCATAGAGGATGTTTGGGATCTCACCATAGAGCAAATTGTTGTAGAGGGAGAGACTAATGAGCTCAGAAGCATAGAACAGAGTAGCGGGGATAAACCCATTGAGGAATTGTTGGAAAGATCAAGTAATTGAAGGTGTTGAATCTTTCCCAAATCAAGTGGGAGAGAGAACCCATGAGCTGTTGTTTGGAAGAACTAAACCAGTGACTCCGATTAATGGAACCCAGTACAAGTGTTAATTAACAACATTGATCATGTGTTTAATTTTAGTTTTGTTCCAAAATGTGATGAATGATGTTTGCATGGATGGATGAGATTGAAGATGCCCACACCTAACTCTTTCCTTTTGTTTGGTTAATCTCTACGGCTTTAATTAATGGAAGATGAAATCATCAAGGTTGATTCGATGAAGCTAGAACTCGATGAAGAATATAAAAAATGAGATCTAATCGAAGTTCAGAAGCTAGAACTCGATGAAGAGAGAAAGTTTTGTTTTTTAACAGTGAAAAATAATTTTTTTTAAATTCACAGATCTGGCCCGTCCATCAGATCCAACGGCCAAAATCTGTGCGCATGAGCTCCTCCTGCGCTTTGTGCGCATGAGCCCTGTGGGTCCGAGATTATGTAGGTGAGTTGAGGTTGGTTGAGAAATAAATGGGATTGGTTGGTAATAAAAAAAATGAGAGAAATACATGTGGGTGGGGTTGGCTGCCTGGGAGTTAAAAAGAAATAAAAATACAGCACTCGATTCGATTCAAATATTTCGGTAGTTTAAAAAACCAAAATTGGACAATTCGGTTCGGTTCGATTTTCGTTCATAGGTTTCAGTTTCTATTCGATTTGGCTTTTTTCGGTTTGATTCGGTTCGATTCGTCAATTTTAGGAAACCAATTAACAGACCTATTAGGACGTCTACCAGTCCATAACTTATATGGGGTTTTATTGACTACTTTACTGGATACTATATTAAGGATATAAACTGAGTCTTTAAGGCATCTCCAAAAAAAAACTCTGACAAGGTAGAATGACAAATCAAACTCATAACCATGTCTTTTAGGGTTTTATTTCATCTCTTAGATACACCATTTTAACGTGATGTCCTTGGCATGGTGTATTGAGGAACGATGCCACATTCATGTAAGTACCTCGCAAATGGACCTGAACGTTGGCCTAAACTGTCATATCTACCATAGTATTCACCACCACGATCGGATCTAACTGTTTTAATTTTCTTATTATGTTGATTTTCAACCTCGATTTTATAGGCCTTGAACATATCCAATGATTGTGATTTTTTATGTATTAAATATAGATACCCATAGCGAGAATAATTGTCTGTAAAAATGATAAAATATCATTCACCATTCCAATAAGTCGTAGGGAATGATCCACAAATATCAGTATGTATCAAATCTAAGACACCTGAACTCCTATGAGCACCTAACTTCCTAGTGTTTGTTTGTTTTCCCTTTGTGCATTCAATGCAAATCGTAAAATCTATAAAATCAAGGGTACCAAGAACTCTAGTTGACTTGGCCTTTCGATCATCGGTCGAGAGATATGACCTAGACGTTTATGCCATAACATAGAAGAGTTCTCATTAATTAATCTTCACTTAGTACCATAATTTATAATATGCAAAGTTTCATTTGAGTATAAGTGGGAAATATCTAAGTCTAACTTATATAGATTATCAATCAGAGACTAAAACTTCATTCTCCAAAAGAAAAAAGTATAACTGCATTTATCCAAACTGGAAACATATAAAATTCCACCTAAATGTCTATACATAAACAGTCTCATCCAAATCTAATAAAAATCAGACTCTAATTTTAATTTAAAGACTCCAATTGCCTCCACACAAACTTTATTGTCATTTCCCATGTAAATGAACCTTTCGGCGTCATTTGGCACCTGACTCCTTATACAATCCTGCATGGAAACATTGATGTGAATAATTGCACCTATATCTATCATCTATGAATTGTGTGGTACCTCATCTAGATTAAATTCAGAACAAACAAAACTAAAATTATCACATTTCTTTGTGAGCCATTTTTTATATTTGAGACAATCCTTCTTTGTATGACTTTCTTGGAAAAGAAACATGTGGTGGCCTTATCATGTTTATATTGCACATTTTCCTGTGAAGTCCAATCAGATGCAGATCCTTTAGCTTTAACAGGCAAATGTGCAATATAAAGCTTGAAAGCTTTAAAGCTTGATGCCTGAATTACCATTGGAAAATATCGTTATATAAGCATTTTCTGTCTTTTCTCGTTTCAGTTGTTCCTCTTCTTGTACACACTGAGCAATGAGTTTATTAAGAGTCTATTTCTCCCTTTGAGTATTATAATTGATCTTAAATGTACAAAACTGTGTAGGAAGAAAAATCAAAATGAGGTGCATAAGGAGATAATTATAAAACTTCAACTTTAGTATCCTCATTTTGGAAACAAGATTAGTCATTTTCATTATGTATTCATTTATATTTCTTTTGCTAGTACACTGCATGGTAACAAGTTTGCTAAGAAGCGTATTTGTCTCCACATTTTTTGATGCAACAAATCAGTCTGCAACCTGTCGTAGGAAATCTTTATTATTTTCCTTTCAAAAATAGAGTATTTCATTATCATAAGATTAACGCGATTAGAGTGCTCCCACTTGTCATAAGAAGTTTTATATTCAGTTGGATTAAAATTAGTAGGCTTAGTGGGTTTATTAACACGAAACCCGTAATCCAAATCCATACAGCCAATAACGATCAATATATGTTCTTTCTATTTTTCAAATTTTAAACCATTAAGTACTGAAATGTTGTTTAAATTGACAGATATCGAAAAAGCATTAACTAAATAACACAAAAAGAGCAAACTCAAATCAATATATGTACATTCCATCAACTTTAGTGCATTGATATGATAACAAAAAAAAAATAGATAACAGAAAAATTCATCAACATCATGCAAATTTTGTCTAATTAAGGAGCAAACACATAGATTTGGAGGGGGAGTAATGGGCTTTATGAGAAATCGGGCACACCATTACAATTCAAGTTTTTGGACAGACATTGTAACGTGTAAGTGATTCTCTTAAAACAACTAAGGCTATTTAATAGAAATAAAATAAAATCGGGTTTGGCCAAACAATGACCTTCATTTGGTCGATCATTGAATGCATAAGTAAATCCCAAAAAAAAATTATTTAAATTAATTACCTTATATAGCCAATGAACTGGCTAAAATAACAACATTCCTTTGAGCCGATTGTTATTCGCATGGGTCATGATGCAACCATATGCAATCCACTAAAAAAAATTGAAATTGAAATCCAAATAAAATTTCATGAAAATAAGTCACTTAGGCGACGTAGACAAAATTTTACCAAAATTTTAATTTTATATTATTTAATTAAAATATACTTGAAGTGATCCTAACTTAAGATTATTTTATTCCAAATGCAAGAGTGAAGAAGGCAAAAAAAAATGCAACAGGGTCCAACACCAAACGGGCCCAAAACTGATGGACTAGTCTGAACCGGCTCAAATGCTCCGAACCGAACGGTCCACTAGTTTGAACCGAAAAATCCACATGACTAAACCGAACCAGTTCTATAGGACTAAATCGTACCGGTTCTATCAGACCGAACCGTGTTGAACCACTAAACCAAAGCAAATTGACATGATCGAAAAACAGGCCCAGACAGCAACCTGGCCCATTCAGCAAAAAAAAAAAAAACCAAGTCTGTTGCTATAGTGCTTCTTTCTCCTCATGATTTGTCAGTGCGCCCATTCTAGGGAGCGGAGGGAGGGTGGGCGGTGTTGGGCCCTAGACTTACTCTTGTGAGTGTGAGAGAAGAAAAATCCAAATATGTGTTATCCAAAATAGCTTGAATCCATCCGAATCGATTAACTTGAAGAAAAAACCAAGTTCTAATAAAAAAAAAACTTTTTGCACCCAAACTGAAAGAAAAAAAATAATAATCAAATCAAATCAAAATTTTGTTTGAACCCAAATTGTGGGTGTGGACGAATAATTTCAACCCAAGATCAATGGAGAACAAGAGGCACAACAAGAACCTAAACAAAAATTTCAAACAGAACCCTAATTGGAGCCCTAACCAACGCGTGCACTCTTTGCAATGTTGTTCAAAACCTCTGGATCATGAAAACGGAGAATTTTTTTGTTAATTAACTATAAAAACTGAATTTGACGAGTCTAAAATTGTTCATCAACCACCCAAAAACCGTACGGTGTCGATTAATGAACGGTTAAACCACAATCTAGTCGCCAGAAAAACCGAATCTGATCACATAACAAACTTTTGATACTAAAATAACATTATAACACGTTAAAATATACAAAGATTAAGATATTTATTTCTTTTCTCAGAAAAATTTCAACATATTTCGAATTTCGAAAGAGATTTCGGTAACTTCAAAATAAGAAATATTCGGTAAAATTTCGACATATTTCGAGAAATCACATTCCTTGGTTTTCTTCAATGATCCTGACATGAGGCTCTGATACCACTTGTAGGAATCTAATAGATCCTAAACCAAGACAGTGACAGCTTTATGTGGGCGAGCTCCGAGGCTAACGAGCTACCATGTGTGGATGTGCTCTAAGGTTGGCAGCTATGTGTGTGGGCGGGCTCTGAGGTTGGTAGGCTACCATGTGTATGCGGGCTCAGAAGCTGGCAGGCTACTTAGATATTATAGTCCTACATCGCTTGAGTGAGGGAAATGTATGTGCAAGGTTTGATCCCCTTAGTATAACGTGTTTTAAAGTCGTGAGGGTGGTTAAACCCAAAGCGGGCAATATTATACCATGTGGATCGAGTCGTTACATAATGGTATCAAACCTGATAGGGGCAGATTGTCACAGCCTTGTGTGGGCGGGTTTTGAAACTGACGAGCTACCAAATGTGGGCGAGTGAGAAAAGGGTAAGTGCTATATATGTGCGAGAATGGAGAACATGTGTGATGCCTTTCTTTCTACCTAGTTTCCACATCAAACCCCTGAGGGGGGAGGATTGTGACAGTCTTGTGTGGGCGAGCTCTGAAGCTGACGAGCTACCATATGTGGGCAAGCTCTAAGGTTGGCAACTCCGTATGTGGGCGGACTCAAAGGCTGGTAGGCTACCTAAATGTTATAGTCCTATATCGCATGAGTGAGAGAATGGTATGTGCTATATATGTGCGAGGTCATATGTGAGCGGGCTCTGAGGTTGACAACTTCGTGAGTGGACGAGCTCAGAGGCTGACAAGCTACCTAGATATTATAATCTCACATCGTCTGAGTGAGAGAAGGGTATGTGTTATATATGTGCGAAGTTGGGGAGCATGTGTGATGCATTTCTTTCTACCTAGTTTCCACATACAGCGAGCTCTAAAGTTGGCAACTACATGTGTGGACGAGCTCAGTGGCTCTGAGGTTAACAACTCCATGTGTAAACGAGCTCAGTGGCTGACAGGCTACCTAGATTGTTATAGTCCCACATCACCTAAGTGAAAAAATGATATATTTTATATATGTGCGAGGTTTGAGAGCATGTGTGATGCCTTTCTTTCTACCTAGTTTCCACATACAATTAGTCCATTTTTCTTGGAGTCACAAGGGCTAGCTAAAACAATTGGCATATCCACATGCACATGGCCAAAAGGTTTAGATAATGCAAAAGGCAAGGACAGTGTGTTGCAATACTACAGTGAGTTTCCGATGGGAAATTCTAGAAATCTTGCAATACCACAGGAACATAAGAAAGTTGGGTCTTTTATCCTAAACTCCTAACAAGCAGTAGCAATGCCATATGAACCTTGTCCTTCAAGGTGGAGCGTTTGCACCAAGTTGCCGAGGTATGTAGTCCTCAAGATGTCCCAACAATTGTGACACGAGAACATGAAGCCATTCTTCTTGGTCTTTAACAATTGGTATCAAAGCATTAGCTTGGTTGGACAAATTGTTATAACACTTTTGACCCTAATCAAGCACCAAAAAAAAAAGAAAAAGGAAAGAGAGCTCTACCTAGAATTATTTTTAGCAGCAAGAGAAGGTACAAATCCTAAGCAAATGAAATTCAGTATCCTTCGCTTTTAAGGTATAACAACTTTCTTTTAGCTGATGTGCAAAATAGACTAAAAAGGGAATGGCATCAAATTTTCATTGTATACAATAAGCAAAAAATAAAAAATAAAAAGGCTTTGTCACAAAGTGTTCTTAACTGAAAACAAAAAATTATATAGTCATGAAAGAGGGAGAGCAAACTTTCTGTGATAATGATATTAAGTAAATTAAATAAAACACATGGAGGCAGCAACTCTGTCTCCAAAACGGAGGTTTTGAACTAAATAATTACAATGGATTTAGCATCCAGTTCCATGCAGACCTTTCCCCTTGCAGGGGAGATCGAATTCCATCTCTATGAAGTATAATTGCCCTTTAAGCGAATGGTCAGTACCTCTACTATTTGTTCTAGTGATATACTCTCCTTCCTGTAACAGAACCAAAAAATATCAGTAAAACATCATTCAAGAAACTGAAGATACATTTGCAGTTTAAAATGTTCTCCTGGTTCAGACTAAGCAAGTATGGAGAGCCAGTGGCAGGATGTGTTCCTTGCATAAGCCAATGGCAGGATTTGTTCCAATATGAAAGGTGAAATACCATTGAACCTCAAGTTTAATGCAACTCAGTGACTAAGCATGTAATACCAAGGTATTAGTTAACAATGTAAAACTTAGGCTTGCACCTCACATTTCAATAGATGTACCGCCCAAGTATTAAGCATTTTTAAACCATGGTTAAAAATCCAACAATCCGTAAATAAAAAGTAGCAAGCAAACTCTCAGACACAATTGCTAAAACATGAAATGGTTTACCTCAACGGTGGTGTCTTTGATCAGTTACAGACAGTTAGACTTTTGTATTCATGAGCTTAGAAGTCAGTGACAAAGTAACATCACCATAGGCTTCGTCTTGTTGTACGTCAATTAGATCAAAACTCTTCAGAACCTACAAGTGACTAATAATAGTAAGCATCAACATGTCACTAAACCACAACATTTCCATTTTCTTTAAACATGAAAATTATAAATATCGTTAGTGACAAATACAATGTCTATTCTTATAAACTGAGATGAAGCTAGACCCTTTATTAACATTGTTAGAACAGGCCCTGTCTTTTTTGGCCTGGGAATGTAAGCCCATTTAGGTGGCTTTTAATTCAAATATACATATGCATAATAAAAATACAACTTTGCATTTACTGCTCTGCTTTGTCTAGTAAAACTAAGCAACGTGAGCATAACATTTAACACAGCCACATGAACTTACCCTAGACTAATGACATGGGAAAAAACTCTAAAGCCATTGTAGATAAAGAAAATAATTGGTCAGTGTGACACAAGGAAGATAAACTGATGTCAAGCAATTAGAAAGCATGTAGCAGAGAATATGCCGCGGAAAAATAAGATAAAATCAAGAAGAGGTTGTTCAATAGCTTCAGATGTGTAAGCATCTAACAATGGGACCAGTCCAGAATACTTGGAAAAGGAGGTATTGCTATTACTAATAATATTATAAAAAAAATTTAATAAATAAATAAAAAAATCCTTTACCAGAGTTTCATAGAACAGCCGAGCACATTGTTTTCTTGTTTTTCCTTCAAGAATCTTGTTCAAACTAAGATTCCCTGATGGATCACCGGAGATTCCACTTTCAGGAGACTTGTTTTTTAGATATTGAACTACAGCCCTGAAAACCCATCACATAGCATACGTTAAGACCCCTAATGAGGAAAAATCACAATACAGACCTAAAGTGTGAAGTGAAAAGTTACCTAGTCCTTATAGATAATGCAGAAGCTTCATCATTTTCTTTATGTGCTCCAACTATTCAAAAGAAGAAGAATTGTAAAAATATACATAAAAGTCAAAGAAGTAATTCTTGACCAGGTAACATAATCGAATGTTTTCAGCTTACCATCTGGAGTGTTGTCTGCTTCCAGAAAATTAAGTTCCTGTAAAAATGAGAGAAGTGGTGGTCAGGAATTTGCAGCGATTTATGCATGTTGAAACTATTTTCTAATTTTTTACTATCAGTTGATGGCATATAGTAAAACTCACTTCAGCAGAATTTTGCAATTCAGGAATATCTGAAAGACCAGTGTTTTCCATGTCAAAACGCTCCTCTGAACGAGTCATTGGTGTTTCCATCTCAAAGCCAAAACTGGCAGCTGTCTGTTCGGACATTGATCTTAACTCAGTCTCCTGTGTCGGTATTACTTCAGTCTGAGGCTCTGATACTAAATTGCTTGGTGGCATAGGAGTATGTTCATCTCGAAATGGAGTAGGAGATCTTAACTCGGTCTCCTGTATCTGAAATACTTCAGTCTGGGGCTCTGATACTAAATTGCTTGGTGACATGGGAGTTTGCTCATTTCTAATGGGAGAAGGCATAAAGTTTGGAATATTAGAGTTGTCAACATGGTCTTCAACAGACCTAAGGCGCTCAATTTCTATATCAGGGTCAGGCACAGAATTTGGGACCTCAGTTTCTCTATCAGGGTCAGGCACAGGACTTGGGACATCAGTTTCTATATCAGGGTCAGACATAGGATTTGGGGCTGACAACATAGGGACTCTGGAACGAACTGTATCTTTCTTGAACAGACCTTGAAGGTTAGCACTCAAACCTGCACAGAGGTTCATGTTCGCATTCTCGAAATAAGGATCCTACATGCACTTAAGAAGATCTTAAAAAATAAAGGTGAATCTGAAGGCCACTTACCAGAAATTGATGACTGGGGGAACACTTGCTCAATCCTAGACCTATTGTTGAATTTCCACGCATCTAGAGCCGAACAAGGAAGCCTCCTCTGCTTGCGCATTAGCTTGCTAGTATCTTTGAGTGATTCCTTCATGAATCTAAAGTCCAAAAACTTCCATTAATCAAAAACAAGTACAGGTCACAACAAGTTCACATGTGACACAAGCTATAACACTAATACTTACTCATTAGTCAATACTACTGTATTGTCATAAAACTGTTTCCTTTTTCTAGATTTTGCTTGTTTAGCCTCAACAGGTGGAGATGGAAGAATGGCCATCTCAGGTAAAACATTTCCTGCAAATCAAGAGACACATTCAATAGCAAATACAAAGCTTGACTTGCGTTGTCCTGAAAATTTATGTATGATACATATAGCAGCACATAGTAACCCACCCATTGAACTATTTGAGTGAATGTTCTCAGATGAATTTGCTGAGGCAACAGCTGTTGATTGATCGACAGACGATGCAAGTTGTGCTCCAGAAACTGAAGGTTCCTCTATTATAGGAGAGAGATTCTTCTCAATTGTGTTCTCCTCAACCTGATTGTGTTGTTCACCAACATTGTTATCAAGATCCATCAAGTCAGGGAAATTGTCAGGCCCAAGTTCATTAACAGAATCACGCAGAACTTCGATCTCAGGTATAATTTGATCAGAATGATCAAAAGCTTCCACGTGATTACTTTGACCATGAACTGAAACATCATCAAATTGATTGTCCATCCCAAACTCATTAACAGAATCACGCATAACTTCAATATCAGGTATCACTTGCGTGGACTGATCTTCAGCAATCTGACTAATTTCTTCCGTATGATTACTTGGACCGAGAACTGATACATCCTCCGTATTATCAGCAGGAACTGAAGGCACACTGGAAGAGGAGTAGATTTTGTTAACTTGAATCTCAAAATCAATGAATAAATGCAAAGAAAATTTAGATAGATAGGATCACACAGGAGAGAGCAAATTACTCTTCTTCCATTCGCCCACCCTCAAGTTCTGGAATGTTCACTGGAGGAGATACATCCATAATCATATCCTATACAGAACAAATAATCATAAATTCATAGTCAATCCTGAGAGCATTTGAGTATTGGTGTGAATAATACAAAATTTTGAAGCAAAATGTTCAACCTCATTAATGAAGAAAGCAACATAAGGATCTTCCCCATTCAGAATCGGATCTGTGAACATAGGCATTCCGTAAAATCAGTTTACAAGTACTTCAATAGACACAACACGAAATTACATCAAATCGGGGATTGTACGGAAGTAAAATCCAAGTTTATACAAACTACACAAGAAGAAGAAAACCTGGTATTGTAATGTCTTCTTGATTCTTGAGATGATCATCTTGACCCCTGATACATATAATATAGAGAGTTAGAAGAGAACATAACACCATACAAACAAGACACTGTTCAAACAATCCTTACTGTGTAGAATATAGTTCTTCATCCAAGTCAAATGCATCAAGCTCAAATGCATCTGGCAAAGTCATAGTGTGGAATGGTGCATGGCTAGCATTTTCTGGTAAATTAACTTCTTGTATTGAGGAAAACACGGTCCTTAGCCGAGTTAAGACGTCATTGCTGTCATGGTAGAGATAGTCAACCTTCTTTGAGTATATACGGACAACACCCAACAGAAGGTGTCCCGACAATCGCAATGCAATTGGTACTTCTGGGTATATGATGCAATCTATAGAGCATAAAGAAAGTGAGAGAAGAGAAGAGAAATAGACAATTAGAATGTGTAGTCGCATGACATGAAAACGCCAAATAATAGCGCAAATTGAAATTGAATACAAGAATAAAATCTTATGATATGCTAGGATATCTATCAAAGCAAATAATTCCTCTACTCAAATGACCACTATCATGTTTTCAAGATAAAAGTAAATAAATTAGATGCGAGGATAATTTTGGATTCATCAACATGGTAAGACCTGACACAAGAAAACCGGAAGCCACATTGTGGATTACCCAGTTACAATGGAAGTTAATTTCTTCGCAGAAATACATAGTGCAACATGCCCCACAGTTTTTGTCATAAATTGAATATGTTTAGAAACTAGGGAGTGTAGATAAACCATATCATAACGTTAGTACCTCAATTTGAGTCCAAAACACGAACTTGTAATCAAAATGCTACCATTGAATTATTTTCACTTGAAAGTCCTTGAACAAACAAGATTTAAAGATACAGGCAAAACTCAAAATTTGGGTATTTCAAAAAGTCCCTATATTTTTGCATAGTAGACAACTGGGTTCATAGAAGAAATGTTTATGAACTGAAATTGGACAATGAAGAAAAAGATTCACGAAAAGACTGACGAATTTCAATTGAATATCAAGAAAATTTGCATCTTTTTAACTTTTTTTTTTTTAGATCAAATAGGTTTAGATTGAAAAGATAGACATAAAATTCGAACCCCATTGTGAACTGAAATTGGGCGATGAGCAAAAAGTCCGCCCCCCCCCCCCCCCCCTCTAAAAAAAAAGGAGGTATAATTTCAACTGCGAATCAAGAAAATATTGCATCTTTAACTATCTCCGAACCCCAATGTAACGATCAGTTGCACTGCAATGCACTTCAGTTCAATCCCAAAACCCTAAAAACAGGAATTGCGTACAACAATAGATAAAAAGATAGAAAGGGTCGCGAACTAACCGACTGTAGAAGAGATGTCGGTGACTGTAACATGAGTTTTACGAAGCTTGTGTTGAAGATGGGCTGCGATCCAAACCGTTCCAAGAGGGCTCTTTCGAGCCAAGAACGTGTGCGAGTAGAACATCTCCTCTCCTCTTCGTCGTCTTCTTCACAATGTCAAAGATATGCAGAGAGAACGCAAAGATAAATATAAGAGAGAGAGAGAGAGAGAGAGAGGGGGGTTTGAAGAGTTGTAGAGCGAAAGCTTGTGAGAGAAGATTTTAGGGTTTTTAATAGGGAAAAAAGACGAAGCGGGAAAAAAAACGAGCGAAAAGAGTAGGCGCGAAGGTCCGAAATTAAAATTAAAATGAAGCTATGTTCGTGTGCGTCCAGGGACTACGGATTATCAGCGAGTCCACTCTTGGAAATAAATCATCAATTAAGAAATTTCCGGCCCTCACAAAGACGTAGTTTCCACTCTTAAACCATCCTCACTAAGAAATTCAATCATACACCCAACGTCGGAAAAAAAAAAAAAAATATATATATATATTCCATTATGAAAGGGTTGAAATCGGGTGAACAAATTAATTATACGTAATTTTCAGGTAATTGAATGAATGATAATAATCTAATTTAAGCAGCATACAAAACAATGCCATAAATTTTTAAATAAGTTGAATTTGTTAGTGGATGATATATAAAGTGACGACATCCTTCCAGTAAGATAATTCATTTTTACGTATTATCTTCATCACTCTGAAACTAAATTTGGTAATTTTTATTTATTTTTTTGTGTGTGCATTAGTTGTCAGGATTTAGGTATATTCTTATATGCATCATTTTTTGTCTCGAGCTTGGAAATTGATTGTACATTAGAGATCTCCATCAAAATGGTATTTTCTATGTCGAATTTTTCTGATGTTCTAAATTTACTTAAAATTGCACAAACATCAAACATATTTGAACAAGATAAAAAATGTATTAGTTTGTCTCAAAGCTCGAGAGCTTTTTTTCTTTGGTTAAAGGGTTGGTAGTGGGGCGAATTTTCACGGATATCCGCCCCACCCAATTCGTATGGGTTGATTTGAATATGGCTAAATGGGTTTTCGGGTGGTTTCGGGTATCCAAACAGTATCCGTTGAATATTCGGGACGGATACGGTTTTGGCCATATCCGCCCTGCGGATATCCGTTTAAATTACTATAGTACCCTTCGCCCCTTAAGTGACAAACAAAAAAAAAAAAAAAAAAAAAAACCCTAAAGTATCTAAACCATTTTCCAAAAAAGAAATCATTGGTAACATTCTTTACCTTCGTAAAAGCCCAAATTTGTAAAATTAACACACTAGAGTGTTGCATTGTCATTTACTATAAAAGCTTAAATTCGTAGAGAAGGAAAATCTTGCACAATGGCATGTTACATTGCTATCTAAAAGGCTCAAGCTTAGCATGATCAAGTGGTCCGCGTCTATGAACTAGGTGAAGTCCACTTTTAATTTAATATTGAATTATTCCATCTTATGATTCATTTTCATTTTTGTACCATTAACATAATACCCCAAGTCGATGAATCTAGGATGAGGAAAATTTTGATCAAGCAAAGTTATCGAAATAATAGAAGAATATTGGAAATCTTATTAATCATGCTACTGTGTCGCGGAGGGTAGGGGATTCAACACCCACCACGAAACCAGGAAACCGATCTTAAACGGATATCCGGGGCGGACGGATATCCGCAAATCCGTCCAATGCGGGGGTGGTTTTTAAAAAATAGAATAAACGGATATGCAGGGCGGATTTGGGGCCCCACAGTCCCCAGCGGGGCGAGGATGGATTTGCTTAAATCCGCCCCGTTGCCATCCCCAGGTTAAATGCAATGACATTAAAAACAAAACAACTATGTATTGCATTAGGGAATCTCATCCTTGCTAACAGACTTGGGCCTTTTTTTCTCTCCTAATTAGAAGTAAAGTTGTGAATAATAACTTTCATCAATTCTAAGTGTTAGTTTGTTGCTTTTGATTAGAGGTGGGCATCCCATCCTGCGATCACGTTCCGATTTTTTTCTAATCTGTTTGGGATTGATCAAATTAATTATATGTAATTTTCAGGTAATTAAATGAATGATAATAATCTAATTTAAGCAGCATACCAAACAATGCCATAAATTTTTAAATAAGTTGAATTTGTTAGTGGATGATATATAAAGTGTCGATATCCTTCCAATAAGATAATTCATTTTTACCTATTATCTTCATCACTCTAAAACTAAATTTGGTCATTTTAAGCAGCATACCAAACAATGCCATAAATTTTTAAATTAGTTGAATTTGTTAGTGGATGATATATAAAGTGACGACATCCTTCCAATAAGATAATTCATTTTTACGTATTATCTTCATCACTCTAAAACTAAATTTGGTCATTTTTATTTATTTTTTTGTGTGTGCATTAGTTGTCATGATTTCGGTATATTATTATATGCATCATTTTTTGTCTCGAGCTTGGAAATTGGTTGTACATTAGAGATCTCCATCAAAATGGTATTTTCTATGTCGAATTTTTCTGATGTTCTAAATTTACTTAAAATCGCACAAACATCAAACATATTTGAACAAGATAAAAAATGTATTAGTTTGTCTCAAAGCTCGAGAGCTTTTTTTCTTGGTTAAAGGGTTGGCAGTGGGGCGAATTTTCACGGATATTCGCCCCACCCAATCCGTATGGGGTGGATTTGGATATGGCTAAATGGGTTTTCGGGTGATTTCCAAACAGTATCTGTTGAATATTCGGGGCGGATACGGTTTTGGCCATATCTGCCCCGCGAATATCCATTTAAATTACTATAGTACCCTTCGCCCCTTAAGTGACCAAAAAAAAAAAAAAACCCTAAAGTATCTAAACCATTTTCCAAAAAAAGAAATCATTGGTAACATTATTTACCTTCGTAAAAGCCCAAATTTGTAAAATTAACACACTAGAGTGTTGCATTGTCATTTACTATAAAAGCTTAAATTCATAGAGAAGGAAAATATTGCACAATGCCATGTTACATTGCTATCTAAAAGGCTAAAGCTTAGCATGATCAAGTGGTATGCGTCTATGAACTAGGTGAAGTCCACTTTTAATTTAATATTGAATTCTTCCATCTTATGATTCATTTTCATTTTTGTACCATTAACATAATACCCCAAGTCAATGAATCTAGGATGAGGAAAATTTTGATCAAGCAAAGTTATTGAAATAATAGAAGAATATTGGAAATCTTATTAATCATGCTACTGTGTCGCGGAGGGTAGGGGATTCAACACCCACCACGAAACCAGGAAATCGATCTTAAACGGATATCCGGGGCGGGCGGATATCCGCAAATCCGTCCAATGCGGGAGTGGTTTTTAAAAAATAGAATAAACGGATATGCGGGGCGGATTTGGGGCCCCACAGTCCCCAGCGGGGCGGGGATGGATTTGCTTAAATCCGCCCCGTTGCCATCCCCAGGTTAAATGCAATGACATTAAAAACAAAACAACTATGTATTGCATTAGGGAATCTCATCCTTGCTAACAGACTTGGGCCTTATTTTTTTCTCCTAATTAGAAGTAAAGTTGTGAATAATAACTTTCATCAATTCTAAGTGTTGGTTTGTTGCTTTTGATTAGAGGTGGGCATTCCATCCTGCGATCACGTTTCGATTTTTTTCTAATATTTTTGGGATTGATCAAATTAATCATATGTAATTTTCAGGTAATTAAATGAATGATAATAATCTAATTTAAGCAGCATACCAAACAATGCCATAAAATTTTAAATAAGTTGAATTTGTTAGTGGATGATATATAAAGTGACGACATCCTTCCAATAAGATAATTCATTTTTACCTATTATCTTCATCACTCTAAAACTAAATCTGGTCATTTTAAGCAGCATACCAAACAATGCCATAAATTTTTAAATAAGTTGAATTTGTTAGTGGATGATATATAAAGTGACGACCTCCTTCCAATAAGATAATTCATTTTTACGTATTATCTTCATCACTCTAAAACTAAATTTGATCATTTTTATTTATTTTTTTGTGTGTGCATTAGTTGTCATGATTTCGGTATATTATTATATGCATCATTTTTTGTCTCGAGCTTGGAAATTGATTGTACATTAGAGATCTTCATCAAAATGGTATTTTTCTGATGTTCTAAATTTACTTAAAATCGCACAAACATCAAACATATTTGAACAAAATAAAAAATGTATTAGTTTGTCTCAAAGCTCGAGAGCTCTTTTTCTTTGGTGGACCTAAGTAGGGGTCTACTCGATGGAGTTGCATCAGTTGGTCTTAGCATGATTAATTTTTAGTAGCTTCTTTTGCATAATCTTGGCATCATTCCTTGGTGTGTATTAATTATTCAATATCTTTTCATTTGCCTTTTTGTTTCTTCATTTGTATCTTGAAGCTTTGCAAAAATGAGATTTAGATTTCTGAAGCTTATTAGATGGTTGGGATGGACCATCATACGGAGGCTTATGTTGTTTTCTCATTGTTGGAAGCGTGGTTGGCGCAATTCTTTTTTCTTCTTAATGTGCAATCTTAGTTTTTGTGTTTTCTTATTTAGCGTTGGCAGCTTTTGCAAATTCTCGTAACTGGAAATCGTCTTTTAATCCCATTTCCCTGTTTGTTGTTCTTTCACTGTTTTTTTATTCCTTTGGTTTATAGGGAACTTTACTTTCCTTGGGTTTGTCTAAGTAAGGTACAAGTCTAATTGCCATGGATCTTGAGCTTTTATTGGCGGGTGTCACCTTTTGTACAGTTTATTGTTGAGAAGACTTCTCAGTCTTACTAGTCATCTGCTGGTTTTTATTATTTCATGATTTTTCTCATAGTAGTGTACATGGTTAATTGTTGCAATGAGTTAATCTATTACTGTGTGAATTCTTAATTGCATCAGATGGATGAGATCCACTTTGCAATTTAGTACATGCTCAACTCGTCCTATCCCGAATCCGTTTGGGATGGGATGAGGTTTATCCCGTCTCGATTCCAAAGGAATGGAATGAGATCGGGACGAGGTCTATCACATCCCATCCTATCATGTACCCAACCCTACTTTTGAATGGCTTCTAATTAGAAGATTAGTAGCAAAAGTTCTGACTTCAGTAAGAAAAACAAAGTGCTAACTAAAGAGCATGACTTCTTGCTTGAGTTAAAAATACTTGATGAAAACAAACACCACCTTAGCAAGGGTGTGTGCTTCACTATTAAAGTCTCTAAAAACATACTTAAAAGCCCATACAACTTTGTCACAAAAAGCCTACAATTTATTTACATTTGTCACTATAGGCAGCCATGACCAATCAACTGATCTTGCAGTTTGATCATTAAAAAACGACACCACATTGTTTGAGTCCCGAACGAAGTATCCTCACTTCCATTGATCGGAGTAGCAGATAAGGACAGCTGCTTCAACAACTTATAACTCAGTCATGTTTGTTGCTAATTGTGCCCTGCTTGAAAATGACTCGTACGCTATAAATACCAAACAAATGCCCTAAGATATGATGAGCAAAACTAGAGGGTGAATAGTCTATTTTTGAACATCCAATAAGGCTTTTTGAGCCAAAAACATGTGCGAGTAGAACATCTCCTATTTGTCGTCTTCACAATGTCAAAGACATGCAGAGAGAGTGATCGGAGACTTGCAGAGATGTGTGGATAAATATAACAGAGAGGGGTTTGAAAAGGTGTAGAGCTAAAGCTTATGAGAGAATATTTTAGGGTTTTTAATCGGGAAAGAAGACGAAACGGGAAAAAATTGAGTGAAAAGAGCAAGTGCGAAGGTCCAAAATTAAAATTAAGCTATGTTCATGTGCGTCCAGAGACTACGGATTATCAGCGAGTCCACCCATCTTGAACGTCAATCACATAACCCAACTGAAATTTTTTGGAAATAAATCATAAACTAAGAAGAGCACGACTACGGTGCCTAGTAGTACCAGGCGTCATAGATTCTGGGAACTAAGGAGCACGACTACGGTGCCTGGTCTAGGGTGCCTGTTTGGTGCCTGTGCATCGAGATAGAAAATAGAAAAAAGTAGTTTCCATTCTTACACCATCCTCACTAAGAAATTTAATGATACACCCAACCTTGGAATAAAAAAAAGGATATACAATTATGAAAGGGTTGAGATTCGGTGGAAAATTAATTATATATAATTTTCAGGTAATTGAATGAACGATAATAATCAATTTAAGCAACACATTAAACAATGCCATAAATTTTTAAATAAGTTGAATTTGTTAGTGGATGATATATATAGTGATGACATTCTTCCAATTAGATAATCCATTTGTTTTCACACTATCTTCATCATTCTAAAGCTAAATTCGTTCATTTTTATTTATTTTTTGTGTGTGCTTTAGTTGTCATCTTTCAATATATTATTATATGCTTCATTTTCAGTCTCCAGCTTGGAAATTGATATATGTTAGAAATCTTCATCAAAACGATATTTCCTATGTCGATTTTTCCTGATCTAGCTGTGATGTTCTAAATTTACTTAAAATACACAAATATCAAACATATTTGAAATAAATAAAAAAAATGTATTAATCTGTCTCAAAGCTCGACACCTTTTTTTTGTTAAATGCAACAACATTTAAAACAAAAAAATATATTTATTAAATAAGGGAATTCACCTTTGCCAACGTTCCGTGTTTTTTTTTCTCCTAATTAAAGTAAGTTTTGAATGAGAACTTTGACCAATTCCAAGCGTTTGTTTTTTGCTTCTGACTAGCTTCTAATTAAAAGATTAGAAGTGAAAGAGTTTTAACTTTGATAAGCAAAAAAAAAAAAAAGTGCTTACTAAGAAGTTATGAAACGCCACCTTCGCGAGGTTGTGTGCTTCACTATTAAACCCTCTTGAGACATACTAAAAAGCTTATACAACTTGTCATAAAAGTCTACAATCTATTTACATTCGCACTATAGGTGGCCATGACTAGTCAATTGTTCTTGGGGCTTGATCATGCAAAACGATACCACATTGTTTGAGTCCCAAACGAAGTATCCTCTCTTCCATTGATGGGAGTAGCACATAAAAAAATTGTTGCTTTAGTGACATATAACTCATCCATGTTAGTTGCTATCTGTGACGTGCTTGAAAATGATTGGTATGCTTTAAATACCACGCAAAGTGCCCTAAGATATGATAAGCAAAACTAGAGATGAGGGTAAATAGTCATTTTTTTTTAAATCTTTTAAAAAAAATTGAGAAATAATGCAAGGACAAAAAGGCTATATGAACACTTCATGAGTACTCTCTGCTCAAAATAGTCTCCTAGACCTTAGCACCATTAAAACATTCAAAGATAGGTGATGATACATAAAAATGGTCGTACTTCTGAGCCGAACATGTGTCATGATGATCTCGAGAAACTACGGGGTCAAGCACCGGCCCAACACAGACAGCCCAAGCGGATCTAAGCCCGCTCAACTTCAGTCCGCCAAACGGCCTTGGACTCTGACATCATGCTAGGCCCACACGTCTCACATCTATCCACGATACTCATAAGTCATCTTCAGGCAAGTATCTCGATGATCAGTTTTGGACGACCAACTACAGCTGCTCTTTGCTTCCAACTAGAAAGCAAACACCAGAGTATCTTCCACACAGGAAAACTCCATTTTACGGATTGCTCTTGGATTGAGAACTATCTCTCGCGTATCTAGGAGTGCAGAGCTAATAGAAAACTTCCCTCCTACAGCACGACTCTTAATTAGAAAGAGATCTTCACTAAGATCTCCTCCATAAACTATGCTTACGATGGCCTGGTTGAACCAGAACTCATTGCACTGTAAATAAGACATGAGGTTGGTAAGCTAAGGTATGCTACAAAATCCCTGTTATAGCTAGTGTTCTAAAAAATGACCTAGGCGGCTGCCTAGGCGTTAGAGAAACGCCCAGATTAATGGTTGGGTGGGTTTTAGGCGGGTGTGGGCAGTCTGGGCGAGTTTTGTTTGTTTGAATAAGGCTGATTGTGTTCTTATTTTATTTTCTTTCCTTTTTTGAAAATAAACAATTTAATTATTTTTTATTCAGTATATGTCTGAATGTAGCAAATGATGATTACTTAATGAAATTCTCCAAAGATCTGCCGGTACCAATTTTAGTAATGTAGATTTTATCAAACATGACTGAGGTCATTCATGCAATTTGAAGAAAAATAAAGAGTAAGTTTGGATATTTGTCCACAAATTCAACTTTGTATAAAGTACCCATCATGACCAACTTCAGTCATTTGAGTTTCAATAAATTTTGTTCATGATTGTTAATTTTTCATGTTTCTAAATTTTGCATATATATATTGGCATTAAATTAAATGTAATTGATAAAGTATTATGTTTAACTTTTGTAAATTATTAAAGTTATAATACAAAACCTAAAATCGCCTAGGCACCTGCTCGCCACCCGCCCATCGCCTAGCGCTTTTTAAAACATTGGTTACAGCATTACACCTTCCTCGGATCCATGTCTGACTTTAGCAATGGAGTGTCATCGGCCACCACACGGTGGTCAGTGGCTTACGTGCGTTACTTGTGCAGATCAGCGAGTTAGCAGGAACATGTTCAAAGCAGGGAGCGAAAATCGACTGCATCAGTTTGGCGCCGTCCGTGGGGACGATATAATTCTTAACTTTACACTAAGCGTCGTTTCCTACCAAATCCCAAAGAGATGGTGACCACTAGGTTACGCAACAATGAACCAGGGGACACGTCCAATGCTCCGGCTGTCCCTATACCAGTTCCTGCCATGCATAGGCAACATACTCACGACCCTGCACCAACGGTAGCAACGATAGACCCCATAATCGAGGTGTTGGCGTCCCAAATACAACAGGTTATCAAGGCGGTAGAGACACTCACAAGACATAATCCACCCGCCGCTGATGGAGACCGTGAACAACATAGACCTCTACCTCTAGTGGACAATAAGGAGCAAGCGCAGAAGTGCCAGGCCCCCGCCAGTTCCTATTTGACTAAGGGAGGTTGTGTGGCTAACGTTGATCCAGCCGCCAGGATAGAGAGGCTCGGTCCCGGGAACCCTCTCCACAGAAGAGTGCGCGATCTGAGCGTACTATATCGCCTCTTCATCCCACCCTTTGTGGACCAGATCATGAGTGAAGCACTTCCAAGAAAGTTCACTCCCTCGAAGCTCTATTCCTATGACGGAACCACCGATCATTTCGATCTTCTACGCCATTACCAGCACGTAATGGCTTTCAAGGAAGAATTCGAATCCGTCATGTGCAGAACCTTTCTCACCAGTCTTAAAGGCCCTGCATTGACGTGATTCCACAACCTTCCACCGAAGTCAATCGACTCCTTCAAAACATTGGCGAAGGAATTCTTGACACGTTTCGTCGGAAGCCAGTGTTTCAGAAAAAGCCCGCACTACATACTCTTTTTAAGGCAGAGGTCCGATGAGACGCTCCGAGAGTACATCACGCGCTTCAAAAATTAGGTGACCCTTATCGACGGGTGCAGCGACGATATAGCCGTGACGACGTTCACTGTGGGCCTCAAAGAGGGAAAGCTCTTCGAGGACCTCACCTTGGAGCCCCTTCTGAACATGGCATAGCTCCTCAAGAGCGTCCAGAAACACATCACCCTAGAGAAGTCAAGGACCGCTAAGAGGGAGACCGAAGTCAACAGGAAGCCCTCAGCTTCTAAAGACAAGAAGGAGGGAAAGAGACACGAGGATGAGGAGTGAAGCAAGAGGAAGCACACTTACAACAGACTGGATCCTGATCGTCTCAAGCCAGAAAAGTCATCCAACTACATTGGATCCAGAGCCGTGACACCCCTAAATGCTAGTCTGTCGGATGTACTAAACTCCATGAAAAATTGGGAAGAATTGAAGTGGACCCCGAAGACACGCGGAGACCCTGCCAGAAGGGACAACGACAAGTACTATGCATACCACAAGGAAGACGTCCACAACACCAGTGACTGCAAAAGTCTGAGGTATGAAGTAGAACACTGGATCAACAAGGGCAAATTGAAAAACTTCCTGAAGTCTGAGAAATAGTCAGAACTGACCAGAGACAGGGGGAGTCAGTCAAAGAGGTAGAGAATGAGACTCATTGGATAATATACGACCTTCATGGAGTCAGACCGAATGAATACCAGTCGCACAAGTCTCGCAAGTGGACTTTGCTGGATATGCGGACACAACCCGCGGATGAAAACAGACGTGTTTGCTATTCGAAAATTCAGAACCTCATTCCCATTTTGACTTTCACGGACAATGACCTCGATGGAGTTCGAGCACAGCACAACGATGCCTTGGTCATCTTCGTTTCCATCGCAAAGTGGAAAGTAAAGAGAACTTTCGTTGACACAGGAAACTCGCTCAACGTTCTATTCTATAATGCTTTCTGCAGCATGGACCTCAATGAGGAAAACCTAGTGCCACATAGCACCTGTGGATCGGATTCAGCGGGGATAAATGTTTTCCCATCGGAAAGATAAGATTAGCCACGGTAGCTGGAGAACAACCGCTGAAGAAGGTCTTATTTTTGGACTTCATGGTGGTAGACGCACCGTCGTCCTACAACCTCATCCTGGGAAGACCGTGGCTACATCAAATGGAAGCAGTGGTCTTCACCCTTTACCAGTGTGTTAAGTATACTGCTAACAACTCATAAGGGACAATACGTGAAGACCAACCTACGACATGAGGTTGCCACTACGCCGCATTGAAACAGATAAAGTGCTCACAGATCTAGCTACATCATGCAGAGCAGTCTAACCCAGTGCAAGGCCTAAAGACGGAAGGGGCACCATTTTCAAGCGGTACATGAGCAATCAACTCTCCCGCCCAGCGAGTCGTAGTGGCAATGGCAAGCGGGAACACATCCCCCCGACATTCTGTCGGTGTGGTGATCCGCCCCTCTGCAAGTTTTGTTCTTCAGTAACCTATGTAACGCCTCGACTGTCCGCTAAATGACCCGCAAAAGCTATCTGAATTCGCTTCGAGGCCAAGATCATTTTATCTCCATCAACAGTTAGTTTGCTTTAAGTTGTTTATTTCCCTTTTCGTAGTCAATATTGATTTTAGAGTTCTTAAGAGACTTATGTGATTCACAATCATTTAAGAAATAAAACAATAATTTCATAAACAAACTCTATTGATTATTGGAAAGATGTAACAACAAGCACATTGAGGCGGATATAAAAGGCTACATACTATGAACGCCTTGAGGCGGATACAAAATACTCGCTTAGACAATTCTACAACGGACGGAGTCCGACGAAAACCTGCAAACCCTTCGATACGAGTAATCTGCAAGTAAGAGCAAAGATAAAAGCTACTCGAACCCTTCTAAAGACGATAGCAGAGTTAAGAGAATGGGAGATGCTCGACCCCTTTCCAAGATAAAAACAAAGTATAAGCGGGGATTGAAATGACTGAGCGGTCAGACTGCTCCATCGAATCACTCCAGGAAAGTGCTCTCCTTACAACATCGAGGACCTCACGACAAACAACTGATTCTCTCAAGAGACATCCCACCATCTATCCAACCTCCTCAAAAGGTTTAGAAGAAGGTAGATGAGGATGGCCACAAGCAACGACGCGGTTACGATCCCATATTGCTTTCAAGAGAGACCACTTTTCCCATATGCGATGGCAGATGTGACTGAGACCTACCACACCAGGAGACATTGCACACCGACTAACACTTCAATCAGCCATTGGTTAGAAGCGGGATCTGAGCACACGAAGACACAAGTGGTATGGTGTAACACCAAGGCATTTCCCTTGGTAGAAAGTCCGCACTACTTCTCCGTGGTGTGATAAAAGATTATGATACCTCAGCGGATTAACTACGTGCCCGCCCACAACAGGTGACCACGCATAACAACAACTATCACCATGCCTAGTCGAGGTAAA
This sequence comes from Berberis vulgaris, assembly GCA_963556465.1. NCBI lineage: Eukaryota > Viridiplantae > Streptophyta > Magnoliopsida > Ranunculales > Berberidaceae > Berberis > Berberis vulgaris. The sequence goes on from OY747133.1 coordinate 17,182,438, forward strand.
CATCAGAACTTTCGAAAACTCCTGTGATGGAGATCCAACTTCAGCCTTTGGAAAACCCAAAGCATCTTCTCTAGACATTACAAGAAATAAACTCAGCAAAATATGGTGCCTACAAAGATTGGAAAACACCATTATATAGACATAATGGTTCACCAAGCGGGCACTCCAGCATTAACTGCCAAGCATTGAATGTCGTATAGGAAAATGGAAGACGACGATTCCCAAGGAAATTCGCAGATCACGTCAATCAATTAATGACGCTGCTCGCAACCCCATCAATTGAAGGGGAGTAACCGATATATTCAAACGTCACACAGCCCACACCATACACGTGTCACCGCGCGATCTATGCCGTACACGTAACGCATCATGCAGGAAACCCTAACCTTTCCTCTGCGGGCCCATGGGCTCAGTCTCGCATGCTTGGCACAAGCACTCAAGGATCCTAGTCAACTTTGACGTACGTTTACCACTCGCCGAGTTAAGGTAACTTCGTCCACACTCTAAACCACTAGGTTCACACGCCCATCAGCAGGCGGAACCTCTGGTCAAATCGGGCAAGCTTAGTTAGTCGACACTGATGACGATGGCTTTTGGTTAACCCTGGCACCTAGTCTGCTTAGCGCAGGCATCGGCGATTTATGAAGTGGGAGTTAGTGTTGCCATGTCTAGTGGCGATGACTCGCCAGGGATCACAGCCTCATTCGCGGTCAGTGTTCTCCAAACCTAATCAGGTAAGCCTAGCTGGTGACAACCAACAACGAAAGCTTCTGATCAAAACCCGAACTTGTAGCCCCGCTGTTAGGGCATAGATAGTTAAGAAGGTGAGAGCCTAGTCAGTCCCGAACTAATTTCGATGGTTTGCCACGGGACCACTGCTTTTCAGCGTGGCCGCTAAATCACCAAACCTAGACTTGTAGCATGTGCTGTGAGGGTGTAGATAGTCTAGAAGGTGGGAACCCAGTCAACCATGACCTGATTCCGATGGTTTGCCATGGGACCAATGCTTTTCAGCGTGACCGCCGAACCCTCCCAAATTTGTAGCTTAGTGCACTTAGGTGTAGATAATTTGAATGGTAAAAGCCTAGTCAGTCCCAAATTGATTCCGATGGCTCACCACGGGACCACTGTTCTTCAGCGTGGCCGCCAAAACTCTCTCGAACACATAGCCCCCACCACGCGAGGAGGGTGTCAATGGTTCGAAAGGTGGAAGCCTAGTTAGTCCCGAACTGATTTCAGCGGCTTGCCACGGGACCACTGCTCTTTAATTTGGTTGCCAAACCTTTACTCCAAGAATTTGTTGACCGCTTTGCTCAATCATAAATAATTCGAAAGGTGGAAGCCTAGTCCAGTCCCGAACTGATTCCGACGGTTTGCCACAGGACCACTACTTTTCAGCCTAGTCGCCAAACCCTTATTCCCCGAATCTATCGACCGCTCTACTCAGTCATAAATGATTCGAAAGGTGAGAATCTCGAACAGCTCTCCACACGATCTCCGCTCTTCCTCAGGATTGCGAACGCAAATGTGAGCTTAGCCGAGTCAGCACCTTCACGCTCAAACGGATTGACATTCCAACATTAGAAAAAGGGCACTCATGTTGATACAAGGATAATACAACCGGTGCCCAAATGAAAGCTAATTAGGAAGCCAACCCGAGCTTACGACGCTTGACTCGGTGTAAACACTCTGACACTTATTTTCGGCCACCATAGCTTGCCCGCGACAACAGCTACAGCTGACTAGTCAAACAAACAAGAAAAAGCTCAAGCAGCTTACCTATGGGACATGACACAACTCGGGTGACTCAACCCCTAGTTAAACTGTTCGCAACATTCTCGCTATTGGACATAACTACGCAGCAATGACCCCAAGTCATTCACAATACAAAGTGGTCAAGCTCTTTCCCGCAGATAGACCAGACAACATCTTATTGATTCAGCCAGCCTATGCCAAAGTAAGACGACAAGACAAAACGAAAAACAAGCAATAGAGACGCCAAATTCGAAATGAAGAAAATTGTTTTCATTAATGGTCAAGACAAAGAGTATACAAGCACACACAGTTTGCTCCTAATTAGGAGAAGGTAGAGAAACGAAAGAGCTAAGCCTAGGAAGAGCAAGGCAGAAGTTGCATCTGTATGCGCTTCAACCTAGACGCTATGGATCAAACTTTCCTCATCGCCGGACGACTCAGAGGTAACAAACAAGTCCAAATATGACATCTTCTTGTAACAAGTAAGATCGCACTCCGGATACTCTTCTTTCGTCAGCACCAACAGCTCAAGCCGGCCATGAACAACCCAGTGAAACTCACATTTGCCTTGTTCCTAAAGAAGTTTTTCTTCTCGCACCTTTGCACCAATAAGGTCACGCTCTAGTAACTCCAACTTTCCAGTTAACGCATCGACCTGAGACTGCTTTGTGGCAAAACTACTCTTCACAACACTAAGTTCATGCCAACCCAATTCGAGTTGGTCATCGGCCTTTCTCGCTTCTCGAGCATAGAACTCCACATCAGATTCCAACTGTTCATTCCCAGGAACTCAGTCAGCTCCCTTCAAAACACTTTCCTCGGCAAAGTACTACAGCTCACAATGCGCCTTAGCCGCGGCTTCCTGCACAACCTCGACCTTTAGGTGGAGCCAGCTCAACTCCTGCTTAAGTTCATCCCTCTCGGACACCACCTCGGTCAGATTACGCTCAAGGTCCTCCAGACGAACCCTCTGAGCCTCAGCGGCCGCAATTGATTGATCTGACTGCATCTCTTCACCCTGCTTCTTAAGCCACTCAATTTCATAGAACGCATCAGAATACAACTTCTGCACGTGCGAGAAGACACGCTCCAAGATATATTCTCTCTCGCAAGCCGCCTCTACTTTCGTCCCAACAACGACCATGTGGCTCATATGAGACATACCAAGCATAAAATACTTCAAACCCATGTCCACACACTCTTCCAGTGTATCCTCCTCGGGTTTCGGAGTGTGGTCCATCAGCCAGCTGTGACGCCTGCTTATATGCTTCTTCGAAGAAAACTCAACATCCACCTCTTGGTGCCAGACATATGAGCTCATCTTCACCAAGTCCGGTGCGAACAGACTTATCCGCGCATCAAGATGAAGCTTCCCCTGATCAGGAACTATTCCAGCTCCGCCCTTCACGGTTGCCACCGTCCTCAGACTCTCCTCCGTGGCTTTTCCCTTGTCAAGAACGACCGACCCTTTATTTTGAGACCACCCAACAGGATCCGGAGGCGGATGAGGGATCGAAGTATCCAAAGGACCTTCCAATAGTTCTAGTTGTGGCCTAGAACGACACGGTGAACAATGCGAACTTCAGGAGGCATGGCCGGTACCACGACCACTTTCATGCGAGTCAACGGTGGAGTGATCAGATTCCACCAACTCAGGCGAATCAAATACGAAACCCTCTATTGGAGTGGCCCCATGCGAATCAGCGCCAGCAGAAGCTGCCATTGCGACCCGTACCAGACAATCGTTCAGAGCCTCAACCTGCGCATCACTGAGATTCGACCCATCAGCAATTCCAGCCAACCGCAGATAATCTTTCTCCAAGCCAAAAACATTAATCTCCGCTTCAACAAGCCTAGCAGACTCGCGCTTCTCTTTCAATAGAGCAGGATGTGCTGAAGACGACCCGACCCTAACGCGAGGCTTCTTCCTCACAAAGGCAAGCGTCTCATATGGATCCTCCACATCAGACAGAACGAGAGTCTTGGCCCTAATATCCCCTCTTCCTGGAAGGAGCCCCTTATTCCAGCTTAATGCACGACTCTCGATATAGAGTGGGGGCGACGTGCCAGTTGTCCCACAACCCACTACGAACGAAATTAGAAACTCTTATGATATCAACCGCCTCCCTTTTTTCCATGGCGCAAAATGCCTTCATGGTAGTTTGCTCCTCTAAGGTAAGATGATCGGTGGAAAACCTTCCTGCAAAAGAACACAAACAATGATCACTAAACTCGCTATCAAGCGCATCAAAGTCACTGGAAAGGAGTTGAACTTACGAAGCGACCTGAACTGCGCTCAAGCGAGCGACCCTTGTATCGAAAATACTTCAAATCCATAGGAGCCAATAAGCAGTACTTCTGCCAAAACTTGAAATCATTAGGCAGTTTACCGAAGCAACTCGGCGACTTCATCGTACAAACAACGTCGAGGACCGGTCAGCAACTGGATCACCCGCGGAGTCACACTAACGTTGACCTCCTTGGCACATAGTAGAATAATGAGAATGACCCTGTATCCATTGGGTCCCAACTGAGTCGGAGGAATCCCTAAGAAATCCATGAACTCCCAAATCACGTCCAGAACTAGGAAACACACTCCAGTTTGAAGCATCACTCGATGCAAATAGATGAAACCATCCGGAGGCGACATTGGCGTCTGGTCGCTCGTCAGAAGGTACAATGGCAAGTCTTTAGGAACCTCATACCTTGCACGAATTTCAGCGATACCAGGTTCGAACAACATCCAGTCTTCAAAAAACTCTAGGCCCTTGGCCAAAATAGCGTCATCAAGAAGGTTTTCTCGATCCATGAAGAAGACGAACAAACCTTTCAGAGCAATATCTTCAAAAGCAAGTGAAGCAGAAAGGTCAGTCTCTACACTGCGGATGACCTATACAGAAGACAGGTTCCCGCTTCTTTTCTGCCGAACCGACGCATACCCAATTAATGCAGCGTGTGGCTCAAGCAACGATTCAGACTCAATCATCATGAGTTTCGCATCCCTTCAAAAGATGACTTAGCGAACCGATGTGATGGCCCACTAACTCGGGAGGAGTAGCTGATGATACATAAAAATGGTCACACTCCTGAGCTGAACACGTGTCATGATGATCTCGATGAACTACGGGCTCAAGCATCGGCCCAACACAGATTCAGCCCAAGCAGATCTAAGCCCGCTCAACTTCAGTCTGCCAAGCGGACACGGACTTTCACAGCATGTTAGGCCCACACGTCTCACAACTATCCACGATACCCATAAGTCCTCTTCTGGCAAGTATCTCGAGGATCAATTTCAGATGGCAACTACAACTGCTATTTGCTTTCAACTAGGAAACAAACACCAGAGTATCTTCCACACAGGGAACTCCCTTCTACGGATTGCTTTTGGATAAGAAACTATCTCCCACATATCTAGGAGTGCAGAGCTAACAAGGAACTTCCCTCCTACAGCATGACTCTTAATTAGATAGGGATCTCCACAAAAATATCTTCCCTAAACTATGCTTATGATGGCCTTGTTAAACCAAAACTCATTGCACTATAAATTAGACATGAGATTGGTAAGCTAAGGTACGCTACAAAATCCCTATTACAACATTATACATTCCTCAGATCCTTGTCTGACTTTAGCATCAAAGTGTCATCGGCCACTCCACGGTGGTTTGTGGCTCATGTGTGTTACTTGTGCAGGTCAACAGGAATAGGTTCAAAGCAGAGAGCTAAAATTGACTGCATCAATAGGTGTAGATGAAATTACCAAATCTAGGTCTTGATGGTCTCACAAGTCTTGGATCTAAAACTCGAATTGAGGAAATACTTTGCAAAGTAGATCCATGACTTAGATGCACAAATCAAGCGAGCTAAACTATGATTTGTAAAATTTAAAAACATGCAAGATGAGATATCAAGAAACAGTAAGATAAGCAAGCATGCATAAGTAATGTAAAGAGAAGGGGAAAAATAATACCATACACAAATATAACGAGGCTCACTTAAGTCGAGGTTTGATTAGCACCGACCAATTACTTCCTGGTGGAAAAAGGCTTGCAAGCATAAGTTTCAGTTACTTGTTTAAATGATACTTACACTCTCAATCAAAATTCCACAACCTCACAAAATCAAGTCGTCACACTCCAACGAGACTTACTGGCACGAGCCAAGTGTTTCGCTTCACGAGTCTTATGAACACCTTGGCGATCACCAGTGGGATGCAACACAACCACATATTACGAACATGTGCTTGGGATTTCAGAGATACCACATGGTCTTATGATTGTGCTTCACGAGACTTATCGATTTGCAAATGATTACATCATCATGTAATGCAACACATCCAAAGCTTACCACTTGCTTGGATCACTGGGTGTCACTTACTCGAACAAATTCACTCCACAGATTCAAGAACCCACATGAGATAAGTTGAGTTTAGGCAAACTAACACTCAAACAAGTTTCTCCAGTAGCGCTTCTCAAATAGACGGATAGTAGAAAAGTTTAAGGTCGGATCTATCACTCCTTTATAGAGTATAAGTGAGATTCACCCTTACAAATGATGGTTTGGGTGATAAATAATTTTTTTCTAGGGCCTTTAGATAAAGAAGTTCTTTGATCTAGGTTAAGCTCATTTTCTAAGGCCTAGATCTCTATATTTTTTTTAGAAGCTCACTCAAAGATAATATGGAGAGATGAAGAGATTTTCTCTTGAACATTGTGGAAAAACTTGTTATTCTTTTCTTGGATCTTGCTGGATTTGTCGTTCTTGAATAGCTCCAAAAGGTATCTCTTGAATTTTCAAAGTTAATGAAGGCAAATGAGGATGCAACTATTTATAAACTGATCTTAGAGTGTTGAAATCAACTTCACTTACCTTGGAGTGTTGAGAATTGCTAGATTCAGAACGTTTCTTTGCTTTATTATAATGGTCTTCTGCTGACAATGATATACTAATGGAGAAGTCGATTTTGCTCTACTCAGACAACTTTTACAAAATAAAAGTTTTTTTATTTTGTCACGTGTCCTTGTAGTTGACATGGACATCATCAAACACATGGACATGTCTCATGAGGAAATATCAATTCTCAAGATAATATCCATTTTAATGTGAGAGGATAATTCAAATTCAAATTCAAACTTTAAATCTTGACTCCCACATTATTTTGCTTCCAAATAACATTTTTCACTTCATTTGAATTTTGGCAATCCATAAGTTATTTTTGTCTTATCTTCATAAGCCACACGTCTTGGCCCACATTCTTGGACTTCAACCATCTTAGATTTGTCTTCTTGAAACTTTGACATTGCTTGATCGATATTCATACCTTTAACTTCGGTTTCTTGAATTGGCTTTGTCCATAGTCGACTTTGGCTTTGACTTTGATTGGTGCATGACTTAATTTCATCTTCTTGCATTGACGCCTTTGGTGTAGCCTTCATGGTTGCATTTGAATAATTTAATTTCGTCAAGTACTGATAACCCAATATGCATAACTTTATAATAAAGTTATATATTTTTACAATATTGTTTCACTCAACCTATATTGGTTTTTATAAACTTAATCAATATTTATTGTTGCTCTAATTCACAAATAATATTTTTGCTCGGCGAATTTTGGCATTTGCAAGCCAGTCTTGCTAGAATTCTTCCTAACTTCTCTTTTGCTAAAACTCCAATAACATCCGGTTTAAAAGTATGATCAAAGGTAGCATAAAAAAAATCCAAATTTCTTGAGCAGAGTCATAAACATTTGATCTAGAAACAACATCATCATAAGCCCCGTGTGGACCAGATTCATGCAAATCATTAATAATGGGAGACAACAATTCAAAACTTGGATTATCATGTGCCTTGTAGGTATCTGGTATGTGATGCAAAACAACAAACATAGTTATGTGCTGCAATAACCTATCTAATGGATTGCAAAATAGAATTCTATAACGGGTTTGAAAAAAACACCCAGATAGCAGGGAAAATGTATGTTTGCATAGTGTGTTGGAATAGTGTTGGTTTGAATAATCCCACATCATATAAGGAGAAGTTGTCACGAAAGTTTATAAAACATGATTTACTCCCTAATAACAAGGAGACATTTTGGATAAAACACCAATCACCATGCCCCAGGATGGGATAGTGTTATAACTTTGACCATCATTGTTCTCCCAGATTGAAATAAACTTCGCTTTTTCCAAGAAGAACAGAAGACTCACCGTAACTCACCACCTATCCAGATGCGTCAAAACAATTTTGTAAGATGGATTTGGTACCATGACTTTCAACAAGAAAGACTATAAAAAACTATAATATCATCTGCATGTAAAACAAGGATGATTGAGGGACTTTAATGTCTTGAACGATGTTATTTGATTCAACCTCTGTCAACAATAGTGAGAGAACTTTTGCAACTATAATGAAAATATAAGGAGAGATACTATTCCCTTGTTTAAATCCTCGGCCTAAAGGGAAATAACCTTTGCAGAGGAGCCTCATTAAGGAGAATCGAAAAAAAACAGAGGAAATGCATCGGTGAATAAGGGATACCCACTTATCAAAGAACCCTACTTTCTACATGGTATCAATAAAATAAAAAACTTCATTCCATTCTAGCAAACAATTTAGTAATGTCAAACTTAATTTCCATCCACCCTAGCTTTTGAATTGCTTCATTTGATTAAAAAAACCTCATTAGCAATATTTACATTGTCTGAAATAGATCTACCCTTTTAAGAAAAACACCTTGATTGGATGAAATAAATTTTTCCATATTTTCTTTGATCTCATCGAATAAGGACCAATTGTTCATTGTCATGGTATTTACTTATTTCTTCCTTTTGTAGAATTGATCAAGAAAAATGATCGTTAATTTGCTAAACAACTTGGTTTTGGAGATGATGCACCGGATTTCTCAAATGGATGGCTTTCAAAGTTCAATATTCGCCATGGATTCAAAACTCAAAACTCACAATGAGAAAGTGGATCTGCTAATACAGATGCAATTGAAAGACGTGTGCCAGCAATAAGAGAAAAACTTCGAACCTACTCACTACAAAACATTTACAACATGGACGAAACTGGACTCTTTTATCGCATGGTATCTGATCAAACAATTGCATGACGTCAACTTGAAGGTTTTAAGAAGGATAAAACACGCCTTACATTTGCCTTTGCTGCAAACGCAGATGGCTCTGACAAAATGAAACCGTTTATCATTGGTCATGCACAAAAGCCACGTGCTTTTAATAGAAAAACTAGGGAGCAACTGGGTTTCTACTATTGCAGCAATACAAAGGCTTGGATGACAAGACTCCTTTTTAGGGAATGGCTTCAAAGATAGATCAGCAAATGCAAGATGTTAACCGTAAAGTTTTACTTTTGCTGGACAATGCTCCTTCACATGTAGAAAAGGTTGCGCCTCTTACAAATGTGGAGGTTTATCTTATTCTTCAAACACAACTTCTAAAATTCAACAATGGAGGATGGAATTATAGCAATGTTTAAGATGCGATATCGACGTTCCCAACTCCAATATGCAGTTGATAGATATGAACAACAAAAGGCAAACATCTACATGATTGATCAATTAATAGCCATAAATGGGCTAAAGCAGCATGGAACAACATTTCCAACACAACAATAGCCAATTGCTTAAAGCATACAAGTCTCTTTAAAGAGGAAAATCAAGAAACTACTGAAGAGAGTTTAGAGGGACAAACAATAGAACAAGAACTTGCAACTGTTATTGATCAACTTCCAATTCATCACCAAATATCTATTAAAGCCCTCTTAAATTCGGAGGAGGAGCAACAAATTGCCCCATAAGAAAATACCGGATGAAAATCTCATAACAATTGCATTGTCACAAGACCATCATGAAATGGAAATCGAAGAAGATGTGATGATGACCCCTTTTTGTCTAACAAAGATAAATTAGGTGCTCACTTTTCAAATCTCGCCCATGGTATAGCTCATAACATACTCTGAGATATATAGTTCGAGATCAAGACAACCAGGAAGAAATTAGTTGGTTATCTAAGGAACATGATTATGCTAATTAATTATTTCGAAAATTTGTATTAATTATTAGATAATATAAATATTAAATTATGGCAATACAAAGCGATCGGTTTCAAGAAATTTTATTAAATTTCAAAGGTTATAAATTATTGAGATATTAATTTAGATAGGCTAGACTATATGGTCTAAGACAACTTTAGGGAATTTAATCATAACACTATTTGGATGAGTCTCACCGTGTCACCAAATCAACTTTTCAAAATTATTTAATAAAATGTATAGGCATGTAATCCACCGTCAAAACTCCCCCAAATTGGCATACCAAGGCTTAAAAAATGTTATCGAAATTTATATAAACAGCACAAAAATAACTTTTCACAGGTGACTTATAGTTAAGTGATGAAAAAAGAATCAGACGTCACAATTATGGGAATAACACCAAACAAATCCCACAATTATGCTTTTAAGTATGTGTATGACAATCAAACAAAATAAATTAATATAATGATTGCTCACAAAAGATAAGTTGGTGTCTCAACTCTCTAAATTGGTGCAACAAAGACATGTATGATACACAGCAACCAGCCAAACTCCTAATTTAAAAACAACAGTCGAGTACAAGATATTTTATCTCAGACAACCATTTTCATTCTCAACTCAAGCCTCTACTCATGGTTTTCTCTCAACAACAATCACCCTACCCTTCCTTCTATAACAATCTGATTGGCTATGGAGTGCGGAAAGAAAATTTTCACAATTCAAGGATGCACACCAATCCGCAATATAAAAAACTCTATGGTCGAGAGAGATTGGCATCCTCCATAAAATTCCAATTTCATTTATGAGAGTTGAATATCATAGAAAATGATAACGGTGGTGATAAGACTCATGCAAAAGCCCCTACGACCTAACGTCAAATTGATCATGGGCAACATTTGCAGCCACCTGAAGTGTCCAAAAATACATTTGCCACAAGCAAAACCTTCCAACTTGCCCCGCTTATCTAGGTTGTATGTTCGTTCATTCCAAGTCCAATTTGGGTCCTTATTCGTTCAGAAAATCCCAACCCAAGCCCATCCCAATTTCCAAAACTCCAGGCCTAGATCCCTTATTGCTGGGTTGAACTTGAACCTAGGGGTGGACAAGAATTCTGGTCCCGATTCGCTTCAAACCAAGACCAACCGGGTTCTACAAATTTCATCTCGATCCCGAACCAATTCTACAAATCCAGCCCCAGACCATCTCGCTACTGTAGCAAATGTGTTTATGGGCTTTTATTTTGCAAACCCAAACCAAAGCCCATACTAGCTAGGGTTTTCTCTGCACCTAATCAAAGTTAGACCCAACATTCTTCTTCAATCTCTCGATCGCACCTCCATCGTTAGGGTTTCTTTCAGATCGATAAGCTTTAAGAATGTCAAAAAGGCATTCGACATATGCAAACATCGAGCAAGAAATCATCTTCGTATTCAACATTTTCAACGTCTTTCTCGTCCTCTCATTCTTCCTCTTCCTACTTCTCAAAATTCTATCTCTGCCAAACACCTCTGATGGCGATTCTCGTAAAGTGAATGATGTCCAGGTTCGTCAGAGAGCGACCATTTCTTGGATGTCAACAAAGCCTAGCGTGACACCGACATCAACCTCTCCCTCCCCGGTGACGCCTTCGACATCATCGTTCGTGCCAAGGCAGCCATCGAGCTCGAATGCCCTGACATTGTCTCGTGCTCCAACATTCTTGCCCTCACTACTCATGATCTCGTCACCATGGTCACATGCCCTTTCTAATTGGTCCAACTAGGCCCCCAAACCCACAATGCCCATATCTGATTCATCACCATGTACGCATCTCAAGGTTTCATCATCGTCCAAGAAATGGTCGCTCTCAGCGAAGAACACACCATTGGCTTATCACACTGCAACGAATTCGCAAATAGGATCTACAACTACAGCAAACCACCCCAGTTGATTTGATTGAACTTTGATATAACTTCAGTCGATTTGGTTGTCGTGGAGGCGACGAAGCGGGTGAGGAACAGAAGTAGTGGAGAAAAGTCCTTTCTTGGGAACCTAGAGCCTTCTTTTATCATAAATTCTTGATCTTGCTCTTCTGACATTGAATCAAACCATAATGATCATAAAGACCATGCATATTCAGTTTCCATTAAAAAAAGATGAAATGAAACTGGGATGGCATGGTTGGGTCTGCCTAACAAAATTTCTCTAACCTTGATTGTTTCGGTCCGTTTCACTGGACCAAGACCTGGACAAGCCCAATCCTGACCCATGCACACCCCTACTTGAACCAATCAATCTCCCCACTTTGCAAGGGGTGCTAAGCTAACCATATGAAAAATAGGGCAATGGAATAAATGAAACAAAATTCTCTCTCTCCCCCCACCACCATTACTCTCCATCTTTATCTCCACGTCACACAATAAACACAGACTACAACTACAAAGGAGACAATTCATTGAGAAGGGACAACACAAAAATAGCAGCAAAGTAAGTCTAGAAAGGCAAAACAAAACCAAACCTAGGGATCACTTGCTCACTGACAAGTCCACTTTCTTTGATTCCAAAAACAAGAAAGAATTACCACTTTCTTTCGTTTTTTCCTCTTCCATCCTCCCACCCCTCCGACCAAAAGCTCACCCCATTGATCAAATAAGATATTCGGGTGTTGGGACCACCACGTATCCATCCCATACAACAACAAAAGGACCCACCTACCAGATCCCACTCCTAGTTTTCTCTTTTCTTTTTCTTTTTCTTTTTCTTTTCCTTTTCAGATTCAATGGGCACCACCCAGACCCTTTCATGGTTTGGTTTGGTCTGGCCTGGCTTAGTTGGTATAATGAGAGAGAAATGGTCTTTTGCTTGCCCATATAATCTTCTAAGCAAGCAATGTAATAAAGTTTCAATAAAATGCCATTTTTATCAAGGTCTTCAAAAAAGCATAGCATAGCAGCTGAATCCCATAGATCAGTGTGCACCTTTTTTTTGCCCTGTAGTGTACTACAGTCAAACTCATCTCTTTGGAATTACCAATCTGGTCCTCCCACAGTTAGACATTCAATAAGGAGAAATTCTGGAATCCAATCTACCTTGCTTGTACTCCAATCAAATGCAAGTTGGATGGTACCACCTAATCCAGAAATTAAACTATCAAAAATCAGCATTGCAGCGAGCCACGCAATCCATATCACAATCTACACAGTAAGGAAAGAATGTGTCTAATGAATGACTGAATGAATCAGTAAAACCAAAACTGTGGGTGGGTGGGTGGGTGGGTAGGTGTGAAATTAAAAATGCTTAGGTAATACTATAACACATTGACCTCCATACACATTTAATATATTCCATATTTATTCACCAAAGACCCTAAATGTTGATGGGTGATTCTAGGGAGCGAGGGAGGGCCTCCCTCCGCCCATCCTCCTCGGGATGCGCAAGGCTCAATGTTGATAGAGTAACTTTCAGATGCCAGGGGAGGTAAATCTAGGCAGTGGAGGGTGTCCTGGTGGAGGCTCTTCACTAAATGAAGCTTTCTTTCTTTAACTCCACTCTGAAGAAAATATAGAGTGTTTACACAGGTGGTTCGCCCATACAGAGAATAATTCAGAAAACCCCATCTACTTTAGTACAGATCACCAACTATTGCGGACCAGGCGATCTGTCTGTCTCCAACCATTGTTTGCAGCAATAAATAATAGTCTAACGGGGACAAGAAAACACACAAACTAATGTTTACATCACTACTGTTTGAAAATTATGTCCATGTTCATTCTTCAAGAAGGAACATCTGATTTAAAAAACAATTCTCATTAGATTCTAACAGGACTCACAACAGAACCAACAACATACTGAAGCTATCATTACCAGCAATAACCAGAGTTTACGCCCTACCGTTACAACTTGACATTCATTTAAACATAAATGACTTTATAACTACTACTTAAATATAACCACATTATTTAAAAATAACACTAGCGAATAAAATAATTCAATTTTGAAATACACTACAAGGACTTGTGATTGTGAGTTCCTTGCAGGTTTGGGTATTGGAAGTGTGGGAGTAATGTTTTGGTACAAACATAATGAGTTATGAATGGCTGATTCTACCTGCAAACTTAGAGAGTACAAACGGTTTCCTCACCAACTTAAACCTTCAAGCCCAGTTTTAAATAAACTTATCACCTCGGACTCCTATCATTTTTATCCTCCTAGGATTTTCACCTCACACCACTCTCCTGAACCAAATCATCTTCCTCCAACTAAACCACTTCCTTCTCATTCTTCCTAATGTCCTCCCATATCTTCAAGACCTTGCCTATGTATTCAGTTCATTTTTTTTCTGACACAAAAAGCAGGGTTCCTAATAATAAACCTACCAAAAGAACCAAATGGAAATAAAGGAAGAAGATAGTGAACTGGAAGAGTTGACAAAAACACACCCCATCCTCGCTTATCCTCTCATTTAAAACAGATGCAGATTGAGATGACAAAGTTTTGTAAGAATTTATCATACAAGGATGAACATATAGAAAGGAAATAAAATAAGCTCGCTAGCACAAGAGGTTAGGACAAGGGTTGCATTTCAAGGACACTTGCATGGTTGAATTAAGAGCACCCAAAAGTAAATCCAAATGAATAAAAACAAAGTAGTTGAAGTGATAGAATTAAGACTACCCACAAGGCAATGAATTTAAACAACAGGCTGGTGTACTCATCTGTCCCATATAATGGGGTTTATCTACAATTTCAGAATGTGTACCTATTAGTCCTAAAAAGAATACTAACAATATTAGGTTTAATATGTAAATATTCAAAACTCAAATCATGGACCATAAACTATCTAGGGTACACGTATCATATACTGTGACATGTAAAGGTACCTCCCCCTCATACATACCATTCACTACAAACTGGTTCATGTGACATGACTATTGTTTTATTTATCTATTTTCTATTTTTGCGAACTGAGAATTATGAACACGATCCAACTCTTGTCCTATCCAAAATGTATGCAGGAGATGGTTTTCTCCGATCTACAATGAGGCATGAATTGCATGAACACACATAAATGCATATCAACATACATTGATAAGCTAGACATGACCACAGACAGTCAAGTGCATAACATACATTGGCAATTGAAAAACACAAGTTTAGAACAAAAATCTCAGAAAGAACACAAATAAAATGCAAATTGACAACTCCTACCAGGGTGGAGAGGGCGAAAGCAGGACCCATTATCAGCCACCAATAGAAATGAAATGAAATGAAATAAAAACAAGCTCCACCATTTGCTACCTCAATAGCATCACTGCATTGTACAAGTCCGAAAAGTTTAGAGATGGTAGCATCACCAGCATGAAACAATTGGATAGTATGTGCTCACAACATGCTGTCAGTTCTGGCTGGCAATCTCCTGAAGAAGTTCAGTGGCACAGAAGGAAGCTTGTGGCGAAACCTTGGGTGCCTCAACACATAAAAGCCTGTGAGAAGGGCCACAACCTGGAATGGCGTAACATACAGGACAATGGCAGCTATCAAACAGAAAATCACAAACAGTGCTGTAGCTCTCGGATCCCTCCAGCTCAGAAGCGATTGCAACCTTTCCCCTTGTGTAGCCAAGTCACCAACCACTGTCTGTATCCTTCCTGCAACACTTCTCAGTCGATCATACCTAATTCTCACAACATCAGATGGTCGTGAAGTAGGAAATGTATCGAACTCTTCATCCAACTCATCCGGATGCACTTTATCAGCATGAGACAGCGAAGTATCCATGTGGGGAGGGTGCCTTGGTCTCCATCTGTAGTACCAGACTCCAATCAAGAAAAGGTAGAGAAAAATTGTGGGTAATATCAGCTCTGGATACAGAACAAGTATCAAAAACAGGATATGTATCAAAATGGTCGTAAGAGGGTTCTTCCAATTGCATATCTGATCAAACCATTTGCAAACAGCAATTAAACCGCTTAGGACTCCCATGATCCGGAAAAAGTTTGCTTTGCTCCTCCTCATACTCCACATATGAGAATCCACATCTAACATGTATTCCACGACTTCTTTCCTCAATGGTGGTTCTGCCCGGCTAAGCCTCATTGAGACAATCTGAGTAGCTTGGTGCCTCAAATTATCAAGCTGAGTAACAGATAGAGGATGAAGATAGTGCATCTTTGGCAACAGTGGTTGAGAGTAAATGTGCAGCATATTAAGCAAAGAAGAGCAAGTAAATCGCACAGCCAACTGAATTTCACCCATCTTCTTCACACCAGAAGGATGCAACACCAGAAGTGGATACGAGTGCGTATAAACACGATCTGTTTCAAGAGTAGAGAGTCGAATCCTGACCTTTCCGATTCTTGAATCCCTTGCACCTCCACCCTTGTCTCCTCCATGAAGATGACAATTATCAAACACCCCAATAGAAATAACGGTACATGGATCAAAAACCTCCCATGTATATTGTTCATTCCATTTTGGTGTAAAACTATCTATGATCGTCCGGGTGCGCACCCACTTCTGCCCATACTTAGCCACACAGTACGCATCTGATGTTCCCCTGCCATCCTTAGTCTTCATTGGCATCAGACCTTGAGCACTCAGAACACCCAACTCTAAAACGCCAATGCTTTGCTTCCACAACTGCTTCGCAGTCGGTCTCAGATCACTGCTGTAGTGTGTTGATTCATCCAGAACATGATACCCACCATCCAAACAGATCCTCAAATGAATCCTACTAGCAAACTTGGTTTCCTTCTTTTTCTCTCCATCTACAATCACATGCTTCTCAAGATTATACCACCTTGTATTGACAGCCTTGTGATCCAACCTCCTAAATACACTTTGCAATGGGATCACACATTTCCCCATAACTTCATCCTTGTTGGGTCCAACTCTATCCTCCACACTTAAAACCAAGTGCTCCTCAAATGGTTCTGCAGCAACAAACATCAAATCCTCATTCCACATTGGGTTTATAGTCCTGCTAGGAGAGACTCTAGTTCTCAAAGCCTGATTGCCAAGTATAGCCTTCACATAAACTTCAGGGTACCTTCCCTTATCACTAGGCAGCAAATCCTGGGCTTCAATCACATTAACTCGCACATACCACAACTTTGGAGACAGATACACCTTTGACCGAATGTTTGCAACACCATCACTGCTAACTGCTGCAGCATCAGAATGCCAAGCTTCCGAAAATGCCTCATCTGCTTGAGTGCCCATCCAAACAGCCAACATAAGCTCCCCTCTAATCTTATCAGATTTCCGATCCTCCAATTTATACCATTGCGGCGCTAAAGGACTGTCTGGCGGAACACGTTTCGGAACCTCATTGAGATCAAACATTATCCTTCCTATGAGATCATCCTTCACCATATCCTTATCCTTCACCAAGACCTCAACATAGGACGACTGAATCCGATCCTTTGAAAACGCAAACACCTGGTTCCATTCCGGGTTTGTCTTCTTCTCAAAATGCCTTGTAGTCCCCTTATAATTCCCAAGCTTCACTTCCACATAAGGGTCACAGCTCCCAGTAACATCTTTTGCAGGCAAGTCCTTAGCTTTAACAACACGAACATACAAATACTGCATCTGCTCCACAAGGTCATATGTACTGGTGAGCTTGTCCCCACTGATTCCTCCCCCGCCGAGGTGCGGCGAGGTCTCCTTTAGGGCAAAGTCATCAGGTGGGTGAGGCCTCTGCATCTTTTCTAGGTCACTTGATCACAGACCACAACTATGGCACAGTAAGAAACTACACAAAACCGTCTCGAACGTTACACAGAGTTTTGAAATCCTTTTTCAAACGGCTTCAGAAATCCTAGAAATCTCGTAACACTGATTACAACACAGAGTACCGTTAGAAATTCAAATCATTCCTAAAGATGCGGAACAATTAACTCTCCTTAACTGTTTCCACAAAACCCGCCTTGATTTAAACTCTCTCCTTCAGAGAGTCACAAGAGAGAAGCCTCTCTGCTTTCATTCCAAAACTCAAAAAATCAAGAACAAGAGACACTTGAAATCACTACAGTTGCGAACATCATGAAACCCTAGATCACAAAGAAACGAAAAAACCGAGTTGAGAGAACCTCACAGAAGCCTTTGAGACACTAATGCAAGAAGAAAACCTGTAAAATCAACCACGAAAACGATAATATAAGCAGAAAGCTGTAAAGGGAACATCTTCAATGCAGACTTTACTCGAAATCTCTAGAACTAAAGAAGAACCAAAATGAAGAGAAATTTCAGATATTACTCACAATCTTCTTCTTCTTCTCTGTACAACCGAAGTGCAAAGTTGAACCTAAAGAAGTCCAGATCTGATTGCAGAGATGTTAAAAACTAAACAATGCAAGCATGAAAACCTCAAGAGTCACACACATAAAGAGAGTGAACGAGATCTGAAACGAACAAGGACTAAAGAGATAGAGATACCTTTAGATAGAAGACTCTGTTGAAGGTTCTTAAAGGCAACAAAATGGAAAATAGTTAATTATTTTTAGATTATTTATAAGGAGGATATTCAGAATTTGGAGAGAAAAAAGTGAAAAGAAAGAGATTTCTTCTTGTTAGATCCGCCGAATCTGAAAGAGAAGTTGTTTTTTTTTTTTTTTGACACAGCGCAAAGAGAAACAAATGGTCAAACAGCGCAAAGAGAAACAAATGGTCTCTCTCACACACAAACACGCAGTCTCTCTCTCTGGGATTTGGTTTCTGGTAGGTGGTATTGCTTTACTTTCTCTCTTCTCGCTCTACTTTTTTTTTTTTTTTTTTTACGTACTGGAGAACACCTGCTTAGCACGAGCGAGCGTCTTTGGTCGTGTTTCGCACGCGTCACCACCTTGGTTGGTTCTCGCCCCCCTCGCTTCCATCCCTCCATTATTTACTGCTTCATATTCTCCTCAGTTTCTCGTGGGGAGAAATAGACAGAGAGAGAGTGGATGGATTCCATTGCCGCCATAATTGTGCCGGGGTTATAAGTGCGATGAATGAATCTATCTTAGAAACCAGAATGGTGCTCGGGATTGGAGATAAAAGACTCGTTAGAATTGAAAGTTGCCGAAGATATTTGATGCAGTCATTTTTTGCTCTCTGCTTTGGCCTAGTTATGCTGACCTGCACAAGTAACGCACGTGAGCCACAAACCACTATTGTAGTGGCCAATGACACTTTGATGCTAAAGTCAAATAGGGATCTGAGGAAGGTGTAATGTTATAAACAGAGAATTTGTAGCATATCTTAGCTTACCAACCTCATGTCTTGTTTATAGCGTAGGAGTTCTGGTTCGACCAGTTTAGAAAGAAGATCTTCGTAGAGATCTTTCTCTAATTATGAGTCGTGGCGTAGAAGAGAAGTTTCATGTTAGCCCTGTGTTCCTAGATACGCGGGAGATAGTTCCCTATTAGAGGGTAATCCATAAGAGAAATTTTCCCTGCGTGATATGTACTCTAGTATTTGCCTTAGGAGGGCTTACAGATATTGAGGTCTGTGAGACGTGTGGGCTTAGCAAGCTGTAAGAGTTCGGGTCCGTCCAGCAGACTGCATGGGGCAGGTTTAGAACCGCTCGGGGCGAATAAGTGTAAGGTTGATGTTGGGGCCCGTGTTTCCTCGAGATCATCATGACACACATATGGCTCAGGGATGTGACCGTTTTGGTGTATCATCAGCTACTCCCCCGAGTTAGTGGGCCGTCACATCGGTTCGCTAAGTCATTTCTTGAAAATATACGCCGCTCATAATGATTGAGTTTGAATCGTTGCTTGAGCAGCGCGCTGCATTTAATGAACGTGCGTCAGTTCAGTGGAAAAAAGGCGGGAACATAATCCCTATGTAGGTCATCCGTTGTGCGGAGTCTGACCTTTTTATTTTATTTGATTTTAAAGATATTATTCTGTTCATCTTCTGACTAAAAAGATTGTTCGTCTTCTTCATGGCTCAACAAAACCTTTTGATGATGCAACCTTGGCTAAGGGCCTTGAATTTTTTGAAGACGGGTTACTTCCGAACCCGGCGTTGTTGAGATCTGTACTAAGTTTGGGGTCCCCGAGTACCTGTCGTTGTTCGTTTTGAAGGGCGACCAGACGCCAATGTCACCATCGGCAGGGTTCATCTGTTTGCACTAGGGGATGCTTCAAACCGGAGTACGCTTTCCCGTTCTGGATGTGATTTGGGAATTCTTGGACTTCTTTGGGATTCCTTCGGCCCAGCTGGGGCTTAATGGATACCAGATCATCATTCTCATTCTGATTAGGGCGAAAGAAGTTGGCGGCCTCGTGACTCCACGAGTGATCTAGTTGCTGACTTCTTATCGGTTGAAGAGTAACGCCGTCTGTAAGATGACGTCGCCGGCCTGCTTCGCGAATATGCCAGATGACTTCAAGTTTTGACAGAAGTATTGCTTCTTAGCCCTCGCAGAGTCAAATTACTTCCCATTCAACGGTCATCCGCTTGAGCTGGAGTTCAAACCACTCCGTAAGTACAACTTTTTCTTTTGCTTTCGCTGTGCTTGATTGCGTGCTAATCGTTACTCGTGCTTCTTCGTCATGACGGTTTTCCACTACTCCTCTTACCACAGAGAAGCAAAACACTATGAAGACGTTCCATGGCTTGTCAATAAGGAACGTGGTGGATGTTACATGCGTTCCCAATTTCGTTCGCAGTGGGTTGTGGGACAACTAGCACATGGCCCCCACTCTTTATTGAACATTGCGAGTTAAGCTTGAAGATGGGACCCTTTCTAGGAAGAGGAAGGCCGTTGAGGCCAAAGCTCTTGTGTTGTCCGACGCGGAGGAACTGTCTGAGAAGCTTGCCTCCTTCGTGAGTTCGAAAAGGTCTCGCATCAGAACTAGGTTATCTTCAACATGCCCCCTCCAGTGAGTGAAGAACGTAAATCCGATCGGTCCGTCAAGGCGGAGGCCGATGTATCTGGCTGGAAAAAAAACTACCTGTGATTTGCAGGGGTCGACGACATGTCAAATCTCAGTGCTACGCAAGCGAAAGCTTTGAGTGAGCGGTTAATGAGGGTTGCAGTGGGTCTCTGTCGTTGCCAATTCGCGTGAGACTGTTTTGGTAGAAGGTTCTCGTGAAGATCTGCCTGAGGTTCTGGAGCCTGACCGTCCTGCTGGTGTGCTGTCTGATAGTGATCGTGATGGCATAGGCCAAGTTTCTTATAGTCCGCATTGTTCGCCATCTCGTTCCAAGCCACAACTCGAGGTGTTGGAGGGCCCTTTGGATAACTCACTTCCTTCTCTTCCTCCTAATCCTGTTAAGTCGTCTCACACTAAAGGGTTGGATGCCCGTGATAAGGGAAAAGTTGTGGAGGAGAGTTTGGGAACAACGACGACTTTGAAGGGTGGTGCCAATGTAATTCCTGATTTGGGGGAGCTTTACCCGGATGCGCGGAACAACCTCTTTGCACCAGACTTAATAAAGATGAGCACCCAGGTCTGGCATCAGAAGGTTGGCGTGGAGTATGCTTCAAGGAAGAATATAAGTAGGCGTCATTGCTGGCTAATGGATTACGCCTCAAAACTTGAGGATGATACGCTAGAAGGGTGTATGGATAAGGGTTTAAAGTACCTTATGCTGGGTATTTCTCACTTGAACCAGTGGTCGTTTCTGGAACAGAAGTCGAGGCAGCTCGTGAGAGGGTGTACACCACGAAGCGTGTATTCTCGCACATGCAAGCGTTGTATTCCGACGCGTTTTATGAAATTGAGCGGCTGAAGAAGCAGGCTGAAGAGAAGAGGTCGGAGCAATCAGATGTGGTTGCTGAGACTTTGAGGGTTTGTCTGGAAGCTCTTGAGCATGATCTAGCGAAGGCGGTGTCTGCAAGGGACAGATTCAAATAGGAGTTGGACCAGGCTTGCCAAGACATGGAGGTCGTCCAGGAAGCAGCGGCTGAGGCATGTTCTATATTGCGGTCTTTCGCTGAAGATAATGCTTTGAAAGAGGGGACTGGGCTGCTCAGAAGCAATAATTAGAGTCCGATGTAGAGTTCAATGCTCGGGAGGTAAGGAAGGTCGAAGACCAACTCGAATTAGAGACGTACGAGTTCAGTGTTGTAAAGAGAAGTTTGGTTACAAAGCAGTCTCGGGTCGATGAGTTGACTGACAAGTTGGAGCTGTTGGAGCGTGAACTTGCTGACGTGAAGGCGCGAGAGGAAGAGTTTTTGCAGGAACAAGGCAAGTGAGAGTTTCATTGAGTCGTACATGGTAGGTTTGAGCTGCTAGCACTGATGAAAAAGGAGCATCCTGAATGGGATCTTGGCCGATATAAGAAGATGTCGTATGTAGACTTGTCCATTGCCTTTGCATCGTCGGACGAATAGGGCAGTTCAAAGCCTGGTGCTCAGGCCGTGGCGCATATGGACGCGACCCCTGCCCCTTCCTCCATTAAGATTAGCTCTTTTGTTTCTATACCTTCTCCTGATCGGGAGTAAACTTTGTGTACTTGTACCCATTTTGCTATGTCTGTTAACGAAAACAGTTTTATCTTGACTGCGTTTTGTACTTGTTTTGTATTCGTTGTCCCTATTGTGCATTTTCCGCTTCGCCTTATCGTCTTAATTTGGCATAGGCTGGTTGGATTCATAGGAAGTCGAATGGTTTGTCTGCTGCTAAGAGCTTTACCATTTGCGCTGCAAATGACTTAGAGTCACTATTGCATAGTCATGTCTAATAGTAAGCATGTCGCAGACAGTTTAGCTGAGGGTTGCGTTACCCGAGCTGTATCTTGTCCTTAAGGTAAGCTGCTGGAGGCTTATCTTACTTATTTGATTTGTCGACTGTGGCTGCTGCCATAGGCAAGTTGCGTTGGGGTGTTTGTATCGAGTCAGGCGTCGTAAGCTCGGGTTGACATTCTATGTAGCATCTATCCGAGCGCTGGCTAGAAGATCTATGTGCTGGCGTGAGTGGCCTTTGTTGATACTAGAATTTCAATTTGTTTGAGCGTGAAGACACTGACTAAGCATGGATTTATCTTTGCGGAGGTTGTTTTGAGGGAGAGCGATGGTCGCACAGCGAGCTACTTGAGGCTCCTACTTTCTGAACCATCTATGTCCGAACAGAGTGGACTACAGGTTTGGGTAATAAGGATTTGGCGACATGCTGAAGAGCAGTGGTCCTGTGGCGAGCCGTCGACATCAATCAAGGATTGACTAGTCTCCCTCCTTACAAACCATCTATACCCGTGCGGTGGGGGCTACAAGTTCGAGATGAAGGGGTTCGGCGACCAGGCTGAAAAATTGTGGCCCAGTGGCAAGCCATCAGAATCAGTTTGGGACTGACTAGGCTCTCACCTTCCAAATCATCTACACGAACGCATCAAGCTACAAATTTAGGGTTTTCGGCGGCCACGTTGAAGAATAGTGGTCTCGTGGCAAGCCGTCGGAATCAGTTCGGGACTGAGTAGCCTCATACCTTTTAAACTATCTACACCTGCATAGTGGGGGCTACAAGTCCAGGGTTGGTAATTCGGCGGCCAGGCTGAAAAGCAGTGGTCCCGCGGCGAGCCGTTGGAATCAGTTTGGGACTGACTAGGCTCCCGCCTTCCAAACCATGTTCGCCTATGCAGTGGGGACTATAGGTCTAGGGTTTGTAATTCGACGGCCAGGCTGAAAAGCAGTGATCATGTGGCGAGCCGTCAGAACCAGTTCGGGACTAACTAGGCTCTCACCTTCCAAACCATCTACGCCCGCGCAGTGGGGGCTATAGGTCTGGGCTTTGATCATAAGCTTTCGTTGCCAGTCGTCACCAGCTAAGCTTACCTGATCGGGTTCGTCGATTATTAACCTCGAAGGGGGTGATGATCCCTGGCGAGTCGTCGTCAACAGGCGTGATAGCGCTGATTAGACTCCTACTTCCTAAACCATCAGGATCTGCGCTAGGCAGACTACGTGTTGGAATGAACCAGAAGCCATCGTCATTAGCCTTGGCTGACTAAGCTTGCCTGGTCGGAGAGAGGTTCCACTTGCTAGAGGGCATGCGAACCTACATCCATCATCATCGTGCATTGTGTGGACAAAATTACCTTAAATCAAATAGTGATCCATAGGTGCGATCTATGTGTCAGAGTTGATCAGGATTTCTAGTGCTTGTGCCAGGCATGTGGTGGAATACTGTTTGAATAGTAGGCCGAGCCCATGGGCTCGCATAGGAAGGGCTAGGATTTCCTATACGATTGCGTTACATGTATGGCGTAGATCGCGCGGTGGCACGTGTACGGCTCAGGCTGCGAGATGGTTGAGTATCGGTTACTCCCCCTAATTGATGGGGTTGTGTGCAGCGCCATTAATTGGACAAACGCGGTCTGTGCAATTTCCTTGGGAACCGTCGTCTCTTTGTTTCCCATACGGTATTCAATGCCGACCTTTAATGTTGAAGCGCCCGTTTGGTGAACCATCATGTCTATATAATGGTGTTTCCAATCGTTGTAGCCATTATCTTCTGTAGAGCGTATCTTCTGTAATGTTATTGCTTGAAGGAAATGATTTGGGTTTTCTAAAGAATGAAGGGAGATTTCCGTCACAGGTAGGGGTGGGCATCCCATCCCCGCGATCCCGATCCTATCCCGATCCCGTCCCGTCCTGTCCCGTCCCGATTTTTCCGGGTCTTAATGGGATTGAATAATTTCATCCCGATCCCGTCCCGTCCCGTTCTAGAATGGGATGGGATGGGATGAAGATTTTCAATCCCGCCAATCCCAAGCAATTTTTTTAATATTTATTATTAATATATTTATTTTTATTCATATAAACTTACAGATGACTGACAGAAACTCATGGTAAACCATTATGTATGTTAGAGCATCACCAATAGGTCTATATTTCTTCCCTAACAAAAGATGAAATGTCATTTTGTCAAGGAACCATGAATTTTGTTTCCTACAGTAATGAAATTGTAAAATCAGTTGGGAAGCCATCACAGCGACACAATACTCTTAGTGGGTCCCATTTATCATGTCATTTTCTAAAAGTCAAGCCCACTCGACTTCATTGTTAGAGGATTTAGTGGTTACCCTTATATTTGCATACCACATCTATATCTAATTATAAGAAAGTTATTTTTCACACTCTTATATGATGATAATCTTCGCGGCAGTCACAAGCAGCACGCTGATCCCGTCCCGTCCCGTCCCGAACCCGTATGGGATGGGACGAGATCGGGATGAGGTTTTTCCCATCCCATCCCGTCCCGTGCCCACCCCTAGTCACAGGAGTCTTCGAATGTTCTAACACTTGCACTAATCAGACGATGATAATCGTTGTTATGCGTGGTCACCTGTTCTGGGTGGGCACGTACTTGATCTGCTGAGATCTCGTAATTTCTTTTCATATTGCGGAGAAGAAGTACACTCTCTCTTCCAAGGAAAGAGTCTGTCGATTATGCGTTGGTGCTTTGCCGCTGTTTTATAGCGTTTAATCTCAGAGTTAATACCAGCGCCCAACTCCGGAGTGGTCACCTCCACCACTTCTCGATTAACCCCGTTGTCTCGACTTGCGCTGAAATTCGTGATATCGAGATTGAGAGGAGTTGGACATGGTCCACTGGATTGGGCCATTGATTTATGGACGCCTCTCTCATCCCTGCAGCCGAAATGTGCATGTGAATTGTGCCAGCCTGATACTTGTCCCAAGTTCATCCGATTGAGCAGATCGAACGTGTGAGTTGGCTGTAAATTTTTGCGATACTCATAGTTGCCAATTTCATACCACCTCATACCATATTCGAGGGGTATCTCTACCGAGGCGTTGAAGTGAACGTGATGTTTCATCCTGCTCTTGCTCTTTTTCGGAGAGGTTGCAGAGCGGAATCTTCTTTCGATACCTTACGTAGTTGGATTGTCTATCTTTACACCATGTCGACCAGATTCAGATGCTTGTAGTATGTAGTCTTTTGTATCCGCCTCTGGGCGCTTGTTGTTACATCTTTCCATTAATCAATAGAGTTTGTTTTCGTAATTAATTCTTTATTTCTTAAATGATTGCAAATCACATAAGTCTTTAAGAACTAAAACACTACATTGACTATGGAAAGGGAAATAATTGACATAAACTGACTTTTGATGGAGAGAAAAGTGAATTCGGATGGCCCTTGTGGATCTTTGGTATTCTTAGCGGATTGTTGAGCTTCGCTGACGTTTACAGAGTGTTTGTCACCGCGCTTCCTTTTGCTTCGTTCCTCATCCTTGCGTTTCTTCCCCTCATTCTTGTCTCTGGGAGCGGAGGACTTATTCTCGCCTTCGATTTCCCTCTTTATGGTCCTAGACTCATATAGGGTGATGTGTCTCTTGACGCTCTTGAAGAGCTTCGCCATGTCCAGAGGGGGCTCCAAGGTGAGGTCCCCGTAGAGATTTCTCTCTTTGAGACCTCCAGTGAAGGCCGTCACGGTTGTATTGTTGTTGTACCCATCGATGAGAGTCAGTTTGTCGTTGAAGCGCGTGACATATTCTTGGAGTGTCTCGCCTCTGTTTCAGGGAAAGTATGTAGTGCGAGTCTTTTCGAAAACGCTGGTTTTCGATGAAACGCATCAGGAATTCCTTTGCCAGTTTTTTGGAGTCAATGGACTTTGGTGGGAGGATGTGGAACCACGTCAGTGTTGAGCTTTTCAGACTAGTTGAAAAAGTCCTGCACATGACGGATTCAAATCATTCTTTAAGGGCCATTACGTGCTGGTAATGGCGCAGGTGGTCGAAGGGATCGGTGGTTCCATCGTAGGAGTCAAGCTTTGGGGGAGTGAACTTTCTCGGAAGGGCCTCATTCATGATCCGATCTACAAATGGTGGGACGGAAAGGTGGTATAGTTCGTCCGAGTCATGCGCCCCTCTGCGGAGGGGGTTCCCAGAGCCGAACCTCTCTGCCTTGGCATTGAACTCAATGTTAGCCGCGCAACCTCCTTGAGTCCAATAAGAACTGGTGGGTGCTTGGCTTTCCTGTGCTTGCTCCCTTTAATCTTCTGGAGGCGGAGGTCTGTGCTGCTCCTAATTTCCATTAGCGGGTGGTGGATTATGTCACGTGGGAGCCTCCACCGCTTTGGCGATCCGCTGCATTTGAAACGCCAGCGTATCAATTCTGGGATCTGTCATTGCTGTCGTCGGTGCAGGAGCGTGAGTCGTCTACGCGTACAATATAGGAGCTACTGAAGGAGGTGGTATAGGGACAGCCGGAGCGTTCAACATTCCCCCTGGTTCTTCGATGTTGCGTGACCTAGTGGTCACCATCTCTTTGGGTTTTAAAAGGAGATGATGCTTAGTGTAAAGTTACGAACTATGTCGTCCCCACGGACGACGCCAAACTAATGCAGTCATTTTTTGCTCCCTGCATTGACCTGGTTCCTGCTGACCCATCGACCTGCACAAGTAGCACATGTGAGCCACGAACCACCATTGTGGTGGCCGATGACACTCCGATGCTAAAGTCAGATAAGGATCCGAGGAAGGTGTAATGTTGTAACATGGAATTTGTAGCGTACCTTAGCTTACCAACCTCATGTCTTCTTTATAGTGCAAGGAGTTCTGGTTCTACCAAGCCATCAAAAGCGTAGTTTAGGAAGGAGATCTTCATGGGGATCCTTCTCTAATTAGGATTTGTGCTGTAGGAGGGAAGTTCCATGTTAGCGTTGTGCTCTTAGATACGTGAGAGATAGTTTCAAATCCAAGAGAAATCCGTGGAAGGGAGTTTCCCTGTGTGTAATGTACTCTGATATCTGCTTCCTGGTTGGAAGCAGATAGCAGCTGTAGTTGCTTGTCCGAAGCTGATCCTTGAGATACTTGCCTTAGTAAGGCTTACGGGTATTGAGAATAGTTGTGATACTTGTGGGCCTAGTGTGCAATGAGAGTTTGGGTCCGCCCTGGCGGACTGAATTGAGCGGGCTTAGAACCTCTTGGGCCTGTTCAGTCTTGGGCTGATGCTCCGGCTCGTATTTCCTCGAGATCATCATGACACGTGTATGACTCAGAGAAGTGACCGTTTTTATGTATTATCACTAATCATTGCTTGCATTTCGTTGCAGGAAGGTTTCCCACTACTCCTCTCACCCTAAAGGAGCAAAACACTATAGAGGCGTTCTGCGACTTGTCAATGAAGAACATGGTGGACATCATAGACGTTCCAACCTTCATTCACAGTGGGCTGTGGGACAATTGGCACGTGGCCCCTCACTATTTACCGAGTGTCATGAGTTAAGTTAGAAGATGGGACCCCTTCTAGGAAGAGGAAGGCTACTGGGGCTAGAGCTCCCATTTTGTCTCACGTGGAGGAGCCGTATGAAATGCTTGCCTCATTCGTGAGTTCGAAGAGGTTCCGTGTCAGGATTGGGTTGCCTTTAGCACGACCCGCTCCAGTGGGAAAAATGCGCGAGTCTGATCGGCTTCTCAGGGTGAAGACTGATGTGTTCGATTGGGAGAAGAATTACATGCGGTTTGCAGTGGTTGAAGACAGGTCGAATCTTGGTGCTCAGGCCAAAGCTTGAATGAACGTCTAGTGCGGGTTGCAATGGCGGCTTCTACTAGTGTTGATTCGCGCGGGACTATTCCAGTAAAAGGCTTCTATGAAGATCCGCCTGAGGTTTTAGTATCTGATCGTACCATTGGCGTGTCGACTAAAAGTGGTCATGGTACATGCCAAGTTGCTTGTAGTCTGTGTTGTTCTCCGTCTCGTTCTAGGCTACGACTATAAGTGTTGGAGGGCCCTTTGGATAATTCGCTTCCTCCTATTCATCAGGACCCTGTCGAGCCATCTCACACTAAAGGGTCGACTGTTCGTGACAAAGGAAAGGCTGTGGAAGAGAGACTGGGAACAGTAGTAACTGCGAAGGGTGGTGTCGGCGTGATTCCTGATCCGGGAAGGCTTCATTCGGATGCGCTGATAAGCCTGTTTGCACTTTGGTAAGGATGAGCTCTCAGGTCTGGCACCAAGAGGTTGATGTGGAGTATGCTTCGAGGAAGCATATAAGGAGGCGTCACACCTGGCTGATGGGTTGCGCTCTGAAGCTCGAGGAGGATACGCTGGAAGGGTGTATGGATAAGGGTTTAAAGTACCTTATGTTGAGTATGTCTCACTTGAGGCAGGTGGCCATTGCTGGGATGGAAGTTGAGGTGGCTTGTGAGAGGGTATACTCCATGGAGCGTGTCGTCTTGCACATGCAGACGTTGTATTCTGATGCACTCTATGAAATTGAGCAGCTGCAAAAATAGGCTGAGGAGAAGAGGTTGGATGAGCCAACTATGGCCGTTGAGACTCAGAGGGCTCGTCTGGAGGCCCTTGAGCGTGATCTGGCAGAGATGGTGTCCGAGAAAGACGAACTCAAGCAGGAGTTGAGCCGAATTCGCCTAGACGTAGAGGTTGCGCATGCAGCTGCGGCTAAGACGTGTTCTAAACTGCGCTCTCTTGCTGAAGAGAATGCTTCGAATGAGGCCGAGTGGGCTGCTCAGAAGCAACAATTGGAATTTGATGTGGAGTTCAATGCTCGAGAGGCAAGGAATGCAGAGGACTAGCTTGAATTGGAATGGCACGAGCTCAGTGTTGTGAAGAGCAGTCTCAGTTTGACGCGCTGACTGGCAAGTTGGAGCTGTTGGAGCGTGACCTTGCTGACTCGAAGGCGCGGGAGGAAGAACTTATGCAGGAACAAGGCATATGCGAGTTTCGTTGGGTTCTACACGTTAGGCTAGAGCTGCTGGCGTTGATGAAGGAGGAGCATCCGAAATGGGATCTCGGCCGTTACAAGAAGATGTCGTATGTAGACTTGTCTGTTGCCTTTACGTCATCGGACGAGGAGGACAGTTCATGCCCTGATGCCTAGGCCGTGGTGTGCGCGGACACAACTCCTGCTCCTTCCTCCAATAGGCTTAGCTCTTCTGTTTTGTTACCTTCTTCCGATAAGGAGTAAACTTTATATACTTGTACCCTTTCCATTCTAACCGTTAATGAAAACAGTTTTATTAGTTTTGTGCTTGTTGTCTCTATTGCATGTTTTTCGTTTCGCTTTGTCGTCTTGCTTTGACATAGGCTGGTTGAATCAATAGGACGCCGAGTGATCTGTCTGTAGTAGAGAGCTTGACTGCTTTATATTGCAAATGACTCTGGATCATTGTTGCGTAGTCATGTCCGATAGTGGGCATGTGGTTGACAGTTTAGCTGGGGGTTGGGTTGCCCGAGTTGTGTCTTGTTCCTAAGGTAGGTTGTTTGAGGCTTGCCATGCTTGTCTGATTGGTCGGTTGCAGCTGCTGCTATGGGCGAGTTGCGTTGGCCGAGCGTATGTGTCAGAGTGTTTGTGCCGAGTTAGGCGTCGTAAGCTCGAGTTGATATTCTATCTAGCATTCATCCGAGCACTCACCGGATGATCTATGTATTGGTGCAAGTGGCCTCTGCTGAAATTAGAACGAGCAGTCCGTTTGAGCTTGAAGATGTTGACTCAGCTAAATTCATCTTTGCATCCGCTGTTTCGAAAGAGAGTTGTGGTCGCGTGGCGAGCTTCTTGAGGCTCCCACCTTTCAAACCATCTATTTCCGAACAATATGGACTAAAGGTTCGAGGAGTAAAGATTTGGCGACTACGCTAAAGAGCAGTAGTCTCATGGTGAGTCGTCGACATCAGTCAAGGACTAACTCCCACATTTCGAACAATTTACACACGCACAGTGGGGGCTACAAATCCGAGGTAAAGGGGTTCGGCGACTAAGATGAAAAGCAGTGGTCCCGTGACAAGCCGTCGGAATCAGTTCGAGACTGACTAGGCTCCCACCATCCTAATCATCTACACCTGTGCGCATCAAGCTTCAAATTTGGAAGTTTTCGGCTGCCATGTTGAAAAGCAGTGGTCTCGTAGCGAAACATCGGAATCAGTTCGCGACTGACTAGGTTCCCACCTTCTAGACTACCTATACCCGCGCAGTGGGGGCTATAAGTCCAGGGCTGGTGATTCGGCGGCCACGCTGAAGAGCAGTGGTCCCGTGGCGAGCCGTCGGAATCAGTTCGGGACTAACTAGGCTCCCACCTTCTATATTATCTACACCCTTGCAGTGGGGGCTACAAGTTCAGGTTTGGTAATTTGGCGGCCATGCTGAAAAGCAGTGGTCCCGTGGCGAGTCGCCGGAATCAGTTCGACACTAACTAGGCTCCCACCTTCCAAACCATCTATGCCGGCGCAGTGAGGATTATAGGCATGGGCTTTGATCAGAAGCTTTCGTTGCTAGTCGTCACCAACTAGGCTTACCTGGTTGGGTTCGGCGATCATTGAGTGCAAAGGGGGCAATGATCCCTAGAAAATTGTCGTCACTAGAAGTGATACCGCTTATTAGACTCCCACTTCCTAAGCCATTGGGGTCTGCACTAGATGAACTAGGTATCGGGGTGAACCAGAAGTCTTCGTCATCAACCTTGGCTGATTAAGCTTGCCCGGTTGGAGAAGGGTTCTGCCTGCTAAAGGGCGTGCGAAACCTACGTCCACAAACACGGTGCGTTGTGTGGACCGCAAGCTTGGTGCATAGTATGGACGAAGTTACCTTAAATCAGCTAGTGATTCGTAGGTACGATTTGTATGTCGGAGTTGACTAGGATTTCTAGTGCTCGTGCTAGGCATGTGGTAGAATACTGCTTGAATGGTAGGTCGAGCCCATGGGCCCGTAAGGGAAGAGCTAGGGTTTCCTGTATGGTTGCGCTATGTGTACGACGTAGATCGCGCGGTAACACATGTACGACGTAGCCTGTTTGACAGTTGAGTATTGGTTACTCCCCCTCAATTGATGGGGTTGCGTGCAACGCCATTAATTGAACGAGCGTGGTCCACGCAGTTTCATCGGGAACCGTCGTCTCCTCGTTTTTCATACGGTATTTAATGTTTGACCGTTAATGCTTGAGCACCCGTTTGGTGAACCATCATGCCTATATAATGGTGTCCTCCAATCGTTGTAGGCACTCTCTTTTGCAAAGCTTATCTCCTGCAATGTTTTTGCATGAAGAAAATGCTTTGGGTTTTCCAAAGGTTGAAGGTGGATCTCCATATCTGGAGTCTCCGAATGTTCTGACATTTTCACTGATCATACATTACGATAGTTGCTGTTATGCGTGGTCACCTATTTTGGGTGGGTACGTAGTTGATTTGCTGAGATTTCATATTTTCTTCTCATATTGCAGAGAAATAGTACGGATTTCCCACCAAGGGAAATGCCTTGGTCTTACTCTGTGCCGCTTGTGCCCACATGTATGCGGATCCCATTGCTAACTCATGGCTGATTGAGATACTTCTGGGTGTGGTATCTCTCAGTCACTCCTGGTACCACACATGAGAAAGGTGGCCTTGCTTGATAGCATTATGAGACCTTGACGGTGTCATTGCTTGTGGCCATCCTCATCTACCTTTTTCCACCCCCATCTGGAAGCCAAAAACCATTTGAGGAAGTCTGCAAGGAGGTGGGATGTCTCTTGAGGAAATCAATTGCTCGTTGTAAGGTCTACAACGTTGTTGTATGGTCGCCTTCTTGGGGTGATTTGTCGGAGAAATCGACCGCTCGGTCTTTCTAATCCCCTCTGACACCTTGTCGTTGATCTTGGGAAGGGGTCGAGAGAAGTTGTTTGAATATTTTTGCTGTCACTTGCAGATTGCTCGCATCGGAGGGTCTGCAAGGCCTTCTTCGGATACCTTTTGTAGTTGAATTGTCTAAACGAGTCTTTACTTCATGTTGCACTGTATTCAAATGCTTGTACTATGTAGTCTTTTGTATCCGCTTCAAGGCGATTGTTGTTACATTTTTCCAATAATCAATAGAGTTTGTTTTCGTAATTCTTCCTCTATTTCTTAAAGATTACAAATCACATAAGTCTTTAAGAACTAAAACTCTATATTGACTATGGAAAGAGAAATAAACGACTGAAATAGACTAACTGTTGACTGAGAGAAATTGATCCTAGCCTTGAAGTGAATTCGTGTTGCTCTTATGGATCATTCAACGGACTGTCGAGGCGTTACAGAGGTTATTGAAGAGTAAACCTTGTGGAGGGGTTAATCTCCGCACCGACGAAATGTCAGGGGGGATGTGTTCCCGCTTGCCATGGCCTATTCGTTTTGCTGGGTGGAATAACATATTGCTCCTGTACCGCTTGAATGTGACGTCTCTGTCGTTGTTTGGTCGGGCACTAGTTCAGGATGCTTTGTAAGATGTAGTTGGATCTGGGAGCATTCTATTCGTTTCAGTGTGGCAAAATGGCAGTTTCGTGTCGTAGGTTGGTCTCCATGTATTGTCCCTTCTGAGTGGTTAGATGTGTACTTAACGCACTGTAGAAGGGTGGAGACTACCGCTTCCATCTGGTAGAGCCATGGTCTTCCTAAGATAAGGTTGTAAGTCGATGGTGCGTCTACCACCATGAAGTCCATAAACATGACCTTTCTTAGCTGCGGCTTTTCGGCCACTATCGCCAACCTTATCTTGCCGATGGGGAAGCATTTCTCCCTGTTAAACCCAGTTAGTGGGTAATCTGCAGATTCAGGTTTTCCTCCTTGAGGTCCATACTGTTGAACGCATTGTAAAACAGGACGCTGAGCGAGCTTCCTTTGTCCACTAGAGCTCTCTTTACCTCATACCTTGCAATGGAAACCGAGATGACTAGGGCGTCGTTTTGCGGCGCTCGGACTCCTTTGAGGTCTTTGTCCGTAAAGGTCAAGGTGGGTATGAGGCTCTAGACCCTTGAGTAGCAAACGCGTCTATCTTCGTCCACGGGCTGTGTCCGCATTTCCATTAAGGTATGCTTGTGAGACCTGTACGATTGGTCTTTATTCGGTCGGACTCCATGAAGGACATAGATTATCCCTGGAGTCTCATTCTCTATTTCTTTAACTAACTCCCCCGGCCCCTGGTTCATTCTCGCCACTTCTCAGAGTTCAAGAATTATTTTAGTTTGCCCCTGCAAATCCAGTATTCAACCTCATACCTCAAACTCTTGCAATCATTGGTATCGTGGCCACCTCCTTGTGGTACGCGCAGTACTTGTCGTTGTCAAGCTTGGCAGGGTTTCCGCGTTGCTTTGGAGTTTAGTACATCTGACAGGATGGAATTGAGAGGCGTCACAGTTCTGGATCCAACGTAGTTGGATGCTTTCTCTGGCCTGGACCGACTAGGGTCTGATCTGTTGTCTCCACACTTTATTTTGCTCATTTCTTCGTCTTCGCGTCTATTTCCCTCATTTTTGTCCTTAGGAGCGGAGGGCTTCTCCTCGCCTTCAGTTTCCCTCTTCATGGTCCTCAGATCCTCCAAGGTAATGTGTTTCTAGGCCCTCTTGAGGAGCTCTATCATGTCCAGAAGGGGTTCCAAGGTGAGGTCTTCATAAAGTTTTCCCTCATTGAGGCCATAGTGAAGGCAGTCACGGCTATATTGTCGTTGCATCCATCAATGAGGGTCAGCTTGTTGTTGAAGCGCGTGACATACTTTCTGAGTGTCTCATGGGATCTCTGCTTGAGTAAGAGTATGTAGTGTGGGCCTTTCGGAAACGCTGGATCCTTATGAAATGTATCAGAAACTCTATTGCCAGTGTCTTGAAGGAGTCGATAAACCTCGGTGGAAGGCTGTGGAACCACATCAGTGCTTACTTCTTCAGGCTGGTAGGAAAAGTTCTGCACATTACCGACTCAGATCCTTCCTTGAGGGCCATTACATGCTGGTAATGGCATAGGAGGTCGAATGGATCGGTGGTTCCATCATAGAAGTTGAGCTTCGAGGGAGTGAACTTCTTCAGGACGGTCTCGTTCATGATTCGGTCCACGAATGGTGGAACAGAGAGACGGTACAGTACGTCTGGGTCGTGAGCCCCTCTGCGGAGGGGGTTTTGAGGGTCGAGCCTCTCTGCCTTGGCGGTGGGCTCAGCATTAGCCACGCAGCCTCCCCTAGTCCAATGAGAACAAGCGAGGGCTTGGCTTTCCTGTGCTTGCTCTCTGCCAACCTCCGGAGATGGAGGCCCATGTTGCTCCTGGTTTCCATTAGCAGGTGGTGGATTTTATCACGTGAGAGCCTCCACCACCTTGGCGATCTACTGTATTTGAGATGATAGCATATAGATTCAAGGGTCCGTCGTTGCTGTTGTTGGCGCAGAGGCGTGAGTATGTTGTATGTGCATGATCGGAACCGCTGAAAGCGGCAGTGCGGCGCCAGCCTGAGCGTTTGACGTGTCCTCTTGTTCTCCATTGTTGTGTGACCTAGTGGTCACCATCTCTCTGGGTTTTGAAGGGAGACGATGCTAGTGTAAAGTTAAAAACTTTGTCGTCCCCATGGACGACGCCAAACTGATGCAGTCATTTTCCACTATCTGCTTTGACCTAGTTCGCTGACCTACTGACCTGCACAAGTAACGCACGTGAGCCCCGTACCACCGTTGTGGTGGCCGATGGCACTCCGACGCTAAATTCAGACTGGGATCTGAGGAAGGCGTAATGCTGTAAACAGAGAATTTGTAGCGTACCTAGTTTACCAACCTCATGTCTTATTTATAGTGTAGGAGTCATGGTTCTACCAGGCCATCGAAGACGTAGTTTAGGAAAGAGATATTCATGGAAATCATTTTCTAATTAGGAGTTGTGTTGTAGGAGGAAAGTTCATTGTTAGCCCTTTGCTCCTAGATACGCGGGAGATAGTTCCCAATCCAAGAGCAATCCGTATAAGGGAGTTTCCCAATGTGGAATGTACTCTGGTATTTGCTTCCTAGTTGGAAGCAAAGAGCCGTTGTAGTTGCCTGTCTGAAGCTAATCCTTCAGATACTTGCCTTAGTAGGACTTACGAGTATTGAGGATAGTTGTGAGACGTGTGGAACTAGCATGCTGTAAGAGTTTTGGTTTGTCTGGCGGACTGAACTAGGCGAACTTGAAATCGCTTGGGCCGGATCAGTGTTGGGCTGACGCTGGGGCCCGTATTTCCTCGAGATCATCATGACACGTGTATGTCTTAGGGATGTGACCGTGTTTATGTATCATCAAACTAACAACATACGAGGACGAAGCAAAGAACAACAATGCAACAAAAACACTGGCCCCCAACCCAAGGGTCAACAACGAGCAAAGGAAGATGAAACAAATCATACTTCAAACCAGCATAAATGCCGTAACGACCAAGGCTGATGACAAAATCAAGAAAATATCAATAAAGATTACGAATTCAGAAATTCCAAATCTTCGCGCAGACAGCAAAATAGATACGTCAATAAATTAGCCGTATAAAGCAATCAAACACACAAACTTCTGGTGTAATCAACGAAGAAGTAAAGGTTGGACACCCAAGTCACCTAAACACGGAAAACTTCGAATCAACCAAGATGTCGAACTAACGAAGTAAATGTTGGACACCCGAGTCACCTAAACACAAAAAAATTGAATCGACTGAGATGTCGAACTAACAAAGTAAAGGTTGGACACCCTAAACACAAAAAACTTCGAATCAACTGAGATGTTGAACTAACAAAGTAAAGGTTGGACACCCGAGTCACCTAAACACAAAAAAAACTTTGAATCAACTGAGATGTCGAACTAACGAAGTAAAGGTTTGACACCCGAGTCACCTAAATACAAAAAAATTTCAAATCGGCCGAGATGTCGAACTAACGAAGTAAAGGTTGGACACCTAGTCACCTAAACACCAAAACTTTGAATAAACCGATATGTCGAACTAACGATGTAAAGGTTGGACACCTGAGTCACCTAAACACAAAAACTCCGAATTGACCGAGATGTCGAACTATCGAAGTAAAGGTTGAACGCTCGAGTCACCTAAGCACAAAATTTTTTAAATCAACCAAGATGTCAAACTAACGAAGTAAAGGTTGGACACCCGAGTCACCTAAATACAAAAAACTTTGAATAAACTGAGATGTCAAACTAACGATGTAAAGGTTGGACACCCGAGTCACCTAAACACAAAAAACTTCAAATCGACCGAGATGTTGAACTAACGAAGTAAAGGTTGGACATCCGAGTCACCTAAACACAGGAAACTTCGAATCGACTGAAATATCGAACGGACGAAGTAAAGGTTGGATACCTGAGTCAACACAAACCTTGAATCAACCAAGGTGTCAAAATAAATCCCCAACAAATATATTGACTAAAGGATTTCGATCTGATAGACAAAAAGTCAGAATTAAGATAACAAATCAATGTAATGCGAAAAAGTACAGGCGAAAATCAACTTTTTACAGCAAATCAGGAAGGACGACAGTAACCAACAAATTAGGCAAGCAATGAGCCTAAGCACGGAAGCAGCTACAACAAAACTAAAAAGAAGAAGAAAAACAACAAAAGTCAATTTTTATTAATAATACTACTATGTTACATCCGGAGAAGGTAATATAAAAGTAAGAGAAGCAATAGCAGGTTCAATAGTCATAGGAATAGTAGAAGAACTCTTTCCAGAATAAGAGGGTGTTAATGGTTTCAGAGTGCTCAATGGTAGAAGAGGTAATGACTCCTCTGCCGATGGAGCAGATTCCTCGGCATCGTCATCCTCAAAAGCTTCACCGACCAAGTGACGATACCTAGACAAGTCTTCACCGAGCCCTTCGATATAATTAAGAAGCTCAACCCGCCCGTCAACAACTCGCTTCCAATCTTCGGCTTCGACAACATAAAGCCTATCCTTAGCAGCAGAGAGTTCATTTTTGGTCGCGGCAAGCTGCCCTTCAGCAGTGGAGAGCATACAGGAAGCATCTGCCTTGACATCATTAAGCGCAACAGTTATCTGTTCCACCCTTCTTTCAGCGGCGTCACACATAACGGATTGTTCCAATTCAGAACTGAAAGCTTCATCAAAAGCCTTTTTTGAGCGGATAACTCTTCCAGGTACACATATATGGGCAATATTCCCAATTGATAAAGGGTTAAACTATCGAGTCGAATTACGTCATCAAATAATCCATGGAAGACAGGGGTTGATGCCCTTGATCCAAGATAAGAAAACAGATATAACTATTGTTTCCCTAACTATTAGTTGGAAATAAGAAAACACCAAGTAAAGCACAAAGTACAGACACAAAAGCCGTTTCACCCCAGAAAGGTACGACTCTAGATTCAATGTGAATCTGTTAGGAAAACAATTTTTATTGCACACTTTCACAATAACAAGTATGTAACGACCCGCTCCCACATGACACCATATTGTCCGCTGTGGGCTACCAACCGGCCCGCACGGCTTTAAAACGTGTGTTATCATGTAGAGCGACCTCGCACACTTAAAGCACATCCCCCTTCCGCACCCAGGCGATATGGGACTATGATCCCCCTTGTAGCTCGTCCAACCCTTCTTGGCCTATTGGGCCTGTTGGGCTTGTTGGGCCCTCTACCCTCACCCTCACCCTCACCTCAGGTCCGCCCACTTAGGGTCTCACAATCCACCCCCCTTAAGACCAAACGTCCTCGTTGGCCACACAGGCACAACGTCCACGTCGCCAGAGGGCCCACCAACACCGTGGCATACTTCCGACTGGGTCAGGCTCTGATACCAACTGTAACGACCCGCTCCCACATGACACCATATTGTCCGCTTTGGGCTATTGGGCAAAATTCCGCACCTCCCTCACCTCAAGGATTTGTTGCTTCCACCCACCTACTTATTTGAGGAATTGATTATTGTAATTTTCTTTTATTCTTTGTGGACCTCATCTTTAGAGGAAGAATATTGAGGAAACTTATTAGTTGTTTTCCAACTTATGACTGTACCATTTTATGTGTATGTCATGCCTTGGTTTTTGGACAATCTATTTATTTAGGTTGATCAAAAATCGGGGCGTGACAAAGTACACCTTAGAAGAACTCCAACATATCAAGGAGAACCTCTCAGTCTCAGGCAACCAATCTCTCTTAAAGTACATCTTACAACAGTTTTACCGATCAGAGTTTTAGAGGGAAAATAGCAGTAGACATCCCTCGGAATTGGAATAGAAATGAACAAATAGATGATGAACCTACCTCTATTATAGACAAATTCATAATCGACTACCATAGGCAGGAGTCTCTCGTATCATCGGACCTCTCCATCTGTAGTTCCATCCTCGGCGGGTCACTATTGATCGAGAAGAGCATGTGATGAACCCTCGTTGGAGGACATCGTCGACCATAGTGGAAACGTTTCCAAATCGCGAAGACGAGCACAAACCTCATCTATCTTAACTTTCAAGAAATCAAGCTCAGCAGCAGACTTATCCTGCATATTCTTTACCTCCGTCAAAGATTCCCGAGCTACCATTGCAGTTTTCTCCGAGCTTGCGCATTGCATTTTCAACACATCAAATAGATAAAGAGCATGAGAAACTACCAACAATAACCCTGCCAACCTCCTCTCCAAAAGAAACACTTGATCACGACCAGCTCGATAAACCGAGCCCATTACCTCTGCATAAGCGAGATGATTCATCCCGTCCTGCGGGAAGGACTTGGGAGAAAAGCAATATCCATAACAGAATTCTGACGAGTCATAAATCGAGAAGAACTACGATTTGAAAGTCATTTCTTCCTCAGAACTCGAGCAGGATCCAGCGGCAACCGCCTTGATGGACTCGTAGACCATGCAAGTTTTCCTTTTCGTGAAACAGGAGCAGAAGCAATAACAGAAGCATCGAGATCCATAACATCTCAGGCCGAGCTCACTTCCCAATCATTGCTAGCATCATTAACTCTAGCACAAACAACATGTGCAACATAGGACTTAGCACGAGACTCAGTAGATAATGTTCGTTCCACTTCACTCATAGTGTATAAACCACTACGCTCCATGATGCCCTCGGAAAGAAATGCCTCCACATGAAAACTGTGAAGCTTAGAGAATTGTTCGCTGATCTTCTGCTCCTCAGCTGATAAGAGAAGATTCTTCTACCTGTTGGGAACTCAGAATGATAAAAAAAATAGAACAACCTCGCAATCGGAAGTAGCCAAAATTCACATAAGCATAGAACCAAGACCGCGACCAATCGCGAATGTCATCACTGAATTTCTCAAAACAATCAGGAGATCTAAGATCTCCCTGTACACCAACAGATCGACCACCGAGTGCAAAATTCTAACGGTTAAAGGAATACTAGAAAGAGTAGCCCTTGCGTAAGAAAAAACCATCACCTTCCAACCATTAGGGCCC
Source organism: Berberis vulgaris (assembly GCA_963556465.1). Lineage (NCBI taxonomy): Eukaryota > Viridiplantae > Streptophyta > Magnoliopsida > Ranunculales > Berberidaceae > Berberis > Berberis vulgaris. The sequence continues at coordinate 17,222,316 of OY747133.1, forward strand.
ATTTGGGTAGGAGGAATGCCCAAGAGATTCATATATTTCCATAACAGCTCCGGAACAGGGAATCGGAAGCCAGAAGATAACATGCACGAATATAGTGCAATGCATCCAACCTTTGTGTTACAAGGGCTATCGTCCTGTCCAGGCAGAACATACTTGAGCTCAGGCGGGAGATTATAATCAAAATGCAGAGTCTCCAGAGTCGACCAAAATGCTCTATTAAGGGAGTAATGAGCCTCGCAAAGAGTAAACGACTTACCACTTAATTTGTCACCAAAAGACATTGTCGAAGAGTGAAGAAGCAATGAAAATGAAGAAGATGAAAGAACAAACAAACCCTAAATTCAAAGATAGCTTGAAGAGGGAAAACATATCGTCACATTTTCTTTTATAGAGCTGAGTAATGAAGAGACAAATCATGGGACAGTGTGCGAGATATAATGGTTGTGCGAAATCCCAAGAATGTGCGCAAAAAATGAATGGGCGAGCAAATGATCGAGACAGCAACCCGCAAAAAACAACTGACAACATTAAATACAAGGTAATGATGAAATCATAAGGCAAACCATCACCAAAGTTTGTGGCAACGTCAGCATGCCCACCAACTAAGGGGGAGTAGCTGATGATACATCAAAATAGACTGATCATCACGACCTACATGTGGAATAAAGATCCATCACGAGAATACAACGCCCGATTTATTAGGTCAGCTCATAAAGCCCAAGAAGCTGATGATAGATAAAAATAGACCGATTATCACGGCCGTACACGTGGCATAAAGATCCATCACGGGAATACAACGTCTAATCTATTGGGTCAGCTTGTAAAGCCCAGGAAGAATTATGCCAATTATAAAGGCCTAGACTAAGCCCATTACCAAAGAAATGTAAATAGGGCCCGAATCCAAGCCCAGATGAATCAGAGCCCGAGTCCAGGCCTAATACATGTTCTCTCATAAAGAAGAAGAACGTTGCACCAAGAAAGAGCCATGAAGGGACTTACGCCCCCACGAACGCATCTCCATTATGGAGACTTTTATAATAAACATCTCATTCTGTTGCGCTTCACATGCGTAAGTCACGCAAATATTTACCCATTACCATTATAAAAGGTAAAAGGAACATTCGACAAAGGTATGCAACTTTAACTGAGTTTTGTCCAGATTTACATTCTTCTTCCAACAGAGTTACTGACTTAAGCGTTGGAGTGCCTTCGGCCACCAAAAAAGTGGTTCTTGGCAGTCTAATAGTTGTTTTATAGTCGAACTCACAGGAGGACGATTTTTTGGACGCATCAAGTGTCATGGTCAAGTTTTGAACACGACATAAAAAACCTTGGGTTAAAATATGATATTTATGTTTTATACAACAAAAGACGAGTCTTTTTCTTTTGTGGTGGTGGTGGGGGGAGGGGAGGGGTCTAATACGTGGAAAAAAAATTCTTTATGCGATTCCAGTAAATGGATAAATTGAAATAGACATTTATGAAACTTTAACTTAAAGATTTAATTCATTATGAGCATTTTACTATATATCTGATTCTATCAGAGTTTGTTAGGAACATCCTTATAACATAAATAATAAGGTGACAACGATGATGATGAAGAAACCATCACAAAATAGTATATGCAACGATGATAAAGACAACATAAAATAATTCACTTTGTAACTATAAGGACCTAAGACAAGAGGTTGGCTTTTGTTATGTTTATGTCATGTCATGAACAATTTTGTACTAATTAAATACGCCTTATTTCTTATACGATAACGATGAAATTGAATGAAAATTTAGGGTATAATTTACAAAAACAAATAAATGAAAGATGAAAAAGAAATTGAAAGGGCTAAGAGATGTTTTAATCATAGCAGAGTAAGAAATAATCATACATCGGATAAAAAAATAATTGTTCGGCCATATAAAAAAGAACATACCAATTAGATCAAGCCTTAGAACGATTTGGTTTCACGATCGAATGATTTAACGCATAAAAATGATACCAATTCGTTTGATCGATGAAGATCTGGTTCTAGCATCAGGAGCCATTGCTTATGGATGGGGATTGAAATAGATCTAGAGTTCTAGATCTTAAAAACAAAAGAAAATCGAACCATTTGCTTGGCGATTCAGGCTTTTAAAATAGCCAAATTCTCCACACCTTGTACTGCAAAACGAACTCAAATGGTTTCCACTTTGAAATTGCAACACCTATAGTTTAGGTTTTCACTCTCCGCTTGCGATTGTGGTAGGTCTATCAGAGAGGCTGGAGAAAGTACAACACACAAATTGGGAATTTTTTTCTTTAACAATATATGTGTTTATATACACACACAAATTAATATATAAGGAAAATTGTTGCAAATATTCTCTTAAATGTTTTTTCCCAAAATGCCCCCAAATGTAAACACATAATATTTAAAAATATTATTTTTCTAATAGTATGATAACTTGAGGGGTATTATAGTCACTACATCACAAGTTATCCCATAAGAATATATTTTTAAAATATTATTGGTGTTTTTTTAATTTCTTATTGGAAAGATTCAGTGGTATTCCTTCTCCGAGGAAAGCTTACCCGATGCTACCATAAAATTAAACCCTGGACTTGTTATCATCCACCACAAATGTTTATCAACTAGCGTAAAATTACCATAAAACAAAAAAAAGTTTATTATTTATACTTGATGATAATACAATGAAAATAAAAATAAATAAATATTTGTATTCTAATAAATTTACGAAACAATCAAGTTGCCAACAACAACATAAAACACTTGGTGGAATATTTAAAAAAAAAATTAACCCAAGTGTACGATGTCTATTCGAATAAGCAGACCAAGTGTTGGTGTCAAAAAAGTCATTAGCATGTTATTGTAGACGACATCCTTGTGTTTAGAAGAGCATGAACAAATATGACTAAAACATAATCAATTTCACTGATACCTCCTCAATATTTTATCATCAATACTCTCAATATGAGCTAATATAAATTTTCTATATATGTCTAACATGTAATTCATTTTTTGGGGGCAAGTAAGATGGTCATTTGACTCATTAGGATCGCCCAATCCATTTTTAGTATTTACATGTACATGACTTGGCTAAAGTTTTAATCACACTTTTAGAATCCATTAATTTCCTCCACTGTTCTTATCTTTATACAAGTCATTCATACTTTCTATAGTTCTAGCTTCATGCAAACTCAGTCCATACATGGAGAAACGTGTTAGTACATTGATCAACTTTGAGTTGAGTTACGAGGAATGACATTAAGAGGGTATTTCTTTTTTGTTTTGAATATACTCATAGGTCTTAATAAGAAGTATGACACTTTAAAAAGAGTGTTTGTTTTTAGTGTTGATCAGAAGTTGAAATTCTGATTAGAGTAAGCACCATGAGGGTGCTGATCACTTAGCACTCAGTGTTTAATGAAAATCATTCAAATAATAACCTCACAATAAATTCGTAATGATTGCTACTACCCTCTTCTCTACCAATCATCCCCCATTTTCTCCACATCCGCTTTATTATGTGAGCAATGCCACCACCCTCCCTATCCTTCCCTTTTCCTCCTCATTTTCTTCTTCCATCTATTCCTTTCTCTCTTCCTCTCTATTGAAGATTGTATGAGGAATTGAGAGAGATATAAGGTGATTTCTAGTAGTGGTGGAAAGTGATCTCAATGACATTTGGAGGAGAGAAAACAAGTAGAGAGGGGGTTAATATTGGTGATTTGCGGTGGGCACTGGGAGTTGTGGTGGTGGGTAAAAATGTAAAAAAAAAACTTCAAGCCAACACCTAAAAATAAACACCATTTATTTTTACAACTTATAATCAGCAGCTCATTCAGAAGCAAAACAAACAGTTCATTCAGAAGCTCGTTCAAAACTTCTAACTAGGGTGGGCATCCCATCTCGCGATCCCGAACCCCTGTCCCAATCCTATACCGTCTTGTCCTGATTTTTCGCAAGTCCTTTTGGGATTGATCAAACTCATCCCGATTTAGAATGAGATGAGATTTTCAATCTCGCTCATCATGTCCCGTCCCGAACTTATTTATTTTATATATATTATTATTATTTATTAATTATAATATTTTAAAATTTTAATTAAGTCTCACTTAGGTTAGAACTTACATTCACCAAATTCTCATTTTTGTAACAATTCCAAAAATAGTAACACTTTTGAGATGTAGCAATTTCAAGTCAAAACTAAATTTAGTTTAAAAAAAATGAAAAACTGTTTCACAAAAAAAAATGTTACAATAAATTAAATCACCATGAATAGTATCACTTGTAGCACCATACTCTTCATAGTGATACAATTATTGTATCACTTAATTTATGAAAATGTGTAAAATTGTTTAGTGGACTATTACAGCTCAAAAGTGTTACTGTTTTGGAGGTTGTTACAAAATGCTAATTTGGTGTAGTGTTAGTCAACTTACTGTCTTACTGTGACAGTGGACACATTGCAAACCGTAATCAGCTCATTTAACAACCACTGAATGTCAATGTAAAACCAATCTTTGTTATTTTTTTCCTTGTTTTTTTTTGTAAAACATTATTTCATTAGCATTGAGGAAATCTTTATTTATATATCTGACATTGCACACTCCTTTGAATGCGTACCAAAAATATTGTGAAATACAGTTGTAAATTGGCTAAAGAATCCAATTTAGGCTTTTGAGAAAAAGAAAATTGAAAGGGCATTTTTATATTTGATTAAAATGTATACAAACACTTATAGTATGAAAGGGCTCATCTTTAGTATCTGCTCATCACATCCCATCCCGTGCCCACCCCTACTTCTAACTCTAGTTTGAAGTTAGCTTCTAACCACTTTAAAAAAAAACACCACCTAAACCTTTCCCTTGACCAAAGTTTTTAACCACACATGCAAATTTTTTACACAGTAGAAAAACTTCATTGAGGATTGTACGAATTCAACAAGCTTGGAAAACAAACAAGGTATCGATCCTACTAATAGGTTTTCACAGGTTCTGAAAAATCTATTAGTATGCCACGACCAACGACCTCCTACTTCAGGTCATTGGTCCTGTTACTCGGTATTTGTGTGCGCTGAAAGATCCATTAGTATGTCATGATCGACAACCTCTTATTTGCAATTAGCAACGTTAAAGGGGAGCAGAGGGAGAAGGGAAATATAAGCAAATAGCTATGGAGACGCAATCATTGAAACTGCAGATCTCCATCAATCGAAGAAGTTGATGTGTGAAGTGCATATCAGATTAAAATTGTTATCTATCCATCTCTGTTATTGTAATGAGATTGGTGTAAAGTCACTGTTTTTCTTTCTCTCTATTGTTTTCATGCTATGAAGTGATAACATCGAATAAAAATTGAATATGATGAGTTTTCGTTTTACTCTAGCACACTGTTTTTCATTTTTATCCGTCTCTCAGTTGTTATTTGCATTTGTTACCCATGGTCATGGGACAACAAATAGCAAATGAAAGACATAATATGTCTGACTACTATGATATAATCATCCAATGAAGGCCAATGGCAACCATGTTCATTCATTTCCAACAATAAGATCCCTAGTTTAGATGTATATGATTCTAGTTTATGCATCATAGAATTTTACTACCGGTTTTGATTGCATTATTTACACGTGATCATTATTACATGAGATTTTAAACAAAATTTGACATTATCAAAATAAATGTCTCAGAACTCGAAAAAAGTTGTACAATCAAGCTTAATGGCTATTGATAAAAAAAAATTCCAATTTGTCAAGCTCAACGACTTGTATAGGGTTCTAACCGTATACAGGCCCTCCTAGCTTTCTAACTCCCAACTCACGAGTGTTCGATAACACTTTGCGTAGCCCTAGATCATCATCGAAAAACTCTCTCATTGACCTTCTTTTGATATTGGGTTTTCACCTTCCTCGTATAATGCTCTAGGTTGATCTTGACCTTTCTCTTTTGTTTCCAAGGTGTCTAGCTGATACCCCATTATCACTGGATTGAGCTTGCTCTCCAAGGTCTGAGTGTGAGTAGTACTCGAAACCGTTATGTGGAGGTGATTGTCTCCATCCCAAATGTCCTACCAAATGGAAAGTTCCTTGCTGACATTTTCGTCATGGTTCTGTAAGCCCAAAGGACCCCAAGGAGCTCATCCACGCACCTTTCCTTGTCTCTGTGAGTCTTTTTTTGAAACTTATAAGAATTGGTTTATTTAGACCTCGGCCAAACCATTACATTCGGTTGGGCAGGAGTTACAAAATATTAAATTTCGTACTTGGAACAAAACAATGCAATCTTCCTTCCTCTGAACTATGTTGATGACATGGGTCCACAGAAATTGGTGGACCTTTTCCTTCCTGATCTTCTTTAATGCAATTGCTTCCACTCACTTGGTGAAATAGTCAGTCATCACCAGCAATAATTTTTTTCCTCCACGCCCTTAATGAATGGCTTGAGAATGTTCAAGCCCGATGATGATGCATATTTTACACATCCCCCGACCTGGGAATATCCACATTGGTTGAGACATGATAGAGTCTACTCGGGGCTACCTTCCAACTGGCAGATTTGATTAGATTCAACCCTATCACCATCTTGGAGATCACAATCGCAGAGATTTGATCAAATAGGTATAAAAACATGTTTATTTCCCTAGAACCAGACACACAACAACCCCCAGCAAACAATGTTCTCTCTAAACCTCTCGCTCTTTCTCTAACCTCATTCATTTTGACTTGACTCGACTGTCTGTGTTGCAAGATCTTCTCGAACAGTGAAATAATTTTACAACCTGAAGGAGAAGTCCATTAGGAACTTCAAGACTCTCCAGCCCACTTTCATCGGGCACTACATGCACCTGAGAAAGAAGGCTTCCAACTTCTCCAACCTTTTGGCAATAAATCAAAAGCAAGGTGAGTTCCCCAGGGACTATCTATCCCATTTCATGAAAGAGGCCATAAAGATATTTGACCTTGATCACAAGCCAGGTTGTCTCATCCTTAAGCTCGGAGTAGCGGCAGGGACCCAAGCTCACACTAAATTGGACTAGAAAGAGCCCTACACCTTGGAAGCGACTTTTAACATAGTCGAGATAAAAATAAAAATGAAAGATGAAATCCATATAAGAACAAAATCCAAGCCAAAGACCGCCTAGATGGTCGCCTCAGTCTGTGACAAATCTAAGGACAATAAGTTTAGGCCCAAGAGCAAACCTAAGTCGACCAAAAGGAAGGAAGTCGGGGCTTACAACGGCAGGGTAAAAGAAGGCCCACTTCGAGTTCAACAAAAGAATTCCCCTGAACAAGAAGACGTAAAAAAATTCTCAAGTTGATCAAGGGACATCCTTACTTCTCGAACCTGCCCCCGAAGCTTGATGACCAGCCAAAATGCCTTATTGTGAGTACCACAAGTTGAGGGATCGTGATACAAACTCATGCATGACACTGAAGAATTTTATCCAACAAGGTAAAGGAAGGTCGATTCCATGAGTTTATTAAGGTTGCATAAGAGAAAACCTTCAGTTCCTAACTATCACGCTCCAGAAGCGCCCCGTCCCAGGCAAATCATCAATGTTACATGCGCAATTTTGAGTCACCCCTGGAGAAAAAAGGAAAAAAGCCAGAGGACCCGACATGTTTTACACGTGAACAATGCTGACATCGAGCCTCGAGTGATTGGGCCACCCGAGAAGGGATATGATTCCCTGACATGGTTCTCGAGCAAAAACCTAGACAGGGCGGCCACTCCTCACATGGACGCGTTGGTCATCTCCATAATGATCGACGACTTGCCCTTGAAGAGTGTCTTGGTCGATTGTGGAAGCTCCGTGGAGATGATCTTCAATTCGGCCCACGACAATATGAACGTGGACCTTAAAGGGAACTATACCTGCTTGTCAGAGTTGGACCTATCAAGATGAATTGTCATTTTGTCATAGTGGATATATCATCCCATTACAACGCCATACTTGGTCGGGGATGGATCTAAGGCCTCAAAGCAGTCCCTTCAACTTTCTACCAGATAATATGATTCCTAACTGACTTCGACCTCTATGAGATCAAAGGCGACCATATCACATCCTAAGGCTAATGGGAGTAGTCGAGGATGAACCTGAGGATGCATGTTCATAGCAATAAATTCCACCCTTGCCTATTATTCCCAAGCCACCCAAGACAGTCATCTAGGTGAATATACAAGGGGCGGGCCAAGAGAGGTACATCTTCATAGGTATCGAACTCGAGTCAAAATCCATAGCTGAGCTGACTAACTGCCTACAGGTGAACTCAGACGTGATCACATGGTCCATGAATGATATGCACGGGATTTTTGAGCATTTTGCTCACCATAAGTTGAACATCTAGGATGAGAGTAAACACATGGCCTAAAAAAATTAGAAAGGTTGCTCTCGACTTTGTGGAAGGCATGAAACGAGAAGTCCAGACGATGTTCGATGTAGGCCACATCCGGGTAGCCCAAAATCTCGAGTCAATCGCCAACATAGTTGTTGTTTTGAACAAAGAATGACAAGGTCCAAGTCTACATTGACTTTACACACCTCAATAAGGCCTGCCCAAAGGACAACTTCCTCATGCTGAAGGTCAAACAACTTGTTAACCGGGCAGTAGAACTCTAATTCCTCTCGTTCATGGATGGTTATTCCTGTTACAAGCAAATATACATGGCAGAGGACAAAGAAAGTACATCTTTCTGTGCTGAAAATGAGATTTACTGTTATGAAAAAATGGTTTTCAGGCTTAAGAACGCTGGTGTTACTTACCATCGCCTGGTGGAAAAGATGTTCCGAGAAAAGATTGGGAAAAACATGGTGGTCTACATTGACAATATGTTTATCAAAAGAACAGACAATATCCACCACCCGACCAACCAAGGAGTCACATTCGGAATACTGAGGCAGTATGGAATGAAGTTAAACCCGGAGAAATGCGTTTTTGGAGTTTCATCAGAGAAATTTGAATATCTGGTGTCCCACCGGGGCATAGAAGTTAATCCCAACCAGCTGAGGGCCTGATCAAAATAACTTCTCCATCCTCCAAAAAGGAAGTGCAAAAGTTGTCCGGAATGGTAGCTGGTCGATTCATAACAAAATTCTCCTTCTGATGCAAACCTTTGTTTCGCCTCCTCAAGAAGATAATAAAGTTTGAATGGAATTTCGAATGTGAATCTGCCTTTCAGCAAATGAAGCAATACCTCAGCTCACCCCCATGCACTTAAAGTTGATTGATGGCGAAGACCCATACTTTTTACTTGGAAGTCTTCGACTTCTCGGTGAACACTTGTACCTTTACACGCCCAAGGGATCTGATCCCTAGCAGGTCCTTTGCATTTCATCTACATCCCCTGACCTTTAGCCATTTGGGCCCTTGAAGTGGTACGCCCCCTGCTCGAAAGCAGCGGAAATAGATTCCTCCTAGTAGCCACAAACTATTCACCAAATGGATAGAAGCCATGCTTCTATGCATGTGAAAGAAAATGATTTGATCAAATTACTGTGAAATCAGGTGATAACTCGATTCAGCCTACCATATGCTTTTGTCTTTTACAACGGCTCTCAAAAAAATTTCAAGAGGAAAGAGTATGAGAGCTCCTCAATGATTATCAGGTGAAACAACTATACTCATCCCCAAGTACCCTCAAAGTAATGGTCTAGTCGAGTCCTCCAACAAAACCATTGTCCGATACTTAAAGAAAAGGTTGGAACGATAAAAGAACAGATGGGCTGATGAGCTACCAAGAACACTCTTGACCTATCAGACTACCTATAAGACAACCACGAGCAACGCCATGATTTTTTGCATGGAGGCGGTGATACCAATAAAAATGACCATCCCTACAAGAAGACATCCAACAATTGAAATTGGTTCCAACTTTCAATTTCTCCCGTTCCATTTAGATATGATCGAACCCTTGAGAGAAGTAGCCGAAACACGCCTTGAACAACATACCCAAAACGTCACCAAGTGACATTCCATAAGGACTAAACAAGAGTCTTCCAGAAAGGAGATATGGTACTTAGAAAAGTCATCCAGAACACTGATGTGTCCGACGTAGGCAAATTGGGCCCGAACTGAGAAGGACACGTACATAGTCGCCCAAGTTTGCAAATCCACTTATTACTAGACGGGTCACTAATTGCAAATCAGTGGAATGTCCACAATTTGAAACACTACTACCAGTAAGAGGGTCGGGTCGTTCAGCAAGAAAATAAGATAAGTAGTTTTATTTTTTGTATTTCATTCAATTAAATAAAGTCCACTTGAATTGATTACATTACAATGTTTCTCTCTTAGCTAGTTATAGGCTAACACTCATTGTTCCAAGTTACAAGCTTAATACTATCTATCTAAGATATAAGCTAATACTCATTGTTCCGAGTTACAAGCTTGAAGTTGTTTCGTCTTATCAAGGCACGAGCCTAGTGCTATTAGGGGTATCCCATCTCGTTCGTTCAGGATCGGGACGGGATAGACCTCATCCCCATCCCAAACAGGTTCAGGACGAGATGAATATATAGTAAATAGTTCTCCAATGAAAAATAACGAAAGAATTTCATCTTACATTGCTCACACACCAATAATGTCAAATTTATGTGCATATAACTTTCATCAAATGACATATAAAATTTGTGGAGGCTTACAATGGAATTAAATTTGTCAAGTGAATGATGGGAGATGGAAGGAGCCCCTCCATAGATCTGTCTTGCATATTTTCGCAAGAGTTGAAATATCATTCATACATGATACAATTAGGATTAATGCTCTCTAACTGCATAACTCATAGTGCAAAATTGACCCAAACCATCATTTGCCTTTATTTTCTACAAGAATAATTGTCTTATAACCAATCTAAAATGTGAAAAAAGTACAAAATTTTCATAGGTTCTATTTAACCTAAAATATCCAAATTGAAGTTTCTACCTAAACAAAGAGTATCAAATTAAGCAAGTAAATTTTCAAACAGTAGATGTTTTGATTTATTTCAACACATCCTAAACTTTTCTTTAGAAGAGTAGTTTGATTAAAATTAATATTAATAAATATTAAAAAAATAAATTCAAGATGGGTGGGATTGAAAATTTTCATCTCGATCCATCCCACTCAAGATCGAAACGGGAAGGGATTGGGATGGGTTTGAACAATCCCAAAAGGACCAAGAAAAAATGGGACAGGACAGGGACGGGGTCGAGATCGCGGGTTGGATGCCCACCCCTAAATGTTATTGACTCTTACTTTTGCTATCGCTCGAAAATCACCAGCTCAGCCTAAAAATCTCAAACAACATTTTAGCAGTTCGGCCCCTTCGGAAACCATCGCCAAGATCATCGAAATAAGAGCTTTCAAGGAAAGGGATGCTCAGTTCTCATCTAAAGATCCTAGCCAAGATGATCAAAGAAGGACTTCGAAATGGAGAATACCAACACCATGATTTGCCACAAGATACCAGATGCCCCTTCCTCAGACAAAACATGTGCCAAACCATGAGGTTCTAACTTATGGCCTATGATCGACCTTACATGATATCATAGAGGTTCGATCCAAACTCTTGCAGTGAAATGGAAGAAATTCCCCAAAACGGGCGAAAAATCTGTTGATGGTAATCGTCCTACCATTATCCAATACGAATTATACACTTAAGTATTCCCTTTGTTCCATAAAAAAATTGTCGAAACCTCCAAAACACTCATAAGAACAAGGTTCCGGCTTCATGAATCGGAAGAAGATGACCAATACCTTGGCCAACCCACACCTTATAGCAAAGTAATCATCCAGAACTCTCATTGGCTAATGTGATGTAAGTTGTGGGTCCAAATGACATTAAAGTTCTCCACTTATAGAAATCTAGTAGCCAAATGAACCGTCACCATTAATGAGCAGTAACGTTTTCCCATAAACGGTTACGATTCCTCATGAACGATTAGGTTTTTGGTGCAGAAGATGAGTCGTCGCTTGACTGGGTAATGCCTGAGGGTGACATCATCGTATGACCTAGGGAGACATCATCATACGACCTGGGGCAACCTGTGCACATCTCGAGGTTTCCTAAGGTTTGGTCTGAGAAGTTTTTCCTTGACCACCCATTAGGCTTTCAAAACTCTCACGCCCAAAACCTGGTTCATGAGTTCCTTCTGAACTGAACAACCGACTTTTGTGGTTCCTAAGCCCAAGATCTAGTCGGGAAAATTCCTCCTAGATCACCCAATTGACATCTGTGGCTCTTACGCCAAAGGTTTTGTTTGAAAAGTCCCTCTCTAATCAAACAATCCACCTCCGTGGTTTTTACACCCAATGCTCAGGCTCTGAAGTTCCTCCTTGTTCGTCCCACTCAGTCTCTATAACTCCTATGACATGGTTAAATGAGGAAATTCCTACTCGGCCAACCACTACTTTCAATTCTCTAACAACTTACCAACATGGAAATGCCATTTCACCGTTTTAAGTTCCTAAAACGCAAAGCCCCAAACAACTTAAAGGATATTAATACGCACCAATATTCTTACATGAAAGTCCATTCGGACAAAGTTTTATTCAATCAGAAAAATTGATACAAAGTACTCCTATAAGTACACCTAGTATTAAAAAACGCATGAATCCATTGAATACATCCCAATTACAATATGAACTACTAATTGGCGAGGGCTTACAATCCTAAGTCTACCGGGTCTAATACACATCCTCCTCCGAACAGTGAGCCACATATAAGCGAAATTCATCCCAACACCACCCGAAGTACTCTTGAAGGGTCAGGAGGCGCCCATCCTCTTTGATCCATTATTTCACTCGCTCATGTGCAAAGTCCCATGTCTCCTCTAGTGGAATATTAAGACCTTCCTCGTCTGTACCATAGTAGTGATGACGTTGGAATCCGACTACCACATCCTCAAGTTTGAAAATGCGTTCAATGTATCTTTGAAGCACAAACTTCTGCACCATTGCAACCTACCTGAAAATCACCAAGGACTACCAGTGAAAAAAATAAAATAAAATCATATATATAGTCTAAAGCATGATTTAAAAGAAAATAATAAATAAGCAGGTCCGAGCACCCCTCCTAATGGATTTAAATATCCAAAACACCCTCCACGGGTGCCAATATCCAAACAAAGTAAAAACAGTGAAACGAAAATGATAAAACCCTAGGATGAACCCGAAAAATTGTTTCATGTATGCCTAACACTATCAGACTTTGTTCCAAACTCTTGAACGGTCGGGGTCAACCTTTTGCACTCCTCATCGGGTCTAGATCTGTACTGTGCCAGCTTGACTGAGAACGTGTCAACCCTTTCTTTAAGTCGATGGATCGGAGAAGTTTTGTATGCTTCCTCCACATCTCGATTGGCATTGTCAATGTCATCTGCAAGGACAATCATGTTGGCCCATAGACGTTCTGATAGCTTGTAATTTTCCTAGTGCTTCTTCAAAGCCCCGAGTACAACTCCTCACTCTTCTTCAGCTCCTCTCGAGATCTAGTTCCTTGATCATATGGAACTCCTTGTTCTTCAGGAATGCTTGCCTCTGGTTCCGAGCAATCATATGGTAAAGAATAGTTTCCATCTGCACATGAGAGAAATTGCTAAGAAGAATAAAACAAAGTTACACAATGAAAATTGGTAGAATGATAGTTGCCTTGACTAGTCCCTGACTACCCTCCTCGTACAGTCGATCGTTGGACATTCAATGAAGTGAACCCCAGTCGTTCATCTTGGGATCCTTCAACTTGGAATCACCCGTCTTGATCAATCGACCAATCTCCCCTGAGGTGTGAACCTTGCTAATAAAACATAAGGGGGAACTTGACACCATTTGTCCCTTAGCACCAACGACTTTGATCTTACTTGGAGGAGAGTTGCCTTCGATCACATGATACTTCCCATCATTTGCCTTCTTGAGCTTTTCAGCATGGGACTGAGCAGGCTTACCAAATGGCTTGACCAAGGGTGTGGAAAATCTCGGACCCCACACAGTTCCAAGGTGTGGAATTGTATGGTGATTCCTCATCCGCTATAACTTATGCGTGGGTGTCAGCTTGATCTGAATGGGGGAGGTACTATGCCATTTGGAGTGCTCATGTTACCTTGAGTCCAAAAGAATATCACTAGGGGTGTGTTTTGTAGAAGACCCTTTCAGAGAATCTTCCACTGCTCGGTCTAAAACGTCTTAGTAACCTGATGCTTCACCCCTGGATGCTTTGGACTGACCATAACTAGATGATGAACTAGAGCTAGAATATGTATTTTCCTTGTATTCTTCTTTTTCTTCCTTCCCGTCCTCGGGATAAGTTAACCTTGCCTTGTGCTCAGCTGGAAATTTGGAGTCTGTCTGACCATTGGGACCTGCCTTGTTTCATGATTTCAGTCAAATTTGAAGGCAAACATGCACCAAGTCGGGCCTCATGGCCTCATACTTCTTTCTTACCCAGATCCAGCAATCGAAACACCAAGAGGGTGAATGATAATGCATATCTTACACATCCCCGCCCTGGCAATATCCACATTGCCCAAGACATAATAGAGTCTGCTCGGGACTACCTTCCAGATGGCTGCTTTAGATAGAACCCTATCACCACCACAAAGATCACGAATGCAGATATACAGTCAAACATGTATAAAATCATACTCATTTCACAAAGCCAGACACACAACAATTACTGAGCAAACATGGCTTTCTGAACCTCTCAATTTTTTCTCTCTTACCTCTTTATCTCGTTACTGACTTGACGTCGGAGTCTCCACCTGGCACCCCCTTATATTAGAGTTTGTGTAGGTATAACGACTCTTCTTTTTGCCTGACAGCAGATCTCTGACATGGCAAAAGGCCAAGGGTCAATAATTGCGTGAAGCTCCTCTACAGACACAAGTACGAGCGGACCATGGATCTGGCAGCTGTGACACTTCATTACATAAGCTTTGGCATCAGCTTGCATGTATGACAAATGGTATTCTTGAGCCCAAACTTTGTGCTTTAATGTCCTTGCCCCATAATGGTTGCCACATTTTTGTCATGTATGTTGTTAGTATTCTTAATGCTCCCTCCTCGGTAATACATCTTAGTAAAGAGCCATTTGCTGACATTTTGTATAGTTTGTTACTAAGTAACTGGAAACTCCTAGATTTATGTGCCATCCTTTGTTGTTCATTAGAATTTGAAATACCTTCCCCTTTGGTAAAAAAAACTCTATAATTTGAGTCATCCAGGACACTTGTAATTCCTCTACAACGCTATGGATGTGATCTTGGGGCACTGAGATACTTGGTAGATCAACATAGTCGCAACATAGGCTAGTGCATTTGTATGCCTATTTTCATCTCAGCCGATGTGAAAGAAATCCACCATTATGAACCTTGACACCCATAGCTCAACTTTCAAGTACGCTGCCATATTTTCATTCCTAGTCTTGTATACTCCATTTACTTGCTTCACAATCAACATGGAGGCATGTAATACATTCGAATCCTCCACGTCCAATTTATTTGCCATCTCCAGACTAAAAAGTAATGCTTCATACTCGGTTGCATTGTATGTTGTTGGGAAGCCTAATTTAGCTGCAAACTCCAATTTGGTATTATTCAAAAGCGAGTGTAAAATGTTCTAGTATCAGTCAAGGAATGCCCTAAGATATGATGAGCATGACTATAGGGGGGGTGAAAAAATTTGAAAAACTTTTTCATTAAAAATACAAAGATAAGGGGGATACATGAACACTTCATTCAAACTCCGTGTTCAAAATAATATCATAGACCTTAACACCAATAAAAACGTGCAAAGATAGGAGTAGAGTATGAAATGATTAAACTCTAGGTCTTGGTGGTCTCACAAGTCTTAGGATCTAAAACCCGATCCAAGGAAATACTTTTGTAAAATAGATCCAAGACTTGATGCACAAATCAAGCAAACTAAACTATGATTTGTAAAAATTTATACTACTTAAAACATGCAAGATATCAAAGACATTAAGATAAACATGCATCAATAAGTAAGTAAAGAAAGGGAAAAAGACAATACCACACACAAATATAATGAGGTCAACCTAAGGTGGAGTTTGATTGGCCCGACCAATTACTTTCTTAGTGGAAAGGGCTTGAAGCCTTAAGCTTCTATTACTTGATTAAAAGATAACTACACTATCAAACACGTTCCACAATCTCACAAAGTCAAATAGCCGTACTCCAACAAGACTAACAGACACGAACCAGACGCATTCCTCTGGGCGTTTTACGAACACCTTGGCAGTCACAACCAAGTCTGGTGAACATGTGCTTGAGATTCCAAAGATACAGCTTAGTCTCATGTTCGCGTTCCACAAGTCTTATCAAATAGCCAAAGATCACACCCTCATGGAATGCGATACAACCAAGTCTTACCACTTGCTTGGGATCTTCAAGTGACACTTAATCGTAGGAATCTACTCAAAGTAGTGTCTCTCAAATAGAAAGATGAGATAAAATTAAAGCTCGGATCATTCACTCCTTTATAAAGTAGAAGTGAGGTTCACCCTAATAAGTATGAAAGTTTATCTAGCAGTGCCTCTGCTAAAAAGTTGGCCAGCACCTGACCCTTATTGAACACTTTTCCCTTTGAATTGTACCGCAGATTCGCCCAGAGTAAGGGCTCGTTTAGCCATTTTAAACGACTTGCCTGACCTATACAAGATTGACTTCAGAGGCATGTTCGTGATCACTGTAATAGGATGACTCTGAAAATAAGGCCTCAACTTCTAAGTAAAAAAAAAACACGTGTCAGGGCTATCTTCTCTAGCCGTGTGTACCTAGACTCCACATCAAATAGTGTTTTGCTCAGGAACTACACAAGTCTATCAACTCTGTCAACCTCTTGAACAATAATCAAACTGATAGCGTGATTAGTCATGGCTAGATATAGGAACAATTCTTCACCCACCTCAGATTTTGAGAGAATAAGAGGTTACTTGAGATAGTGTTTTAGGCTCTAAAAGGCATCATCGCATTCCTCGGTCCATTCAAATTCAACGTGCCTTCTCAGTAAAACAAATAGTGGTTGTATTTATAAGATGACTTATAAATAACCGACTATGGGAAACAACCATACCAGTAAGCCTCTGAATATGCTTCTTAGTGATAGGAGACAACATCTCTAGTAGTGCCTTAATTGATTCGGGTTTGCTTCAATTCTCCGTAGTCATCGGGTAACCATGAGCTTCCCAAATATGATGCCAAAGATGCACTTATCAAGATTGAGCTTCATGGAGAATAGCCTCAACACAGTCACCGCCAAGTCTGCAAGGTGGTATTTCTGCCTCAGCTCTTATCAACATATCATTAATGTAGACCTCCATCGTTCGGCTGATCATGTGTCGAAACATGTTCTCGATCAACCTCTGATAAGTTGCATCAACATTTTTCAAGCTAAAGGGCGCTCGTAACAGAATGTCCCCCTGTCTGTGAAGAATGCTGTATTTTCCTCATCCTCAGGATTTTCGGCAATCCGATTATCACCGGTATATTTACCCGTAAAAGACAATAGCTTGTAGCCTGCCATTCGATCCACCATTTCTCAATCCTCGACATGACATAACAATCCTTAGGAGGACAAACTTTGTTAATATCGGTAAAGTCAATGCATACCCTCACTTTTCCGTTCTTCTCTGGCACTACAACTATATTGGCCAACCATACAAGATATTTCATCAGTAGTTGATTGAGACTAATGTTAGTATCCATTGTCAAAAATTTTGATTCAAAGTATTTGGAAAGTGAGATGGGAGCGAGGATTGCAATTTGACCTTGACCCATCTCCAATCTCCAGTCTCCCCTCCCCTCCACTCCACTCTTTTGGTTACCCCTTTGACCATTGTAATGTAATGGCTATTACAATGGTCAATTGCATTCATTTGTTTGGTGGCACAAAAAAGCATCGTAATCATCATTCCCATTACCAATTTGGTTGTAATGGCCATTCCTTCCTCCCACCCTATGAATGGCCATTACATTGATCATTGTAATGGTCAACAAAGCAAAATGACTCCACTTGCCCTCAAAATGACTTCATATACTATTGTGTTGAAGTTTTGATGCTTTATAGTGAATGCATATTCGTAAACACACATTCATATTTTCATTACATTCATACGTAAACCAAACACATCTATTACAATCCCATTATCATTTTCATTACTATTTCCATTACCATTCCCATTAGAACGTGGAACAAACCGGGCTAGTTTTTAAACATCAAACCCCCTTTTTATCTGTCAATCTGTCTGTTTATCTCTCTTAAACACACTCGCTAAAACACATCTCTCTTTCATTTTCCACAAAGATCTCCTTCTCTTATCGTCTCTCTCTCTCGCTCTCGCAGCGATGGACGAAGAAGTCGAACCATCGACCTCCTCATCTTCCACAGCGGCGAAAGACCCAATTTTTCTTCGATCACGAAGAGAGCCATTCGAATTCGGGCTCATCCCAATCTCGAAACTCATCTTCTCCGACGGAACCGCAACCCTAGGTCCGCTCAAAGACAAGCTCCTTCAACGAGCTTCTTCGCAGCGAATCCATGCCGATGGGGTCTCTGAAGTGCTTCAGATCTCGATTGACAACGCAAGACTCATCCTCGACACTCTCGCTGCTGTTCTCCCCTCAGATTCAGATCCAATTGTCGTAGCGAACCCTGATCAGATCGATGAAATTGGTGCCAACGTTTATGATCTGGTTCTGTTCCTTTACATTCAGTCTTATAGACGACTCTTGCCAAGGACGCACAAGGATTCCGCCGCTGTTGCTGATGTTTGGCCCTCCACCTCTGCATTTGATGGATACCTCTCTGCACTCTCGCCACTACAGGTAACAATTCCAACTTTTTTGTATTTCGTTCAGTGGAGGTGAGAATTTGTAGAATATGAAATCGGATTTTGGAAGAAGTCATTGGGGAAGCTTTGATTTGAATTGTTATGGATTTGGGGCATTGATTTAGCTTAGATTATATGATTTGCAATCACAATGTGATTATTTTATTTTACTTTTAATTTTTCTTCAGAAATGCTTTCGCTTGTTGTCTGTGTCTTAGAGTGAATAGATACTGCAGTTGAAAGATTTGAATAAGTTGTTGCATTGGGTGTACGAAATTTTGATGGTAGATATCCAGTTTGCCAAATGTATTAATTGGAATGAATAATGATCAAGGTGTAGGGGTTTGTTTTCTAATTGTTCCCTATGTTGTCGGGGTTCTGCAGCCACTCCCCCAAAGCTCTATTGTTCTTTAAATCGCTTCGCCCCAGCTTTAGAGTGCCGTAGGGCCATACATTAGTCAAGTGGAGGCTACCACACTAAAATTGCTTCGCCCCAACTTTAGAGTGCCGTAGGGCCATACATTAGTCAGGTGGAGGCTACCACACTAAAATCCCTACCTTAAAATAAAGGCTCCACCGCGGCAGCGTCTTACCTTGCCAAGGCACTCTAGTGGTCGACCTTGGAGCTTCGCTTCTCCTCACCCCTGACAACATAGATAGTTCCTAATGTAAAATGATTATATTGTGAATCATATAAATATTAAGGATGCAATCCTCCTTTTTGACGACCTTGTTAAAAATATTCCTAATGGTGTTATAATCAAATACTGCATGAGTAGGAATGAGGTGCGGACTTTTTTGAATCATTTTTGGTTGTTGAGAGGAAACACTCATCTTTCTAAATTGAGTCAAGAAAGACCGAGATGCCATATGAATGAGTTAGATCAGCAACGAGTTACCTAAGAAAAATATAAGAGGCTTGCATAGCTGCAACCAATACTACACAAAGAAAACTTCTCGACCATAAACAAAAGAATGAAGGATTACATCCAACAACTTTTCCTAGTTTACAATGAACTCATCAAAATACTCAGGACTAACTAAACATGAGGTTTTAATCTCCACAAAACCCACTCCACCTAATGACTAGAGTCCTCAACAGTATCTCATTACTTTCTAACCAACTACCCCGCATTATAGCAAAGGGGGCTATCTGCCATAACTTGTTCCCTTTGGCTGGGATGAGAGACGACTCCGAACCTTGTATGGCATCACCCAACAGATCACTGATCTAGCAAGAAAAAGAAGACCATATCTTAGAAGTGGAAGGGCAATGGAGGAGAAGGCTGTCCACAAACTCTAGGCAAGCATAAACAACACTTCATGATTTTTCCAAAATGGCGAAGGCGATTGGAGGGGATGACTTCATATAATAACATACAACAAACAATTGTGAATCAGATGAGGATCTGTTTTTCAATGATGGGGCATTAGCGGTGTCTTGAAAAGTTATAAATAAGAACTTGAAGTTAAATCGTGTAGACTAGTAAACCTTGACATGTGTAACATAGCTAATCTCCTTGATTCCCTCTTCATTTTCATTTAATCAATTTAAGCTTTGGATTAAAATGAGATGTAGTCATTTGTAGCGTAAATGCCATCACCAACGAACCTTTTGGTTTGAAGGGAAGTTTGCCTTACCCAAATAATATGCATTTGCTCGTATGGTAGAAAATCTCTGTTTAATGGACAAACTCTACTTTTGAGGCAAATGGAAAATGCAAATACACACTTTTGTGTTGATTATCCACAACATAATTCTAAACTGCTGAGCTTTGTCCAAGGACATGTGCCAAAGCAGGAGGAAGGAAATATTTGGAATCCTGTTCTAATAGTCAGGATCTGTATCTTCAAGTCAGAGGGTTGTAGAGAGTGATGGGTAATGACTAATGACACATTGGTGGCGTATAGCCAAGGTTGTAGTTATTGGGTCTTGGGGTGAGTAAACCCCATCTGGTGAACACAATGGACGTTTCACTTCTTGAGGCTGGGCTAGATAACCTGGCTATCTCCCTGGATTCAATTAGGCTGAAGGAGACACTCGTCGCGATTCTGGACATAGTTTCTATTGTGGATGATTTGGGCCAAAGTTTGGTGAAAACTACCATTAAAAGGGTTCAAAAGAACCCATCTTGTGACCCATTCAGTGAAGCAGGTAGAGAGTTCACCTTTGGAAGATGATGTAAGGTGTGGCGAAGCAATTGGGTCTCAAGATAAAAGGAAACAAAGATAACTGACGACAAGCTATGGGAAGATCCTTTCAGGTTCTATAATGGCAACAAAGTTGGCCCCGAAGGCTTTTCTCTCTGCTAAGTGAAAGATGGATGATGGAAGATGATCTGGTGAAATCACTTCAAGGGGAGTTTCAAGGGGAGTTCTGGTCGTTGACATCGATGAAGAGGTCAAGCGGAACAATGAAAAATGGAGGAGTGAAATAAAGTAGTCTCTTCGGAAGCATGCGTGGAAGGAACTTTCTTAGGAAGGTTCTTTGGGATTCATTGCAATCGTTTTTCCATATCGATGGAATTTAATCTTCGATAGAAATAAATACAAGGGCCGTAATGGTTACTCAGGATAGGCTCTTCTCCTAATAGAAGGGCCGTAATGGTTACTTAGGAAAGGCTCTTCTCCTAATAGAAATAAATACAAGGGCTTCCATTTCTATTTTTTTGAATGGATTTCATGGTCACTTCAAGTCTAGTAGGGGTGGTAGGGGTTTGAGACAAGGTAATCCTCTCTTGCCCTGATGTGCCACATCAGTTGGGTTTCCGTAATGGGTTTTGGGCTTCCGCAAATTCTGAAACCAGTTTGCCGTTTATTGATGCTTCTCTCAATGAACGACAGAATGTCATCTTTGATAAGTCCCATTTGTTGGCTGTTGGTGATGTTCCTAAGATTGACCTTTGGGACTTATTTTTGGGTTGTCAGAAGGGATCATTCCCTTGCATGTAGTTGGGCCTCACCATTTGGTCTAAATTAAAAAATACTAGAGTTTGGGATGAGATTGTTGAGAGGATTGAGAGAAGGCATATCACTAAAGTTGGGAGAGCTATCTTAATCACGCATCCCCATTCATAAGATTTTCCCTCTTTTGTTGCTGAAAGATTGGAGAAATGCATGAGAAATTTCCTTTGCAAAACTTCCAAGAAGTGTTACATGCTTAATTGAAAGAAAGTTTGTCAACTTAAGGAACTTGGTGGTTCGGGTATGAGGGGAATTAGAGACTTTAGCATAGCTTTCCTATTAAGATACCACACAATTCATTATAAAAATGTTCGGTGGTTTCATTTGTAAACATCAGCGTTTTGACAGGATTGTGAAAAATGGAATTGACTGTCAATTAATGTCACTATTATAATAATAATAATAATAATAATAATAATAATAATAATAATAATTATTATTATTATTATTATTATTATTGTGGAAGGCGAGATGAGCGCCAGACCTTTGGTTCATTTTAACCTCGATGGTGGAAACATGTGCGTCTCACTATCTTCTTTACTGGTATCTTCACTTTATTATTATTATTATTATTATTATTATTATTATTATTATTATTATTATTATTATTATTATTATTATTATTATTATTATTTTTGTTAAATAGCAGTAAAGAAATTATGTATGTTGCATTTGATGTGGTAAGGACCACAGGTGGATGGTACTCCATAAATCATATGTACACTTGTTTCTCATGGCAATTTATGTAATTTTGTCTTATTATGACTTGCAGCTTGTGCGCAGCAATAGTCGCCGGTTTATGCCATCTCAAACTGATGAAGAGGCACATCAGCTATCCTATTTGCAGAAGCACCTGCCTAACATACTTTCTCTTCTGGCCGAGTCTGTGGAGGGCGAGGATGAGGAATCTCTGGTTAGTAAAAGTTTAGGTCATTGGTATTTAACTTAGCTGCAACTACTGTAAACTTACTGTTGTTATTTCTGTCTTTGTCATCGTCATTATTAGAATCATCTGCATGGTGGTGCAATCAGTAAAGAACATTTGATTTTACACTACAAGAGTACTTCTAAGTTCTAGTCCAATTGATTCATATCTTGTTCTGTCACAAAGACCAGCACATGGTTTTGTGGTGGTTATTACCCCTCCTAACTGGATTAGTTACATTTCTTCGCATTTGCAGCTGCATTTAAAATCAATAAAGATTTATTGGATTTATTTTAATATAATGCACGAATTATTTCATAACTTGGTTCTGCGGCTACCCATGTTTACTGCTAGAAATGTATGTGATCTCCTCCTTCTCCACACAAAGATGGTGATTGTTGAACAAGAGTGTTGGTACTGCCTTTGGTTTTTAGTTTGATATTTTTCCTTACTATTTTCCTTTAGTTGCCCTCCTTTATGATAAGAGTCATAATTATCCAGCAAGTGTTTGTTGCACTCCTACTTGGTTATTCATGATTATGGATTGCCTTAAATCCCTCCCTTTTTCCTTTTCTGTTGATAATATTCCCATATATCTGGGCCTCCTTATCTGTGCTTAAAATCTAAAATCAAGCTATAATTGCGCCTGATTCTATTAACAGCCAATGCCAGCATTACTATTTTCAGAAATACTGACTGGATTCATATCAAAGTGACTTTGTGGCTCTGGGAATGTGACTGGGACAGATTTAGAGAGATTCAGTTCTCTTCTTGCATGTTCAATTGGGAGGGTGTAGTGTTGAATAGTAGTAGCTTGAGTTTTTCTTTTTGCATACTTTTTGTAGAGATCAGCGGGTCTGATTTCTCCACCCCTCTTTGTACACTTTTGCTTTTTCAAACACATCGAGATATATAATACAATAGTTTGTTTTGCTGATCAAAAGAATAAATAAATAAATAAATAATTGGTTTTATTTCTGCTTCAGAGGTTTCCCTAGAGGGCGGTTACTAGAAGCATATGCATATCACATGGGAGACATCAAATTCTCTCTCAAAATGGGGTATTAGGTTTTGACTCTTTGAGAAGCTGGTGTCTGTTGAAGTCTCTCCATGAGATGACTATTCAGTGCGTGTCAAGCCCCCAAAATTTATTCATGAATCCTAATATCTGGTGTTTTCAGGGGACGAGATCATAAATGCAGTGGAGATCATAAATTTATTCATGAATCCTAATATCGTTATTGATAGATTTATTAAAAAATCTCTTCATTTTTCACCTTTCAAAAAAATAAAAATAAATAAATAAATAAAATTAAAATAAAATAAAAAAATAAAAAATAAAAAATAAAAAATAAAAAATAAAAAATAAAAAATAAAAAAAAATAATAAATATTTTTTTTTTAGGGTTTTCCACTTATTCTTATGGTTACAGTGACTTACTCAGGACAAAATTTTCAATGGAAACACCAGGAATCGAATGCGTTTTACCTTTTTGACGAAGTAAAAACTATAAAAAGAAAGAATAAGTAAAATAAATTTAAGTAAACTGAGCATTAAATTAAGATTCTACCTTTTTTGGGTGGCCAATAAGTATTAGTTTGCCTAGAGTCAAAACCCAAATAAGAATACCCCAGTCACAGCTAACTCATGTGTTCCCCCAGAGAGCTTCTCACAAAATTGTTACATGGAATACCCTCTGGAGATGTCCATTGGCTCAGATAGAAGACGTTCTTGGGCTAGGAGTGTGAACGACTGGGACGTTTAAAGAGTCAACTTAGGTGTTGATGCTTGAAAAAAAGAGACTTAAGAGGGAGTGGACCAGCTCTAACAAAGATTCTTGGTGAAAGCCTTCTTTGAGTTTATTAGCTGGAATGCTATACATAGGGTGCAGCTGAATCAAGGGAGACATTGAGATGCATGTGAAAAAAGTCTTTCTAAAGTCGATTTGTTTGTGTGGCAATGCATGGAAGAGTTATAAAGGAGTGCAACCTGAGAAGAAGGGCAAGGCCATCTCTTATTATTGTGCTATATGTAAGATGGAAAAGGAATCAGTTGACTGTCCTTTTTGTAGTTACTGTTGCTCAAAAGTGATTTGTCGAAGTTTCATCAGGGAGTGAAATTTTAACAAACAAATAGTAGTATGTTTGGGGGATGGGTTGCCTTGTTATTGCAGGAAAGTTTTAAATGGAACCTCCATCCGCAGGTCGATGTGGAGGGAGCATAATTATCGGCTCTATAAGAAGGCTGCTTGACAGAGGAGCTGAGTTTTCATATCTCTGTTACCATTTAGCATATGGGTTTCTCCATCTGTTGTGCTTCGGAATATAATCGGATAGATTGATGTTTAATTTGCATAACATTGTTTACCAATGCTGTATATTTACTGGTTTGGACTTGAAAGATTCTTACTCACCAGTACTTATTTTCTTTTTAAAATTCTGTTTTTCTGATTAGTAATCATAACAATAATAATGAAAAAGATAACAGTGGATAAGTTGGTCATAGTTGCTAATTTGATTTTAAATGCAGGTATTAACCTTAGAAAGATTTGAGCACCTTGGCTTCCTCATTCAATTTGGAGAAAAGGGGTCTGATAAAATTCCTTTGAGCCAGGCTGCCCCATTTTTTGCAAACTCAGATCCAGACATGCCAGCTGTTCATGTTTCTGCAACACAAGTTCATGACTGGATTGTTCAGAATATAACTACTGCTTTGGAACACAATGCTGAAAAAGCTTCTTCAAAAGAAAATGGCCCATCCAGTGATCAGGATATTACCATGACCGATGCTTGTGCAAATTTAAATAAAGGCTCCAGTGGCGTTAGTAGTCTGAGTTTTGTGGAGGGGATCTCCAAAACATCACTTGTAAAGCAAGCATCGGACCTTAAAGGTTCTTCAGTAAAGGTAATGACTGAAGTGAACTGTGTTTCTTTTCCCCCATCATCTAATCATTGCCTCCATGTGTTCTAAAGGAAAAGTTAGCATAAGCTGGAAATTCCATGTGTTCTTTTCTGCACTCAATTCTCTCTCTCTCTCTTTCTTTTTTGTTTAATACCTTGAACATACATGCTTTGGTAAAGTCTGTAAGTACATTTTATGTCATCTTTTTCTATAATTTGCATCCTTGGGGAGAATTGTCAAATCCCAAATTTACGATCAGCGTTTTATAGTGAAGCAAGAAAAGAAATTAACTCTAGCACCGCACCATCTTTTTATCCAAAACAAGTTTCTTAATAAAAGGAATAAACCAGTGTTCTAAAAATCGTTAGGCGCTGGGCGGGTGGCGAGCAGGTGCCTAGCGCCCAGGGCCTAGGCAGGCCCCTAGGCGGGCACCTAGGCGGTCTTAGGTTTTGTATTTTAACTTTAATAATTTACAAAAGTTAAGCATAATACCTTATCAATTACATCCAATTTAATGCCAATATACATATGCAAAATTTAAAAACATGAAAAATTAACAATCATGAACAAAATTTATTAAAACTCAAATGACTGAAGTTGGTCATGATAGGTACTTTATATAAAATTGAATTTGTGGACAAATATCCAAACCTACTCTTTTATTTTTATTCAAATTGCATGAATAACCTCAGTCATGTTTGATAAAATCTACATTAGTAAAATTGGTACCGGCAGATCCTTTGAGAATTCCATTAAGTAATCATCATTTGTTACATTTAGACATATACTGAATAAAAAACAATTAAATAGTTTATTTCTAAAAAAGATGAAAGAAAAATAAAATAAGAACACAATCAACCTTATTAAAAAATAAAAAAATAAAGTAAAAATAAATAAAAATCGCCCAGACCGCCCAGAGCCCGCCTAGACCCGCCCAGCCATTAATCTGGGCGGTTTTCCACTTTCCGATTTTTAGAACACTGGAATAAACTGATACAGAGACGCCTCTAGAAAGTGAAAATTCAAGTAGAAAAGTTGGTTTACGAAAGAATGAATTGCTAGGCTTGTCTTCCTCACGACAAATGAATTGCTAGCATCAATAATCGCTCATTAAATTTGAAAATAAGAAAAATGTGCTTATTACCACTATTTACTGATTCTATATATTGTATTACCTGAATAAACTGGGTAAAAGGCACCTGCAAATTTGTGGTCTTAGATATAAGTATTTTCAAGGACTAAAGATGCTGGACTATATGTCTTTTAAAGGGAAAAGGGAAAGAGATTTAGAGTTTACTACCTTATGCAATATTTTGGACAATATGGCGGAGCTATTAGTAGGGTGTTAGGCAATGGAGCATTAGATATTGGGTCGGTGATCATGGAGGTTTGGGGATGGTGTCGCATCTTCCATCTTTCAAAGGATTTTTTTATTATTTTATTATTATTATTATTAATATTAATTTTTTTTGAATTTGATTGTTAATTGGGATTATATAGTTTCAGCTTTCAGGACCTTCATTCTCTAAGGTTTCTCTCTTGTAATACCAAGAGTGATGCTAAAAAACTTTTACCTTAATAGAACAGAAAAATAATGCGTAGCGATTACTTCTTGTTTTTGAAATTATATTCAGAACTTCATATAAAATCTGATTTCAATGCCCTTTATCCAAATCATAGCATGGTGAGGCTTGCATGAGTTGCGTCATGTCTGCTCGTTTCTTTTTGTTGAGAGCTTCATCCCTGGATGTATTGGTGGCTATGTAAAAGTAATTTGTTTTTCGTGGCAATAGGACTACAACTGGAAGATGTGCATGTCGTTGATTCTTTTGGCACTGCTATTATTGGTGGATGTCCGACCTTATGAGCTTGTCTAATCGTTGTTCTTGGTGCTTCTTTGGTTGTTGAATCAGCTTCCTCATCTCTCTCTAGTGCGTTGAGACATATTGACATACACGCATACTTGATCGTTTTTATCAACACTCGGATGACATATCTGCGCATGTATGGTCAAATATCTGAAGTTTTTTCAATTCTAACTTAATGTGTAACAAAAATTTCTCGCAGGTTCTCAACTGTCACGATTCAGTGATTTATATATTAGCACCTTTAAGATATGCTACTGTTTATGGATGCTCTGATGCAACGATAGTTCTTGGAGCAATTGGCAAGGTATTTTTTATATGAATTTTATTAGTTTGGAGTTAGTAGTATTCAGATCAGTGGATATGGTCCCTGTAATATATTTATACGCCGGAGCAAATTTATATAAGGTTAAAATTTGTTTGAGCTAATTCTATGTCAAATATATCATGTATGAAAGGCTTATGCCTTGGGGTTTGGCTGATTGAATACCTCACAGCAGACCTTCATGTTAAAACAATTGTTCGACACATTTAAATATTTAATTGGATACATTAATAGATGTAGGGATCGGCTTGTCTGATTTTTGTGGGATATCAACTATTTTTCCCATGTCTTTGCCATATAAGGTTAGCTGATATGAAATGTTAATGACTTAACCTATGTGAGATGAGATGACAATGCAACCTATGGAGATGACAATGCAGTAATCGATGTTTTTAGTAACCAAGTGCATCATAACTAAGTGCGTTGTATGATATTTATGTACTATTGTTTATGTTTTTAATATGAATATGGATTTGATTCTATGTTTTGGATTTTTTTCTTTTTATTTGCAGGCGGTACGAGTGGAGCACTGTGAACGGGTGCAAATAGTAGCAGCAGCCAAACGTATCTGCATTGCTAATTGTCGAGAATGTGTGTTTTTCCTGGGTGTAAATCAACGACCTCTTATTCTCGGTGATAATCATAAACTGCAGGTGAGCAATGCGGCATACCTTTTCTTGATGTAGAAATTTGATCCTCCTACTAAACCTTAAACTCCGAGTCTCCGACCACCACTTTGGTTACTGCAAGATTTTATAGAAACATAACCATCAGTAGCTAGAGCTGTCACATTTACAAATGTTAACTTCACAAACTAGTACTACAAAATGCTGAGAATTGTCATTCTTGATCAGGTAGCACCATACAACACTTTTTATCCTCAGCTGGAGGAGCACATGAAACAAACTGGTGTTGATGCAGCTATCAATAAGTGGAATGAACCATTGGTATTGGGGATGGTTGATCCACATGACTCATTGTCTCACGCTGCGGGGGTCGCTGAGGTTCAAGCTGAGTCTGCCGCAAGCATTGACCCTGATATGTTCACTAATTTTTTGGTATGCCCATACCTTTGGATATTGGTTGACGGGAAAGTATCAACCAAATATCATGTGTTGGTTTGCTAGGATGCTACCATTTTTCTTGTGTGTAATTATTATTATTGTCATCATCATCATCATCATTATATTTTCCCCAATTTCAAGGCAGTATATTCAACTAAAATTGGGATCTAAATTGCCGCTTCAAAGGGCTAGATGTACATGATGATATGCTGATTGGCTGTTTTTGGTACTCTTTTCGTCTACGAGCAGATTCCTAATTGGTTTGGAGGCGAATCACCAGAATCCACAAAACAGAATCCATTTGCATTGCCTGATATTTATATGACATCTCAGAAGAAAAATGTATGTTAAGTGAATCGAACAGATTATGGAAGAATGTTACTGTTGTCATTCACAGATTTATCCTCTTGATGTTAGTTCACTGAAACTCTGACACAATGCTTGTATCCAGCACCAGAGTTTAGAGGAGATTAAGAAAACCTTGCGGGATCTGCAACTTGAGGAAAATCGGAAAAAGGAAATTTCACGTGCCCTTCATGCATGCTTCAAAGATTGGCTGTATGGTAATACTTTTTTTCTTTAAATTATTTCTGCCTTAATTTTGTGTTCTTCATCCTGGAAATCCAGTTTTAATTGGAGTATGTATTTAACTAACACTGAGCATGTCTGGATATATTTGCTTTTACAAGTTTTTTCTTTCCTACATTTCTTATTAACAAACCTTACTGGGTACATCTCAGTTTTGTTTCTACACACAGGTAGTATATGGGCTTAATACTGTTTTGTTCCGCATTACACTAGTGAGGAGGGAAACTCTAAATGCTAACTTGGTAGTTACCAACCAGTGAACGTGTAGGAGAGGGATCAAGTTAGCTGCAACATGTTACCTTCCTCCTTTCCCAATTTGTTACACAGTTCGAAACTTTAAAAAGTGTTACCTTCCTACTTTCCCAATTTGTTACACTGTTCGAAACTTTAAAAAAGGCCTAATTTTTCATGAGATTGATCCCACGCCTATTCAGATAATTCTCACAAAAATTCTGTTCATTTGGTATATTTGTGATACTTGTAGCTCGATGAGTGATTTGAAGAATTATTAACCATCCATTTCATTGCGAACTTTAAGGTCAAAATGGGACTAGGAGACTTGTAGTATTCGAACCATTTTCTAGCTTTTGCAATTTAAAAAAAAGAAAAGAAAAAAACATTAGGGCCATTTTAAACTCTCCAACCATATAAAAATCTCTCGAGGTAAAAGGTGGGAGTTAAGCTGCCCTCTCCTGTAGATAATGCTATTAACTAACACCTAGTGATGGTGCATGGTCTGATGAAAGATAATCACAGGCTTCTTTAGTAGTCTGTGTTAAGACATTTTTTTGTTTTTTTTGCATTCTCGCATAGTTATTATATGCCCATTTGATTGAGGATAAAACAGGTAAAAATTTGAGAAAAAAGAGGTCACTGAACAGTTTTCATGCTTTGCAGCTTCTGGGAACATTCGCCAGCTTTACTGTCTACAAGGGGATTAGGGAGCAAGATGTTCTCTGCAATATAACTGAGGTAACAAGGTGTTACTGTGACATTGTGAGCTCTTTAAGCGGATGTAATGTATAATAAAGCATCTCGGTTTTTCATTTCTTCCATCATTTATGTTTTTATAACACTTTATGAAACAGATTCAGTTCCCTGTCTTGTGCAGCGATGAACCTAATACTGCGGCTATTACACAAAAAGGCAATCCCAAGTCCGCTTTCTTTCTTATGCTGTATTTACTTTTAACCTAGGTTCACTTGTGAAATTAACATACAGTGCAGTACGGATCATGTTTTTACCAAAATAACATTATTTATTTTTAATATTTTAATGAGGTAAATACTGTAGTATATTTAGAAAGTTGATTACTGCTTGAGGTTAGTCTGATTGTTATGCAGTAATTGTTCAACTACGGAAGCCACCAAGGCTTGTTTCTATTGTCCATTATGTTTAATCTGCTCAACTGATGACATTCTTGGCTTCTGGATGGTTGTGTTTTAATTGCCGAGTTTATTGTGTGGTTGATGATGGGTATGTTCAAGTGCCTGAAATGCTTTTGCGGGTATGAAACAAGCATGCTCTTAAGAAATCAGAATCCTGGGGTGCTGTTTGTCAACAAGTTCACTTAAAGAGGTCGTATCTTTGAAAATCTGTTTGGGTTGTATACTGAAGCAACTGATACCCACATTGTTTCCACCTAATTACCACCCCTACGTTGAACACTGTTGTACTGATCGTTGCTTATAATTTGCATGAGATCCCCCATATTCACTACCAATGCGTATCGATCAATCCATGTAACTCTCCACCATTCTCATCATTCAATACCTATAAAGGAACATATATTGTTATTCTGTACATTACCTGTCCTAGAAATATGAGCGAAAAATAAATTAACACCAAGTCAATTTTCTGTTTGAAAATGTTAAGAAATTATGTTTTTGCAACTATGTTTTGTAATCAGGGTGATGTGATATGATTTTAAAAGAATAACCACCAGCAACATGGTGATGTGGCATGTACCAGGGTGATGTTTTGTAATCAGGGTGACATGGCGTGATTGTCGATCAATTGCAACATGGTTAGACCATCAGTATCTCTATTAGGTGCACTCTAGTGTGTTTGGTTGCATGGAATCCTAATGTGGGAATTGAAATCCCATTTCATTGCATTTCATGTCATGCATCCCATGCCATGGACTTTGCTAACTTTGATGTTTGGTTGTTCATGAGAATTGGATTTCAATTTCTATTGTGAGTGTTTGATTGCCTAAAATTAATCATGGGATTTTTTTTTTAATTTTTTTTAAAAATTTTAAATTTTTTATGAAGATCCCACAATTCCCCGAACAAATTCTAATTTATATATATATAAAAGATGAAACAATTAAAAAATATTTTACAACAGTTTATACAAGTACAAAAAGTTTATGGTGGTTGTGTTGGATTAATAAGTGCTAGAAATTGTGGAACTGAACTGACTATGGTTCGTTCATTTATCTTTCCAACTTCTTTGTAGACCTAATCCATGGTAGAAAGATAGTCAAGAAATTGTGTTTCGTTCACAAAGTTGACCCGAGTTAAAGACGATTGATTCAACAAATTCAAATATAGCATGATTTCTGACGATTTGGTGGAAATCTATAAGTTAGTTTGCGTAATCTGATTCAATCTCTACAAAGTGGTGGATGATTTTCACCAAAGCTTGTAGTCGTCTTGGTGGAACCCAGCAATATGTAGTCGTTTTGGCATCCATAGCTAGACAAAGTTCTGTTTTGGTCACCGAGAAACTGGAATCATGTGTTTTGTTGCCAATCATGTACTAATGAAATATGAGAAACATATTTATAGCTATCGCATCGTGTTTATGGTTAGTTGTGTAAATGATTGTGATGCCATTATTGAATTTCCAAATTTACCATGGACAATTGAGTCTCCACTTGGCTTTGATATCTGGAAAAACTATTGAGAAATTTTCAAGACATGTTATATTGTTTACTCACTTTAACGCTGCTAGATTGCGGTGAAGATGGTACGGTGTGTATATGACATATAATGATATTTGTACTTAGCTTGTCCAATTTTCATCATCATAATTGGGCAGGTTAAAATTGATATCAAGTTTTGGTTCATAATGAAAAATCAAGCTCACCTATGGCTGAATGAATATTGCACAAAGCAAACTAAAGTTTGTTATTCAGACTAATAAGCGGGCTTCCAAAACTAGGCTAAAAATAATGCAACAATAACATAGATAGCACTAATGCAATCATATGAGACTCAAAGCTATTCCAGCAAAAGATACATGTAAGCTCTCCACCACATATAACTTGATTAGGTAATCACACAACTCTTATCAAGCACGCGAAGTTGGTAACAAAAGTCGACACCAACAGATTATTATTAATAGACAGAAGTTTAGAAAATTAAAAGTACTAGCGGACCGGTTGAGCTAGCTCCACACCATTTGCAGGAATAATAGTAGCAACAACTTGGAGCCTACCGGAAGCCAGCCGCGATGTCAAATCTTCCAACTCCACCTTTACCACATCTTTCCTCATGCCAATATCAGCAACATATCTACTAACACAGTAGACCCCAACTGCTGTTGCTGCCATTCCATACACATTGGTAGTGACAAGGCGTAAAGGTGTTGATAAAACTGCTGCAAGAGGTCCACCTATGATAGATACTGCCTGGCCACTCTGCCCCATTGGTCCTTGATCAATGACAAGGAGACTCATCTTGCAGTAGATGGTAAAGTCTTCGACAAATTACATCACAATTCATTCAATTCAAATGATATCAACCTGGAATGGTTACTCCAAAAGAAATTATAGAAAATCTCAGTAATTTAGGTTAGTAAATGCAACATGGACCGACCTTGAAATTTCCTTTGGATTACAACCATGTGTTACAGTTACAGAATCCACGGCAAAATGGGCAAGCATCTACAACTTCTTCCTCTGACACTTGAGGATACCTATTAATAGTGATCACCTAAACCTTAGAATTTGAAACCATGATACAAGAAATACCATAACAACTATGATCCACCAACATAATATCCAAATCACCCTACAACCCCATACTCCCAAACACCAATTAAACAAAATCCAGTAAAATGTTGGGTTTATTTACACTGTTTTGTCCAAATCAATATAGTCATTTTAGAAGATATTAAACCACATAAAGGTGGTCTAAAGTCTTCTCATTCATTTTTTGTAGTTTTCCATGGACAAAACTGACTTATGCAAATAATTAGTGATCCTAAATTACGAAGGAAAGACGTACTCAAATGATTTGCCTGATAAAACCCAATTGCTTACAGTGTACCATGGTTCACAATACAACCCCACCAGGTTCAATATTGAATCTACTAATATAAATTTAAACTATTTGTCAAAGCAAATGGAGATAAATAACGTAAAGTGATGCATGACCAACTGCGAAGGATTTGTCAGACTTTATATATCTCAAATGATTCTCTTTAGTAGCGCCTAAAAATTGGAGAGGATTTTCTCCTTATATTTCTCAAGATTTGACATTGGTTTTCATCAGGAAAAGCTACTGAGAGGGGCAAATATTTGCTACCCAGATTGTAGTTTCTCTGAATACATCCTATCTAAAAGATCGATCTTCAATATGCCCAATTTTTCAACTGATATTGAAGTTTTGCCTAAAAAATCGGGAGGTTCGGGCTGCATTTGTTCATTGTTTGTTTGCTATAAGTTATTTGACAATCATACATGAAAAATGTAGATGATATGTTTGACAATCTCCATATCCTAACTAATAAGAGTAAAGAAACTAGGGCACATTTCATAAGAATTTGTCTTGCCAATGCAAGATATGTAGTCAAATTTAAGCTTCAAAAAACCAGAACTTTTCTACAAAAAAACTTAACAATTAAATCAGTTTTCTCATGATGACAATTTGATCCTTTGATGTTTTTCAATCTTAGGAATGTTAAAGATGCCAAAAACTCCTCATAGAAATCATGAATTACTATACAGATACACAGAGACATAAATGTAGAAACAAAAGCTTGTATTTACCATGAACTAGCATTCACATCTAAAAAATCCATCATAGTGGCATGCACAATTAAGCCTTTAACTCTCTTACAATAGGCACATTGAACCATATTCATTTTTAGAGAAAATGAGGGAAATAGTTTCGATATTTGTCTCTCGACTTGTACAGATGGAAAATTATACAGCAAAGGATATCGTGTACCAATGTATCACTAAGCCATCTTT
The DNA here is from genome assembly GCA_963556465.1 of Berberis vulgaris. Lineage (NCBI taxonomy): Eukaryota > Viridiplantae > Streptophyta > Magnoliopsida > Ranunculales > Berberidaceae > Berberis > Berberis vulgaris. Next base: position 17,256,977 of record OY747133.1, read on the forward strand.
AAAAAAATCTTTGTGATTCTAGAGGGAACAATTACCTTTCTGCCCAGCATAGTAAGGAGCAGTGTCCCAGAACTCTTCACGCATCTGATCGAGTTGTTCCCTTGTTATTGGCTGAGGATGGCTCCATGGCCTTGGCCTTTGGATCCTTCTTACTCCTCCTTTGAACATCCAAAAAAGAAAAGAAAAATACCATTTAGGAAAAAAAACATTATCCACTTCATTACAACACATTTCAACCCATCAGACTCACATTCAAAGAAAACCCAAATATTTGCAAACCAAAATGAACACTCAAACAATCTCAAAATCCAAACTTTTCAAGGTGAAGCAAAATATGAAAAATCAACCTTCAAAATCCACTCATTTGAATTCTCTCCTACTCTCTGCAACTCTTTAACATAGCACCCAGTATTCTTCTTCAACCCCTCAACTTCTTCTTCCAAACTAGGATCAAAATTATCAATAGTTGGTAGAAAGGGTGGAAGCAGGATTTGTTCAAGCCAGCGACAGTGCTGTTGCCCTTCTGATGGATCTTTGCGTCGGTGGTTTTCAATAGGAAAGATAGCGACTCCATGTTTGTTATAGCCTGGTTTGTGAGTAGAAATAAAGGAGACTCTTTTGTTGTCGTATATTGGCTTTCTCACAGCGTCACTTGACTTGATTTCTGGTGGGAGTTGAAAAAAAAAAAGGTCTTGAAACATTCTGCTATAGTATACATGATCCGTTTTGGGATTTCGTGGTCAATTAACTGCAACATAGTATATTGTTACATTCTTGAAAAACTGATAATTCCCAGTTTCACATGGGTGTACTGCATCAATACTTCACTATTTCATGATTTCGAGAGTATATGATCCACGCAAATAGAAAATACAGTTTATACCAGACAACTTACGTGTAAAAGCTTTACATATCGCTTTATTTTGAAATTCACGTTTGTGTGTGCAAGATAGTCCTGTTCAAGCAAAACTGTTTCACATGTGTAATTCTTCTGTTAATTAAAGCAAAACCATTTTTGGTAAGCAGAACAGGCAATGTACGTTGGAAGTTAAAATTTCTCTAAGTAGTTGTGCTCATTTTACTTATAAGGATGGTTCTTAAACACGCTATCCACATCCACCCGTAATATCCATTCTAATTAAAAGCTGGTATATAATCATTTTATGTACTGAATAGAAATCGATAAGATACACACAATAATAATAATAATTATACAATGCAGGTGTTTCAGTGTTAGATCCAATTAAGGATGTCAGAAAATGAACTTTCAAGATTTTAAGGACCTGAAATACTCTAAGCTACCGACGGGCTTCATTCTGGCATTTTGTAGGAAATCAGCATGTCGTCCTTCTCCATAAAGGCATGGATGCTGCTCATCGATAAGGTCACTTAAAGGTCCAATCTTTGTCAACACGTTTGGGGTGTAGGCAAAGGAAATTGACACTCGTCTCATTGGATCCAAATTAATTCCCCGATGAACCACACTTTTGTATCGGTCATTGCTTATAACTTGCATCAGATCGCCTGTGTTTATTACTAGTGAATACGGGTTGACCCATGGCACACTCCACCATTTCTCATCTTTAAATACCTGCACAAGTGCAAAAGTTTCATTATCATGTAAATTTTTGGTGCAATGTGTCCACATCATTTAATGAGTCTGCTATGGTAATCGACTGATGGTTTGTTGTTAATAACAAAGTATAATAGTTAAATTACCTGAAAGCCTTGGCGCCCATCAATTACTTGTAGCATGGTTAGGCCAATACCGTCTCTGTGTCGAGGTCCAGTCAAGGCAGCAACACCTGGTGGACATGGTAGAATGCAATTCACAAGCATCATCACTGAAACCGACTCTCTCCCACCGAAAGAATTCACAAAAGCATCCCGCTCCAATCCTACATTGATTGCAAGGATTCGAAGAATCTTTTCTGCCACTCTTTCCATCTCTTTGACATAACACTCTATCTTCTCCTTTAACCCATCAGGTTTTTCTGGCCAAATACCAGTTGAACTGTCAACAGCTGGGCGACAAGGAAGGAGGAGATGTTCAATCCAGCTACTATGCTCTTGCTCCTGTGGTGGTTCATCACATGGTTTCTCAATGGGAAAGACTGCTACTCCATTGTTGTTATATCCTAGTTTGTGAGTACTGAGTAATGGGAGTCCCTTGTTGTCATAGACTGGCTTTTTTCGGACTAGTTTGGTATCGGGTTCCTTCTCTTTATCCTCGGGTGGGAGTTCAAAGAAGGCTTTAAGAGATTCTCCAACAGCATCCATGGTTTCTTTTGGAATCCCATGCTCAATAAGCTGAAAGGTAGCTAGAAGATAAGGTTAGGCCCTCTCGTTGCATAAATGAAAGGGTCAATTCAGTGATTATCAAACTCACCATGAGTAATGTTATTTCTGGATGAATATGATACTAATCAGTATGCTCAAAGTAAAAAAATAATAATAATAAAAATAAAATAAAAATCAGACACTCTAGTAAAATAACACTTTCCACCTTGTTTTTAGAGGCTGAAATATTGAAATCAGTCATTGCATTTTGATTGTTGAAGTCTTTCTACTTGTATACATGACACTGTAGTAAGATGCGCATTGCTCTTTTTTGGAGAATCAATGCTTAATCAATTATATAGATATATGCTTAAAACACGAAACTGGGGCCACACTTAGTTTATTGATAGTTTTTATTGAGACATTTTCGGTGGAGAACAGAAAAAGAAAGAATACTTGAGGCTTTGAGGTTGTAGATGACATTATGTTTTCTACTTTCCTTGGTGAAACACCCCTACACCATTAGGAGATTTTCAACCCAACCAGGATGTTCTTGTTCCTCAGGTGGCTCGCTACATGATTTCTCAATAGGAAAGACAGCTACTCCATTTTTGTTATAGCCAAACTTGAGATTACTGAGTAGAGGCGCTCCCTTGTTATCATAAACTGGGTTTTTATGGATTTGTTTGGTATCAGTTTCCTTCTCTTTAGCTTCGGTGGGAGTTCAAGGAAGGCTTTAAAAGAATCTCCAATAGCATCCATTGTTTCTTTTGGAATTCCATGATCAATAAGCTGAAAGATAGAAGATATGGTTATCTTCTCTCATTCCAAAAATGAATTCTGTCAATTTAATGGTCAATCAAACTCATCAAGTAGTTAGTTTGTTAGTAAAAAGTATAACATGTGTATCTACACAAACAAGTTATCCACATTTTGAATGAATACTATGATTTATCATTAGACAGATAGACTAATCATGATACCTTGACATTAACAATAATGCTTCATGTTACTGTCAATGAGATCAAATGAACAAACTGCAGAAACAATTGATGTTTGCAATGGCATGGAGATGATGAGTAGTTACTTATTTACAGAAATAACACCCCATTCTCCCATTGAAGTACCTAGATACAAAAATTAACACAGCTAGTTCTGGAATCGCCGACTGGAACAGCTTCTACTAGAACTAAGCGGATAAAACCGAAAGAAAGAGGAAGCTTACTTACCTCTTAGAATACAAGTTTGTGGAGATAACAGGTTTTTTATTGTATATAACACAATACATATGTTACCACGTAGAGTAACTAATTGTAGAATTCCATACTTACAGTGGGGGTGTATATTCATGCACGTAGGGATACACATGTAAACACTTAAAATAGTTCTGGGATTTTACCTGAAAGCATGCCCATTGCTCACAAGCCAAAGCCAGTTTAGTCATCTCTTCTTTTCCATGCTTGTCATCTTCCAACAACTTCATGCTTATCACAGGAAACTCCATTTTTGAGGTCACTGCCCGTCACAAAACAATCTTAATGTTCAATTAGCAAGTACATTAGTTCAATTATGTTGACTGCTCAAGATAAATTTTGAGGAACAAACCAAACTGGACAGCAGTACAATGTTCTGAGCCAAAATAAAAATAAAAATAAAAATAAAAATAAAAATAAAAATAAAAATAAAAATAAAAATAAAAATAAAAATAAAAATAAAAATAAAAATAAAAATAAAAATGGCAGAGATTATGATGCAGATCTCAAGGTAATCATGGTTGATAAGAACCTAAAGTATTCTCCACCTCTGTTCCTTCCTTCCTTCCAATTAAATATGATCCCCTAAACTGGTTTTGCAACAAAAAATTAATCAGGATATAGGAAAAACTTGGAAGAATGTAAGATCATTCAAAGACAATTTGGCCGAGTGGTCTAAGGCCTGGTCCCTTTTTTCCCTATAATTTCCTAAATAAATCTTCCCAGATCCTAATCCTTTTTTCCCCATTCATAAATCCCAATCATTTGTTCCTCAATTAAAATGAGCCAAAAAAAAAAAAAAAAAAGCCTGTTTCCTTTTCCCCTAATCTCTATCTTTCAAATCATTAAAAAAAAAAAAAAAAAAATCAAAATTGAAGCGTACCTTGTTAGATGAAGCAAGAGAAGAGAAGAGGGCCAGTAACCAGAAAATGGAATGAGAATGATTTGAGTGAGTGAGTGCATTGATAGAATGGGGAGTGAGGGATGGATTTGATATACCCACCAGTAGCACCCGTGATGGTGAACAGTGGTAGTGAAATCGGTCTTTCATCACCTCTCAAACAGGACAATTCTCCCCATCACGGAATCACGGAGTTTGGAGTTCTGGAGGGAAGCAACCCAACCCAACCCAACCCAACCCAACCCATTATTGAGCATTTCGGTATACTCACTCAATTTGATTTGGGCAAGTCTTTCAAAATTTTGGGACGTGCCCGGTTATATCACTTTCCCAATTGGTGGGTGTAAAAAAAAAACCAAAACAATTATATGGGGCGTTGGAGGACGAGGATCTTTCAAGTTGATTCATTTTTATTTTTTTTTGCTCATTTGAACATCAACTTAGTCATACTCAAGGTTGTATCTTAAAATTTTAATTTTTTCAAATTATGAAAAGAAAGGGGCGAAAGAAATGGGCATTGCAAATTGAAACTAGCAAGTACTTTTTATGTATTCTGCAAAAAAAAAAAAAAAAAAAAAAAAATGCGATATGTCATATGAATTCTCAGTTCTTGTGATTAGTTTCTTTTTAAGAGATTAGGTTAACTTTTCCTTGTTTTTTAGCCCATGGACTATTAGAAATGGAGGTATGTTTGGTTGAAAAGAATAGACAGAACTAATAAAAGAAATAGTGGTTCAAGAGCAGAACAGAATAGGGAAGACCAAAGAGAGAATTCATACCTAGTGAGCAGAGCAACTTGGGGAGAGAACCAACTGTAGTCTGTGCATAGAGTTTCTTTTAACCTGCAGAGGAAAACTAAGTGAGATGATGAGAAATAATGTTTGGGAGGTTGGTCTTAATTTCATTAAAAGCGAAGCAAAAGGTATACTCTTTCTACTCTCCCCTGCATGTGATACAACCAAGCAAGCGCGGAGCCACGTAGTGGCAAGTACTGACTCTTTTGAAAAAAAAACAATAAAATATTTTCGGTGCCAATTATTTTTTTTTAAATTTATAACAATATTTATTTATTTTTTCGCCTAACTTCAAATACAATTTTGATTTGCCTAACCCCTCAAGAGTTCAAATCCCCCAAATCTCCAATAATCTGTCATTATCAATTTTTCGAAAAAGGAGCTTCAGAAGTACAGTGAAATTCACTGTGTTTGTCTTCACAAGTTGAGAAATCTTCTCTACTACTCCCTCATCGCTCAAACATAAAAATGTTGTGTTCTTGGTAAACCCCCAAATTTCAATTTTTTTGTGTCGGCGATTGGAGTATTGGTGGCGGTCATTCATTCCTCTTCTGCTTTGTGTCCACCATCCCAACGAGCTTCGCATTGAACGTAGTTCCAACTTACAGGAAAGCAGTGATCTACCACCTCCAACAAAAAATAAAGATGACCATGATTTATCAGATCCAATCTCAAAGAAAAGTCATATAGAGGTTGACCTATCAAATCTTCTAATAGAACCTGGCTTAATACTTCGTATTTCTTATTACCATCCGAATGATTAAGAGATTGTTAGAAGAGTTTATTTGCAAAAGGGTCATTGTCAGTCGATGAACTACACATTTTCACAGGAAAAAAAAGGAGGTGCGCTACAACGTTTTAATGTAGCTTTGTTCACTAACTATAAGAGTTGACTAGAGTATAGCAAAACAAATGATATCGCTTTTTGCTTTCATTGCTATCTTTTTAGAAGTGTCGGGAAGCAAATGGATGATAATTGTTTTGTTGTTGAAGTAAAAAAAAAATAATAATAAATAAAATAAAATAAATAAAAAAATCTTGAAACTCATGTAGAAAAGGCTAATAGTTTGCACACTCAAGTCTATATGAAGATTCGAAGTTTAATGGATCAAAACTTCATATCCAATCATTTTATTTCCAAGCAACCTAATCGGCTTATGTTGATTCCAGTTGGTGTTTTACATAGTTATTCATGTATTGTTTAAATTAAAAAAATTATGATAAAGTAATTAATTATTATATTATCTTTAATTAATTATGACTCATCACTTTACCCCCTTCAATAAAAATCAGGCTCCGTCACTGCCCCCAAATCCAATGATTTGGTGTAAACTGTAAAGAAGAGATGCCAAAGCAGAATGAGAAATATTAGAGAATACCAGAGCAGAATAAGAATAAGGGTGAGTGAGCCTTTAAGACTGAGAAATGTCATCCAGTACTACCACTCTCTTTGTCACTTGCAAAATCAAACTTTATTGCTTTACAAGCCAGATTGAAAAATGTTATTATGCATGTCAAACCATTAGGACAACATATCGCCAATGATAAAGGTATATTGCTGATACCACCTGATTTTATAATAGGAATCACAAAATATATCAGGATACATTGTGATATTTTCCACATTGCTAAGAGCATCACATCATATTTGGACCCTCCACAAACAAATTTGAGGAGTCCTCCAATGGTGGAAATGAAATTGTTTTGTGAAGGAAAGCTAGGACAACTTCCCCATTACAAAACATAGCAGGATAGGCACCAGGAGGATTATTTGGACACCCACTTTTCAAAGTTGACTTCCAGATTAGAAATCTTAATACATATGCAATGTAGTAAGTTATATGAATGAAAATAGGAAAAATATACATGACTGATAAGAGATCATTAGTTTTATACCTTTCAGGTCATAGTTTTACATCTTTTACTTATCAAAATATGCCAGCAGAAGAGTAGTGCAGTTATCTAATTGAAAAGGAAGTTCTAAAACGGAACCTTCATGATTTCAAAGAGCGGAAGTACTCAAAGCTTGTGATAGGCTTCACTCTAGAAGCTTGTATAAAATCAATATGTCGTCCTTCTCCGTAAGGGCAAGGATGCTGCTCATCAACAAGTTCACTTACAGGTCCTATCTTTTTCAACATGTTTGCTGTGTATACAGAAGATATTGACACTCGCATTGTCGGATCCAAATTAACACCTCGATGAACCACACTCTTGTAGTGGTCATTACTTATAACTTGCATCATATCACCTACGTTTACTGCTAGCGAATACGAGTCAATCCAGGGTACACTCCACCATTGTCCATCTTTGAGCACCTGCAAAAGTACAAATTGTCAATAACAGATAACTGAACCATATATAGGAATGGGAACTAGGAAGAACAAATTACTGAACCCCAAAAAATTTTAGAATCTAAAATGACATGGGAAAGACTTCGCTTCAACTGTTCTAGTAGACTAGTACAAACCTTCAACCATTTTATGAGAAAAGGAACTGCATCCCAAACTATCAAAAGATGTTCTCAGGTACAAAATTTAAGTGCAAAGTGTCCATAGAATAAGATATCTAGGCAACTAGGCATCACTGCTACGGATGATTGAATAATGGTTGAATATTGTTCACCTGGAAACCTTGGTGTCCATCCACTACTTGTAGGATACTTAGGCCAATTCCATCTCTATGTCGAGGTCCTGTCAAGGCAGCAACATCTGGTGGACATGGTTGTGTACAGTTCACAAGCATCATCATCTCAACCGACTCCTTACCACCAAAAGCATTCAGAAATGCATCTGGCTTCAATCCTACATTGATTGCTAGGTGGCGAAGAAGCTTTTCTCCCACTATTTCCATCTCTTTCACATAAGACTCAATCTTTTCTTTTAACCCATCAGGTTTTTCTGGCCAACTAGCTGTAAAATTGTTAACAACTGGCCGACATGGAAGGAGGAGATTTTCAACCCAACCAGTATGTTCTTGTTCCTCAGGTGGCTCGCTACATGGTTTCTCAATAGGAAAGACAGCTACTCCATTTTTGTTATAGCCAAACTTGTGATTACTGAGTAGAGGCGCTCCCTTGTTATCATAAACTGGTTTTTTATGGATTTGTTTGGTATCGGTTTCCTTCTCTTTAGCTTCAGGTGGGAGTTCAAAGAAAGCTTTAAGAGATTCTCCAATAGCATCCATTGTTTCTTTCGGAATTCCATGATCAATAAGCTGAAAGATAGAAGATATGGTTATCATCTCTCATTCCAAAAATGAATTCTATCAATTTAATGGTCAATCAAACTCATCAATTAGTTAGTTTTTTAGTAAAAAGTATAACATATGTATCTGACACAAACAAGTTATCCACATTTTGAATGAATACTATGATTCATGATCAGACAGATAGACTGATCATGATACCTTGACATTAACAATAATGCTACGTGTTACTGTCGATGAAATCAAATGAACAAAGTGCAGAAACAATCAAGATAAATTGACGTTTGCAATGGCAAGGAGATGATGAGTAGTTGCTTATTTACAGAAACACCACCCCATTCTCCCATTGAAGTACCTAGATTTCTAAACAACCAACAGGATCAATTTGTAGAGATAACAAGTTTTTTTTATTGTATATAATACAACACATATGTTACCACATAGAGTAACTAAATTGTAGAATTCCATACTTGCAGCGGGGGCGTATATTCATGCGTGTTGGGATACATAAGATACACATGTAAACACTTAAAAGAGTTCTGGGATTTAACCTGAAAACATGCCCATTGCTCACAAGCCAAAGCCAGTTTGGTCATCTCTTCTTTTCCATGCCTGTCATCTTCCAACAACTTCATGCTTATCACAGGAAACTCCATTTTTGAGGTCACTGGCCGTCACAAAACAATCTTAATGGTCAATTAGCAAGTACATTAGGTCAATTATGTTGACTGCTCAAGATAGATTTGAGGAAATTAAAAGCCAAACTGGACAGCAATACAATGTTCACTGAGCCAATTTTTTTTTTTAAAAAGGCAGAGATTATGATGCAGATCTCAAGGTAATCATGATTTATAATAACCTAAATTATTCTCCCCCTCTCTTCCTTCCTTCAAAAATTAAATATGATCTCCCTATTCTAGCTTCGCCACAAATTAATCATGAAATAGGAAAAAACTTAGGGTGCGTTTGGTTGCATGGAATCCTACGCCATATGAATTCATGAGGGGACTCCTATATTTTAGGCTAATTTGAGTTATCATTCCACATCCACCATTTGATTTTGTGATTAATGGTGGGAATAGAAGTCCTATGAACTTGAGAATCACATGCCTTGGAGGACCAAGGAGTGAGATTCTCATATTCATGGAACTTCCATTCCCACCATTGATCATAAAATCAAATGGTGGATGTGGAGTAATACATCAATTTAGCCTAAAATATAAGGGTCCCCTCATGAATTCAATGGCATAGGATTTCATGCAATCAAACACAAAGAATGTATTAGACATTTTGGCCGAGTGGTCTAAGGCGCCAGGTCCGAAAGGGCATGGGTTCAAATCCCACAGCTGTCAAGTTTTTTTTTGTTCTTCCTGATTCTTCAATTAAAATAAATTTGTTCTTCCTAAATCCCTATCCCCTTTTTTTTTTTTTTTTTCCAATAATTTCCTAAATCCCAAATTTTTTTTGTTCTTCCTGATTCTTCAATTAAAATAAACTTGTTTTTTCCAATAATTTCCTAAATCCCAATCCTTTGTTCTTCCTGATTCCTAAAATTAAAATAAACAAATATGTCTGTTTTCCTTTTCCCCTATTCTCGACATTTCAAATCATAAAAAAATCAATAGAAAAATCCTAATCAGACAAATAAATAAATAAATTTGAAGTCTGTAACAGTGATGTACATATGTTTTTAATCCCCAATAAAATAAACAATATCTGTGAGTCTAATTGCCTAAGGAAAGAAAAAATGAAGAGCAAATACATATACATACCTTGTTAGATGAAGCAAGAAGAGGGCCAGTAACCAGAAGATGGAATGAGAGTGAGTGAGTGCATTGATAGAATGGGGAGTGAGGGATGGATGGATTTGATATACCCACCACTAGTACTACCCGTGACGATGGACGGTGGTAGTGATATCGGTCTTTCACCACCTGTCAAACACCACAATTAGAATTTTCCTTTTGGTGTACTGTCCTCAAATTCATTTGGGCAGGTCTTATTTTTGGGACGTGCCCGGTTATATCACTTTCCCAATGGGTGGGTGTAAAAAGAAATAAAAAAAACACCGACATTATATGGGCGTTCGATGAGGGGGATCATTAGTTGAATCTAGTTAAAACTTTAACAATTTTTTTTTTTTTTTTTTGGTGAAGCATAATTCATAGTAAAGAGTAAAGACTAAAGATCATACAAAGTTCTTCCTGTTGTGGAAGCGAGATAATGGGCCTCGTAGTTGAGTTCTCTACCAATATATATACATTTCCAACCATCAAGAAGTGCAAGAAGACGCTTAACATTACACAAAAGTGGACTCCAAGTCCAATAAGACACAAAAGATGTACCAGCATCCTCCATTGCTTTAAGAGCATTCGATGAGTCTTAAAAAAGGAAGCCAGATTTCTATTGTTGGGCTTGGATTAGCATAAGAATCGCCTCTCATGCGAAGAGCTCAACTATTGTACTATCCAAGACCCGTCCCTGAATCGTACTAGCCACGGTAGCAAGCACATGTCCTCCAAGATTCATTGCTCTGACACCTACATCTCCATGCTTACAATGGTTAAAGAAGCAAACATCAAAGTTAACAATCATTATATTAGGGTCAAAAGAGTCCGAGGAATGGAACACTTAAGAGAAACGACTGTTCCGTCTATGGGAGTTGGCAAACTTGAATTGTTTCCGAATAAGATCAAGCCGACCAACTACAAGATCTGTAGGGGGACCAAAATTAACAAGTGGCGGGATAGGGACATGGTGAGGAATTGGATCGGAGCGGGCATAACTTACTATTTGAGGAATTGTGGAGATAGTAAGTTCAAAGCTATCATTTGGAGTTTTGAACCAATGAGAAGCCCAATACGACCACGTAGCTTGAAGAGTCGAAGTGAAATCGTTGGCCTTGAATTTGGACTTGTTGAAAATAATATTATTCTGTATCTTCCAAATAGTCAGGAGGACAGCTAAAAATTGAGATAGGATTTCCTCTGAGGAAGCGAGGTGTTCTCTAACTGTTTTCCAAGCGAAATTAAAAAAAAGGCCGAGATTGTGGGGTGGTGGAAGGATTGGCAAAGCCAGTCAATAAGTAGAAAGGACAACTGCCATAGTCTGCTTGTGGTGGGGCAAGTGAAGAAGAAATGGATAACATCATCTTCATGGCTGTGACAAAGGACACAGTTATTCTCAAGCAGGACATGGACCCTGCTCAAGTTGGACATAGTAGGCAGGAGGTTCTGACTTAGTTTCCAAATGAAGAGAATAACACTAGGTGGTGCTTTCAAGTGCCATATATGTCGAAGAATTTTTGGGGCAATAGCAGGGTAACTAGTACCCGAGGAAGAACTAGCCTCGTGTCCTGAGGATAGAATACGCGTGGCGCTTTTGACAGAAAATATTATTTTTTTATTGTCATCCCAGATGAGGCGGTCAAGGCTGGAGAATGGCGTATGCCAATATTGGTAATATCCCTGACCACAGGACCAGGCAGAAATGAGAGAAGAAGTTCTTCATTCCAGGAAATGGAGGAGGAAGGTGAGATAGTCCAAAGGTCCGATAGACAAGATGGGAGATTGTGCGCAGCTAGATCCAAGACGCAGTCTGCTAAGAGCAAACTAGGCTTTGTCCAGGCATCATACCAGAGATTGATTGTTTCCCCAGAGAGGATTTGCCAATGAAAGAGTCGCTTAAAGACCAGAAGAGCGGTAAAAAGCCTTTCCAGGCGAAGGAAGCCTAAGCTGAAGGTTTAACCAGTTGGAACAGAGATTGAGAGTTGTAATAAATGGACTTGAGGAGGCAAGATCTGATAAAGAGAGGGGATGAAAAGGCACTCCATACAGATTTTGACAGGAGTGCCAGATTCTTGTTCCTAGAAGTAGGAATATTAAGACCTCCCAAGTGTCTGGGAGAGGATATTCTATCCCATTTGCAAAGGTGCTTAGCATGATCGTGCTCTTGACCGTTCCACCAAAAATTACGAGCAAGTGAATCTATCTTATGAAGAAGACTCACAAGAAGGAGAAATGTCTGCATATTGTAAACAGTGATAGAATTGAGGACCACCTTTATAATGATCGTCCGACCAACCTGGGAGAAAACTTTGGGTTTCCAAGTGGCGAGACGGTTGGAGATTTTATCCAAGAGGAATTGAAAATTTGTGGCCTTTTGCTTGGAAAACATGAGAAGCGACTCCAGATATATGTCTTTCGAATGGAAGGACTTTGATCCCAGAATTCGAGTAATCATTTTGGCATGTCTGGGATATACATTGGCACTTAAAAAGATGGAGGATTTGTAAAAAATTGACACTTTGGCCAGATGTCGTGCAGTATTGTGAAGAATATCTTTGACTGCATGTGCTTTAGCTAGGGAAGCTCTACTAAAGAGGAGAAGATCATCAACATACAGAAAATGGCTGATGGAAAGGGATCACCGTCTGATTTTGATATCATTGATAATGCCATTGTCCTCAGCTTGAGTCAAGAGGTGGGAGAGAGCCTCAGCCACAAGATGAAGAGAGCCTCAGCCACCATGATGAAGAGATAAGGAGAAAGGGGGTCTCCTTGTTTAATCCCACGGGAAGGAACAATTGGCTTCAGTGGAGAGCCATTAAGCAAAACTCTAAAAGTGGAAGTAGAAATACATTGGTGTATCAACTCAACCCAATCCTCAGAGAAACCTAGCTGGCGCAAGATCTAAAGAAGGAATGACCACTCAATCCTATCATAGGCCTTAGCCATATTGATTTCAATAGCCACCCATCCTTGAGTTTGCCGTTTAAACTTCTTCATCTGGGAGAAGGTCTCATGAGCAATAGAGACATTAACTGCAATGGATCGACCTTTTTTTGGATGTTCATTGAGTAGGAGAAATGATGTCATTTATGAGGGGTTTGAGGCGGTTGACTAGAATTTTAGAGATGACCCTGTATATTACATTACAAAGACCTATGGGACGAATTTATCCAGAGTGGTTGGGTTACCAACTTTCAGCAAAAGTGCCAAGAAGGTATCATTGAGTTTTGGGTCAAGTCTCTTGGAGGTGAAAAAGTTCTGAACCACTCCAATAACATCCTCTCCCACTATATCCCAGTAATGTTGAAAAAACAAAGCATGAAAGCCGTCCGGGCCAGGAGCTTTGTGGCTCCCGAACGAGAACAATGTTTCCTTAATGAGATCATTACTCGGGACAACAATTAATGCTTCATTATCAGTCGCATAAATGATAGGGTGGAAGATTTGTAAAACATTTGGAGCCGGTGGGGGTTGGAAGTTTTGAACAGATTAGAGTAATAGCAGGATCGAACCTGTCCCAAAGGCCCCGGTTCGTCGTCCCAAGCACCTTGATGGTTTTTGAGGTGCAAAATCAAGTTCTATTTGCAGCGCATCAAAGTAGAGCAGTGTTCTAAAAATCGGCCTAGGCATGCTAAAGGGTAGAAAAACGCCCAGATTAATGGCTGGGCGGGTTCTGGGCAGTCTAGGCGGGGTCTGGGCGGCCTAGGCGGTCTGGGCAAATTTTTTTATTATTTTTTTAATAAGGCTGATTGTGTTCTTATTTTATTTTTTTTTTCCTCTTTTTTTTAGGAATAAACAATTTTATTATTTTTTATTCAGTATATGTCTAAATGTAGCAAATGATGATTACTTAATGGAATTCTCAAAGGATCTGTCGGTACCAATTTTAGTAATGTAAATTTTATCAAACACGATTGAGGTTACTCATGCAATTTGAAGAAAAATAAAAGAGTAAGTTTGGATATTTGTCGACAAATTCAACTTTGTATAAAGTACCCATCATGACCAACTTCAGTCTTTTGAGTTTTAATAAATTTTGTTCATGATTGTTAATTTTTCATGTTTTTAAATTTTGCATATGTATCTTGGCATTAAATTGGATGCAATTGATAAGATATTATGTTTAACTTTTGTAAATTATTAAAGTTCTAATACAAAATTTAATACCGCCTAGGCCCCTGGGCTCTAGGCACCTGCTCGCCGCCTGCCCACCGCTTAGCGCTTTTTAGAACACTGAAGTAGAGAGATGAAAGAATCTAGTATTGCAGTCGCCATCAGATAGCCAGGATACTCCTAATTTATTGCGCCAAAAAAATTATTCACGGATCAGAAGCTCCTCAAGACGAGCCTCTAAAAAGGAGATAGAGGAGGCATTACCTCTGGACAAGAGAGCATTTTGAAGAGCATCTAAGGCCGCATGGGTTTCGAGGATGCACACTTGTTTGTTGTAGAAGTCAGTTTTATTCCATCTAGACAAAGCTTGAGTGAGGTGCTTGATTTTTGTTAGATAAATGAAATGGGCGAGCCTTGTCTAGGAGGGATCAAGAACTGTTAATAATGTGTCGGCAACCCGAATCCTTGGTCCACATATGGAAAAATTTGAAAGGCTTGACAGAGGACGTAAATTGTGTGAGTAGTTGGAGGGAAATAGCCCTGTGATTCGAAGACAGGACATGTATAGAACGACAGGAAGCCGAAGGAAAAAGGGTCATCCAATCACATGTAATAAGAACCCTATCAAGTTTAGCTTTGATGCCATGTTTGTCCTGACGCTTATTAGACCAAGTAAACTGGGATCCTTTGAGGGGGAGGTCCATAAGGTGATTGTCATCCACGAAACGACGTAAATGACTAAGTGAGGCATAAGGAGTTACCCCACACATTTTTTCCGTGGGGTCATATAAAACATTAAGGTCTCCTATTATCACCCCTGGGAGGGTTTGACAACTGTAAACCTGTAGTATAATATTCCAGAAGTGAAAACTGACATGTCGGGTTTGGTTTGCCATAGACAAAAAGAGCTGACCAATCATTAGTAGCATAATAATTTGAAATGATGCAATTAAAATAATATTTACAAAAAGAAAGAACTATGAGGTGGATACCTTCCTTCCAAAAGAGAGCTATACCTCTAAATTGTCCTAGTGCAGGAACTGCGAGTCCATGTTGGAAGTCGAGTCTTCGGATATGGTCCATAATAGGAGAACATGATTTAGTTTTAGACAAAAAAATGATATCTACGTTGGACTGAGCAGAGAGGGTCTTTATATGTCGGAACGTATTGGGAGACCCTGCACCTCTGAATTTCCAAGAAAGTATGTGATCGCCGGAACCCGAGTCTGAGAGACTGAACTCGAACTGGCAATCTGGACTTGAGAATCACTATGATGGTCATGCATTGTGGGACTGGGGCATATGGAGCTGGAGATAACATGTGGTCCGGATGAAGTGAAAGAAGTCACGACCACTGAGGTGGCTCTATTAAGACAGTCACCGTGATACAAACCATGTGGCTGGGAAGGACGCTTCCTGGACTGTTGTACGTCTGAGCATGAATCAATGTCTGCCGTGAACTTACGCTTCCCCAATTGTAAACCTACCTCACGACGGGCTTTCGCCACATTGCTGGCCTTGACCTCACCGGATTGGACTCTGTTCATTGCAATAGGAATGGCTAAGGACATGTTGGCGCTAACAAGATCCTGGTTGAGAGCACCTTTGGAGTGTAAGACCGGCTTCCGAGCTTTCTTAGGTGCTGTAAAAGGAACCTGAACCGTCTGGATCGAGGGAGGCTGCGACTGCTTGGTGGGGGTGACTGCTGTAAAGGGGGCGTAAGAGGTGTCGCCCAAAGGAGTTCATGCCTGAGTGGAGCAAGAGGTGGTGTAGGTGTAGATCGGGGTCACAGGGGCGCTGTGTGTTCCGAATGAATCAGAATTGTCGTGGTTGCTGGCGGTGGCAGGGACTGAAGCTTCTGTAGAAGGATGTGCAAACAAATTCATGGAGTCTGGATCGTCACTGCAATGTGGAGCTGGTGGTGGGCCTGAACTCACTTTGTTGTGAAGCAGCAAGGTTTGGCCATCCTGCCCCGTGGAGCCCAAGATCAAGGGAACAGGGCTCGTGGACGATGGGTTGTCTTTGAGTTGAGTTGAGTTGAGCCCAACATGGAAAGCCATCGTGAAGACAAAAAATTAGCCATCTACGAAGAAGAGGCGCAAGACTCACCAGATGCAACGAGTTTTCTCAATTGACCCAATGAAAGCCTAAGAACAGATGACTCTGTCTGGCCCAATGTGTCCCCATTGCCGTGATCTTGTGTAGTCATGTGTAGAAAACTAAGTTGCTGTGAAGCAACAATGGCCGAAAAATTGATGACCCTGGGGCCCCACTTGACGCATTAATGATTGATTTCTGCTTTTCCGGAATTATAGGGTCAACCCTACTCGTTTGGTCGTTTGAGGAAGCCATTAAAGCTTGGGAAAAGCTAGAAGAACATGTTTCTTGTGATTGACACTTGTCCAGCCTTGGCACCACAGATTGTTTGTGTTCTCATTAGGATGACCATCGGAGTTGTCATTGGTAGCGGCGACTATTTGGGTATGTTGATGCTCTGAATTGTTGCGTGGATTATGATCGGAGTTTTGGAACGTATGTTGGCGAACAATAGGAGGTTGTTCATGACGTGTTTTGATCCGAGAGTGACGAGAGAAAGGAAGGACAAGTGTCTTCGATGACTGGCAAGCTCCAAGAGTTGGAGTGTTTCAAAATATAAGGGGCACTGACGATAAAAAAAACATGACCGATATGACCATAGCAAAAACAAAAATGTCGGAGGATTCTCATAACAAAAGTGCACCAAGAATTGTCGACCATATTGCATGCCGAAATCTGTTTCTATAGAACTTGGGAGAGCATTGGTGATGGAAATTCATGAAATTGTACCCAGCTCGACACCTCCGATAAATCAATAGCAGTGTTCTAAAAATTGGCCTAGGCGCTAGGCATTAGAAAAACACCCAGATTAATGGCTGGGCGGTCTAGGCGAGTTTTTTATTTTTATTTTTAATAAGGATGATTGTGTTCTTATTTTATTTTTCTTTCATATTTTATGGAAATAAACAATTTAATTATTTTTTTATTCAGTATATGTCTAAATGTAGCAAATGATGATTACTTAATGGAATTCTCAAAGGATCTGCCGGTATCAATTTTAGTAATGTAGATTTTATTAAACATGGCTGAGGTCATTCATGCAATTTGAAGAAAAATAAAAGAGTAGGTTTGGATATTTGTCCACAAATTCAACTTTGTATAAAGTACCCATCATGACCAACTTCAGTCATTTGAATTTTAATAAATTTGGTTGATAATTGTTAATTTTTCATGTTTTTAAATTTTTTATATGTATCTTGGCATTAAATTGCATGTAATTGATAAGGTATTATATTTAACTTTTGTAAATTATTAAAGTTATAATATAAAACCTAAGACTGCCTAGGTGCCGCCTAAGCCCCTGGGCGCTAGGCACCTGCTCGCTGCCCGCCCACCACCTAACGCTTTTTAGAACACTGATCAATAGAAGGCTAGTTCTCATTCCAAGGTTTAGGGAATACAAGCCATTCAAACAAAACCCAAGGTCCTGAAAACATGACATGAATCTTGTCCGACCTTTCCGAAAATTGGATCAAGTAGTACGTGTTGTACAGATCCCACTTGCCAGCCAAGACTTCTACTTTGAAGTTGTGCTTAGTAGCCCATTGGGATGCCATTCTCCTAGCAAAGACTTATTGCCTCAGTTTCTGATAATGCAATACTTCACCACAATACGTAGGTCGGCATCTTCACTTGAGTGCATGGAGCGACGGGTAAAAGGGAGAGAAGGGATGGAAAGATTATGTTTGAGGTGGGCTTCCAGGTTGTGGATAGTAGAGGATTGTATGTGTGGAGTGAAAGGTGGGGACTGTAATGATGAGGATTGAGTCACATGAGTGTGGGGATTAGAAGAATATTGATTTTGTATTCTAGGTGTGGGAATCATGGTAGGGTGGGAGGAGTGAAGGAGGGGGTTAGAAGGGAGTGGATCTAAGTGTGATCCAGAGAATTCCATGAGTAAAGCTCTGAAACAAAAATGAGGATGCCAAAGGAGAAGTATTGGTGGATTAGGACAGATAGTATATATCAATCTGGATTGCTGTAGGATTTGAGTATTAGTTGAAGAACTCGAAGAAACAAGGATCAAATCAGTGGAATTAATGCAGGTTGGTGGGGAGTGAGGAGGGGAAGTCATGGTGATGATGATCGATTTGATGTAAGAGCGGGCGGAGGGAGGAGGGGGGATGAAGGTTGAAGCTCGAGGAGGTGGTTTTAATGGAGTGTAATGATGAGAACTGCCATTAATAAGACTGTACCGCCAAAGATCTGCAAAACAAAACAACAACAAACAAGCAATTCTGGCTAGAGCAACTGCAGAAAACCTGCAAGAGGAAGGAAGGAGGGAAGCGAGTGGAGATGACAAGTAAAAAAGGAATGAAGGTGTATGAAGTTCTTGGATAGGAAAAGAAAAAGAAGGAAATGGAGCTGAAAAGGTTGTTCTCTGTGACTTGGAACAACCACTCCTATTGATGGCTTAAGAAATGGGTAGTACTCTGTTCCACTTATTACTAACTTTAACAAATGAGAGATTCTAGATGTCGAGGAAATGAACGAGGAAATGGGTGAGGGAGGCTCCTGCGCATGTGCAGGAGCATCGTTTCGAAAAAAAAGGGGGGGGAATCGAAATTTGGGGGAAAAAGAAGAGGGAACCTCTCTCCTTCTCCCCATTTCCATCTCGATAGACAAAGGAGCAGAAAGAGCAGGAAGAGAAGAGAAGGGAAGAGAAGAGAAGAAATCCAAACGAAGCCTGACCGCCGAAGCCCTCCCTCTCCCCAACGAAGCTCGACAGAGAAGAGAAGTGGGAGACGAATCACCACCCTCTCCAATCTCCATCTCTACAAAGAAACCCTAGAGAGCAGAAGTAGCCACAGAGACAGAGCGCTTCTGCAGCCATGGTAGGCCAACGAACGAACGAACGAAATGCTAAATCTATTTCTATCATCTCTGTCGATCATCACTGATTCTTCGATCTTGTCTGTGTTTGCAGACATTCAAGCGCAGAAATGGAGGGCGCAACAAGAACGGACGCGGCCACGTCAAGTTCATCCGCTGCTCCAACTGTGGTAAATGCTGCCCCAAGGTCTGGTCTCGTTTTCTTCTTCTTTTCTACCTTCAATTCCTCTTTCACACTTAATATTGAAACCCTAGATCTGTTTATTTTGTTTCCTTAACCCAGGACAAGGAGTTCTAAAGACTATCTGTTTAAGAACCCAAATTGGTGTTAAAAGACTATCTGTTTATGTTAATTGCATTGCAATTTGGTGTTCAAAGACTATCTGTTTATTTTGTCTTGAAGACTATCTGTTTAATCAAATTGACACAGAGAAAAATGCTAATTACAAGCAAATTTTTGTATCCATAAGCAACTTGGGTTTTATCATCCAAATTGATGACCACTTTGTCTAGCACTGATTGGGTTCCATCACTGCTGTAACCTCCAGCATTCTCAATCAACAACCAAGGGGAGCCGCCTCGAACAACAACCTCAGCTTAGCTTTGGTGGTTGGAGATATCACATTTGTGAACACGCCCTTTTCTTTTACAATAATCTGCACAAACAGTGAATCTTTGAGTAATGTTTACTTCCATTTAGTAATGACAGTTGACCAAAGTATCGAAGTGAGTTTTCGAGAACTTAGATGGTTGTACTAGGGTCCGGGTGAGGAGGAGGAGCATCCTAAACTTGATTGCTGGACTGGACTGGCATCACTTCTAGAATTGCATATAAATCATTTCCAAACTCATCCCACTCATTCTCTTCTCTTCTGGCATCACTTCTATTTGCTTGTTGAGCATCCTCTGCTTATTCTCATTATGTTTTTTTTTTGTATCTTGTTTTGGTATAGTTTTGCTTATCAAAAAAAAAAAAGTTAGTAGCTAGAGATATCGACATTTCTAAAAGAGTTTTGTGCTAATTAGATCAAGGGTATTCTAAGTGAATCATTTGTTTTGATTTGATTGGTAACGCCATATGTGTGTGTGCAGGAAAAAATGCAACAAATGATTTTGAAGATGTGGGTCACAGTGACTCTTCCAAAGAGATGATGGAGAAATACTACATTGGTGAAATCGACCCTGCAACTGCAACATGGTGCTGCTGCTCCTTGTTTCCTACTTCCACTGCCACTACTTAAGTTTGAAGATTGATTAAACTTGCTAAGATTTGAAGATTTAAAGACTATCTTTTTTGCTGAGATTTGCTTAAGTTTGTAGAGTGAATTCAGTAATGTTTTTAGTTATGTCACATTCAGGTTTGATCAGATTCAGGTTTGTTATACAGTAATGTTTTTAGAGTGATCATATTCAGGTTTGTAGAGTGAATACAGTAATGTCTAAGTTGCTGAGATTTATCAGATTATATCACATTCAGGTTTGATCATGGAATTTCGGAACATATGTTGTTAGTTATAAGCTTTTCTTGGTTTATATACCATTGCATATAGGTCACCATATTGCTCCTGCTAGGGTATCATTTTGCTCTCGGCAGAGTTAATTGAATAGATTAGCAACCTCAGCGTCACTGCCTAGCCAGTGCTCAAGGATCCCACAATAGTGGAGGTACTGCACATCTTCAGGTGAGTTAATCAGGTTGTCCATGAAGATGACATAGGATGTAATGTCATTATTGCAATCTAGATGGCAATGTTCAAATGCAATCAAATTAAGGAACAATGACTTGGTTCCATCATGTATGAGAAGGCGAGGAATGCGAAGAATTCCATCTTTGAATTTTATGTCCCAGAAGCGATCCGTTTTCCTCTTCTTGAACTTGATCCCAGACTCCCTCAGCTCAGTGACACAAGGAATCTGATTTTCAAGCATTATCATGTCACGCTGGATAGAATGCATGAAACCACGCATTGCAAAGACAGGATCATTGCGTGAGTATCCAAGTTGCTTGAATCCCACAACAGCACCTCGAAAAAGCTCAAGTATCAAACAACCATCAAGAACCAACATTTCTACAAACTCATTACTATTGAGTCTCCTGCCATGCACACGTGCTGCTTGCATTATAAACAACCAAACAGACAGTATGGGTTCAATTCAATTCAAGCACATATCTTCCATTATAAACAACCACTTAAAAATCAAAACTTGAAATAAAAAACAATCAAATTTTGAAACAAACATCATTCATTTACTCAAATTCTCTACCAATACACATCTCTGAACATCATTCATTTACTATCCATCGTTCATTCATTCTCTTTTGAAACAAACTTAAATCTCAGCAAATTCATTTACGCTGAATTCACTCTACAAACTTAAGCAAATCTTAGCAAAAAAAGATAGTCTTTAAATCTTCAAATCTTAGCAAGTTTAATCAATCTTCAAACTTAAGTAGTGGCAGTGGAAGTAGGAAACAAGGAGCAGCAGCACCATGTTGCAGTTGCAGGGTCGATTTCACCAATGTAGTATTTCTCCATCATCTCTCTGGAAGAGTCACTGTGACCCACATCTTCAAAATCATTTGTAGCATTTTTCCTGCACACACACATATGGCGTTACCAATCAAATAAAAACAAATGATTCACTTAGAATACCCTTGATCTAATTAGCACAAAACTCTTTTAGAAATGTCGATATCTCTAGCTACTAACTTTTTTTTTTTGATAAGCAAAACTATACCAAAACAAGATACAAAAAAAAAACATAATGAGAATAAGCAAGAGGATGCTCAACAAGCAAATAGAAGTGATGCCAGAAGAGAATGAGTGGGATGAGTTTGGAAATGATTTATATGCAATTCTAGAAGTGATGCCAGTCCTGTCTAGCAATCAAGTTTAGGATGCTCCTCCTCCTCACCCGGACCCTAGTACAACCATCTAAGTTCTCGAAAACTCACTTCGATACTTTGGTCAACTGTCATTACTAAATGGAAGTAAACATTACTCAAAGATTCACTGTTTGTGCATATTATTGTAAAAGAAAAGGGCGTGTTCACAAATGTGATATCCCCAACCACCAAAGCTAAGCTGAGGTTGTTGTTCGAGGCGGCTCCCCTTGGTTGTTGATTGAGAATGCTGGAGGTTACAGCAGTGATGGAACCCAATCAGTGCTAGACAAAGTGGTCATCAATTTGGATGATAAAACCCAAGTTGCTTATGGATACAAAAATTTGCTTGTAATTAGCATTTTTCTCTGTGTCAATTTGATTAAACAGATAGTCTTCAAGACAAAATAAACAGATAGTCTTTGAACACCAAATTGCAATGCAATTAACATAAACAGATAGTCTTTTAACACCAATTTGGGTTCTTAAACAGATAGTCTTTAGAACTCCTTGTCCTGGGTTAAGGAAACAAAATAAACAGATCTAGGGTTTCAATATTAAGTGTGAAAGAGGAATTGAAGGTAGAAAAGAAGAAGAAAACGAGACCAGACCTTGGGGCAGCATTTACCACAGTTGGAGCAGCGGATGAACTTGACGTGGCCGCGTCCGTGCTTGTTGCGCCCTCCATTTCTGCGCTTGAATGTCTGCAAACACAGACAAGATTGAAGAATCAGTGATGATCGACAGAGATGATAGAAATAGATTTAGCGTTTCGTTCGTTCGTTGGCCTACCATGGCTGCAGAAGCGCTCTGTCTCTGTGGCTACTTCTGCTCTCTTGGGTTTCTTTGTAGAGATGGAGATTGGAGAGGGTGGCGATTCGTCTCCCACTTCTCTTCTCTGTCGAGCTTCGTTGGGGAGAAGGAGGGCTTCGGCGGTCAGGCTTCGTTTGGATTTCTTCTCTTCTCTTATCTTCTCTTCTCTTCCCTTCTCTTCTCTTCTCTTCCTGCTTTTTCTGCTCCTTTGTCTATCGAGATGGAAATGGGGAGAGGGAGAGAGGTGCCCTCTTCTTTTTCCCCCAAATTTCGATTCCCCCCCTTTTTTTTTTTTCGAAACGATGCTCCTACACGTGCGCAGGAGCCTCCCTCGCCCATTTCCTCGCTCATTTCCTCGACATCTAGAATCTCTCTTAACAAATTGTTTCTCACATGAATTTACACATTTAAAAAAAAGTTTCAACTCAAATAGAAGAGCGAAAGGCAAGGAATGTGTTTTGAATTTTTTCTTTACTGAAACGAAGTTAGACTTGTGATAAAAACAATGTTGCTAATTTTATTTTTAATAAAAAATATTGTTCATTTGAGCATCAACTTGTTAATACTTTTCATTACCTTTCAAAATGAGTGGTTACATAACTTAATACAATGAACAACATATACCTTATTTATACTTGACGTAACTCTTTAACAAGAAACAAACCTTAAACCTAATAGGAAACCAATGTAATTAAATTGTTACTAAAAAAAGTCATTATTATAATATAACTAACAATATTATTTCTAGAAGAAACCCAATTAATATAGAATAATGAATAAATATCTCAAAATTATAAAAGATCAAAAAAAAAAAAATCCATCTTAGCTTGATTTTTATGTAAATTAAATTGTCATCTTACTACTCAAGCTACTAAAGATTGCAAATCTGTCGTATGCCAAGTAGGTCGGAGCCATGAACAACATTGGGAGTGGACTTTTGTTTCACTACTTAGGCCCTCCTCCCCCCTCAATCTCAAGTTTAAAATTATTGAAAGAAATTGAAACCTTATTTAAAGCATATCTAAAGTTTTTACAATGAGCAAATCTCACGTTAATCATCTAAAATTTGAAACACAAGATAAATGTGTTCTGATGATCAAAAGAGCATGGAAAGTCTGGGGCTGGTTGTTGAAAATTGAATGAGTATTGAAAGCTGAAACTAGCATGTACTTTTATGTATTCTGTAAAAACTATAGATAGAAATGCAAATATGTCATGTGATTAGTTTCTTTCTGGGAGAATAGGTTTAACTTTTCCTTGTTTTTTAGCCCATCGACTACTGGAAATGGAGGTCTGTTTGGTTGAAAAGAATAGACACAACTAAAAGAAACAGAAAGAAAAAAAGAAAGAAAAAAAAAATAGGGGTTCAAGAGCAGAACTCAATAGAGAAGACCAAAGAGAGAATTCATACCTAGTGAGCAGAGCAACTTGGGGAGAGAACCAACTCTAGTGTGTGCAGAGTGTTTCTTTGAACATGCAGAGAAAATTAAAGAGAGACGATGAGAAATAATGTTTGGGAGGCCACTAAGTCTAGGCAGTCAAGAAAAACAACTATTTTTTTGTCAGGTTTGTGTTTTTTTAACACTTTTACTCTTTCTCTTTAAAACACAACCACAAACATAATTTATAGAAGAGGTAAAAGTGTAAAAAACCCCAAACCTGACAAAAAAATGGTTGTGTTCCCTAGCTGCCTAGAATTGTTGTTGTATGGTCTTAAATCTTAATCTAAACAGTTATAACGACAGAGCTTCCAAATGAACAAGAACAATGTATTTAACCTAATTTTCAGGTTCCAAAAATGTCCTTCACATTTTATAATAATTACAAGAAAAATCAAAAGTTAGGTAAAAGGTGACAATGGTGTTTATGTCATTCAAATTAAAAACACTATTATACGTTATTACCACTTTACCCTCACAAATTTAAATTGTTTACAATCAAAATTAGCCCCTTAACATTAATTAATTATTATAACTAAGTCTCTAATGTAATTTATTTGAAACCCTCCAATTATTTAAAAATTATAAAAATGCCCTTGTATCTAACTTTTGACTTTCTCATTTGCCCTCCGCATTTCATAATTTTACAATCAAAACCAACTACTCAAACATAATTAATTATACTTATGCTTTTAACATTATATATTTGAAGCCCCTTATTTATTTATAAATTATACATAGGCCCTTAAAGTTATATATAATTATTTTATTTAGAAATTTAATAATAATTTTTTCTTATTAAAATAAAATAAAAAAATATTGAATATCCGCGCACGTAGAACGTGTCGATACTCTAGTTTCATTAAAAGTAGAGTGAAATGTATACTCCTTCTACTCTCCCTTCCCTTGCATGCGATACATCCAAATCCAATGATTTGTGTGAAGAAGAGATGCAAAAAGAGAATGAGTAATTTAAAGACACTACAAGAAATCTGACATTAGGTGACGAACTTAAATGTAACATTTCGAAAGTTGTCACTGCTTTAGTGTTTAGGTGAGAAATTTTGACTAGTCCTCACCTATAATTTTGATTTCTATTTTCTCGTATAAATATTTTGCAATCGTCATACGGTAGAGAAGAGAGCGACTCCTCAATGAAATTCATTTGGCAAGGAAAAGTAACACCGTCACATTTCGTCCAATGGCCAGGAGCGAGGAAATAAAAATTGGCAGTCTATGTCTTCCTCACGGGCACAAAAAAATTTCACGATTATTGTAGGGTATTTCACGATTTCTCCCCTCTTCTTCTGCGCATTCTCTCTTTCGCCACACACAGCGCCAGAATCCTCATTCTCTCTTCACCTCTTCATCTAATCTCACTCTCTCATCATCTCTTCTCCTTCATCGGTTTCGCAAACGTTCGTTGTATTTTGGATCAGATCGGAGTTTTATGAAACTGTTCTAGTTGATGATACGAACCGGAACACCTTCAACTCACTCACCAGTAAGCAGTCAGTCCTAGGTCCAATAAGCAACGAAGACACAGAGAACTCTGTAACTCATTATTTTAGGGCTTCTTCCCGAACCAGATCATTCTTTGTTTAATTTCGCCCATTATTAGCTTCGCTAGAAAATAAGGAGGTAAGAATTTTTTTCATTCTTGTTCGTTGTTTGTCTGATAGAATTGAATGATTTGATTTGGGTAGACAAGAAGGGTTGTCCGAGTCTTGTCAACAATGGATGATGAATCTAAATTCTGAAACGAGGTACTTTTCTCCTTACCTTGAGATTTTTTGTTGCTTGATCCGATCTGTACTAGTTAGCTGAAAATTTTGTGGATTTCTCTGTATGTTTGTGAATTTTTCAGGCGACGTAACCGAGTTGCAAATCGGTGTCAAGAGGGTATTTTTGAACTGTGGAAGCATGGTGAATTTCAATTATCAGGTTTGAAATCCTTTCATTTGCATAATGGATGAAGTATGGTTAGATTAGATGCATACGTGTCGTACATCTCGTATAATATCTTTAGCTATACGGCCTTTGCCATGTTAGGTGCGTTTGCTTGCCATGTTGGGTCTTCTTTTCGGTGTGGTAGTATTCTTTTGCTTTTCTCTTTTTGGCATGTTTGGTTTGAATTTTGCACGGTAGTAGTGTTTCAACATTTCCTTTTGATTCAAATGTTGTTTCTCTCAATGTACATAGGCATTATGTTAGTTACTGAATTTCTGTTAATTTACGTGTTCTTGATTCAATAACCCATGGTATTAATGTGCAGAAATTCTTACTTTATTTGTTTAAGAGAACATTTGAATATAATTTTTCCATTCAAATTCTACATATATTCGTAGTTGGAAGCTAATTTTTATGTTATGTAAGCATCCTATAGTTTGGTTCCATCTTCCTGTTTACGATGGATCAACTTTGTCGATGGACCATGCCTAGCTACTATGTGAATGGTGAAATTGTCATGATGTGAGTTTTGTGCTACGACATGGTGGTTTGTTTGTTGCTAAGGTTAAATGTGGAAATCACCAAGGTGCTTAATCTATTCTTTGTGTTACCTTGGGTCAGTAGTAATCTACAAGTTCTGATGTGCCTTTTTGTTTATTGTTCTCAGATTTTCTTCTTGCAATATCCATATGCTGTATCTTGAAGATCAACTATAATAACTTGTTTGGAAGTTTTTGGTGTTGTTGAGTTCACTAGGAGAAAATGTGTTGATGATGTTCAGAAGGAGAAATTGTTGTTTATCTTATGAAATTGTTTTAAAAATCAAGGTACATTGTTTATCAAGTGAATGTAGAACAAGTGATCTATGTGAGTTTTTTGGTGTTTTAATTATTATATGTATTTGATGTTTTGTTGTTGTTTGATTTCAGATCTATGATGTGTTTTTTTTTAGATTGGATGCTATGTTGGAGATGTAAGAGGATTGTTTCTGAAGCCTCGGATTCCTAGCATAGAATATGCGGTTTTCCTAAACCTGGTGTGCACCATGTGCCTGGTTACTTGCATAATCATTATGGACTTAACCCACAAAATCTGGAAGGAAGGGCATTGTCTGCATTGAACAGATTCGGAGAGAACCGTAGGCTGATATCTGATCCAACATGGTTGAGCAGGCTACAACACCATCAAGCTATGAGAGTGGAACCTCCAAGTAATATAAAAGGTGTTTATTTATTATGGATTTGGTCTTGTAATGATTGAAATAGCAAGAACTTTAAGATTCTCTATGCTCATGGTGCTGTTGTTCTTGCAACTTCAGTGGCTGAAAGGCCTACACTTTCCACCATTTGGTCTGATAAAGGACTTTATGGAAGTTTGTTTTTGATGGCAGAGGTGCTGCATATCACTAGACCACTTATTTACGTTCTATTTATTAGGAAATATGGAGTGAGGACATGGAAACCGTGGATTCTATCGCTGGCAATGGATCTTTCTGGAATGGGCCTGTTTTCCTTTGTTAATCGTTCAGGTAATGGTAGAAATAATGGACATTTCCCTCTTTCAACCTTAGACAAAAAATGAGGTTAGTCTTCTTTGGCTTCACATGGTCATACATTTAAACCCGCTAAGCCCAATATGGGTTATCGTTATTGATCTCAATTGAGTTTTCTGAAAATCCACTGTCCTCATTGGGGTATTACCATGGATTAGAATTTTTTCATGGTCATTCTCAGAACAATTATGAAAACACATTAAATTTGCTAAATATGCTTTCATCTCTTGTTGATGGGTAAAGAGGCGAAAGTTGTTCTTGGGATTTTATCTCATGAGATATCCATTCTTTAGCAAGTATACCCGGTAATGATATGTGTTTTTAAGTCAATTTCAAAGTTATGCATTGCATTATCCTGATCTTGGCTTACATAAAAATAAAATAAATAAATAATTGTAGGCAAAGACTTGAGAAAACTGAGAAATTGTTAGAACCAATCCCTCTTGTTGGATTCCTTATAGGTGCGTATGTGGTCATTTTTTTTAATTACATGATTTTTCATGGCTATCTTTTGTAGTTTTGTTCCAAACATACTTATCACTTATCAGATCTCTTTATCGCTTATTTGTACACATCTAAAGTTTTAGAGCTTGTTATTGGCGCTCAAACACGGTATACATACATGTTTGGAACATAAGAAGTTGCATGGAGAGTTGTTTTCATCAAGAAAGGTTGAGCAAAATATTTGACGACATTTTAGAGGAAAGAGATTAAGAGGAATCACACCAACTCTGAAATTATACATACATGTTTGGAACATAAGAAGTTGCATGGAGAGTTGTTTTCATCAAGAAAGGTTGAGCAAAATATTTGACGACATTTTAGAGGAAAGAGATTAAGAGGAATCACACCAACTCTGAAATTGTGAAAATCTATCCGCTCTTCATGCGACTTTTTCCTCTCATTAGAGCTTTTCAGATAGGCATCCATAATCTTCTTCGGTTGGAAATTTCTTGAGCATTTTTTTTTTATTGTTTTTTGAACGCTTTACTTCACAATGACTCAAGCATGAATATCTGTTCTTTGTTTAGCTTTCTGATATGCCACTCAAGTGAAGTGTCCATTAAAATTAGTTATTGAAGAGGACCCTACCCTTTTTGTTGAAGACAATATATTTAGCTTATTCTTAGAAAATTAAATTTTACTAATACTTGTACTTGTTAATCTCAAGCGTAGGCTTTTTTTGCAACTACAATTCAAGGTCGTACCAACAGTGTTTTCTCCCGCCACGATCCAAACAGTTCTAATGGTAGTGATACATCCAAATGATCCTTATTTTGATGAGTTTAGTGACCATGATGGTGATGAAGAATGATTCAAGGAGGATGTCGGTATGAATAGATGTTGATGAGTTAAGGAGCTTAGTGTTACTAGAGTCGACTCAATTGATTTTTGGACATCAACATTGTGTAACTTGATATCATTATTGTATTCGGTTATATGACTTTGCATACAATATTTTTTTATGAATGGAAATTCTATTTCAATTTTAGATTATGCAATACATTTAAAAAATAGGTGGTGCTATTTAAGAGTATGTGCTATTAGACAGCTACAATAATGGGTGAAGAATGAATTGTCACAAATATAATGAAAGTATGAGGAAAAATTCGTCACAAGTAGATAATTTTAATGTGTGAAATCACTACCGTGACATACTGTTCCTGACGTATAAATTATATAAGTGAGGAAAGATTCTTCACAAAAAGTTCATAGTAGATATTTAAATCACTATTATGACAAACTGTTCTTCACATATAAATCACATAAGTGAATAACGATTCGTCACAGAAAATCACCACACGTGACCCCAACTATTCATCACACATAACACTCTACAGTGACGAATTTTTCGTCACCCATGTTGTAATTATATACCCACGCGCTAAGTTTATATGGGAAACCACTCGGCATGTAAAAGGATTGTCTGTGACGAGTTAGGAATTCGTCACCTAATACTTTCCTTAATGCTCCTTATGTGAGGAACGTTGTGACGACTAAAATTCCTCACCGTTGTTGGACAATGATGAATTAACACGTTTCAGTGAGGAACAACGTTCTTCACCAAAGCCCAAATTTCTTGTAGTGAGAGAATAGTATAGCATAGCAGAATAAGAATAAGGGTGAGTAGTAGGTCCATTTCAATTAATTAAAGCATCATTGCAACATATATGAGTGAGAAAGAATAAGAATAAGGGTGAGTAGTAGGTCCATCTCAAAAAAAAAAAAATTGGTGAAGCATAATGTATATTAAAGGGTAAAGATCATACAAAGTTCTACCCGCTGTGGATGCGAGATAATGGGCCTCATAGTTGAGTTTCCTACCGATATATATACATTTTCAACTATTAAGAAGTTCAAAAAGACGCTTAATATTACACAAAAGTGGACGTCAGGCCCAATCATACACAAAAAATGTACCAACATCCTCCATCGCCTTGAGAAAGTTTGTTGAGTCTCCAAAAAGGAAGCAAGATTTCCATCGTTGGGCTTGGATTAGCAGAAGAGCTGCCTCTACTGCAAAGAGCTCAACCATTGTACTATCCAAGACCCGTGCTTGAATCGTACTAGCCACAGTAGCAAGCACATGTCCTCCAAGATCCATTGTTATGACATCTACAGCTCCCTGCTTACAATGGTCAAAGAAGCAAACATCAAAGTTAACAATCATTGTGTCAGGGTCAAGAGATTTCGAGGAATGGATCACTAAAGAGAAAGGGCTAATAAGTATATGGGATTGTCGAACTATAATTCTTTCCGAATAAGATCAAGCCTACCAACTACAAGAGCCGTAGGGGGAGCAAAAGGAACAAGTGGCGGGGCAGGAACATGATGGGGACTTGGTTCGGAGCAGGCAAAACTTAAAATTTGTGGAATTGTGGAGATAGTAAGTTCATGGCTATCACTTGGGTTTTTGAATCAGTGAGAAGCCCAATACGACCACGTGGCTTGAAGAGTCGAAGTGAAATCGTTAACCCTGAATTTGGACTTGTTGAAAATAATATTATTCCGTATCTTAAAAATAATCAGAAGGATAGCTAAAAATTGCTAGAGGATTTCCTCTGAGGAAACGAGGTGTTCTTTGGCTGTTTTCAGCGAAATTAAAAAAGGCTGAGATTGCGGGGTGGTGGAAGGATTGGAAAAGCAAGTCAATAGGTAGGAAGGACAACTGGCAGAGTCTGCTTGTAGTGGGGCAAGTGAAGAAAAGATGGATGGCATCATGGCTGTGACAAGACATAATTATTCTCAATCGGGACATGAACCCTGTTCAAGTTGGACATAGTAGGCAGAAGGTTTTGACTTAGTTTCTAAAGGAAGATAATAACACTAAGTGGTGCTTTCAGGTGCCATACATGTCGAAGAATTTTTGGGGCAAGAGCAGAGTAACTAGTAGCCTCATTTCCTGAGGATAGGATACGTGTGGCGCTTTTGACAGAAAATATTTTTTTTTATCGCCATCCCAGATGAGGCGGTCAGGGTTGGAGGATGGGTGTATGCAAATATTGGTAATATCCCTGGCCATGGGACTAGGCAAAAAAGAGAGAAGGAGTTCCTCGTTCCAGGAAACAGAGGAGGAAGGTGAGATAGTCTATACGTCCGAAAGACAAGATGGGAGATTGTGCACAGCTGGATCTGGGACGCAGTCTGCTAAGAGCAAACTAGGCTTTATCCAAGTATCATACCAGAGAATGATTGCTTCCCCAGAGAGGATTTGCCAATGAAAGAACGACTTCAAGGCCAGGAGAGCGGTAAAGACGCCTTTTCAGGCGAAGTAAGCCTAAGCCGAAGGTTTGACTAGTTGGGACAGAGATTTAGAGTTGTAATAAATGGTCTTGAGAAGGTGAGACCTGAGCGAGATAGGGGATGATAAAGCAGTTCATACAATTTTTGATAGGAGTGCCAAATTCTTGTTCCTAGAAGTAGGAATATTAAAACCTCCCAAATGTCTGGGATAAGATATTTTATCCCATTTGCAAAGGTGCTTAGCACAACCATCTTCTTGACCATTCCACCATAAATTACGAGCAATAGAATCGATATTATGATCATGACTGTGTATCTTGCCTGGGAAAGAACTTTGGATTTCCAAGTGGCTAGTTTGTTGGAGATTTTATCCAAGATAAATTGAAAATCTGAAGCCTTATGTTTGGAAAACAGGAGAGGGGACCCCAGATATTTGTCTTTCGAATGAAAGGACTTTGATCACAAAATTCTAGTAATCATCTTGGCACGTTTGGGATGGACATTCGCACTGAAAAAAATGGAAAATTTGTCAAAATTGACACCTTGACCTGATTTCATGCAGTAGTGAAGAAGAATATCTTTGACTGCATGTGCCTCAGCTAGGGAAGCTTGACCAAATAGGAGAAAATCATCAGCATACAGAAGATGGCTAATGAAAGAGGATATGTGTCTGATTTTGATACCTTTGATCATGCCATTGTCCTCAACAGAGTCAAGAGGCGGGAGAGAGCCTCGTCAACCATGATGAAGAGATAAGGAGAGAGGGGGTCTCCTTTTCTAATCCCACGGGAGGGAATAATTGGCTCAAGTGGAGAGCCATTAAGCAAAACTCCGAGAGTGGAAGTAGCAATACATTGGAAGTAGGTCCATCTAAATTAAGCAAAACTCTGAGAGTGGAAGTAGGTCCATCTCAATTAATTAAAACATAATTGCAACAAATTGATCAAACTCGAGCGGGATGCCCATCCCGAATCCCGATCCCGTCTCATCTAGTCCTGATTTTTTTCGGGTCCTTTTGGGATTGATCAAACTCATTCCGATCTCGTCTCGTCTCGATCTAGAGTGAGATGAGTTTGGGATGGAGATTTTCAATCCCGCCCATCCTGAACTTATTTATTTAATATTTATATTATTAATTTTAATTAAACTACTATTCTAAAGAAAAGTTTATGATGTGTTGAAATTAAATCAAAACATCTATTGTTTGAAAAATTATTAGATTTGATACTCTTTGTTTAGATAGAAACTTTAGTTTGAATATTACGTCAAATATAAGCCATGAAAATTTTATATTTTTTCATATTTTAGATTGGTTATAGGACAATTATTCTTGTTGAAAATAAAAGCAAATGATAGTTTGGTTTAGTTTTTCACTATGAGTCATGTAGTTGGAAATTTGGTCAATGAACAATATTTTTCATTTTTGAACTAATATTAAGACAACTTGAGAACCTATATCATTCATACAAGATACAATTAGGAGTAATTGAGATGAAATTTTATATGACATTTTATAGTATTATGATAAAAACAATTTATGTACATGAATTAGGCATTATTGGTGTGTGAACAATGTGAATTTTTTTTTTTTTTTGTTATTCTTCATTGGAAGTCTATTTAGTACATGCTCATCCCGTCTCGTCTCGTCCCCAACCTGTTTAGGATGGGACGAGGTCAGGATGAGGTCTAGCCCATCCCAATCCCGAACAAACAAGATGAGATAGAAATGCGATCCATCTCGTCCCGTGCCCACCCCTAAATATGAGTGAGCCTTTAAGATGGAGAAATGTCAAGCACTAATACTTTCTTTTTTCACTTACAAAATCAAACTTTATTGCTCTACAATCCAGATTGAAAAATGTTATTACACATGTCGATCCATGATATTAGGATAGTATATCATCAATGATAAAGATATGTTGCAGTCATAAGGCTCTTGGCCCAAATGGATTTCATGATTTTTTTCTTTGAGATATTGTTAAATAGGATGTTATGGAAGTCGTTCAAATTTTTTTCCTTACTCGTCACTTTGACTCCAAACTTAATAAGACCTTCATTGCCTTAATCCCTAAAGTCAACAACCCTACTGGCCCGGATAAATATAGACCCATTGGACTATGTAATGTGATCTACAAGGTTATTTCTAAACTTATGGCAAACCTTCTCAAACCCTTGTTAGATAATATTATTTCACCCAACCAATGAGCTTTTCTCAAAGGTAGGTCAATTGCTGACAATGTCAACATTACTTAATTTTTCTCCAAATGAAACATTGTAGCAAGAAGAAACAAGGTTGGATGACCATTCAAATTGATATGTCCAAAGCTTATGAACGGGTTGAATGGTCTTTTTCTCCTTGATATTTTTAACATTTAGGATTTGCTGCGGAATGGATCCAAATGATCGACCAATGCATTTCTACTACCTCCTTACAAGTTCTTCTCAATGGTCAAGGCTATCTTAAATTATATCTCTCTGTACACCATGCAATCCTTTATCTCCCCGTGTGCTATTACCAATAAACACTACAACAAAATGGGTAATTAGCAACATCAATATTTTTTAATTTGTAACTCTTTATTATGTTAAAAGTAACCCAAAAAGATGTTACTAATTATTTAGTTAAGTTACTAATTACTATCTCCCTCTTTATTGTTCATTTCTTCTATAAACCCATCTTTTGCAAAAACCCTTACATAACCTAAAAACAATCTCAAACTTGACAAATCTCTATCTCTCAATCGATCTTCCATCACTCTTTCATCAAGGGGTTCATTTTGAAAATCCTCGGTGTACTACAGCTCCAATGTTCACCTGAAGCATGCAAAAATGATCAATATGATCCTGGGATCAAAGTTCTACAACCCCAAGGACAAATATCTTGGATCTTTTATGCTCATGTCAAACAAAAAAGCCATTGATTTCCAATTCATTATTGATAAAATCAATGTTGAACTCTCAAGTTGGAAATCAAAAGTGCTTTCACAAGCGGGCAGAACAGTTATGATCAAAGCTGCCATTAACTCGATTCTAGTTTACAACATACAAACTTTTCTTTTCCACCTCTATCACTACCAAAATTGATGTTCTTGCACACAATTTCTGGTAGAACGAGACTGTTGATAGCAAAACTAAGCACATGTGTACTTGGGATCGAATTATTAAGACTCGGCACCTGGGTGGCCTGAATATCTTCTCAATAAGGAATAAAAACTTGGCCTTAATGGCAAAGGTATTTGGCAAGCCATCTCCTCCTCCTACATCACTAGGGTTATCCAACGTAAAAAACTTTACTTTAACACCAAAAACCTCCAAATTTCCAAATCTTCTTCCTTGGCTTTCTTTGCTTGGAGGGGCAATCTTACTGCGCTAGCAAAAATGAAGTGATACCTCAAATGGCAACTGTTGACGGGAAATAATATCAACCTTTGGAGGGATTGTTGGGTTAAGCCAGGATTGCTTCTGATCGACTGTTTTCTCAATCCTCTGGCCCCAAATTTGCCTAACAGAATCTCCAATTTATGGAACATTCCCACTGTTCAACACCCCAATGGAATGATAGCTTAATCAGTTCCATCTTCCCTGCCCATGTGGCCAGTGACATTAAGGATATCCTTATCCGACTATCAGATTGTCCTGATACTCTGATCTGGCTCTCGGATAAAAAAAAAATTTCACAGTCAAGAACGCTACTAAGGTGTTCACTGCAATCTGAATGCTCCACCTCTCTCCCTTCTTCTCTCGACATTGATGCTAAGATACTAAGAGATATGTGGATAATCAAGGCGTCTCCTTTTGCCCTTTTTTTTTATTTTTTATTTACTTTGAAAACTCAGTTAAAGTATACTCCCCTCCATGACCAATTTTTCTTGTCTGCACACACCTTTAGAGGATTGTTATATTTTCTGCCAGTCACATAGAAGATGTGACTCATCTGTTCTTCCTCTGTCCGATCATTTACCAACTCTGGCTTCTCTCGCCCATCCTTATCGACTAGCTCAATGATAACTCTGGGGTGCCTAGTTCTTTCCTCTTCCTAAAGTTCATGTGGGATACTACGAAGACCCACCCCGAGTTAAAGGAGGAAATCCTCTATCAGTTTGCAACTTTTATTCTGACCATATGGCATACTCGTAACAACTGTATTTTTCAAAGACCAAATTCAACACTCATAAATTCATAATGTTTTTCCATAATACATGGTCAGCTTGGAAACACCAACGGTTTTCTACAAATTTCAATCACACAAGTCATTGGGGTGCCCTTACCACTAAAGACTTTAGCAACCCGGTCTCTATTCATCATGTCTTTCAAACATGTGTCATTAACACTTGGTTTAATTATGTTCCCCCTTCGACATCTCCTATTAGCGCACACACTGAGACAACCACCACCCGGATAGCAATGATACGGGCCCAAATCCATTCAGCTAGATGTCACAGACTTAACCTTAGATCTTAACAGCTCAAACCTATTCCACATTCCTTGGATCCGGACATGATATTGGTCATACACGATGCTAGTTTTTTTGCCCCATCTCAAAAAGAAGCGATCGAAGTATTTGCAGTCAACATGCTTGGAGAGGTGCTTGTCTGAGTTACTTACCCATCACAGGGAAGGTAATGGATAGTAACATGGCAGAGTGCCATGCAGCTAAGGCGACTCTTCTATTTATCCAAGCTAAACAGTGGATAACATGTTTTTTTATGGATGCGTCCAAAAATTGTCCTCCTGTGAGCTCGACCAGCAAAACAATTGTTAGACTGCCAAGAACTACCTTTTTGGTGGCCGAAGGCACTCTGATGCTTAAGTCAGTAACTCTGTTGGAAAAAGGAAGTAAATCTGGAAAAAACTTAGCCAAAGTTGCAAACATGTGTCGAATGTTCTCTTTACCTTTTATAATGGCATGGTTAACACTCTCGTGACTTAAGCATGTGAGGCGCAACGGAAGAAGATGTTCTTGTAACAGTCTTGTCCTTAATGAAGATGTATTCAAGGAGGCGTAACTCCCTCCATGGCTTTTTTTTGGTGCAACATTCTTCTTCTTTATGAGAGAACTCGTGTCGGGCCTGAACTCGAGTTCTAATTCGTTTGGGCCTGGATTCGAGCTCTGATTCGTTTGGGCCTGGATTCATTTGGGTTTTATGAGCTGGCCCAATAGATTGGGCATTGTACCATCGTGATGGGTCTTTATGCCACGTGTACGGCCGTGATAATCAGTTTATTTTGATGTATCATCAGCTACTCCCCCCATTAGTTAGTGGGTATGTTCATGTATCCACTAATTGTGACGATTTTTCTTTCGATTGCAACATTACGACACATTTAGTGATTTTTCTATCTATTGTTGTCATCCTCTCTCTTTTGTTCCAACCGCCTGTTCATTTTGGCGCGATTTCTGAGGTTTCATGCGGCTATCACGCTGTCATTCCCAATTTTCGAGAGAACGACAATCCTAAATTCCACATAGGATTATCTGTTTCCCCAAAACCCATGACGTGAAAATTCAATAACAACATAACGTTTAGCAGCAACAACTAAAACATAATTTAGAAAATTAAACCGAACTAAAAAATAATCTAACAATGAAACACTTACGTCGCTAGCCCCACTAACAAAACTCCAGTAACGCTGCTCATAAATCTCTAAACCTGTGAAAGGCTAAATGGCTACGTTCCAATAAGAACGTACCCAAAAAGCATAAATTTACTTGGGTCAACGAGGTAGCTGGTGTGAGTAATCTCAATTTCCTTATAAATAAAATAAGTTACATGCTTTAACATGAAATGTTCCAACACAATAAATAACACATCAATAACTGGTAGTTCCTCCATGAGGCAAACATGTCATTCTACAAAGTTTTATCATGCTTAAAATATATATTTATTTTACCAACACTTACAAAGTGAAGGTCGGACGTGGTAAGTTTGACAAAAAATGTTAGTAAACCTACCATCCTGCATAGAACGTTTAGAAATAAATGAATAAAATTCTTAATTTCTCGGTCCTCATAAATACAATTATTTTCAAATAAATACAGATCATACTCATTATCACCATTATTTAAAGGTCAACCAAATGCATTTTACCTTAAGGAAGACATGTA
This sequence comes from Berberis vulgaris, assembly GCA_963556465.1. Classification (NCBI taxonomy): domain Eukaryota; kingdom Viridiplantae; phylum Streptophyta; class Magnoliopsida; order Ranunculales; family Berberidaceae; genus Berberis; species Berberis vulgaris. The sequence continues at coordinate 17,294,732 of OY747133.1, forward strand.
GTTCTCATTCTAAGGTCAAATGAGCATTTAGCTTCTTCCATTAAGGCAATCATGTACATACACAAAAATCTCGCTTCTTTTCCACAATCGCACTACCCTCATTGTGCCGAACACACCTCACCCAAGTGTGCATCCCTTCGAAACCACTCGGAGAGTACATGTTCCAAGTGGGGTGCCACATCGAGGAACGTGTCATCTCACTCGAAGTTCGATCCATGGCAAGCATTTCCTAAATACTATACGTACTACCGAACTCACATGGAACGACGTACCGATATGCAAGCAAGTCTGCATACCCAAAATTATATCACATGTATACAAACAAGTCTGTATACATTTTTTTTTTGGAGTTGTGGAAAATAACAGAAAAAAATCAACTAATTCTCAAAATTATTTTCCGGTGACATTTTGTCAACCATAATAAATTAACCACAATATTCACCCGTTCTTTTGGGAAAGCAAATAACATTTTCATAACTAAATTTTCTATAACATCGCATGGATTCACACTTATTCAATATAAGGATCAACATGTCAATTTGCATAACCTTAAAATACAAGATTATAGTATGATCACGTACGAAACACGCATTTCAAGTTATAACACAAAAATGCAAATATGAGTTTTACAAAATAATACTAATACCCAATTCGTCCCAAAAATCTCTTATTACGATGATATTTATGAATATCCCAAAATACCTAAATTTATAAAAGTGAGAAAAATGAGAAACTCACTTATCCTCTCACTTGGCCATAATAGTTTTAAACAGAGATACACAATAACAAGTAACAATGCATGATGGTTACACAAAAAGACATGATTTATTCTAAAAAACCAAAACCCTATCAAAATAAAATTACCCTTTTCAACTGACCATGATCTATTAAACTCTACTTTATCCCAAATATAATTTTTTTCAAATTTATTTGGTATAAAGAAATCCATATCACATATAAAAATTCTTCGAAACAAAAATATATTAAAAGAGAATATAGGAAAAACTCACTAACTTCTACTACTAAATTTTTTTTATACAAGGGTTTCTAAAATTTGATCAGTAACATATTTCTCTACCTTGAGGGATATCTAACCGTTGGATGGATTCCAAACCAACGGTTTGTTTTTCATACTTGTGTTGTTAATCTACAGATTTAATTTGAAAAGATTCTGACTACTATAAAGTCTCAATCCATTATAAACACTAAGACTGTGCAGAGGTGTCTTTATTACGGGAATTAAATAAAACTTACTTTTAGATTTTCTCTTTCAACTCATATAATTCCTACGAAAATACAATAAAAATTTCATATTTCATATTTATATCCATATTAAACTCTAACATTAATCAATTGATTAATCTAAAACAACTAAAAGAGAACGAAGAAGACTCACATTTATATATCCAAAATACTAATAACATACATAATAAAAAAAATCAAATAATAATCAATATCAAATATTGAATAATTTGATTGAGTTTAACTTGCTATTTTGTCGAAAATCACAAAGTTGAAGCAAACTTTTTCTCTTCGCCTCATTTTCTTCTACGTAGTTTTTTTTTTTTTTTCTTCTGTGTGTATCCAAAGAGAAAAGGTGGCTAGGGTTTTCAATTAAGGTTTTACTATATTTGGCTAAACACACCCACCACTCCTCTTTTACCCACCACCAATCTAAACCTAGGTCCGAAAATTCATATAATAAAGTACTTACATATTTGTAAATACTACCAATTAATAAATATTACCAATAAATAAATATTATTCATGATTAAAATAGTAACATTATATTTGCTAGTGATTTGGCGGATATTACAATATACACACCTTAGAAGAATCTCGTCCCGAAATTCGGAAGGTAAGAGAGTCATGCGAATATTAAAAATGACATGGCAAACAAAATGAGATTTTAAAATATATTTTCAGATGAAAAATTACTCGAATTTTATACTCATATAAAAATTTCACATCAAACAAAGCAAAACACCTGACATGCATAAACACGAGGCTACTACATGCATATATCTATAATTTTTAAAATAATAAATTGGAACACTATGTATAAAAATATTATTAAGGTCAATGAAAAGTACGGGTATTACAATATATACACTTCAAAAGAATCTCGTCCCGAGATTCGGTAGAGAGAGTAATTAGGAAATTAATTCTATAATAAGCCAACAACTTACTGAATAAAACAACACTAGAATCTAAACAATAAATCATTCAATAATATATTTTCTGTTAATCTTCCTTAAAAAACAAACCACACATCACATGGACAAACAAATAGCTCAAGCATATGCCTATAACTTCATAAAGACAATCACACAAAGATATATTATATAATTTAATAAATATTAAAAATACGAGGTGTATAATATATACAACTCAAAAGGAATCTCGTCCCGAGATTCGCTAAAAGGGTTAACTAAATATTCAGGATAACAAACCGCTACAAGAAAACTACACGAAATAATGTCACCCACTTCTGACATTAAAATAAGTTATAATTAGCCCCGAATACATAGGTCAAAGGAATCTCATCACGAGATTCACGAAGAAAAATAAACAATACTAAGAGTTTCAAGGTTCACCCTTTTCACTTTATCTCTAAACATTTACACTCTTACCCACCCATATCTACATTTCGAGGATCACCTAGACTCTATCCCAGCCAAGGCTAACCAAATGCTCTGATACCAAACTATCACGCCCTGATTTTCGAGAAAAAGAAAATCCTAAATTTCACATAGGATTATTTGTTTCCCCAAAACTTAGGACGTGAAAATTCAATAACAACATAACGTTTAGCAGCAACAACTAAAACATAATTTAGAAAATTAAAAAAAACTAAAAAATAATCTAACCATGAAACTCTAACGTCGCTAGCCCCACTAACGAAACTCCAGTAACGCTGCTCATAAATCTCTAAACCTGTGAAAGGCTAAATGACTACGTTTCAATAAGAACGTACCCCAGAAGCATAAACTTACTTGAGTCAGCGAGGTAGCTGGTGTGAGTAATCTCAATTTCCTTATAAATAAAATAAGTTACATGCTTTAACATGAAATGTTCCAACACAATAAATAACACATCACTAACTGGTAGTTCCTCCATGAGGCAAACATGTTATACTACAAAGTTCTATCATGCTTAAAATATATATTTATTTTACCAACACTTACAAAGTGAAGGTCGGATGTGGTAAGTTTGACAAAAAAAAAATGTTAGTAGACTTACCATCTTGCACAAGAACGTTTAGAAATAAATGAATAAAATTCTTAATTTTTCAGTCTCCATAAATACAATTATTTTCAAATAAATACAGATCATACTCATAATCACCATTATTTAAATGTCTCAACCAAATGCATTTTACCTTAAGGAAGACATGTAGTTCTCATTCTAATGTCGAATGGGCATTTAGTTTCTTCCATTAAGGCAATCATGCATACACAAAAATCTAGCTTCTTTTCTACAATCGCACTACCCTTCTTGTGCCGAACACACCTCACCCAAGTGTGTCTCTCTTGCCTTCGAAACCACTTGGAGCGTACATGTTCCAAGTGGGGTGCCACATCGAGGAACATGTCATCTCACCCGAAGTTTGATCCATGACAAACATTTCCTAAATACTACACGTACTACCGAACTCATATGAAATGGCGTACCGATATGCAAGCAAGTCTGCATACCCAAAATTATGTCACACGTATACAAACAAGTCTGTATACAAATAATTTTTTTTTTGGAAACGTGGAAAATAACACAAAAAAATCAACTAATTCTCAAAACTCTTTTCCGGTGACATTTTGCCAACCATAATAAATTAACCACAATATTCACCATTTCTTTTGGGAAAGCAAATAACTTTTTCATAAGTAAATTTTCTATAACATCGCATGGATTCGCACTTATTCATTATAAGGATTAACATGTCAATTTGCATAACCTTAAAATACAAGTTTATAGTATGATCACGTACTAAACACACATTTCAAGTTATAACACAAAAATGCAAATATGAGTTTTACAAAATAATACTAATACCCAATTCATCCCAAAAATATCTTCTTATGATGATATTTACAAATATCCAAAAATACCTAAATTTATAAAAGAGAGAAAAAGGAGAAACTCACTTAATCTCTCACTTGGTCATAATAGTTTTAAACAAAGATACACAATAACAAGTAACAATGCATGATGGTTACACAAAAAGACATGATTTATTCTAACAAACCAAAACCCCATCAAAATAAAAATACTCATTTCAACTGACCATAATCTCTCAAACTCTACTTCATCCAAAATATAAATTTTTTTCAAATTTATTTGGTATAAAGAAATCCATATCACATATAAAAATTCTTCCAAACAAAAATATATGAAAAGAGAATGAAAAAAAAAAACTTACTAACTTCTACTACTAAATTTATTTTATACTTGTGTTATTAATCTACAAATTTAATTTGAAAGGATCGTGACTACTATAAGGTCTCGATCCACTGTAAACACTAAGACTGCGCAGAGTTGTCTTTATTACGGGAATTAAATAAAACCTAGTTTAGGTTTTCTCTTTCGACTCATCTAGTTCCTACGAAAATAAAATAAAATTTTCATATTTCTGATTTATATCCGTATTAAACTCTAACCTTAATCAATTGATTAATCTAAAAAAAAAAATTAAAAGAAAACGAAGAAGACTCACCTTTATATATCCAAAATACTAACAACATACATAATAATAAAAATTTCAAATAATAATCAATATCAAAGATTGAATAATTTGATAGAGTTTAACTCAATAATTTGTCGAAAATCACAAAGTCGAAGCAAACTTTTTCTCTTGGCCTCCTTTTCTTCTAGGTAGTTTTTCTTTTCTTTTCTTCTGTGTGTATCCAAAGAGAAGAGGTGGCTAGGGTTTTCTTTTAAAGGGTTTTCAATTAGGGTTTTACTAGCTTTAGCTAAACACACCCACCACTCATTTTTTACCCACCACCAATCTAAACCTAGGTCCCAAAAATCATATATAAAAGTACTTACATATTTGTAAATACTACCAATTAATAAATATTACCAATAAATAAATGTTATTAATGATTAAAATAGTAACATTATATTGACAAGTGAATTGGCGGGTATTACACACGCCTTGCAAGTTCTCCCAAGAGCGGTCCTTTCATTGTCCGTCCTTATAAAAAGGACAAGTTTGTGTATGCCCTTTTTCCTTCTGCACTTCCTCATTTTTCGATTGTTAGCCCTTTGAATTGATTCCTTGCATTCGTTCTGTAATCATGTTAAACTTCTAGGTTTTGGGCGGCGATGCTATGGATGCTTGCGAAGCTTTCTTTATGCTCATGCGGGCAACACACGCGACTCTGGAAAGCATTTGTCACGACTACTCATTACCAACTGATCTAGAAGTCATTTTTCCCGAATATGGCGACAGTCCTTGTCGTCCTAAGCATGGGTACATTGCTTTGTATCCTACTATGTTCCACTCTAGTTTCAGGCTTCCGACTCCTACGATTGTCTGAGAGTACTTGGATTTGGTTGATATTGCTCCTGCTCAACTGGTCCCCAATGGTTGGAAGATAATGATTTCTACCTTAGTGAGGGTTGCCTTGGCTCGTATCCCCATCAACGTTAGGGTTTTGCATTCTCTGGTAGGGTTCTGCGTAAACCGTAATCATACTTGTTGCCTACGTTCTCTCCCTTATTTTGATGACCTGAGAGAGAAGTACGTGGGCTGATCGAGGTCCTGGTTCTATGCATTTCTTTTTTCTAATCATTTTAGGTTTTGCAAGAATCAGATTCTACGATCATTTCGGGAGCCTAAAAAGTCGAATTATAGTTGTCTTTGGAAGAACAGGAGTTCTGTTGTCGGTTTTGGTATCTTCCTCGAGTATCGGTGGAAAATTTTCTCACTATGGATGTCGTTATTCGTGGTGGTTTGTTTTTACTAGGCAGGATAAGTCTCGCTTCAAAGGTTACTGTTGCGCGTGTTGGTAACGTAGAAGTCACTGCTTTGGTTTCTGCTCGAGGTCCTTGGAATACTGGTTCAATTGTTAGGAAAAAGAAAGTTCTTAGGCCTCCTAGCCCCTTCAAGATGTTGGCTATTGGTTTTGGACGTGTCTCGAAAAGGAAAAAACTTGCTCTTTCCATCCTTGATTCCGCTAGGACCTCCTTTCATCTTGCTTCTCTACAGAAAGGAGGTCGTGGTTCAGGAAACGATTCTTCTTCCCGCGAGGATGAGGAGGTAAAGCGAGTTCTCGAGATAAGTAAAAAGGAGGTTTCTCGTCCTCTGGATGACCACGAGAAAAAAATTGTTGCTTCTTATGGCTTGCCTGACTCTCCCGGGCTTTCGATTGATGATTCGCGCATTATTGAAAACAATATGCTTCAACTAGGTATTTGGCTATCGAATAATCCAAAGGGTACTAAGACCTTGGATGATTTTGAGTACGATCCGTCAGTAGAGGATCAAGTTGCTGCCCGGGCTCGAGATTTCAAGCTCACTGTTTCTTTTGTCGTGATTGGGACCTCAGGATCACTTGCTACTCCTTCCGCGTCTCGTCCTATTCCTGTTGTCTTTCGTGAGACCTTCTAGCCTTCTGAGGCTGATGTGCAGGACAACGCTCGTAACCTCATTGGCAGCAGCGGTTGGCTAATAGGGCTCCTGTGCCCGTGCGACAACCACGTCGTCATATCGATGATGGCTTCCAACATTTTATGGAAGGGATGATGCATCTTACTTATGCGGTCGTGATGGGGTCAGATTGTAAGGCGTCTCATGACCATGCTGCGCACGTCGAGCGCAAACTATCAGTACACATTCTGGTCCTTTCTCATGTTCTCCGTCGATTGGATTTGTTGAAGGCGCAGTGCACGGAGCATGAGAGGGCTGCAGATTCTGTGCGGGTGTTGTAATTGAGGGAACTCGAGGCTACGCGTGATACGATTGCTTCTGACCTCGAGGCATCCGAGGTGGATTTGGGCAAGTTGCGATCCCGTCTGGATGTTGTTGAGAAGGAGTTGTCTGATCAAAAGGCTGAACATGACGAGGCCGTTCGTTCTGTCGACGAATGTTCTGACTAGCTCAAGGCTTCTACTATTCGCATCGCTCAGTTGAATTCTGAGTTTGTAGAGACCAAATTAGCTGTCTCTGCCAAACTTGCTGATATTGACAGAAAGTTAGCATCAACCCAAGCTGAGTTGTCATCTGTTACTGAGAAGTTGAAGGCTACGGAGGCCACGAATTTAAGAGAATGGTCGAGGGTTGCCATGATTTCCTGGAGACGCAAGGTTTGGACATGACCCCATATCGTTGCTTTGCCAAAAAGAAATTTGATGATGTTGAGGAAGTTGTCCCTGATTCACTGGGTGATCCGGATGTTGAGGAGCCCTCTGATCTTATGTCGCCTGGAGATACTGTCCTCGACGTTGATTCTCATTTTTTAGTTTTTTTCTTCTTCGTTTCTGTAATCTCATTTTTTTAGAAGATAAATGGAAAAAAATCGCATTTTTGTGTCCCGTATGTCTAGCTTGTTAGCTTTTATTTATGACATTTCTGGGAGATTTCTGACTTATTTGTCCGGATTTTTACGAATGGCTTCAATGTTTGACATTCTAGTCGTATAGAAGCTTTTGTTTACGGAATCCTGTTTCACATTCGGATTGCGATGTCACACATTACAGTCGACGTGAAAGTCCGACTCTTATGTCCTGGTACTTTATTACTTCGTGGTTGATCAAGCCAGAAGTTATTGTTTTATGTCTGACTCTTTCATCCAGTACATATATTTGTTCTTGATCGATACTTTAGCCGTGCTGATTATTTTCTCTAGTTGGTTTTTTAATCCGACTTCTTGTCCCGATTAAATTTTTGTGGTCTCGAAATTGAGAGCAAAAGATTTTATTGGTAATATCTTTTCAAGTGTTCTACATTCCATGGCTGAGGTATCATTTTTCCCTCCTTGTTCTCCAGCCCGTATATTCCTAGTATGTTGATTTTCATTACCCGGTAATGTTCCTCCCAATTCGGATTAAGGTTGCTCGTGCCGACTCTTTCATGTTTAGTTGGACTTTTTGTGACACCCAGTCTCCAATGTTAAAAGCTTGGATTCACACCTTCTTGTTGTAATACCCTGCCACACGTTGTTGGTAGGCTGCTGTTTTAATGGAGGCTTCTTATTGCTTTTCTTCGAGGAGATCCAACCCGACTCTTACCGCTTCTGCGTTGTCCTTAGCGTGAAATTCTTTAGTTTGGAATATTGGCATTCCAACCTCCACGGGTATCATTGCTTCTGACCCGTATGCGAGGGAAAAATGTGTTTCTCCTGTTGGAGTTTGTTTTGTCGTTCTATATGCCCAAAGGACGCCAGGTAACTTGGATGTCCATAGCCCTTTTCTTGCCTTGAGTCTTCTTTTGATTGCTTCGGAATTTGTCCTGTTGGTGACCTCGGCTTGTTTGTTTGCTTGCGGATGAGCTGGCGCGGAGAAGTGTTGCTGGATAGTTAGATTCTCGCACAACTTCCTAACCTTTTTGCCTTCATATTGCCTCCCATTGTCAGTGACGATTACTCTTGGGATCCCGAATCTACATTTGATGTCTCTCCAAAGAAATTTCTCGACTTGTGCTTCCCCTATCTTTGTGCGGGGATCTACTTCTACCCACTTGGTGAAGTAGTCCACTGCGATGAGGAGAAACTTCTTCTTATCGGATGTTGGGAGTGGTCCTATGTCCATTCCCTATTGTGCGAATGGATAGGGGCTGCTAATTGGGATCAAATTTTGTCCCAGCCTGTGGGTGTATGGGGTGAATCTTTGGCACTTGTCGCATTTGCGAACTAGCTTTTGACCATCCGCTTGCATCGTTGACCAATAATAACCTAATGTGAGAGCTTTGTGGGCCAATGTTCTCCCGTGGATGATTTTCGCATGTGCCATGGTGTATTTCTTGCAGGACGTATTCTGCATCTCCTGGTGCCAGACACCTCGGTAATGGGCTCATGGCAGGCCTCTTGTATAGTTTATCATTGATCATTGTGTATCTTGCAACCCGATTTCGTAGTTTTTTTGGCTTTCATCTTATCTGTTGGGAGTTCTCTGTTTAATATATATGGTTGGATTGGAGTTGTCCAGTCAGTTTCTCGGCTTACGACGCATGCTTCTTCTGATTAGTTTTTGAGTGTGGAGCTTCCTTGTGTCATGACGAGTGGGTTGTCATTATCCTTTATTGTCGAATCTTCCTTTGCTAGTTCGTCTACCCTTTTGTTCTCTGCTCGTGCGCATCGTTGAATGGTAGCGTTTCAGAAGCCTTCTATTAGCTTTGTTATTTTTTGGTGATAGGCTTTCATTCGGGTGTCTTTTACTTGAAATTCACCGTTTAGTTGATTGACCACCAGTTTGGAATCAACAAAGGCACTAATGTCTTTTATTCCCAAGTGTTTTGCTAACTGTAGCCCAACTATCACGGCTTCGTACTCGGCTTCATTATTGGAGGCTCTAAAACTGAATGTTATTGCCTTTTCTAATGTGACGCCTTTTGAGTTGTACAAGACTAGTCCAGCTCCGCTTCCTGCCTCGTGTTGACAGATATAGAGCTTCATCTTTCCATTCAAATGTCTTGTTCCCCTTCAAGATCTTGAAGAAAGGCAGGCACTTGTCTGATGATCTTGAGATAAATCTGTTCAGACCTGTCATCCTCCCGTTAAGACTTTGAACACCTTTTATGTTTGTCGGTGACTGCATATTGAGAAGCGCTTGTATCTGTTTTGGATCAGCTTCAATTCCAGGTTGGTTGACCATGTATCCAAGGAACTTCCCTAACTCCACTCCAAAGGTGCATTTCTCCGGGTTCAACTTCATCTTGTACTTCTGCAGTTGGGAGAAAGCCTGTTCAAGATCAGCGATGTGGTTCATCCTGCATGAGCTTTTGACAAGCATATCGTCGATGTAAACCTCCATTGTTTTGCCGAAATGATATTTAAACATCCTGTTTACGAGCCGTTGCTCCCGTGTTCTTTATTCCGAATGACAACACTTGATAACAGTATGTACCCTTTCTGTTATAAAAGGGGTTTTTTCTTAGTCAGGAAGATACATTTGTATCTGATTATACCCGGAGTATGCATCCATGAAACTCATCATTTCGTGTCCAGCATTTGCATCCACTATTTGGTCAATTCGAGGAAGTGGAAAGATGTCTTTGGGACAGGCTTTATTTAGGTCGGTGTAGTCCACACACACCCTCCATTTTTTGTTCTTCATATTTACTAGTACTTTGTTTGCCAACCAATCTAGGTAGTGGGCTTCTCTTATCATTTTTTGTTTATTGCCTGGTTACACTCCGGGGCCACTGGTCTTCTTTTTTGTAGAACCGATTTCTTATCGGGATTCACTTGTAATTTGTGGGAGATGAGGGAGGGGTCTATTCCAACCATGTCCTTTATCGTCCATGCGAAAACATCTTGGTTATCTTTTTGCAGTTTGATCAGTTCCTTGGCGAGTTCAGATTGAATCTTTGTACGATTCAGACTGCCTTTTCTACTTCGTTGTCTAAGTAGACCTCGACCGTTTTCTCTTCTAGTTGTTTGGTGTTAGGCTGATCCCGCGGACTAGTTGGAGCCATATTGTGGTCCGAAAAGTCCAAACTTTTTCACCAAGCTACTGTAAAGGCTCTTCCAGTCATTGCAGTAATTGCTATTTGTGGGGAGTCTTTATTGTTGCAAAATGACACTCGCGGGCTGTTGATTGATTTCCTTTGATCCTTCTGATACCATTGTCGGTGTGGTATTTTAAGCATTGGTGCATAGTGGAGGAGACAACGCCCATCTTGTGTATCCATGGTCTCCTGAGTAGCATGTTGTATGCAGCAGAAGCATCGATACAAAAAATCTATCAACAATATTCGTTGTTTTCCTGGTTCTCCTGTTTCAATCGGTAGTTGAATCATTCCCAATAGGCGACATTGCTCCCCGCTGAAACCCACCATAAACTGTTCGCTGGGTGATAACATGTCATTGGTGAACCACATCTTTCGGAAAGCTATTAGATATAGGAGGTTCGCCAAGCTCCTAGTGTCGATCAACACCCATTTGATCTCCCACTTAACTATCATGATCAAGATCACTAAAGCATCATTGTGTGGGAAGTTAACCCCGTCTACGTCTTCGTTCGAGAAAGTTAAAGTTTTTTGCATTATTTTTGGATGTTGTGCGGATGGTTCTTGGAATTTGATATTTGTTCGTCAGTTTCCGAGTATATGCTTTCGGGATCGATTAGGTTGTTTTTTTCCCTAGTTGTGTCGTGCAAGACATAGGTTGTTTCCTTCATTTGCTTATTTGGGATGACGTCTTTGTCTCTGAATTTTTTGAGTCGTCCCTTGCTGATATGATGTTCAATCTCATCTTTCAAACTGCGACAATCTTCGGTATTGTGGTCGTAGTTGTTATGGAAAAGACAATATTTTTTCTTGCTTCGCTTATCTAGATCTCCTCTATTTCTTCGCGACCATTTGACATCTTCGCTTCCTGTCACAGCTATAAGAATTTCACTACGGCTTGCTATCAAGGTTGTGAACTTCTCCTGGTTATCTCCAAAATTGCTATCAATCTGTTGTCTCTTATGCTGGACGATTTCTTCTCGAGATTTGTTGTATTTTAGATCTCGGATGATTTTGTCCACCATATCGATTATATGGTTTATTTGAGCCATAAACATTTCTACTTGGGGATCCGAGGGGATTCCCCAAGTTGTCAGAGACGTCTGAACCATCACCTGTTGGAGCTCTTTTCTAGCAGGTATGGCTGACTCATTAGTTGTCACTGGGTCGATATTAGGTGGAACGTCGTATTGTTCATCACCAGATTGAAAGTACATGGAGTATTCCATTGATATTGATATTTGATTGATCTTTTAGTAGGATGCGGTGAGCTTTGTGACTATGGGTCTTGTGTTTAGAAAGGAAACTCGTCGTTCCCCACGGACGACACCAAACTGATGCGTCTAAAAATTGTCCTCCTGTGAGTTCCACATGCAAAACAATTGTTAGACAGCCAAGGGACCACCTTTTTGGTGGCCGAAGTCACTCCGATGCCTAAATCAGTAACTCTGTTGGAAGAAGGAAGTAAATCTGAACATAACTCATTCAAACCTTTTATAATGGACGTGGTTAACTTTTGCATGACTTAAGCATGTGAGGCACAACGGAACGAGATGTTTCTTGTAACAGTCTCATCCTTAATGGAATTGCGCTCGGGGAGGCGTAACTCCCTCCACGATTATTTTTTGGTGCAACGTTCTTCTTCTTTATGAGAGAACTCGTGTCGGGCCTGGACTTGAGCTCTGATTTGTTTGGGTCTGAATTCGGGCCCTGTTTATGTCTCCTTAGTGGCGGGCCTCGTCTGGGCCTTTGTAGTTGGCTTTATTCCTATTGGGCTTAATGAGTTGGCCCAATAGATTGGGCGTTGTATCTTCGTGATATGTCTTTATGCCACGTGTATGACTGTGATGATCAGTGTATTTTGATGTATCATTAGGAGACTCAGGAACGCTTCACTCTATTCTACATGATGATCAGCGAAAATCGAGAACAACCATAGACTGGGCGTGGCGACCTCTCATTAGCAATATACAGAGATTGCTTTCTCTTCACAAATTCTGATTTTGTTATTTTATTTGTCGAGACCTTAATTATGAGGTTCATAATCTCGCTGTTGTAGCAACCCAACAGTTCTATAATTTTAATTAGTAATATATGTTATATGCTTTTAACAAAAAAAAAAAAACTCCACTCTGTGTGTGGGAAAGAGTTTCTTTAACATGCAAACTAATAAAGATTAAAGAAATAATGAGAAATAATATTTGGGAGGTTAGTTAGGGGGTGGTTGTAGTTTCAATAAAAACAAAAACTACACTCTGTCTACTGTTCCCTGCACGTGACACATATGGGCAGTGGCAGACCCAAGATTTTATTCAATGAGGGGCGAAATGATAAGGGATTGTTAGTCGATAATAGGAGTTATTAGGAGTGAAGCTAGAAAATTTTCTACTCCGGACCAAGATTGTGATTTCACGTAAATGTACAAAATTTCACACACTAATTGTTTTTCTGAGGTCTCGAATTTTAAAGTGTTGAAAAAGAAAAGTACATTCTTAGACGAGTTATTTAAATATATTCCATGTTTTCTAGTAAATTTCGACATTTTCGGGTAAGCCCAAAAAGTTATGAAACAAATTACATTTTTTCGATCAAAATATTTTGTCATTTTTCGTAGATTTCAAATTACAATATTTTCGTTATTTTTCTTATATTTCAATATTTTTGTGTAAAACCCATAAAATTATGAAGCAAATTACATTTAAATGGATACTTAAGTATTTAGGCTTAAAAAAAAGTATTAGACTTCATTATATATTTACTAGGTTAATTTACGTGTATCTCAATTGTCCACATATTTATTATGTTTGACATACACTTAAAATTGTTACGTTTTTTCTACATACAATAAAATATTTCTTAAAATCAGGAGACCAAAACTACTTCGAAAAATGAGATCATAGTCCTTACTCTAGACTTATAATTTAACAATGAATTTCTACTAATATCTACAAGTAAACACTACAATCAAAATATAATTCTAATTATATTATTCATGAACTTAATCTAGTACTGTGGATTTATCTGTGCAACTATAAAAATACATTTTTATATATCAAACTAAACCGGGTTAGTAACAATTGAACTTGGGATAGTAACAATTAGAGAGTATAAAAAATTCTCTATCCATGTTAAAAAAGTTCCAACACTTTGAGAGAATTGAACTTGGGTTATTAGTAATGAAGTTTTAAAGATCAACCATTGTACCAAAAAGTTGACATGCCCTTTATTGAATGAAGCTTGGTAATATCGTGTTGTTACGTTCATATTAAAAAAAATTCAAATATGCTAGGTGTATACTAAAATTTTCTTGAAAATTTATTTTTCTGGGGTAGATCCGCCATTACATAGGGGTGTAAAAGGATTGGATTCAAACCCGATTGTCTGAAATTCGAATTTGAATCCCATAAGAATACATGAAATTCAAAATGGATTCGGTCCGAAATTTTTTTAAAATAGTAAAAATTCAAAACGGAATATACCAAGTTGTGTTCCAATCAAAAATACAATTTGGAATCACTTGAAATTGCAACTTTTATTAAAAAAAAATTAAGAAAAACAAATAAATGTGTAACATACCTATATAGTTAGGTACTAAAATGACTAAAAACACCTTCACCTTTTACATGAATATCCATAATTAAATTTTTGTAAGTGATAATTTAAAAATATATAATTTGGATTTTGGTCCAATTGTATTAAAGGAATCCGAATCTTATTTGATAAGCAATCTGAATTCAATTTTTTATATTTAAATCTGATCCGAATCGAAATCAAATCAAATATGATCATTTATAAATTTAGAACATCCCTACTGATACATCACAAATCAAATGATTTGGTGCAAAGATGAGATGCAAAGCAGAATGAAGAATAAGGTGAATAGTAGGTCCATCTCAATTACAACAACAATATTGCAACATATGCGAGTGAGCATTTAAGAGGAGAAATGTAAAAAATTTCCACTTTCCCTATTACTTACAAAATCAAAATTTATTGCTCTAAAAGTCGGAATGAATATTATTTCATACGTCAACCCGTAATTAAAAATATAAGTCCAAAAAATGTTAGTCCACATGTCGACCCATAAATGAAGTGTGCCAATTTAATAATGATCTACATGTTCCCTAAAATATTTCAATTTGAAAGAGAGAGTTTGTAATCCAAATTTGAAGTTATTAGTTTAAACTAGGGCTAGGCAGGTCCGGTTAACCGGTTTGATTTGTCAAAGCTGAGGATCGGATTGAAGTTTCAACAATTGAATTTCTAGAGTCTGAGTTCGGACCGGTGAGATCGGTTAACCGGAAATTTAGGCCGGTTCTAGGGTTTAAACCACTGGAGGAGTACAATTGAAATATTTTTTTTTTGAATAATAGAAGAATGGAGTAACCCTACATCCTCATATGCATCTGCCATAATCTCTTCATCCAGGTCTTGAAGCATATCAGTCTCATCAAGTCGGTCAGCTTCACAATCAGAAGTTCAGAACCCTTATTGCAGCCATTGGTGCACCAATTTTTGCGTGCTTGCTTCAAATGAAGTGCAATATCAACTATATTTGAAGTTGGAGAAACTGAAGAAGCATATTCACTTTACTGTTTCAGATATGACCAATGCCTCTGAAGCTGCAATAGAGAGCTCAACTGCATCTTTAATATCAACAATCATGCGGTTTCTGAAGAAGAAGAAAAAAGAAAAAAAGAGAGAGAGAGGAGAAGAAAAGAAAAAGAAGAGAAAAAAAGCAGGCTTCACGTCTAATGAAGGAAAAAAAAATAAAAAAAAATAAGGACAAGTGATAGAATAAAGTTGTGTCAATGTCACATGGGGAGTTGTGATAGAATAAAGTTGGGTTTTAGGGATAGTTTTAGGTTGTAGGCATAGTTTCGGATCGGGCCGGTTCTCGGTTCGGTTTGGTTTGGTTTTTCGGTCTAAATTGCCCAACCCTAGTTTAAACTTACTAGGGTATCAACGCTTTCTACGTGTGAGAATATTACTTTTTTTGTTTTATACAACCTTTCAATAATAAGTAAAAATTATTATAGAAATTTAAAAAAAATAATTATTTATAATTTTAAGGGCCTATGTATATTTTACAAATAATTAAGGGTTTTGAATAAATTATTTTAGGGGCTTATGTATAATAAAAAAATGTTTGAGAGGGCAAATATTTTATCGTAAATAATATGAATTTGGGAGGGTAAAAGTATATATGTGTAATTTAAAATGACAAAAATACCCCTGACCACTATTCATTTAACTATTGGTTTTTCTTGTAAATACGATAGAGTTGAGAGGGGCTGATTTTGATTGTAAAAGCATGAAATGTGGATGGAGAGATAGAAAATAAAAATGTTAGTTGTAATGGCCTTTTTATGATTAATAGATGATTGAAGACTTTAAATAAATTATGTTAGGGGTTGGGTATAATTTATCAATATTTAATGGTTTGGATTGTAAAAATTACGAAATGTAGAGGGCAAAATGGGAAATCCAAATGTTAGTTGGAAAAGTTATTTATGATATATAGATAATTGAAAAGCTTCTAGTAAATTATGTTAGGGGCTTTGCTATAATTAACAATATTGGAGAGAGGTTGGGTTTGATTATAAGTAATCTAAATTAAGAGGGTAGAAATGTATGATAGAGTTCTTTTATTTCAAATTACACAAATAACCCTCTGACTTTTCACCCACCATGTAACACCCTAATTTTTTGTTTGACTAACTTATTTAATTTTTAGAAAACTTTTCTTTAAAACATTGATTTAATTTTTTGGAATTTAATATTTTTTCTTGGTGGGTGCCCTTAGATATTCGGTGGGGGCAAATAGCCACCCACCTATAAAAACAATCCCTTCTTCTTCCTCACGAGTAGTAGGCCTATTCTCTTCATTTCCGACCCGATTTTCGGCAATTCGCCATCGTTTCTCCACCAAATCTCCTGATTTTCTTCTCTGTTTTATTCCCCTTCCTTCCATTTTCCTTCCCCCTTCCTTCTCCTTCGAGTTTTTGCTCAAAATCAGAGTGTATCATCTTGTGAAACTAGATCAGAGCTATGGGAAGTTGTTCGAGCAACTCCGCTCCAATAAGGCCCTTTAGTGGAGTCGACAGGGGTGTTTGGAGACCGAAATCCCTACATGCAGAGGAGATATGAGGGATTGGCTGGAAATTTCAAATTAACATGGGGAGGGAGGTTCGCCAGCGTCGATTTTGGAAATTTCATGTGAGTTAGATCATACTTAAAAGTTAAATTTCGGATCTGAATTTTACTTGGCAGTTTAAAATATTTTCTTTGAAATAAAATGAATTGTTTTGGGTTCTTTGAAATTGTATCATGGATTGTGAAATTTCTAGTTCTTGTGTTGTTGTATGTTTGCTGAGATTGCATAATATTTCATGAATTTCTGTTTTGAGCTGTACAATAGCACATGAGAGTGATTGCATAGTAGTAACTATTCATGGCATGTATTTGAGTATAGTGATGGCATAGTTAAGCATTCATAGTATGTATGTGAGAATTCATGTAGAATTTTGCTAGATAGTGTTTTCTTGGTTGTATATTGATGTAACCCCCTTGGGTGGGCGAGTAGCGGAGGAGATATGGACAGCAAGCTACCAAGGGGAGAGTTTTGTAACACCTTGGGTAGGCGGATAACGGAGGAAATATTGTCGACAAGCTACCAAGGGAAGAGTGTTGTTGGTGTTGTTGAGCACCTGTGTTGTTGAACACTTGTTTGATATTGTAACACCTTGGGTGGGCGGGCAGCTGATGAGATATGGTCGGCAAACTACCAAGGAAACAATATTGTTGTGATATTGATATGATGATATTAAAATGTTGAACACTTGCATATTTACATCATATTGAGCATTCAGGATGAAGAATGGTGGTGCATTATTAAGTTGTATGATTCTTTTGAACCATCTCAATTGATGTTATGCATTTTCTTTGGGGATAGATGCTTTGAGATTTGGTGTGTTCACTTAGATGGGAAAACTAAGCCATTGCTTTAGGGTGGTTTAGCCTAACACAATGGTTTGTTCCGAAGGACATTGGTTTAGAGTATGATATGAGTTTTTTCTGAGTGTTGTATATATGCCAGTATAGAAACATGTGTATATAGTCATGAAAGGTGATTATTTCACAAATTGACGAATAGTTTGATGACTTAGATTATGACTTGTTGATTGAATATCTCAACGTGATGTGAGTTTCTCCCATTTCAGCTTGCGTCTCATGCATTATCTGCATATAGGTTTACCACTGATATATATTCTATATTTTATAGCATCATCATGACATTCTATTGTTGTGTAGGACTGTTATGTATTTGTGGTCTACTCATACTAGCTAGTGCTGACTTTTCGTTTGCTTGTTTGCTTATCGTTTGCGTGTTTTGTGGCAAATGGATGTACCCCTACCTGGGTGCAGATGGTGTTGGTGATGCTGCTAGTGGAGTTAAGTTGTCGGTGCTCGTTCTTTAAGATGGTGAATTTTCATATTTTATTGGATTGCCTGTATGAATGTTATGTTTCTCTTAATTTTTTTTAGGGTTTTGGAGTTGTGTCTCGGCTTTCGAGGTATCTAGGTGTCTCGGAAATTTGGGCATGACACACCATTTGTTTTTATTTATTTTTTTGTAATAAGAAAGGAATTGGAAGGTCATTTTGGGCATTGCAAATATCAGAACGAAATCTACAGATTTACTGTTTATAAGGACAACTGACATTATATGGTCCATATAAGAGTAGTCATTTGTTTTCGTGGATATCGGCATGCCGAACCATGTAAACTTGTAGTATCCGGTATTAATTTCTTGTTTGAAAATACTTGGAAATCATATTTTGCAACCACGGTGAGTTAGCATGATCTGGGAGGATGATGAAATTCTCGAGATACTTATAAGCCTTCCCATATAATACCATGAATGCACAACGTAATTACAAAACCTGATTTCCTAGCAAAACTCAGAGTGCCAAAATCCATTGCACCAAGCTAAGATGGTGAATCAACAAAGTGAGCTTAAACACAATATTGTATTGACCATGTCAAGCTTGGTACAACAGGAGACTCGATACAGGACCTGGGCTTGGTGCCTTGGTCTTCGGTTCAAGTGCACGAGCTGCACGTGGGCCAAGAATTCCACCCACGCACTAAGACCAAATCCCCCACCAACCCCTCCAATAGCAACTACTGATACAGATAGAGATGCCTACATTGTTTTGTCCTCTGTTCCTTTTTTAAATATTGTTTGAATTATAATCTCGATTCATGGATGAGCCCTTCTAGGAAGCGAGGGTAGGGTAAGGGGCGAGGGAAGAAGCGAGGGATTGGTTTAATCACCCATTCCCCTCAAGATAAGAAACGCAGCGCATCTCGAGGCGGTTTGCTTATCTTGAGGGAAAGGGGTCCCTTACCCTAGCTCCCTAGAATTTCTGTTCATGGATCACTAACACGTGAATCATGGTAAAAAAGGCGCGTGGGAGTGAGTTTAAGAAAAACCTTCTTATTTCCCCCTCCTTTTCTTGATTAACAAAACAACTAGTATTTTCTGCATTCAAAACCAGTTCAGGTTGAAAAACCAACCTCTCTATCTCTAGCTAGAGAGTTTCAAATTCATTAGTTGAAGAAAGTGAGAGTTGCAAAGAAGAAGTGAAAGATCATCATCAGGTGATCATAATCGAATAATGGGGATGTCAGGAATGAAGAACATTGCCAAAAGTATAGCACCACATGGGAGTTTAGTGTTGGCACAGGTGATTACAGCAAGTTATGTAGTTCTAAGCAAGGTCATTTTGGTTCAAGGAATCACTGCCAATATCTTCCTTGTCTATCAGTTCATCTTAGCTACTGTTTTGATGTCTACTCTTGCTTATATCTTCGAAAGGTAATTAACCAACAATTAGTTTGATTTTTTTTTTTTTTTTTTTCTTTTCTTTTGGTTGGGATCTGTTAATTTTAATTATGTCTAAAAAAATTATGTTTTTCTTGATTAATTTTGTTACAGAAAAAAGATGCCTCCCATTACTATGAAGATCTTAGGCTGGATTTTTCTCTTGGCAATAATGGGGTATGTATGCACTTCCATTGAATTCATCTGATCATTATCAATTCTACATTTTTAAAATTTACTTATGGTTTAGTCTTAGTCCAATAAATAGCTTTTTTTTTTTGTCATTTTTATGCCTGAACCAAGGTTGAATGGTTGAATCCATTTCTGAAAGGAAGGTCCAGGATCCAAATTAGCCAATCCAATTCACCATCAAGCTCAACCCAAACCTAATATCCATTGGACTAAGTCGTCGGGTCCATTGAGTACGCTCACATATGATTCTGGAATATTATGTCTGTGCTTCCTGAACTGAAATACTATTCGATTTGAAACAATACAGAGAATAATTGTAAAATTGAGACTTCATTGTGGAATTTTTTTTATTTATTGAAAGTATGTAAGATGGGTTTGAGCTGCCAACAGGTGCTAGCACACCTAGAAAAACTTGTGGGGGTCCTTCAAAAAACAAAGTTTGAGCTAGCTAGTTGGACGAGATTTGAAATGTGCTAAGCACGATATCAGTGAACCGGGTTTCTCGAGTTCGGCTTACACAAGTAACAAAGCTGCCCTGAATCCTGATGCATTGTGCTGGTTATTTCTCACTAGCATAGAAATTTAATGTGACATCATTGAATCTGATTACCATTTTTTGCTTCTTCTTTTATTGGATTTGTACAGGGTGACCATAGCTCAACTCATGTTAGCAACAGCTCTCTACTACACAACAAGTACAATTGAATCATCAGTCTTGAACATGATTCCTGCAATCACATACATATTCTCTCTAATCACTAGGCAGGAGAAACTCCAGTTCGATACCTGGTGGGGCAGTGGCAAATTATTTGGAACGATTATATCTGTATCAGGTGCAATTACAATGATATTCTGGCGTGGATCAACAACCGTTGAATTGACGCCCGCAGATTCCTCCAAGCAGACCCTTGGCTTGATCATGGTCATCATTGGAGTAGTTGCTTTTAGTACATGGATCATGATGCTGGTGAGTCCCGAACACATCATCCAACTCCTCCACTCTGTTACATGGGCCTAGATTGTGCCAATAGTAATGGATTTTAAAATGCAGGAGCCCATGTCAAAGAGATATCCAGCAGAGTTGTCGATGACAGCAATTATGTTCTTCTTTGCCACATTACAGACAGGAGTAGTAGCTGCAATTTTCAGTCACAGTGCTTCTGAATGGAAGCTCGGATGGGACATGGAGTTACTTAACATATTTGTTGGTGTAAGTAACTGTTGTTATCATTCATCTCCATCGAAGTGAAATTCTGATGGTTAGGCTCTCCTGAGTAAAAAGCTTACAACTACAACCAAATAGCTAAAATTTATATTTGTTTTGGTTTTGCAGGGGGCACTAAACAGTGGATTAGCCAACTTCTTTGTTGCATGGACTGCAGGCTTGAAAGGCCCAGTATTTGTGGCCTCTTTTAGTCCTTTGGGACTTCTCTTTACTACTATTCTTGAGACTTTATTTCTTGGTCAAATCATGACTGCTGGAAGGTAACATTTTCTTTCCTGCGCCATTTCTAGTTAATCCAATCCATAAGGTACCGCTAATTATGGTCTGAGCTTAGCCAAAATGCTGTGAAGAAATGTACATCAATTCTTTGCTTGGGCACAATAACCTTGACAAAACATATATTTTTAGTGATCATTTTAGTCAAACGATAAAATCTTGCCCTCTATTAATTTGAAATTGTTTATTGCAGTGTGGTTGGATCGATCATGATAATTGGTGGGCTCTATATTTATTTGTGGTCAAAATCCAAAGAAGAGGCCCAGCAGATATTGGAAGCAAATGGCGAAATTACCTCTCCTCTCATACCAGGCGCTAGAGTGTAGTTCTTTTATGCCGAGGAGCATAGTTTCCCATATATACGAGTGGAATGGAATTCTATAATTTATTCAAGCTGCTTTCTTTTTGTAGTTAACCTAAAATATTTTGTATTAATCAGGGTTTGTATATAAAAACAAAAACAAACATTTTTCATTGAGCTATATTATTGTACTTAATTTTGTTCTTATGATCTCCTATTGATGTGATTCATTTATCTTTTTTCAAATGGACAGAAAGGCAGCTCTTTTTTCAATGGGAAAAAAAATGTGTGTGTATGTTTTTTTTTTTGGTTTTTTTGTAGTACTATTTCTTATTGTTAAAATCGTTTACAAAAATTCTTATCACTCAATCGAAAGTTGCATACCTTACGGGGGTGTATTCAATTAAGGATTTTAATAGATTTTGAAGGATTTTAAAACTCTTGGATTTTAAAAATTTTCAAAAGATTTTAATGGATTTTACGAAATTCACATGGTTTTTTTTGGATGAATTTTAAAGGATTATTACGAATTTCTATGGATTATTATGTATTTTTTATTAGTCATAGGAAGTCATGAAAGAACACTGCCTACTGAAATCATTGCTTGGGACACGCTCTGTTGAAATCAGTTCCTCACTCAATTCATCCAATTTTTCATAGATCTCTACGACCTTTGGATGGGATCCATCTCTTGATAGAAGAACTTGGAATTTTACATCAACCTCTACCCAACTACACCCAAACTCTTTTTTTATACCTTTACTAAACATTATTGCCCTGACCTTAGCAACATCTTCCCACATCCATTTGGCAGCATAAATATTGGATAACAAAATACAAGTCAATTCCATTTGGTGTTCAAACTCGAAGACTTCCTTTGCAACCCTTTCTCCCATTTCCACATTTCCATGCTTGCAGCTTATCCAACTCTGTCCCAGTTTTGATAACAAAATAATGAATCTCCTTGTAAATTTTTTTTCTTCTAATTGGAATATAAGCAATTCGATGGATTTGGAGCGGAAAAAGAATATGAAAATTTCTCGAAAAGCTTTAGCATTTTTTTCATATTTCATTATTGCAGTAATGCTTAGGATGATAGAGTATGAAAATTTCTTATTATCGAAACCAAAAACTGAGAAGCTAATTGAAGACAGTGACATTTACAATAAGAATCAATCAAGGTGTTGTAAATGGCAAGTGTTGATCCATCACCCAATTTAACAATATGGGCATGAATCTGAATGACAATATTCTTCATGGTGGTATTTACCTCATAAATGGAAATCAATGTGTTGATAGAAACAATTTTTTTGTGAGGCATTTCATAAAAAAAAAATGGCGAACTTTAACTACACCATAGCAAAAGAACACAGATAAAAGATGAAAATGGCATAAAAAATCACAAATCTGAAAGCCTCATTGAAATGTTAAATGTTATGTATTCTGCAATAGTAGTTGTTTGCCTGTATGGATGTTAATGACTTTGATTGTGGCGGGGATACATGGTGGAAATAATGGGTGCACTAGCTGTTTAGATATTCAACTGTAGTATTTGTTCATCTTTTTGCCTTTAATCGAAAGAGTATATGTATGCAAAAAGAAACTTTTACTCTATATACCTTTTGCTTGCAATTAATTCAAAGCTATTGGGCACTGACATTCGGTTTGGTAGGAGAGGTAGATTGTGACGACCCGATCCGCACAGTAAGATATTGTCCGCTTTGGGCACAACCGACCCGCACGGCTTTAAAAGGTCTCTTACTATGGGGATCCAACCTCACACATATATAACAAATCACCATCCCGCACCCAGGCGATGTGGGACTATGATCTCCCCTTGGTAGCTAGTCCAACCCCTCTTGGGATCCACAGGCCTGTTGGGCCTATTGGGCTCTAACCCTCCCCCTTAGGTCCGCCCACACAAGGGTCTCACAGTCCACCCCCCCCTTAGGGCCCAACGTCCATGTCGGCACACTTCCGGCTGGGTCAGGCTCTGATACCATTCTGTAACGACCCGATCCGCACAGTAAGATATTGTTCGCTTTAGGCCCAACCGGCCCGCACGGCTTTAAAAGGCCTCTTACTATGGGGATCCAACCTCGCACATATATAGCACATCATCATCCCGCACCCAGGCGATGTGGGACTATGATATCCCCTTGGTAGCTAGTCCAACCCCTCTTGGGATCCACATGCCTGTTGGGCCTATTGGGCTCCAACCCTCACCCCCCCTCAGGTCCGCTCACACAAGGGTCTCACATAGATTCATAAAAAACGGATGATGGATTCAATCGAGATTGAGAAGGGGGAGTTTGTTAATCTTCGTCATAAAGAACTAGAACCCTAGAAGAAGAGAAATGAATGAGAGAGATAGAGAGAGAGGGGAACGAGAGACAGAATAGAAACCCGTTGAAGTATGGGGGGGTTGAATTTGAAATGACTCTTTATATTTATATTTTTCACTCACAAATCCTTCAAAATCCACTACTTTTTTAATACCACTTAATTTTGGTGGACTTTGGAAAACATGAATTGAATACCCTCTAATTTTGATGTATTTTAAAACAATCTTTTTAAATCCATATTAAATACCCCTGAATTTAGATGAATTCTTTCGAATACTTAATTGAATACCCCTGGATTTTAAAATCCTTCACAATCCTTAATTGAATACACCCCCTTACTATACAAACATCCAATATTAACTCTGAGATTAGAGCATCCAACCATCCCTTGTAAATTCGCTGAATTCAGAAGCCCGATTACTGAATTAGCAGTGCACTTCAAATTTTCTTAAAAGGAGAGTTGTTAGCCTAAGGCTTGCCTCCGGGAAGGGCATTTTGTGATGACCGGTTTTAGATGTCATTTTAGCAATCCAAATAGTACCAAAGTTGGTAGATGGTGGATTGACTGCGAACGCTCTTGGTGATGTCTCCTAATACATAAGATTACAATAAAAAAAATTGGTGATGACAAATAATAATTTTGATGATGAAAAATTGTTAATTTGACCAGACAGCTTTTTGCAGTAAATAATTAAAACAACAATGGTACAATAATGTGGAGGGAAAGAAATCATGAAGATTGTGTGGAGGGCATGAAACAAACACAACTCATTTGTGTAGGAAGAAAGAAATATGGAGCAATTTTTCTAGAGAGTCAGGCCCGCACAATACCATCCATTATCCTAGAGATTGGGCCATTTCCAGCATCTCTAGGATGATGGATGGTATTGGGTTGGCCTGGCTGTGCGGGCATGGCTCTCTAGATGTTTTGAATATGGAGATCAATTTTTCTAGAGAGCCAGGCCAGCGCCAGGCCAACCCAATACCATCCATCATCCTAGAGATTGGGTCATTTCCAGCATCTCTAGGATGATGGATGGTATTGTGCTGGCTTTTAGAGCCAGGCCTGGCGGTGCTGGCCTGATTATCTAGATTTTTTGAATATGGAGATAACATTGAAATGCAGACATGGAGGCAACATAAATCTCTAAAACAGTTGGTAGCTGTAATTTTTGAAGCAATGATTGGGTAAAATTTCTTGACGAGGAATAGAGCTATTAGCATGTGTCCACCTGGCCCAATACCGTCCATCATCCTCGAGATGTGCACATCTAGAATGATGGACGGTGTTGGGCCAGGCCTGGCTCTCTGAAATTCATTAGAATACAACTTTTCTAGAGGGCCAGGCCATGCAAGCCAAGCCCGCCCCAGGCCTGGCCCAATACCGTCCATCATCCTCGAGATGCGCATTTCTAAAAATGATGGACGGTATTGGGCTAGGCCTAGCGCGGGCCTAACTTGCCTGGCCTGGCTCTCTAGAAAAGTTCATTAGAATATGTAATACGTAGCTTGCACTCAACCTATTCTAATATCATCATTGCCACCACTGTAAAATTTGAAATGGCTTTATGATAAGGTGTTCCAGGCGTTTGTTAACAATCACAGCAGGACAACCCACGGTCGCCCTTCTTTGATCTATCAAAATCAATACTATGAACATAGAGAATGATATTAAAAATTTTGAACAATACAGTCAAGTCAAGCTTGAAGTAGGTTTCAACAAATTACAAAACTACAAGGGAACTGTGAAAAACCACCTCAATGAGTGACAAACATAAAATCGTAAGGTCTGAAGCAATATCAGTATGAGAAGCCTTGCAGCTTGCATTCTAGCACACGCCTGTAATGAGTGATCGAATTCTAAGTAGTCGCTTGGTTAATCAAGTTTGGCTTTCTGATGCACAACAATTAGGTATAATTAGTTATCCATTGCCAAAATCATCAGTTAAAGATGCATTTGATGCATTCCTTCACATTTCCAAGTCATAGGTATTTCATGTTACCCATGTAGAGTAGAAAGAGTCCTAAAAACCCTCAGAAATCCTTCCAAAAAATAAGCAAAAACAGAGTGCTCAACTTCTCTCCTTCTCTACTCCCCCCTGTTGCGAGTTTTATCAACCTAAATTAATAGGCTAATTTAACCCACTTGTAATAACCGCAAGTGCATGGTGTCTAACTGGTAGACAACGGCAAGTACGGGTCGATCCCACGAGGAAGGTGGATGCAATTGAATTTAATAATTTAATTAAACTAATTAGGAGGAAAATGGGGTTACAGTATTTTTAAAACTAAACTAAAAATAAATTAAAAATGAGAAAAATAAAATAAAATAAAAGGAAAAGATGGATTTTGTGGGCTTGGACTCACCAATGAGTTAGCAAAAATATTTAAATCTAAATTATTGAAAATTTAAACGAGAAGCTTTAGGGATGAGGATCCCTTGCTTACACCGAAGATGTGATCATTAAAATTCAATTCCAATCATATTAAGTTTCTCACAAACATGAACAATTTATTTCAAGCAAATAAACTCTTACCAAACATTAAGTGTCTTTTTAGGGCACACTTAATTAAAGTTCAAGCTTAATAATTTTTAGCACATGCTTTGAATATTGCTAAAATGTTAATCTAACTACCAAACATATCAATTTTTTAATCGAACATGAAAGGCGAAAGCAATTTATCAATTTTCAGAAATAAATTGTTTATCAATTAAGCAATTAAGTCAGTAAAATAAATTAAAATGAATTATGCAACCCCTTTGGTTTGTCGCAAACTCGATGTGGTGGTACTCAGCAGATCAGCAGGTGGTCCGAACACAAATCCCGAGAAAATGTTCCCAAAACGCTATGTGGTGGTACAGAGCAGATCCGGGGGTGTGAATAGCCAAAAATCAATTGACTCAGTCTCCCTCCAGAGGAACAGTGTCCTTCGTCTCCAGCACGACAGCGCCGCTCGCGGTGCTGCGTCTCTGCTCCTCGCGAGCTTCCTCGATCTCCAACCTGCTCCGAAACCTGCAAAAGAGAGAGAGGGATGGAAAATCAGTGAGATATGTGATAAGAACACACAAAAACAGAGAGAGATTGAAGCGGATTCCCCTGTTTCGATTCCTGTCACAGCGGTGGTTGTGCTCCGCTGACGCGCCGCTCTGTGGTGATTGGACGGTGGCGGAGATACAGTAAGGAGGTCGAGACGAAGAGAGGGCGGTGATGGCGAGACTCGGTGGTGTGGACGGTCTGTCTGGGTCGCGAGGTGGAACAGAGTCGCGGTGATGATGGTGGCTTTGTTTCGCGGCGGCGGTGGTTGTGTTGCTTGTGACGATGAGAACAGGGGCTGATGGCGGTGGAGTGGAGTGCAAAGCTCGGTGGCGGTGGAGTTGTCACTCCCCTGTTTCGTGGTGGTGGCGGTGCTCGCACGATGGTGGTGGCGGTTGTGCTATCTGGAGGTGGTGGTGGCTCTGGTGGCGGAGTGATCTGGACAGAGAGGGAGTGAGAGATGGATAGGTGGTGATGGGTGTGATGAAAATCACTTTGTGAGGAAGAGAGTTTGATTTTGGTTATTGATGCTTGATTCTCTTCTCCCCCTCTCCTTTTCTCACCCCTTTTTTTGTATTTATAGAAAATGGACACAATGAATAGAGATGAGATAAAAGGATGATTCATGGATAGAATCAATGGATTATTGGGAGAATATTCTTTGGGTAGGATTGGGCTTGGGTTCATGGGTTAGGTTCTTGGGTTTAAGTTATGGGCTTGATTTTGGGTTTACGGGTTTAGACATGTGACCCTCTACTTTGTACCACCGTTAGAGTCGACCAATTGTCATTCCTTAAATTGTTGCCTTAATACGATTTCATCGTTCACGCTCAAATTCCTAAAAAGACATGAAAACGAAATAATTATTATAAAATATAATAATCGAAACACTAACATATATAAATTAAGGGATATATTATGTAATAATTATGTGAATATCACCCCCACCCCCCTATCCACTTCTATGTTTTTCAAGCTATAATGGCGATTTGGCGGATCAATTTCTTCACCATTGTCATTCTAATGGCCTTTCTACATGCATTAATCCAAACTTCTTGTTTCAGTAAGTTCACTTTCTGTATCTTTCTCTTTGCATTCTTCTCTTTGTATTCTCCCCTTGTAACAAAACAATGGGTTTACTTTCTCCTTCTTAAGTTTCCAATCTGAAAAACTTTTGACGGAACGCAAAACCTCTTAGGTACTAAAATGTATCAAAACCCATTTATCTTATTGAAGTGTATCTCTACTAAAATGGGGTTTTAGGTTTACTCTATTTTTTGGGGGGTTTTCTTCATTTTTGTAGATTGGAAGCAGGTACTCGACCCAAACCCATACTTCATTTAAGGGGAATGGGGTTGAATCAGAATCAGCAGGGCGAGTCCTTGTCAGACCTGACCCTCTCCACCAAAACTCCAACCCTACAAAGCCAGAGAAGGTAAAGGATTTTCATGTGCATCAGACCCATTTGTGAGCACTAATAGGGTTGGCAACGGGGCGAATTTTCATGGATATCCGCCCATTTGTGCCCAAACAAATTTCGGGACGGATTCAGGAATCTATATAGTATCCATTGCAGATTCGGAGAGGATACAAATTTGGCCATATCTGCCCCCGCAGATATCCGTTTATATACTGTTATTACTAAACTGCCATAACAATAAAATAGCCTAAATCCTACTATCCCAAACCTAATTTCTAATCTGTCGCCTCACACACACAAATCTTGCCGCTCATGGTTTTCACCAAACCTCCTCACGCACAAATCTTTTTCACAGTCGTACCCGCAATCACATCATCGCCTCCATCTTTCTCCTTCCACCGATCGACTAACACCTCAATAGAACAACAACCAAGGCGTTGATCTACCATCGCCGCCTCTCTTCTTTCCATCGATACTTCGCCGCTATTCTTTTTTCCGTCGCTGATCGCCTCAGTCGGCTGTTTTTCCTTTTATTTTTCTTCTTCGATGGAGGACGAAATCAAGGTCGTTGCAATCCTGATTTTACTTTGTTTTGATCTGCATGCGCTGTGGCTTGAAAGAGAAAAAGATTTTTGAAATTTTGGGGGTGTTTTTTTTTTTTTGTGATTTTGACCCTAAAGTTTTCACTTTTGTTTCACGATGTTTTGTGGATTTAATGGTCTAAAGCCAAAAATTGTGTTTGTTGATCTGATTTCATGAACTTGATTTTTCAACCTAAAAAATGTGAATTGTTTTTCAAATTAGTTTTGGGTAACAGCTAGATCTACTAGCTTTGTAATTGGTCTGAAGGTCTGTTTGGGAGGGGGGATTGGAACTTGAATGATTAGTGGGATGAATACAACACCTGTTGAGAGTTAGAGAAGAGGGAAAACAACAGTGAGTGTTGAGAAGATTATTATCTTGTTTTTTTATTAAGTGGTTATTCGGTGTGGGGCGAATATTCGCCAATCAGTCTGGAGCGGGAATGGTTTTTAAAATTTCTATAAACGAATATTCAAGGCGGATTCGGGGATCCGTGATCCCCAACGGGGCGGGGAAGGATTTGCCCAAATCCACCCTATTGCCATCCTTAAGCACTAATGTGATATTTCTAACTATAGCTATTTTGGAAGTTATTAATGCTAAAATGATCTGTAAATGAGAGAGATTGTGTTAATAGAGAGAAATAAAGAAGGGGGGATTGGTTGTCTGATTCCATGTTTAATTGGTAAATTTTAAGCGTTTATTTTCTAGTGTTGAAGGGATTTGTTGTGTTTAGCTTATTGGACTAGTTTGTCCTCTCTCCGGTCCACAAAAAATGCATGCATTCTGTAATTATTTTAACCAGGAAGATGAATGGTAAAAACAAAGAAATTTTGAGTTTACACTTTACATTGCGAGAGAAAGGCTTCCATATTTTCTCTTAAAATTGGGGAAATGCACTATATGGCAAATATTTTATCATGGAAAATAAAAAATCTGTTTTTTTTTTTTTTTTTTTTTTTTTTAATCATCATTATTGTTTCTCACAATATCCTTAGGGGGTTACATCTAATGGAATGATGTATGGTGCAACCAAACATATCCTAAACGTAGAGGTATCGAGTTAAGTATGAATATAAAAACCAAACACCTTGTCTAAATAAAGGTAGAACACTCAATTCAGGATGACAACGACTCATCGCACCCAAGCGACCCAATCTCTGCAACTTAAGTCCTTTTCAGAATTAAGTTAACTTGTATTACGAAATCTAGTCCGTTCAGACCAAGATGATTTCCTTACAGCTTAACTCACGTTCATGATTAAGTTAACATATTTAGAAGTCTAGTCCATTCGGATCAGGATGACTTCTCTGCAGCTTAAGTCCTCTTCATGATTAAGTTAGCTTGTATTAAGAAATCTAGTTCGTTAGGACCATTTTTTTTTTTTTTTTTTTTTTTTACAGCTTAAGTTCTCTTCAAGATTAATTTAACATATTCAAAACTCTAGTCCCTTCAGACCAGGACGACTTCATTGCAGCTTAAGTCCTCTTCAAGATTAAGTTAGCTTATATTACGAAATGTAGTCCGTTCGGACCAAGATGATTTCCTTACAGCTAAGTCCTCTTCAGGATTAAGTTAACATATTCAGAAGTCTAATCCGTTCAGACTAGGATGACTTCTTTGCATCTTAATTCCTTTTCAGGATTAAGTTAGCTTGTATTATAAAATGTACTCCGTTTAGATCAAAATGATTTCCTTACAACTTAAGTCCTCTTCAAGATTAAGTTAACGTGTTCAAAAGTCTAGTTCATTTGTACCAAAATGACTTTCATGCAACTTAAGCCCTTTTCAAGATTAATTTATCTTACATTATGAAACCTAGTCCGTCCGGACATAAATTATTTTTTCTAAAGCTTAAATCTAGTCCGCCTGGACCAGCGTGACGTCAATCTAGCACGATCCTAGTCAAGGCTAATACAATTTGTATTATTCAAATCCAATCTGATCAAACATATTACCAAAACAGGAGCACAAATACTGAAAAGAAAAAAAACTTTATTGATTGAACAAAAGGTTTTTACAAAGCTTAACCGACTAATCAAATAAAAAGTTTACACATAACAAGCATCTGAGCTTGGTGGAAAAGAAGTTGCGAGCAGAGATCTACCAGAACACATACTAGGAATCCGCTCCGCCAGTCTGTCTTCTACAGGAAATCCCAAAGGTGCAACTTGTGCAACCACTTGGTGATAGAGAAAGTTGCTGGTGTAATCTTAGAAAGATGGTAGAAGAAGTTGCAGGTACACCTCATACGGATGACAAGCTCAGGATCAAGGAGGTACCCTTGACTTCTTCTCCACAAAATAGAGGTAAGTTTGGAAGGCCTCGAAGAGCAACTGGATGCACACTCAAACCAGCGGGCTCCCTCAAAGTGCAAATCCTATGGGGCTTCATCACTACAAATATCAGAATGTACAAATACTTCGTCAACGAATGCTCCTATTTCGCTTCTGAAGAGATCAGGGCAGGAGAACATTCAAATAACTCCATTGAGAAAAATGGAAGTAAACTCTGTAAATACAGAACAAAGCCTGATCCAACCAAACCAAGCTTATATAGGCACAATGGAAAGCAACCTCCCAATAGTCGCATCAATTTTAAATGTTCTGCGAAAATCGAAGAGACGTCAAATTTTATTACCAATACACTGCGCAAGTCCCTACTTAATGAGTTAATGGGCCTATATGCAGTCCCACTAATTAGGAGGGGAGTAACTGATAAGACATCAAATAGTCATCCGATCGTAGCCGAGCACGTGGTACGAATCAGTGCCAATCAAAAAGCGTAATCGAAAAGGCCTTTATCTAGTCTAAGACAGGACCTAGCCAGGTCCAACCCAGGCCCAGGCTAATTACTA
Source organism: Berberis vulgaris (assembly GCA_963556465.1). NCBI lineage: Eukaryota > Viridiplantae > Streptophyta > Magnoliopsida > Ranunculales > Berberidaceae > Berberis > Berberis vulgaris. Next base: position 17,326,527 of record OY747133.1, read on the forward strand.
GCGAGCCCAACGTGTTGCAAATCTTGAAGTTTGGCCCACGACAATAAGGCCAAAATACAAACTTCTGGACTACGATAGGCCTAAGGCCCATCTGGAACTTTTTGTCCAATCAAGTATTGGGTTACAAAAAGAGCCAAGTTCCAAGGGAGCTCAATCATGAATGGGCAAGATTCTAAGTGAGAGTTCATTTTTCCATCATGCCCTCAACGGTAGAGTCAATAAAGGAGTGAAACTCTCATTATATAAGGTTAACAAAACAGATGAGAAAGGTACATACATACAACCCTAATTTTATCAGTCTATCTCCATCCTTGTTAAAAAAACCTGACTATACCATCGGAGTGTTTTTGGCCGCCACAACAGTGGTCTCTGGTTCAACGATGTTCGTATTTGCAAGTCAAAAATCAACATTGATGGATTTGGACGCATCAGTTCCCTAACTTTTTTGTGCCACTGCAAACATCAAGAAACTTCAAAAATTGGCCAACCCATAATATCAAGTCGAGGTACTGTAAGGTTGCACCATCTGTACGGAACATTAAGCACAATTTGTTGTCTCGAACTTTTAAATATCAAATATACCATACAGGAGGTCACTAATAAAAATTACAAAATGCGCGTTATCCAAAATCATTGTTGATCCATAATTTCTTTAAGCCCCATTAAGGGATGAGAGCCCCACTTCCATATATTAATTACAAAATTTTGGAAATCATTGTGGCTATCCAGGTTTATTTTTTATGCTCCTTTGGGGATCATAAATCAAGGGAAGATGGTTTGTAGGCTAGGAACATGATTTTAAAAGCACAATAACAACAAAACACCCTAAATAGTCCCACTCCCACTTCGGCAGATAACAAGGATTTGGATACCAATTACACTTCACTATGATTTAACCTAAAAATGCTTTTGGAGCTCTTTAATGCAGTGACCTCATTGAAAAAAACAGTAAAGAACAATATTCCAACACATGAGATAAAGCTAATCTCCCCTTTATTGCTATGCATTTGGTATAAAAAAAGAAGGAAGTGATGATCAAAGCGATTCTCAACTCAATCCCGGTTTATACTATGCAAACCTTCTTCCTCCCCGCCAGGTAAACTGACCAAATCGATAATTTGGCACGTAACTTTTGGTGGAATGGACAAGATAGTGGTCGTGTTAAATATTTATGCACTTGGACTAGGATTACCTCTCCCCGGCATCTCAGGGGACTCAACATTCCTATTTCGAGGAATAAAAATCTGGCACTTCTTGCCAAAAATGTGTGGTCTGCTATCACCTCCCCTCAATCTCTTAGGTCTCAATTGATTAAATCGATTTATCATCATTCTAAGACCTTTTTCCAACTGATTAAAGCCTTGGCTCACACTTCCTTTGCTTGGAGGGGCACCCTCAAAGCTTTTTACACCATGAAACCTTTCATGCATTGGCAAGTGCACTCAAGGGATACCATCAACCCTTGGACTGACGTTTGGGTCAAACCGGGTTTGCTCCTAGCAGATTGTGTGTTGGACCCCTCAGCTCCCAATCTCCAGTTTTCCGACTTGTGGTTGGCTTCCCCATCCTCTTCAATTTCTTGGAATGAGACTCTTCTCCATTCTCTGCTCCCTGCCCCGGTGGTTCTAGATATCACTAATGTTTGCATTCGTGCATCTTCTAGGCCAGATCACCTAATCTGGAATGGTAACAAAAAATGTCTCTTCTCGGTTAAGAGTGCTACATGCGCCTTCTCTTCTGTCATGGTAGCCAGTTCTTCTTTCAGAAATTCTTCCCCCGACTTTGACCCCAAAATCATTTGCTATCTCTGGCACTTAAAAAACCTCCTAGTGCTATCCCTTTTTTTTTTTTGGAAAGTTAGTCAAAATCTGCTGCTTACCATCTCCAACCTGGTTAGGGTGCATGTCCTGATTGATAATAGATGTGTCTTCTGCCAATGCCAGGAAGAAGATGTGTTACATTTTTTCTTCTTGTGTCCTATTACCAGTCGCCTATGGTTGCTTTCCTTTCTGCCAATTGATTGGAACTCTCCCTCCCTTCAACCAGCTTTTTCAAATTTATTTGGAATAACCGCTATGGAGCATCATCTTTCCTCCGAGGAGATGTTTTCCCAATTCAGTGCTACTCTTCTCTCTATCTGGAAATTGAGGAATAACATCATTTTCAACAAGTCCAAATTCTGCACCCGTGATTTCACCTCTACCTTGAATAAAATATGGTCATTTTGGTATGCCCAATGGTTCAATTCTTCCATGAAGGCCTCCAATTTGACTCTAAAGTCTATTCCTCAGATTGTTAATACTGTCTGTACAGACAATAACTCCCAATCTTCACCCTTTACCTCAAACCCTCTTATGGGCCCGCCCACCAAACTTGTAGCTAGCAAATTTTATTTGATCCAGGAGCAACTTCGGTTCGCTAGGTCCCATAGAGTGAACAACAACCTGTCAACCTCCATCCCGTGTCCCAACTTACTTGACCCTGATACAGTGTTTGTTAACTTTGATGCATGTTTTTTTTATCATTCCAAGCAGTGCGCTATTGGTGTTATAGCAATGGATCTGAGAGGTCATGTTCTTGCTACTGTAGCTAGTATGATTCCAGGAAAGGTTACGGATAACATGATGGTTGAGTTCTTTGCAGAAGAGGCAACCCTTTTGCTGATTCAGACCCAACGGTGGAAACCTGCTCTTGTCTTTTGAGATGCTGCCAACTTACGAGAGGCGCCTTGGAATCTTATTTTCTGTAATATTAAACGTCTCTTGTTTTTGCTTAAAGATTGAAATTATATGTATATTGGTAGGAACCTCAATTATGAGGCCCATGAACTCGCATCTTTAGCGGGTAGATCTATGTTTGTTCCTCAACATTTTAATGCATGATGCTTCAAAAAAAAAAAAAAAAAAGTGAAAGTTCAAAAAGCATATTATGGACCCTTCTCTCATCATCTTTTCTTTAATCCTACCACATTGCTTCTCCTCAGCTTTTAATATGTTGTGGAGTGAAGTGGAATGACATTGTGTACATGCAAAATATAAAGAAGAAATTGATGTGAATAGAAAAGTTATATATGGTCTCACTTGGATTATCTTGATACAAAGCTGTATGAAGACTAAAGTCTAAGTATGATTTAACATGGTATTTGAGAGGTGCTGAGTTTTCCAGGGCGATTGTTGAAGCATTTTCTAGTATTTTTCATACAACTGCCATTTGGTTAAGTAAAGGATCAGCTGCTCGCGTTGTAATCATATAAGTGCACAATTTGACAAATTATTCATCTTTATTGCTTCACTCTATTTTTTTAGTTTTATGAAATTTCAACTAAAATCTAAGTAACATAGGCATATAAAGAATGTAATGTCAATGGCTACCAACCAACTACTGATTTAAGTTGCATTTGATTCATAGATTAGCACTTGTAATGGAAACACTTTTCCTTAGAAGCTCATGGAGTGGTGCTTAGTGAACTTTATCTTGGATTTATTTACTGATTTTGTTGGGGTTTGAGAAACTGGAATAAATGATTATGTTTCTAGGATACTTAGTCATTTGTTAGTGACCAATCTTTTTGACATCGAGGAACAACCTGGGTGAAATAAAATACATCAACCTCATGATACATGTTGAAGGACTGGCCAAAAGATACATTATCAAAGTTGAGTGACATATTTCAAGGACACTGAAAATGAGCACTCATATATGAAGAAATTAATAATAACAATTTGTGGTAGGCTTCCCTAGAGACTCCTCTCAAAACCAAAACATAAAAGAAATGAAGGGCCTGCTTTGATGAAGAGTTTAGCTTTACTCAGGGAACTATGTACCAACTGTAGTAGACTTGCATTATTGCCACTCCGGTTAAAATCTTGTGGTTCAACGATTTCATTCGTGCAACAACAAGGATCATCTAATTTCATGTTTTCACTTGCCTTTTGCATCAGCTACTCTTAGGCCTTCCAATTTTATACATGGCAGGGAAAACAGATTTTTGCAAAAATGGTTTATTTTCCTAACACTTTCTAGGAACGAGCAAATCATTTTCTACTTAAAAGAAATAAACTGGTCACAGACTCACAGGGCACATGCAAATCTAGAGGAAAAAAAAGGATTCGATTGTGGAAATTTGGGCTTGCACCATCAATCAAACTGTGTATGAGTTTATCATTATTGCGTTGGCAAACTGAATAGCCTTCTCCCCTTAAATCATGTATGTATTGGACATTCATATATAATCAAGTAATTAGATCAAATTGTCAAAAACAATTTTCCCTCCAAACAAACTGACCTTTTACATTCTCCCATGTGAAGTCCAAAAGATTCCAGACTTGACTGTGGTGTCGAAGAAGAACTTCTCCATTGATTGATTGAACAAACTGTAATGGAAAAAAAATATTAAACAAAAGAAAAAGAGAATAAAAGCAGAAAGAGAGCATTTTTAATAACATTACCAGCTAAAGCTTTCGGTTTGGCTTTTACTTTTGCTTCAGCTCCCACTATGCTTGACCTCTTTAGTTTTTCACTTGCTTTCCTTCACATTGGCATTGCTGCCTCAAGAAGAAAACTATGTCCTTCAATTACCCATTTCTCCAATTTTTCGTATGTTCTGTGTTTTCAGTCCAAAAAGAAATGGGAGATAAAATGCGTTCCCTGAAAAATACAGTTCTGCAACTATTTTATACAAAGAAAAGCGCGTTTTCAATAGTAAAAATTCAAAATATGCAACGTGAAATCAATCATATAGAGTGGTATGTATGTCGAAAGAATGTATGATCTACTCATGATATTATGCAAGGTAAAATATGAAAGCCTTTGACGATTTGTAGGTGACTGAAGGGCATTATAGGCAGGCTGCAAAAGCACTCATAGTAGTCAAAAAGACAGAATATATAAGAATCCAACCAAGGAAAACAGGGATGATAACTGTATCTGAATGTAAAGACTTTCATGCTCAGTTAAGCTTTAATCATCTTTAAATAAAGAGTGATAAAGAAAGTATATTGGGGAATCAAACTACTGTTATTCCAGTACTTCCAAACTACGATCTTAGTCTACTTGACACTTCATTGTCACAACAAAGCCAGGAGAAACAGACCCACAACTCATATTATTCCTATATCTTTTGCTTTACTAGTTAGGATACTATTGCTTAAGAATCGAGCTTTGGATATCTTGGCTTCGTTGCATCTCGCAGCAGAGAAGCCGAAAAAAGAAGATTATGAAGCTGGTAGTGGAGGTAGTGGAAGCACACGATCTTATGCCTAAAGACGGTGAAGGATCATCAAGTCCATTTGTAGAAGTAGACTTCGGGAACCAAAGGATTAGGACTCGCACTGTCAGCAAGAACCTTAATCCTGAATGGAACCAGAAACTACTTTTCAACTTGGATGACCCCAATAGTCTCAATCATAACGAAATTGAGGTGTGTGTCTACAATGATAGGAGGACATTTCCCGGCCGTAACTTTCTTGGCAAGGTGAAGATTCATGGCTCAAATATAGTTAAGAAAGGCGAAGAGGCTCTGCAGCAGTTCCCATTGGAAAAGAGATGGTTTTTCTCCTATGTTAAAGGCGAAATTGGCCTGAAGATATACACTTCTCCTGATCCTAAACCAGAATCTGACTCTCAACCTGAATCTCCTTCTACTCCCACTCCTACCCCTCCTGTTTGCAACACTACTACTACAGATAGTCCCCCTGCTTCTGATACTAAACCTTCTCCAGCCTCTTCAACTGCCGAAGATATTAAAGAGTGTTTTTCAGTGCCCAAGGCTTCTCCTGCAGGAGGTGCTGACGGTACTGAACCCGCTGTCATCAAGACTGATACTAGTCCTGCCAAAGAGTTGGAGGAGATCAAGGAACCGAAAGAAGTGATCATTGAGACGATCCATCACGTACAAAAGCATCAAGTTACTCACCACCCAGGGATATCTGTGGAGAAACAGCCACAAGGGGCGCCGTTCACAATGCACCATATGAACCAACAGCCTCCACCCCATATGATCCACCAAATGAACCACCATGGCCCCCATCCTAACCACCAAGAAGAGTTCAAGTTAAAGGATACAAACCCACATCTAGGAGAGCGATGGCCCAATGGAGGAGTTCGTGGTGGTGGTGGGGGTTGGATGAGCGGAGACAAAATCACTAGCACCTATGATCTTGTGGAACAGATGACCTATCTGTATGTTCGTGTTGTCAAAGCAAAAGATCTTCCCACCAATCCCCTCTCTGGAAGCTGTGACCCATACACTGAGGTGAAGCTTGGGAACTACAGAGGAACAACGAGGCACTTTGAGAAGAGGACCAATCCAGAATGGAACCAAGTATTTGCATTCTCCAAAGATAGGATTCAGTCATCAATGCTCGAGGTTTTCGTCAAGGAGAAAGAGATGGTAGGAAGAGATGAGTACCTTGGTAAGGTGGTGTTTGACATGAATGAGGTACCGACAAGGGTGCCACCTGATAGTCCCTTAGCACCGCAATGGTACAGACTGGAGGATAGACGCGGGGAGGGGAAAGTGAGAGGTGAGATCATGCTAGCAATCTGGATGGGAACGCAGGCCGATGAAGCTTTCCCAGAGGCCTGGCACTCAGATGCTGCTTCAGTGCATGGAGAGGGAGTGTTCAACATTAGATCTAAGGTATATGTCTCACCCAAATTATGGTACCTTAGAGTCAATGTGATTGAAGCTCAAGATGTGCAACCCAACGACAGAACTCGTCCACCTGACGTTGTTGTGAAAGTTCAAGTAGGCAATCAGCTGCTGAGAACTAGGGCGTGCCCTCGAACAACAAACCCACTGTGGAATGAAGATCTAGTCTTTGTTGCAGCTGAGCCATTTGAAGAACACTTGGTCCTCTCAGTTGAAGATCGTGTGCACCCATCAAAAGATGAGGTGCTAGGGAGGATAAGTTTGCCTCTCAACATTTTTGAGAAGCGTCTGGACCACAGACCAGTCCATTCTCGTTGGTTCAACCTCGAGAAATTTGGCTTTGGTGCCTTGGAAGGTGACAAAAGGAAGGAGCTTAAATTCTCAAGTAGGATTCACCTCAGAGTCTGCCTGGAGGGTGCTTATCATGTATTAGATGAGTCAACATTGTACATAAGCGACCAACGCCCAACTGCCCGTCAACTTTGGAAGCAACCAATTGGCATTTTGGAGGTGGGTATCTTGAGTGCCCAGGGCCTACTTCCGATGAAAATGAAGGACAATCGAGGTACAACAGATGCATACTGTGTAGCGAAGTATGGACAGAAGTGGATAAGAACAAGAACAATAATAGACAGCTCTAGTCCAAAATGGAATGAACAATACACTTGGGAAGTCTATGACCCTTGCACTGTCATCACATTGGGAGTTTTCGACAATTGCCACTTGAGTGGCCATGACAAGCCGGGTGGCGGTGGTGGTGGAAGAGACGCAAGGATTGGTAAAGTGAGAATTCGATTATCAACACTAGAAACATATCGAATTTACACACACTCTTATCCACTTCTCGTGCTACACCCCTCTGGGATGAAGAAGATGGGGGAGCTTCAGTTGGCTGTGCGATTCACTTGCCTGTCTCTAGCTAACATGATGTACCTCTATGGTCAGCCACTTCTCCCCAAGATGCATTACATACATCCCTTCACAGTGAACCAACTGGACAGTTTAAGACACCAGGCAATGAACATAGTTGCAGTAAGGCTCGGGCGGGCTGAGCCACCATTGAGAAAGGAGGTCGTGGAGTACATGCTGGATGTGGATTCTCATATGTGGAGTATGAGAAGAAGCAAAGCAAATTTCTTCAGAATAATGTCATTGCTGTCAGGGATGATCTCAGTCAGTAGATGGTTTGACGATGTGTGTCATTGGAAAAACCCAATCACGACCGTGCTAGTTCATGTTCTATTCCTGATACTTATTTGCTACCCTGAACTAATACTCCCAACAATCTTCTTGTACATGTTCCTGATCGGTATATGGAACTATAGGTTTCGACCAAGGCATCCACCACACATGGACACCAGGCTTTCATGGGCTGAGGTGGTGCAGCCAGACGAACTGGATGAGGAGTTTGACACATTCCCGACATCGAGACCACACGATATAGTCAGACTAAGGTATGACAGGCTCAGAAGTGTCGCAGGGAGGATACAAACAGTGGTAGGAGACATGGCAACCCAGGGGGAGAGGTTCCAAACTGTTCTCAGCTGGAGGGATCCAAGAGCAACTAGCTTATTCATAGTTTTCTGTCTCTGTGCGGCAGTTGTGTTGTATGTCACTCCTTTCAGAATGCTAGCATTGGTTACAGGGATATACATGCTTCGACACCCTAGATTTCGGAGCAAGTTGCCCTCTGTGCCTAGCAATTTCTTCAAGAGATTGCCTGCTAGAACTGACAGCATGATCTAGAACTAGGAATTGTGTGAATTTCTGATTTCTAAATCACATCTAGAGATGCATCAACTGTTGTCTTTTTAACTTTGGGCTTTGGTCTCTTGTTCGAATTTTATTTCTATTGTTAACTCATCTGGAAGACATTTTATTTTGTTTTGTATAATACACAAGTGTTATTGTTTTTTGCGAATGAGTAAGTCTAGTTGGCTGGGTTTGGAATTCATTTTTTGTCAAGTTTTGATTTTTTTACATTTTTATCTCTTCTTTTTAAAACACAACCACAAATATCATTTATAGAAGAAGTTGAAGTGTAAAAAACTCAAAACCTGACCCAAAATATGACTGTCTAGAATTGATATTTGCAAATTATATTTGGTTTGCAATCGATCTAGAGAACCGAATCCCTAATGTCAGGAGAGGCTCTCTGACACATTTTTAGAAGAGATAAAGAAAATGAAGCTCTTCAACCCTTTCTCAAAGAGACCACTCACCTTACCCCCATATGGCTAAAAATTGAAAGAGACCACTAGATAGGCCAGTCTTCGGTTTCAACACCACCCTTCAAATGGCTGATTCTCAATGTTTTTCGTTTTGGGTTGGGGTTGGCTTCCCCTCATCACATCTCACAAGAACACTGAGAACAAAAATTTATTCAAACAAATTTTACTATGATTATCATCATGTCCAAATTACTATATTTTTTCTTTTACTTTCTTTCAACTTTACAACTGGCATGAAAGAAACCTTCATCAAACAAATCAGGCTTACCTTCGAAGCTATTTCACAGCCCCAATTAAAGGATATGCATCGAGATGATGGACAAAAAAGAGATTCCTTGAAAAAATGGTGCAAGCACTGTATAAAGAAGATGGGGTATCATTTCCAGTAAAAATAATCCAATTTTCTATCTAGTCAGGTTTGCTAGCTACTTTTAGGTCTAAGTTTTGGTTTATTTTTTACAATTTCACCTTTTAAGTAGTGTTTGTGATTGTGTGTCAAATAAATGTATAAAAAATGTAAAAATGCTAAAACTTGGCCCAAAAAGAACATGCGATATCCAAGAGACCAACTCCACCACATGGGTCGGTTTGTTTCTTGTAGCCGATGACAGTGGCAATGGTAATGTAAAGGAAGAGAAGAGTTGCGATGAACTCAGCGATGAGAGCTTTGTAGAATGACCAGAGCTTGAGCTCACCAATGTCGAGAAGTGGTGCAAGTGATGGATTTGTGTAGTCCTTCCCACTGTGGTGCACATGGTGTGCTTATTCGATTCCGTCTTTCACCATTTTTGCTCCCTCTGTGATTTAACTGTGTTTAGCTCTCAAGCAAAGCAGATGTAAGAAGGAAAGTTTGTGAAGAGTGTGGTGAGAGGAAGGTGTATTTATGGACAATGGAAAGGAAATGGTCAACTTCATTCTCTTTATCTTTCCCCTCTCTCTCTTTCTTTTTCCTAAAAACGTGTCATAGAGTCTCTCCTAGTGTTGTCCTGACGCTAGGAGCTTGGCTCTCTGAAAATTTTCATTTGATTTGAATTCTGACACAAGCTAGGTTCATCAGCAACACAATAATATACCACATAATTTTCTTCAAAGAGTACGTATAGGCAGCAAGGGCTATCAACCATTTTTTGTTTAGGGTTGAGCTCTTTTACACTTTTATTTATTTTCTTTAAAATACAACCATAAACATCATTTATAGAAGGAGTAGAAATGTAAAGAGCCCAAACTCTGACAAAAAAATGGTTGATAGCCCTGACTGCCTAGAATTTGCCTTCTTCAAAACACTTGCAATTATAGAACAATTGAGTTTACTGATTTACTCGTTGGTGGAGTGAAAATTTGTTTTCATAGATGATTTTATAGTTGGCGGCAATTACACCATACCACAATTTCCTCTCTCTCACACCATTCTACTATCTCACACCACTTACTTTCTTTCTCACACTACCATACTTTTTCACACCACCTATATAAACAAAAACCATACATTTTTCCCCCTCATCATTCAAATCGACAATGGTTCATCTCTCCTCCATTCGAAAGCTTTTACAAATTTCTTCCAAATTTCTCCCCAAACTCAAATCTCTTACAAATCTCCTTCATCTCCCTCGAAAACTCTCAAAATCCCTCAAAGTCGAAACCCTTAAACCCAAACTCAATAAATATGCATAACTTAACAAAACAAAGAAACTCAAACTCAAAACGAAAAAAACGCAAAACATTGTAACTTTCGACCAATTTAAACCCTCAATTGAGACTGATTCTCAACCTCATCAAAACATAAATATTGCAGCACTCTTAGGCTCCGCTTGGTACACTGTAAAATGATGTATTTCGCAAATTGATGCATAAGCATTAGTTTGTAATGCATTACTTTACGAACGCTTGATATTAATTAAAAAAATCAATGCAAATTAGAAAATTATTGTGAGTGGTGTTTATGATTGTAGTAGTTGTAATTGTGGTATAGTCACAATGGCTATGATTGTGGTGATGCTGATTGCGAATGTGGACAATGATGGTGGCGGCAATGGCGGTGGCTGTTAAAATGGTGGTGGTTGTGTTGCGGATTATGGTGGTGGTGATGGTAGTGGTGGCAGCGGTGGCTATGGTGGTTGTGGTAGTGGTGGCGCCGGCAACAGTGATTATGCTATGGTAGTGGTGGAGCTGGCTGCGATGGTGATTATGCTATGGTAGTAGTAGTAGTGGTGGAGGCGGCGGCGACAGTGGTGGTGGTGGTTGTGATGGTTATGGTATGGTGGTCATGGTAGTGGCGACGATGGTAGTTCTGAAAGTGGTGATTGTTGGGGTGTTTATGAAGGAGTTGAAAGTACTCGAGGGGATGATAAGAGTTTTGCAAAGTAATGCGGGAGATTTTGTCCCACAAACTTTTGCAAAATTTTATAACTAGGAGATGCATAAGTTTTGAATTTAAATTCCAATAACCGTTTTCCGTAAAGCCAACCAAGCACCAAATTTATGTAACTACCGTAAACTTTTGCATTATGCATTATTTACCGTGTACCAAGCGGAGCCTTAGTTATATAATAAACACAACTTAAATCAATTGAAAATGTTTTGAAATAAGCAAGTTATGGTCATTTTACTAAAGTCGCGCAAATATGTCTCACAATGAAAATAGGATAGTATTTCTGACTTTCGGCCAACTTATGTCCTTGATCGAGATCGATTCTCAAGTTGATCAAAACACAAAAGTTGTAGTACTTTGAGTTATCTAATAAACACAACTTGAATCACTTACAAATGTTTTGAAATGAGCAAGTTATGATAATTTTACTAAAGTCGTGAAATCTGTCCAAAAACAATTTTGTTCGGAGAGTGCAATGCAGAATAACTGGGGTACCCCACATTGCACAATGCAAACAATTTTTTTTTTTCATGTTGTCATTGTGCAATGCAGGGTATTTCAGATATCCCGCAGTGCACTATGTGAACATAATTTTTTTCGGATAGATTGCGCGACTTTAGTAAAATAATCATAACTTGCTCATTTCAAAACATATTTAAGTGATTCAAGTTGTGTTTATTAGATAACTCAGAGTACTACAACTTTTAAGTTTTGATCAACTTGAGAATCGGTCTCGATATAGCACATAAGTTGGCCGAATGTAAGGAACACTATCCCATTTTCATTTTTCGGAGAGATTTGCGCGACTTTAGTAAAATGACCATAACTTGCTCATTTTCAAGTGATTCAAGTTGTGTTTATTAGATAAGTCAGAGTACTACAACTTTTGTGTTTTGATCAACTTGAGAATCGATCTTGATCGAGCATATAAGTTGGCCGAAAGTTAAGAACACTATCCCGTTTTCATTGCAAGACAAATTTGCGCGACTTTAGTAAAATGATCATAACTTGCTCATTTCAAAACATTTTCAAATGATTCAAGTTGTGTTTATTAGATAACTCATAGTACTATAGCTTTCGTGTTTTGATGAACTTGAGAATCAGTCTCAATTGTTTAAATTGGTAGAAAGTTACCGTATTTTACATTTTATTTTATTTTTTTAGTTTGGATTTATCTGTTATGCATATCTATTGGTAATGTGAGAAAGTAAAAAACAAAAAATAAAAAAACAAAAAAAAACTCAATGGTGATGTGAGAAAGTGAAAATGATAATATGGTGTAGTCGTTGTGATCTTGTGTAGTCCGGGCTTGTCTAATTGGCGAGAAAATGGGCGAGGGAGGGAGTGGAACCCTCCATCCCCCTCGAGATGCGCAAATCATTTCCTCGCCAATTAGAATTCCCCTGTGTAGTCCAACTATATCAGTACTAGACTAAAATAAAATAAAAATAAAAAACTCTTGTGACCATAGAATTAAGTCCACCACCACTTACAGGTTATTTATAAAATGCACATCTGGTGAAAACAATTACCGTCATCAAGTCTCCCACAGCTAGCTGGGGAAGAGCTTGCTTATCCAGTCTCAGGCGCTCACAATCATCCTTAACCCCAATACTAGGAAACTGGTTAACGTCTTCGCAACAACCTATCAAAAGACCACAAAATTAACTAGTAGGGCGCTTCCGCAAACCCTATTTAAATCAAATTATCACCCCCCTAGCTTCTTTCTTCCCCGTGTGAACAAGAGGTATTTAAGAACCCGTGTGGCAATCAAATTATCACCAACATATTTTTACTCAGAAGCTTCTTTCTTCCAAGTGAGAACAAGAGGCATTTAAGAACCCATGGCCCAATCATTCTATAACTTTTCATCATGCCATTCACAATATGAAACCCCTCAATCTCATCATGCTGGTAGAAAATTTCCTACCATATAAAAAGTAAATCTAAAACATTGATCATGTTTCCTATATATAGTAGTAACATTAATGTAACCCAAACGATTGAAAACAAGAATCCTTGCTAAGAAAGTAACAAGAGCTAACAAAATATTTGGTGTTTGCAACACCAGGACAAATAAACTCAAGTACATGTTATGTCTGATGAAATTGGAAAAACTCTAAAACAAACAAAAATCAGGTTCAGACATCTTAAGAATGTTTGATCTAGAAGACAAGCTCGTGGGGTTTCATCCCTGACCTAAGAGAAAATCTAGAGGCTAAGTATGACTTCAAGTCAGCAACTCCATCAATGGCCTTGATCAGAGCAGCATCCACAGACTTCTGGTCGTCTTTCTTCTCCTGAGGAAGCACATTCTTTTCCTACATTTCACCCAATAGCAAGGCATTAGCAAAACAACCCACTGCATCATTAAAATAAATATAGAGTAACAAGGGTAAACAACTGACCTCTTTCTCTGCTTCGAAGAATTCTCCCTCTGTCTTCTTCTTCTTTTTCTCAGCTTCCCGGGCAAAATACTTGTCATCGAATTTCTCAACACTAATCTCAGAAACATCAACCTTGGTAGAGGTTGCAATTACATAAGATTGATTCACACGGCGTAGAGGAACACCATTGATCTTAAATGGTCCTGCATCAGTAGAATCAATGAGACATAAGAAAAAACAAACAATAGTGCAATATCAAACACTACTACACATAGGCCAGCTTATGAGCTTAACAGAGGATAACCAAACGCTATTGTTTATTGGAAACTAGTCCTAGAAAAGACTAAACAATTACAAGTACACAAATAAGATACAGACTTAAGCATACAAATGCACAAGTGAAACAACATATTGATGTCATTCGATGGATGTATATGTACTTAGTGACTAGTAACAAGTGCTTATAAATCTGCCAACTTGCTAGGATGCATTGACATGTAAACTAACAAAAATAGTTTAAAGAGAACTAATCCTCAGAAAGAATACAAATATGCCAATGTGAAGTTTGGACATACCAATACAACACACATAACTTAAGTTATTTGAAAACATCCACTAATACCTAGTTAACACCAAATAACTCAAAATTTTCAATCGAACATTCATAGCTATTTAATAAACATAGCAGCATATATAGAATTCAACAGTCACCCCATCCACTATGACAAGTTTGATTGATAATGATGTAGAGCACTTTGGAGAAAATGAATCCATACAAACAATATACATACAGTGTACACCAAATAAAATGACCAGCCCTAAGATAATATCTCTTCCATAGATTGAAATGCGTCTAAAAACAGTTCAATGGTTAGGATGAAATCATACTGGTAATCCCAAATAGACAAATCCCAGACTCATAAAATACAAAATGGTCTTATTATCAAATGGCCACCTGCATTTTGTTCAAACAAAGACGGATTTCAAAATAGATAAAACTGACGGACGATAAAAAGGCAGCAACCATGGTTGCTTACCACAAAAAATCTATCATAAGAGGACATCATATTCTGGGATTTTGCAAATTCAATTTAAATCAATATACCGCTTAATGAATTTATACTGACATGCAAATGGAATTGGGGAGAGCTCATGATACTAAATATCTTAAAAAAATGAGTCAATCAGCAGATAGAACATCTTCACATAAGCTATGTACCACCTAGTATCAACACAAATGCTTCTCAGAATCTCTCTCATAATCTCCCAAACTTCACACAATAGCAGACACTAAACTGACACTAAAGCAGATTAAAGCACTCATAAAATGAAATACACAATCCACAAACCGTACACTTAATATCACAGCCAAACAGTAATCCCATTTTAGATCTACCTCAAATCATCAAAATGTAGAAAACACATCCAAAACAAAAAAGTAAGAATCTCACCAGTGACAAGAAGCAACCCAGATGAAAGCTGCTTGAGAAAAACCACTCTCTTTCCTTTGAACCTTCCAGCAAGGATGATCAAAACAGTCCCGGGAGTGATACTCGCCCTAAAAACACACCCAAATCAGCAATCAAACCCTAGAATACAATAAAAAACAAAAAAAATGAAACTTTAAGCGACAAAAACCTGAGCTTGGTTGGCTTGTGCTTGCGCTTGTTAACAAGGGGCTTCTTCACATCATCTGCTGGGTAGAACTTGGGGGCCTTCTCAGCGGGTTTGGGTTCCGCCGGCTTGGCATCATGACGGGGGAAAACGCCGCCGTTCTTGGCCTTGATTGCCCAAAGACCTCTCTTATGGTACATCTTCGAACGCCCGAACTTCCCAATGCCTCTAATTAGCTCTGGGTTCCTGTTCACCTTCGCGACCTTGCCCGCCATTGTTGAGTTACCTGTGTGGCTTGGCCTGGCTTCTGCAGCTCTAGAAAAAGAAGAAACAAACCCTAAACACAAATAAAACCCTAGCACTATGGGTTTTATATTTTTGAAGTTTAAAGCATTTGTAAACCTTTACATCCGGGTCCGACCCATAACTAAAAGCCCTATTGTAAATCCCTGCAAAATGAAATTGGGTTCTGATTCAAGCCCAAACAAAATCCCTACTTGGGATTGGGTCTTATCTATGTTAAAAGTTTTATAGTTAATTTTTAGAGTTCTTTTTTTAGTTTTAGTTTAGCACTCATTAATTTTTATTCATCAGAGTTTGGCTCTAATTTTGAAAATTATTTGAGTCTAATCTTTGTTTTCTGGCGAAACTGTAAAGTCCACGTAATTGATCAGTCAAGATTGATTTTCGGATCATTTTGCCCTTATAGGTTAAACATAATTCAACCCAAAACAATTGTTGAAGAAGATGAGTACTAACCACTGATTATTTAAAAAATTGTAAGAGTCAAATAATAATTAATTTGTAGTACACAATAAAGCTGAGATAGATTGTCTGATTGTCTCTCAATAAGAAAACAATGAGAATTTTGGAAGCATTAAAAATTGGGATATACTATGACTACAACTGTGTAAGCTACAAATGATCCAGAACAATGGTTTTCAAGAATTTTAATTTTTTATTTTTATCATATATAACAAATAAAATGATTAAAAAAACCAAAAAAGTCTTATTTTGCCCATCCTGAATAAGTGCAGCTCTACCAATTTATCTTCCAATATAGCCATTGAAGCAATTGCAATGATCTCCAGGGTCGTTGTTGGAGTTAGTACAGTAAGTATGCTCTTTACAAGCATATTTTGCAGGATCTCTACTTTTTACTTGTTCACGTGTACCATTCCCAATTGCCCAATCGAACACGGCTAGAGCAGTAGACCAATTTCAATGATAAATTAGTCTTTCAGTAAAACTCTTCTTCAAATCACAACTCAAGCAGCAGGGAGCAGAGATCTCGTCCTCAAATCAAAACTCGAGGAGCAGCAGGGACAAATCTCTTCAAAGCAAAACTTGAGAGGGGGAGCAGTCTTCATTGGAACAGATAGCAGGGAGATGACGTGCGTCTTAGTCACAGGGAGGAGGGCAATCGCCGCGAGATGAAGAAAGTGCGTTGCAGGGAGGAGGATGGGGTCTTCAAAGAAAAATTGTTTCGTGATTTTAGACAAAATCGCTCATTCCTTAGTTTAACTTAAGGTAAAGGGCAAAAGGGTCTGAAAATTAATTTTGACCGATCAATAACGTGGACTTAATAGTTTCATCAGAAAATAAGGGTTTACTTAAATAGTATTCAAAACGAAGGCCAAACTCTAATATGTATAAACTAATGAGTGTCAAACTTAAAAACTTAAAAAAATAAATAAATAAACCCTAATTTTTACTTGTTAGATTTGTGTTCAAAAGTAGAAACTAATCATCATCGGCTTGAAACAACCACGCCTAATCAAGTAGAGATATAAGAATGTTGAATTCATTATAAAGATAAATAAAAATTATTTAATTTTTTTAACAAGTTATTGATGTCAAAAATAGAAATATAATACAAATGTTGAAGGTTGGAACACTTTGAGTTTCTATTGTTAACAAGAAATCTTGTTTTATCTAAAAACTTAATTTGACCCTAAATATTGGTTCAATTTAGACTTTATACACCTTAACAAACATGTAGAAAACAATCTCTTATTAACATTTTTACAAACTAATCAAATTAAATATTAAAATCCTATCAAATAGTAGTTTATTTATAGACCGATGTTACTTATCGGTTTGGATTTATAAAAGAGCTGTTCTACCTGTCGAGGGAGTGGGTGAGGAAAACAGCGAGGGAGGGAGGGAGCCGTCCATCCCTGTGCCATCATTTTTCATGCATGCATCCCGAGGGGGATGGATGGCTCCCTCCCTCCCTCGCTGTTTTCCTCGCCCACTTCCTCGACATTTAGAATTTTCGTTTATAAAAACTACCTAGGTTTATTGGTTAGGGTTTGTATTTATTTTATAGAATGTTTTTAAATAAAATTTAATCTCCTCCAATCTTTCATTAATTCGCATGAAGCTCACTATAAAAGTGTCACATTTAAAAAAAATGTCAGGACTACTTGAACTGTGTATTCTCATTAATCGATATCTCTCACGCATAAAAATAGACGAGCACATTGTTTTACATCTGAAAATGATTCATAAATAAGAAATCATTCATAAACTATGAAATAGTTTTTCATTACAAATGCATGAATGTGCACTAAGTCGGCCATGAGTAGAAGCCAGCCATTCTCCGGATGGGGCCATGAGTTTAGCATAAAATCACCTGCCACATGCATGGTGTGTCAAACATGAGAAATAATAAACATTATACAAGGAAAAACCTTTAATTAAAAAAAAAATGCGAATAGTGTAACACTCAAACAATGTACATGCTATTTGAAAAAAATAAATAAAAAAAACTAAGTGATGATACATAAAAACGGTCACATCCCTGAGCCATACATATGTTATGATGATCTCGAGGAATTACGAGCCCCAGCAGCAACCCAACACCGATCCAGCCCAAGCGGTTCTAAGCCTGCCTGATCAAGTCCGCCAGACGGACCCAAACTCTTACAGCGTGCTAGGTCCACACGTCTCACAGCTATCCTCAATACCCATCAGTCCTGCTAAGACAAGTATCTCGAGGATCAGCTTCGAACGGGCAACTACAACAACTTTTTGCTTCCAACTAGGAAGCAAATACCAGAGTACATTTCGCGCAGAGAAACTTCCTCTTGGATTAGGAACTATCTCCCGCGTATCTAGAAGTACAGGGCTAACAGAGAACTTCCTTCCTACAACACAACTCCTAATTAGAAAATGATCTCCACGAAAATATCCTTCCTAAACTACGCCTACGATGGTCTAGTAGAACCAGGACTCCTGCACTATAAATAAGACATGAGGTTGGTAAGCTAAGGTACGCTACAAATATCCTGTTTACAGCATTATGCCTTCTTCAAATCCATGTTTGACTTTAGTATCGGAGTGTCATCGGCCACCACAACGATGGTCCGTGGCTCACGTGCGTTACTTGTGCACGTCAGCAGGATTAGGTCAAAGTAAGGAGCAAAAATCGACTGCATCGATTTGGCGTCGTTCGTGGAGACGACATAATTCCTAACTTTTCACTAGCATCATCTCCCTTCAAAACAAAGAGATGGTGACTAGCTCATATGAGAAAGGAAAGTGAGGGAAAGCATCAGGCGCTCAGCCTGGCACCATCTCGCCACATCCTCGACAATGCGAGTAACGCGCAAACATCGAGTTGGTGCTCCTGGAACAACGGTAGCGCCAATGAACCACGAGCCGGGTGTATGATCTCTTCTCGTACACCAGGCTTGGTCAATGCTTAAGAGGCTCGCATCAATGAAGCAAAGGCCTGACTAAACACTAAAGGCGTACTTAAACCGCTTTAACAGTGAGTTAACCACCGTCCACGTGTGCAACAACGCGACGACCATCTTAGCTTTCATTAACGGGCTGCAGAAAGGAAAGTTTTACCACTTTTTGGCATTGGACCCTCTAGCAAGCATGACAGACCTAACGAAGGAAGCCCGAAGCTACATCACACTAGGAGAATAACGGGCAGCGCGAAGAGATGTTGAATCCAAAGAGCAAATGGTTAATAGAATATGCGTGCTACATGGAGCCCATTCTGAGTCCAAACTATCCAACAGGTTTAGGAATAGGGCCCTACGAAGTATGAGGATCCAAGCGATACGCGGCGAACAGTGGGTACCGCATGATCGGAAGCAATGCCCCTTTGAGCTGCTAGTATTTACGAAAAAAGACCTCCAGGACATACAACTCCTGCACAGAGACGCCCTTGCGGTAACGATTTCTCTGGCGGTCTGGGAGATAAGGAGGTTCTTAGTGGACACAGGGAGCTCTATGAACGTATTGTTTCTCCATACGTTCCGCAAGATGCAATTAGAAGAGAAAGTGTTGACCCCAAATGGTCGTTTGGTGATCGACTTCAGCGGCGAAAGAATGTCCCCTGTGGGAAAGATACAACTGACTACAACAGTGAGAGAACAATCAGTTCAGAAAACCCTGTTTCAAAAGTTCATAGTGATCAACACGCCTTCGGCATATAATGTGGTCCTAGGGAGACCCTGGATACACCAGATGGGAGTAGCGGTCTCCACCCTGCACCAGTGCATCAAGTATCCAACAAACCGAGCGATCGGTACGTTGAAAGACTACTAGGTTGCTGCTAGACAGTGCCAATACACGACGACGACCCTGCCACCTGGCAATTCTCAATCGATGGCCAGCCCAGCGGCTAAGACGACCCTCTGTTCTACCCAAAGTATAGGAGGGGAACAACCAACTTCAGACAACGAGGCACCATAAGCCCTCGGGGCAGGCCCAATGCCGGACAACCATAGAAAGAAACCATTATGATCTACCTTGACGACCCTCACAATAGCAAGGCCATCCAGATTGGTTCCCGTTTGAACAAAGAATTGGTGAAGCAACTCATGGAGCTACTACAACGTAGCCAAGACATCTTTGCATGGACCATGTGAGTCATGGTGGAGATTGACCCGTCGATAATCATCCATCGCCTAAAAGTGGACCCCTCAAAGAAAATTGTTAGGCAGAAGAAGGGCACGTAGCTCTTGAAAGGAACACTATCATAAACGAAGATGTACAACGTCTACTCAACGTGGGCATGATAAATGAAGCACGATACCCGACTTGCTGACAAACACTGTTATTGTAAAAAAGAAAAACGAGAAATGGAGGGTATGCGTAGACTACATTGACCTAAACAAAGCTTGCCCAAAAGATAGCTTCCCACTCCCCCGTATCGATCAAATCATGGACGACACTTCCGAGCACAACTTACTTAGCTTCATGGACACCTATTCAAGCTACAATCAAATAATGATGCACCCCCCAGATCAAGAGAAAACTTCTTTCGTGACAGAAAAAGGGGAATCTACTGTTATAGGGTGATGTCATTCAGCTTAAAGAACAAGCACTACGTACCAACGAATGGTTAACTAGATGTTCAAAGAACAGATTAGCAGGAACATGGAAGTGTACATAGATGACATGTTGGTCAAGAGCCTTTACAGCCCCGACCACATACAAAATCTCGCCGAAGTATTCAACCAACTCAGGAAATAACGGATGAAAATCAACCCGCAAAAATGCACGATCGGAGTCGAGTCTGAGAAATTCCTAGGCTATATAGTGAACAAAAGGAAAATCGAGGCTGACCCAAAATAGATTCAGACCCTTCTCGACATGAAAGCTCTGGCCAATATCAGAGACGTTCAGAGCATGACAGGGAGGGTGGTAGCACTCAACATATTCATATCAAAGTCGTCCGACAAATGCCTCCCATTCTTCAAGATACTGAGAGGGAGCAAAAGATTTTTCTAGAACGAAGAGTGCGAACAAACATTTCAAAGCCTCAAAGCATACATGGGGAGTCCAGAGCTATTCTTAAAGCCTACGACAGGGAAAACACTCTACTTGTACTTGTCTTTTTCCAAGCACGTGTCAGTTCAGCCCTCGTACGAGAAAACTGAGACTCAGAGACCAGTATATTATACCAGCAAAACCTTCGCATAAGCAGAAACACACTATCCGGACCTGAAAAAGTTGGCTCTGGCACTGGTTGTATCCTCCGGGAAACTGAGGCCCTACTTTCAGGCCCATTCCATAACGGTCCTGACAAAGCATCCACTCTGCTCGGTGTTGCATAAACGCAAGCTATCAGGTAGGATGGTGAAATGGGCCGCCGAAACACTCTCATGTTTGTAACTTGGTGCACTCAGGTATAGATAATTTGGATGGTGGGAGCCTAGTCAGCCGTAAACTAATTTCGACGGCTTGCCATGGGACCACTGCTTTTCAGCATGATCGCCAAACCTTCTCGAATTCGTAGTCCCCACCGCGCGGGGAGGGCGTCAACGGTTCGAAAGGTGGGAGCCTAGTCAGTCCCGAACTGATTTGTATGGCTTGCCATGGAACCACCGCTCTTCGGTCTGGTCACCAAACCCTTACTTCCCAAATTTGTCCTCAGCCTTGATCGGTCATAAATGATTCAGATGGTGGAAGCCGAGTAAGTCCTGAACTGATTCTGACGGCTTGCCACGGGACCACTGCTTTTCAGCCTGGTTGCCAAACCCTTGCTCCCTGAATCTGTCGTCTGCTTTAATCAGTCATAAATGATTCGGATGGTGGGAGTCTCAAGCAGCTCGCCACACGACCTGCGCTGTCCCTTTCAACCAGCGGACGCAAATATTAATCTAGCCAAGTCAGCATCTTCACTCTCAAACGGATTGGCATCCTAACATTGGAAAATGCCACTCGTGCCAATACAAAGATAGTATAGCTGGTGCCCGCATAAAAACTTATTAGGATGCTGACCCAAGCTTACAACGCCTGACTCAGCATGAACGATCTGGCACAAACACTTGGCCACGACAGCTCGCCCAAGGCAACAACTGCAGCTGACTAGTCAGACAAACAAGCAATGACCCAGGTCATTCACAATACAAAGCGGTCAAGCCCTCTACCACAGACAGACCAGTCAATGTCCTATTGATTCAATTAGCCTATGTCAAAGCAAGACGATTGTCACGCCCCGATTTTCGAGAAAAACGAAAATCCCAAAATCCACATAGGATTATCCGTTTCCCCCAAAACTCGGGACGTGAAAATTCAATAACAACAGAAACAAATAGCAACAACAACTAAACATCTGAAACAAATAAAAATCTAACTCGGAGAGACTCTGACGTTGCTAGCTCACTAGCGGAACTTCAGTAACGCTGCTCAAAAGTCTCTAAACCTGAAAGGCTAATCGGCTACATTCCAAAAGGAATGTACCCAAGAAGCAAAAGCTCACTTGGGTTAGCAATAAAGCTGGTGTGAGAAATCTTCATCCCAAAATCAATAAAATCGCACGTGATAAACATCAAGCTAAACACAAACAATACACAAACACACCAACAGGTAGTTCCTCAATGAGGCAAAGGTGTTATCATCCTAACTATAGAAATTTACTATGGCAAGTCTGACCTACAGAGATATGAGTAGATTTGCCATCCTTCACAAAACGGTTAGAAACAAACAAATAAAATTTATGAGTTATCAATCCTCATAAATGCAACAACAATACAACTCATAATCATATTAGACTATTATTGAAATATTAACAAAACACATTTTCTAAATTTAGGAAGACATGTAGTTCTCATTCAATGGTTGAATGAGCATTTAGTTTCTTCCTTTAATGTAATCATGCACATACACAAAAAAAGGAAATCTCGCTTCTTTTTCACAATCGCACTATCCTCCATGTGCCGAACACACCTCACCCAAGTGTGCCTCCCTTGCCATCGAAGCTACTCGGAGCGTACATGACCCAAGTGGGGTGCCACCTCGAGTGTCATGTCATCTCACCCGAAGTTCGATCACTGACAAGTATTCTTCCTAAATCTACACGTACAACCGAACTCACATGGAACGGTGCACCGATATGCAAGCAAGTCTGCATACCCATAATGATAGCACACGTATACAAGCAAGTCTGTATACAAAAATTTCTTTTCTTTTCACATTTTTTTTTCAGAGTTGTGGAAAAGAGCAAAAAAAAAAATATATCAACTAAAACTCAAAACTCTTTTATGGTGACACTTTGTCAACCATAAGTAAATCAACCACAGTATCCACCATTCTCTTGGGAAACAAATAATATTTGACATATTTGCCAAGTAAGCATGTCATACTCTAAACTGTACAAACAAATGAATTTGGCAGCCAGAGTATTAAAAGTATTATCAGGCACTAATGTAACCGCATGAAACGTATGCTTATCATAAGCTCGTATGCCAATTCAGTGTATGTATACTCTTCCTAATAAGCTTCAACATGAGTAAGGATAACAAGAATTCAATCTCTATGTGATCATGAATCAAGAAACATACAACTAAAATAATCATGAAAAGAAAACAAGAACTCAATTTCCCAAAGATAAGGCACCACTGATGCTTAAAACAACTAATGACTTGAAAGTAACATATAATCAAACAAGTGGATGGCATTTCCAGTTTCCAATTCACACAAAGTATATTTGATGTTCAAGATACTAAATATTGAAATCAGTGAATGGGTTTTTGCTCTATTGATTTCATTCTTGTCTCAATTAACTTTATGTGTAAAGCTTAAACTCATACCTATAACTTAAATCAATTGAGGTGGAATTTCATTGAAGCAACAAAAATAATGACGGAGATACTCATACGTCTAAAATACTTTATGATGCATGGTCTAAAATGCATCAAACCAAAACTAGTCCAAAGTAAGGATGCAACTCAGGAAAAATTAATC
Organism: Berberis vulgaris; assembly: GCA_963556465.1. Lineage (NCBI taxonomy): Eukaryota > Viridiplantae > Streptophyta > Magnoliopsida > Ranunculales > Berberidaceae > Berberis > Berberis vulgaris. Next base: position 17,350,494 of record OY747133.1, read on the forward strand.
CGACCCCTGAATGAACTAGTCCATTATCTGGACTACTCAAAGTCTATATGGCTGGTGTGTCCCTGAATTAGACCCACTCACTCAATAGTTGTCTATATGCATAACATATTTTCTCTTGCAAAGGAATTGGGATTTGGGACAAAATGTTTCTGGTGGCCATTATGATAATTTGAAAAGAGAGAGGTTGTTGAGTCCAAGCAAAAAAAAAAAAAAATGTGACCTGGAAGACTTTTGTAGGGACATGGAAGCCATTGTGGCTTATTAAACTCAAACACCCCCTATAGTTATTAGTTGTTACTAGCCAGCCAGTCACAATTAATTAGTGCACATATGCTGCATGAACATTCCATATGTAATCATCTTTAATCCTTATTGCCTGTGAGTCAATACCCCTTTGCGTGCAAGAGACAAATGCACCCAATTCAGATCTAAAATTGTCAGTACAAAATTATTTCCTTATCAACAAAAAAATTAATCAGCAAGAGAAATGCGACGATTAGTAGTCAGAAATTTGTACAATAAGTCAAGGAAAAGAGAGAGAAAGCGAAGTAAGAAACACATCCAAAGTACGCGGATGTGAAGTTGAATTGGTTTATTATTGATAACAATACTGATGGTTTCACTTTCAAATGACAAAGTCTACAAGAACTAAAATGGAAGATGCAAAGTGAAAACTAGTAGCATTGGCGATTTGTTAACTATCAGCAATCAATATAAGGTATTCTATAACACTTCGGATTCATTTCGATATGTGTCAAGCTATGTTTTTTATACATAAAAATCCAAAACAAAACACAAAACTTGCAATTCAATCTAAAATCTCACTGTAAAGATGAAGGAGATGGAGAAACTCACCTCGCCCTCAATTTATTCTTCCATTCATGCCACACAGTCAAGCAACATTCACCCTCGCAATACCCAAATCACAACAGAGCCACCATTGTCCACCCTCTATCCGCCATCTCGCCTCCTAATCGCAGCCCCTCTCACCAGTTTCGTCTCTCACAATCAGCCGCCATCGAAAAAAGAAAACGCAGGGAAGGGAAGGAGAAAGGAGAAAAAAAAAGAGGAAAGGAAAAAGGAAAAATGTTTTCTTCCTCTTTATAGGGTGGGTGGTTATTCGCCCCCACTAAAATTTTGAAAGCACCCACCTTCTAAACTCACCAAATAAAACCCTAATCATTAGTTAAATAAAAGCCCAAAACCAAGCCCAAATACAATTGAGTAACAATCCATCAACATTAGGGTTTACAAATTTTTGGCTAAATACACACACGCACATTATCCTATTTAGTCATGGCAAACAAAAATCTTTTTCCAAATAATTGAGATTACAATATATGCCACAATTAATGAACAAGAATTTTTTTTTTATATTTATTTAATTAGGTGGGTATTACAATATATACAACTCAAAAGAATTTCGTCCCGAGATTCGGTAGAGGAAGGTAAGTAGGAAATTAATTCTTAAATAAACAAACTACACATCACATGGACAAACAAATAGCTCATACGTATGCCCATAACTTAATGAAGACAATCACACAAAAATATAAAAAAAATTCAGTAAGTACAAAAATTACGGGGTGCTACAATATATACAACTCAAAATAATCTCGTCCCGAGATTCGGTAGAGGAAAGAAAGTTAAGCGAATTTCGAAAAAATATAACTTGTCAAACAAAATAAGATTTTTAAAACAAAATTTCAATTGAATTTTTAGTTGCATAAATTTTAATTGTCATTGAAAAAGTAGAGGTGTTACAACGATAAGGCAAAACGAAAAAGCATGTAATAGAGACAAAAAGCGTAAAACGGATAACACTGTTTTCATTAATGGTCAAGACAAAAAGAGTACAAGCACACAAAATTGCTCCTAATCAGGAGAAGGCACGGAAACAGAAGAGTTAAGCCTAGTAGAAACAAGGGCGGAAGTTGCATCCATATGCACTTCAACTTGGACATCAGGGACCAAATCATCCTCCTCATTCGACGGCGCAGAAGGGACAGACAAGTCTACATATGACATCTTCTTATAACGATCAAGGTCCCACTCCGGATGCTCCTCCTTCATCAGCGGTAATAGCTCCAGCTGGCCATGTACGACCCAACGGAACTCACATTTGCCTTGTTTATGGAGAAGTTCTTCCTCTCGCACCTTTGCATCAATAAGTTCGCACTCCAGCAACTCCAACTTACTAGTCTGCGCATCAATCTGAGACTGCTTTTGTGGCCAGATTGCTCTTCACAGCACTAAGTTCATGACACCCCAGTTTCAGCTGGTCTTCGGCTTCCTAGTTTATCGAGTATAGAAATCCATATTGGATTCTAACTGTTGCTTCTCATCAGCCCAGCTAACTTCCCTTGAAGCACTCTTTCAGCAAAGGATTGCAACTCATAACACGCTTTATATGTAGCCTCCTGTGCAACCTCGACTTCTCGACATATCCGGCTTAGCTCCTACTTGAGTCCGTTCCTCTCGGACACTGCCTTTGCCAGTTTGTGCTCAAGGTTATCCAGACGAGCCCTCTGAGCCTCAGCGGCCACAGTTGATTGATCCAACTACATCTTTTTGGCCTGCTTCTTAAGCCGCTCAATTTCATGGAGCGCACCAGAATACAATTCCAAGATTTACACTCTCACGAGCCGCCTCGACTTCCATTACAGCAACGGCCGTGTGACTCATATAAGACATACCCAGCATAAGGTATTTCAAACCCTTATCCATACACCCTTCAAGCAAATCCTCCTCGGGTTTTGGAGCGTGGTCCATCAGCCAGCTATGACGCCTGCTTATATGCTTCCTCGAAGCATACTCTATATCCACCCCTCGGTGCCAGAATTGCGAGCTCATCTTCACCAAGTCCGATGCAAACAGGCTTATCCGCACATCAGGATGAAGCGTCCCCTGATCTGGAACTACGCCAGCACCACCCTTCACGGTCACCACCGTCCTCAGACTCTCCTCCGTGGCTTTTCCTTTATCAAGAGCAGTCGACTCTTTACTGCGAGATGACTCAACAGGATCCAGAGGCAAATGAGGAATCGAGGTATCCAAAGGGCCCTCCAACACTTCTAACCGTGGCCCTCGACGAGACGGTGAACCACATGGACTACAGGAAACCCGATCGGTACCAAGGTCACTCTTAGGCAAATCATCAGTGTGGCGATCAGATTCCACCACCACAGGTGAATCTTCAAAGGGCCTTCTATCGAAACGACCCCACACAAATCAGCACCAGAAGAAGCCACCATTGCAACCTGCATTAGACGGTCATTCAAAGCCTCGACCTGTGCATCACTAAGTTTCGACCCATCTGTTACTCTCGCCAACCGCAGATAATCTTCCTCCAAGCCGAGAACGTTAGATTCAGCCTCAACAGGCCTAGCAGACTCGCTCTCCTTTCTCGGTGGAGCGGGTCGTGCCGAAGACTAACCGATTCTAACACGGGGCTTCTTCTTCATAAAGGAAGCAAGCGTCTCAGATGGCTCTTCCACATCAGACATGATATGAGCATTGGCCCTAGCAACCTTCCTTTTTCTGGAAGGGGCCCCATCTTCAGACTTGATGCAGGCCTCTCGGTACAATGTGGGGGCTACATGCCAATTGTCCCATAGCCCACTACGGATGAAGTCAAAAACTCTGATTACATCAATCACCTCCCTTTGAGGCAAGTCACAGAATTTCTCTATGGTGATTTGCTCCTCCAAAATAAGAGGAGTAGTGGGGAACCTCTTTGCAGAAGAACATGAACAACGGTTAGTCAACCTATCGTCAAACACATCAAAGTTGCAAGAAAAGACTTGGACTTACGAAGCGGTCTGAACTGTCGTTCGGGCAAACAACCCTTGCGTCGAAAATACTTCGAATCTGCAAGGGCCAAGAAACAAAACTTTTGCCAGAACTTGAAGTCATCAGGCAGTCTACCGAAGCACTTCGACGTCCTCAACTTACAAACATCATTGCTTTGCAGCCGAGGAGTGATAAGCAACTGGATCACCTGCGGTGTCACGCTAATGCCAGCCTCCTTAGCACAAAGCAAAATCATGAGGATAACTCTATATCAATTGGGTCCCAACTGAGCCAGGGGAATCCCTAGTAGATTCAAGAACTCTCAGATCACGTCCAGAATCGGAAAATGTACTCCAGTTTGAAGCATCCGGAGGCCACATTGGCGTTTGGTCGCCCATTAGAAGGTACAACGGCAAATCCTCTAGGATTCCAAACCTAGTACGAATTTCAGGAGGACTAGGTTAATACAACCTGTCTTAAAAAAACTCTAGGCCCTCGACCAAGATAACATCATCAAAAAGATCTTCTCGAGCCATGAGGAAGATGAACAAACTCTTTTAATCAGAAGGATATCTTTGAAAACAAGAAAAGTCAGACGCTGCACTGCGGATGGCCTATATAGGCAATGGTTCCCGCCTCTTTTCTGCCAAACCAACGCACGTTCAATTAATGTAGCTCACAGCTCAAACGACGATTCAGATTCAGTCATCATGAGTGGCACATCCCTTCCAGATACGACTTAGCGAACCGATGTGACGATCCACTAACTCGGGAAGTAGCTGATGATACATAAAAATGGTCACACCCTTAAGCTGTACACGTGTCCTGATGATCTCAAGGAACTATGGGTTCAAGCAACAGCCCAATATGCATCCAGCCCGAGCGGTTCTCAGCCCGCTCAACTTCAGCCCACCAGGCGGGCCGGAACTCTCACATCACCCTAGACCCACACGTCTCACAACTATCCATGATATCCGTAAACCCTTTTAAGATAAGTATCTCGATGATCTGCTTCGGACGGGCAACCACAGTTGCTATTTGCTTCCAACTATGAAGCAAACACTAGAGTATCTTCCACACAGGGAAACTCCCTTCCACGGAATGCTTTCAGACTGAGAACTATCTCCCGCGTATCTAGGAGCACCAAGCTAACATGGAACTTCCCTCCTACAGCACGACTCCTATTTAGAGAGGGATCTTCACGAAGATCTCCTCCCTAATCTACGCCTACGATGGCCTGGTTAACCCAAGACTTCTTGCACTATAAATAAGACATGAGGTTGGTAAGCTAAGGTACGCAACAAATTCTATGTTACAGTATTACACCTTCATCAGATCCTTATCTGACTTTAGCATCGGAGACCATCGGCCACCCCACGGTGGTATGTGGCTCATGTGTGCAGGTCAAATAGGTCAGCGGGACTAGGTCAGAGCAGGGAGCAAAAAATGACTGCATCACTAACCATTGTTGAAGGACAACTTATTTCGACCAAGAACGAGCTCTTTGCAACCAAGGACAAATTGAAGATTGTGGAAGCAGCGAATTGGAGGAAAGTCGTTGATGGTCGAATCGACCTCCTTGACTACATGGAGGGGGAGGGTCTTGATTTATCAAGATTTTGTGGTTTAGTTGACTAGGCTTTTGAGGAGGATGATGGCAAAGAATGTGTTTCGGACCCACCAAGTGATCCGGTTGATGAAAAAACCTCGTCTCCTCCCCTTCCGATCCTGTTCCATCGTCTATCCTTGCTATCGAAGAGAAATGTTCATTCCCTCCTGTTGTTGTTGCTATTGCCCATCCTCATTTAATGCTCTTGCTAGTGATGCTCTGATCTCTTCTTTTGTTTCTTCTCCAACTGTTCTATCTTATTTTTCAGATGTAATTGAATAGAGTTATGAATGACAAGTTTTTCTTTGTTGACATTCTTATGCTTTGTCTTTATTATAATTATTCCTCGCTGATTTGCATGTTGTTTCTTCATGATTGTAATTTCTTTTTTGTCTTGGATCAATATCACGGTATCTGATTGTACACATTAATGTGCATTGATCTCGCTACTCACTTTATATATCTAGGTAATTTAGGCTTGTCTGTATTTATGCTTTTGTGATCTTTTCTTGGCCGTCTGAAAGCTTTCATTTCTTTGGTCTTGTTGATCGGGCTGGGAAGCTTTACTAGTTCATCTTGATTTACTCGTCCAGACTTTTGCGTATCTACTTTGTGGTCAAACGTGTTGGTCGCTCCAGAAAGTTTTATGAGCAAGTCTTAACTTGTATGCCAAGGATTTTGTAAATGTACTTCTTGATCTGACATATTGATCAAGCCATAGCGCTTTATGAGTAAGTTGACTTGTACGTCCCAACTTTGGTAGATTTACTTCGTGGTCCGACGTATTAGTCGGGCCAGAAGGTTTTACGAGTACATCTTGACTTATACGTCGAGACTTTTACTTTGTGGTTTGACATATTGTTCGGTGAGAAAGTTTTTATGAGTACGTGTTGACTTATACGTCTAGACTCTTAATTCGTGGTCCGACATATTGGTCGGCCAGAAGGTTTTTACGAGTACGTATTGACTTATACATCCAGACTCTTGCTTTGTGGTCCGACATATTGGTCGGGCAGAAGGTTTTTATGAGTATGTCTTGACTTATACGTCCAGACTCTTCCTTCATGGTTCGACATATTGGTCGGCCAAAAGGTTTTTACGAGTAAGTTGACTTATACATCCCAACTTTTACTTCGTGGCTCGACATATTGGTCGGCCAGAAGGTTTTTAGGAGTATGTCTTGGCTTATATGTCTAGACTCTTACTTTGTTGTTCGAGGTATTGGTCGACCAAAAGGTTTTTCGAATATGTCTTGATTTATACGTCCAGACACTTACTTCGTGGTCCGACATTTTGGTCGGCCAGAAGGTTTTACGAATACGTCTTGACTTATACGTCCAGACTTTTACTTCGTGGTCCGACATATTGGTCTACCAAAAGGTTTTATGAGTAACTTGACTTATACGTCCCAACTTTTGTAGATTTACTTCGTGGTTGATCAGACCAGAAGTTTTATTTTTTCGTTTGACTTATACATCCTGACCTTTTATTCGTAACTCGATTTGCTGATCTTGATAGTTTTTTTATATCGTCTTGGCTGTTTGAATGTAAGATGGAGGATTTGAACTTGGAGTTTTATTGATAATCCTGTTTCACATGCTTAACATTCTATAACTGTAGTAGTTGTTCTTTTCTTGTCCAAAACTTCTTGGTTCATAGTGTTAGCCATCTTAGCTTGTTGGCTTGTTAAGTGTTATGTTATAGTGTAGGATCCATTCGTGAATAGTTCGTGTGTTGCATCTCTCTGTTTGACTATTGCTTGATTGATGTCGTTCCTTATGATGATAGGGGTTTATTCATGCGTGCCCTTATTGTTTGAGGAGTACTCATATCTGAGTTTAGATCAGCTTTGGTTTCATATCGCCCTGGACTATGCTTTGGTGTTATTTTGTCTGAACTAACTGTGTCCATTTTTAACTCGAATGGTGTAACGAAAGGGGGTGTTTGTTGCAACATCCTTCTTCATGGTTTTCCTGTAATTTTGATAGTTTTACGTCACGTGTTTGGTCATCACAAGGTCGCTCATAAACTTATAATGCTTCTTGATCAAATCCTTGAGTGTGCGCTCTTCAAGGCGTTTCGATTGGTGATTTCTTCAACAACCAGGTGAGCTGAGTAGATCGACTCCAACACCGAATTGTCCAATCATGCTCACATCAACGCCAGCTGCCAAGGTTTCCATGAACTTTTGTGTTTTAGACTTTGCAATGGTATCAAGTTTATTCGCCGAATCAAATTTGTTTACGTTAATTCCATTGTCAGTAATGGAGGAGGCGTTGTTGGCCTTGTTAAGGATAATGTGGATCAAGCTCGCATTCGTCAGTGAGACCCTCCCACTCAATCAGTTGGTTGATTTTCGCATGAAGTGCAAATGTCTCTGTGCTTCCCGTTATGTAATACCCGCCCAATACACTTACCAATATACTTGCACTATTTTAGAAGTTAATAATATTTATTGGTAGTAATTATTAATTAATAATAATTACAAGTAATAATAGTTTATAATTTTTTTTATTTTCAAACCTAGGTTCAGACTGATGGTGGGAAAGAGATAAAGGATGGGTGTGTTTAGCCAAAGAAACCTTAAATTTTTATTAAAAAAAAGAAACCCTAGTTTTTCTTTCCTCTTTGCACACACACACAAAAGAAAAAGAAAAAGAAAAAAAAAATCTGCGTTGGGAGGCACTGGAAGAAGAACATTGGAATCTTGCCAAAGAAAAAAATATTAGAGAGTTAAATTCTATCAAAATTTTAAATCTACGATATCGATTATTCTATGATTTTTTTTATGTACGAACTCAACTTTTTTACAGATGTTAATCCTGATATAAACCCTAGATTCCTCGTTTTCTTTTATTGACAGTGATTGGTATCTTTACATTTTTTTATTAATAGTGAGGTGATATGAAAAGGGTTTATTTGCTTTTTTGATTGATATGTGTAAGAGAAAAGTTTTTGGTTGTAAGTTTTTGTTGTTGTGATGTGACGATTGGAAGAAAAACTGATGGGTGGTTTTCAAAAAGTGATGGGTGGTTTTCCATATGTGGTTTGCATCGATTAGTGATGGGTGGTTTTTCATATGTGGTTTTCAAAAAGTGATGGGTGATTTTCCATATGTGGTTTGCATCGATTAGTGATGGGTGGTTTTTCATATGTGGTTTTCAAAAAGTGATGGGTGGTTTTCCATATATGGTTTTTATATGTGGCCTCAAATGGTTTTAGGATTACAGTGGGTTCATTTTTTTTTTGTTGCAGTTTGTGTGTATGGGTTTCCCCAAATAATCACATGGGTTCGGTTTTTGTGTCTGACAGGTGGTTTCATTATATATATATATATATATTTTTTTTTGGTTACAATTTTGTGAATAATCACATGGATTCGAAGCCAAACCCATTTGTTGATCCGAACCATGTCTCCTACTATTTGGTGGCATCAATTAGATAATCAATGAGGCCTATATGTTAAATAGGTTGAATTACTTAGGGGCATCGAAACTGTTCTTGGAACCATTTGAGATGAAATTTTGATGTTTATAATTAAGCAAGAAAGTAAAGGTGGATTTCCATAAGGATAGTCAGGGTATCTTAATTTAGGATATAGCTAGTTAATGGAAGTTGTTTTCTTGACACGCGTATGTCACTATGATAAAAGAATGCTTGTGCTTGCGACACACGTGTTTTTCATTCTTTTCTTAACGAGATGGCAAAATAGATTTTGTCATGTTGTGAATATAATTGTAGTAAGGTTTTATGCATATGGTACTTTAGGGGGGAATGTGATGTGCTGTTAATTGATTTGAAAATAATAATAATAATAATAATAATAATAATAATGGCTCAAATAAAATACTTGGCAAATGTTCTTTCTCCACAACTCCGAAAAAAAAATGTGTGAAAAGAAAAAGAAATTTTTGTATACAGACTTGCTTGTATACGTGTGATAGAATTATGGGTATGCAGACTTGCTTGCATATCGGTGCACCGTTCCATGTGAGTTCGGTTGTACGTGTAGATTTAGGAGATGCTTGCCATGGATCGAACTTCGGGTGAGATGACATGCTCCTCAATGTGGCACCCCACTTGGAACATGTACGGTCCGAGTGGTTTCGAAGGCAAGGGAGGCACACTTGGGTGAGGTGTGTTCGGCACAGGAGGAGAGTGCGATTGTGGAAAAGAAGCCAAGAATTTGAAAACAACAATAAATAATTAAATAAAACCATTGAATTGAGCAAGCCATGAAATTGTGTATAGATTATTTTAGCTTGTACTGGGTTAGCCTTGAGGGAAGAAACTAACCGCTCATTCGGATCTCGAATGAGAACTACCTGTCTTCCTTAAGGTAAACTTGCATTTTGTCCTTTTATATTCAATTGTTTGATTTGTAAGTTTGCTCACACCAGTATGATTATACTGACCTAGATTTTGTATTGCTTTACAAATTTGGGTACGTTCTTAATGAGCGTAGTCCCAGAGAACTATAAGGGTTAATTGGAGCGTAAGGAAGGATAGTAGCTGCGTGGCGATAGCTGAGGAGTCGACACGTTTTATTTTTTTTAGATCTCTATTATTATCCCTAGGTAATCAGATGTAGGATTTGGATTTAAATACTCAGTCTTGTCAGACATTTATTTAGGAATTTATTATTGAGATTTTCATTTATTCGTTGTGGACCTCATTTAATTATTTATTGTTGTTTTCAAATTCTTGGCTTCTTTTCCACAATCGCACTCTCCTCCTGTGTCGAACACACCTCACCCAAGTGTGCCTCCCTTGCCTTCGGAACCACTCGGAGCGTACATGTTTCAAGTGGGGTGCCACATTGAGGAACATGTCATCTCACCCGAAGTTCGATCCATGGCAAGCATTTCCTAAATCTACACGTACAACCGAACTCACATGGAACGGTGCACCGATATGCAAGCAAGTCTGCATACCCATAATTGTATCACACGTATACAAGCAAGTCTGTATACAAAAATTTCTTTTTCTTTTCACACATTTTTTTTCGGAGTTGTGGAGAAAGAACATTTGCCAAGTATTTTATTTGAGCCATTATTATTATTTTTTTTTCAAATCAATTAACAGCACATCACATTCCCCCCTACAGTACCATATGCATAAAACCTTACTACAATTATATTCACAACATGACAAAATCTATTTTGCCATCTCCTTAAGAAAAGAATGAAAAACACGTGTGTCGCAAGCACAAGCATTCTTTTATCATAGTGACATACGAGTGTCAAGAAAACAACTTCCATTAACTAGCTATATCCTAAATTAAGATACCCTGACTATCCTTATGGAAATCCACCTTTACTTTCTTGCTTAATTATAAACATCAAAATTTCATCTCAAATGGTTCCAAGAACAGTTTCGATGCCCCTAAGTAATTCAACCTATTTAACATATAGGCCTCATTGATTATCTAATTGATGCCACCAAATAGTAGGAGACATGGTTCGGATCAACAAATGGGTTTGGCTTCGAATCCATGTGATTATTCACAAAATTGTAACAAATATATATATATATATATATAATGAAACCACCTGTCAGACACAAAAACCGAACCCATGTGATTATTTGGGGAAACCCATACACACAAACTGCAACAAAAAAAAATGAACCCACTGTAATCCTAAAATCATTTGAGGCCACATATAAAAACCATATATGGAAAACCACCCATCACTTTTTGAAAACCACATATGAAAAACCACCAATCACTAATCGATGCAAACCACATATGGAAAACCACCCATCACTTTTTGAAAACCACCCATCACTAATCGATGCAAACCACATATGGAAAACCACCCATCAGTTTTTCTTCCAATCGTCACATCACAACAACAAAAACTTACAACCAAAAACTTTTCTCTTACACATGTCAATCAAAATAGCAAATAAACCCTTTTCATATCACCTCACTATTAATAAAAAAAATGTAAAGATACCAATCACTGTCAATAAAAGAAAACGAGGAATCTAGGGTTTATATCAGGATTAACATCTGTAAAAAAATTGAGTTCGTACATAAAAAAAAATCATAGAATAATCGATATCGTAGATTTAAAATTTTGATAGAATTTAACTCTCTAATATTTTTTTCTTTGGCAGGATTCCAAGGTTCTTCTTCCAGTGCCTCCCAACGCAGATTTTTTTTTTCTTTTTATTTTGTGTGTGTGTGCAAAGAGGAAAGAAAAACTAGGGTTTCTTTTTTTTTTGATAAAAATTTAAGGTTTCTTTGGCTAAACACACCTATCCTTTATCTCTTTCCCACCATCAGTCTGAACCTAGGTTTGAAAATAAAAAAAAGTCATAAACTATTATTACTTGTAATTATTATTAATTAATAATTACTACCAATAAATATTATTAACTTCTAAAATAATGCAAGTATATTGGTAAGTGTATTGGGCGGGTATTACACGTTATGAGTTGTTTTAGTGGCTTTTCTGGCCTCGTTCGATGATGTTGGTACTCCTACTTCGATTTAGATCAGCTCGAGTGGGCGGTACCGCTGATCGCTTCTATGATTGGTCAGATCATTCATTTTTTCCAACTATGCAATGTAGGGCATATATTAGTTCTCTAGTTGTTCTTTTGATTCCGCAACAATGTCTACCTTATCTTTCCCTTTAGACTGCTTGTCTGGCAGCTCGACGAATTTCTTGAGTCGTCCTCTTAGAATCTAGTGCTCAATTTCGTCATTCCAATTGTAGCAGTTTTCAGTGTCGTGCCCGTGATCCTTATGGAAAGAGCAGTACTTGCTTTTATCTCGTTCATCTGGGTCTCCTCTCATTTTGAGCGGCCAGTTGTAGTCTTCCCATTTCGTTATGGACTTCAGTATTCTTGCTCGACTCGTTTTCAAGGCCGCCGTATATGGTTTATACATTTTTTCACCACACTCGTCACCCATTCATGTCTGGCCCTTGCAGATTGCGGCTTTTCGAGTTGCCGCTGGTTGAATTCGGATATCTCATTGGTCCAATGCCTCCTCGACCGAGTGTTCTCCTCTTGGGGTTTGTCGTCTCTTCGATTGGGCCTCCCTTTCAAATTTGTTCTTTTTTTGGTAGCTAACATCTCCTCAAGGGTGATGTATTTTTTAGCGGTCTTCAACAAAATTTCCATATTCTTTGGAGGTTCTAGATTCATAGAATTGTAAAATGATCATCTTTTTAGTCCGAAGGTGAAAGTGGCAATGGTTGTGTCATCGCTACAACCGTCAATCATGGTCAACTCATTGGTAATACGAGTGACATAATCTTTTTATTGTTTCTTCGGGCTTTTGTCTGATGTGAAACAAGTAATGTGGGCCATTTCTCATCCGCTGGCTGCCAATGAACCTTGTGATGAAGGCAGTGACTAGCGCTTGGAAGAAGTCTATCAACCTAGGTGGAGGTTGTTGAAGAAACTCATCGCCATGGAGGTGAGACTGGTGAAATGCTCACCATAGGATGGACTCCATGCTCTTTTTCAATGCCATCATGTGGTGGAAGTGTAGTAGATGGTCTGTCGGATCGGTGGTGTCATCGTACGCTTCAAACTTTGGTGGAGATAACTTTTTTGGTCGAGGAGTTACCATGAGTGCGCCAGAAAATGACAGTCTGGCCAATTCGTATAGCACGCTAGGGTCTGTGACCCCAATCCTAAATGGAACTTGTGCAAGGATCCCATCGTTCTGGGGCCAATATTCTGGTGGTTCGTTGCCTTCAAGATTCACTTGCTAAAGTTCTACAAGAACTTCATTATTTTCTCAGACGCGGTTGGTAGAGTTTTGTTGTGGTGGTGTTTGGACATGGTCGGCGGATTGAGCACATTCTTGAGTGAGTTTGTCCACCACTTTGATCAAACGATCCATCTGGGTCATGAGCTGATCCATGCGGGGGTTCACGACAGTGCCGCTAGATGTTTGATATGATTGGGCTGTTGTTCCATGTGGCAACTGTGTTATCTGGAGCAGTTGATTCGGGTGTCTATGAGTTTGGAACATCTATTGGTAATTCAACTTTGCCGGTTGAAGGGTTGCCTTGATTGTTGCTAGGTTGAGGGTTTGTAGAGTATTCCATCTGTTCTATACTAGCATATTACCCGTGCTGTTGGTACTCCATAAACATTTTTTTGCTACTAATTAACACGCAGTGGATACCCTTACCACCATTTCTACCATTGTCCTCAATAAGTTTCATTAAAAAAAATCATATTTTAGAATGTAAACTTATTTTTTTAGAGTCAAACTCGTTTAAAATTAGAATCGATTGAATGTTCGGGGTCTCTATTTAATTGTTCATTAATTTCTTCAAAAATTATTATACTTAGGCATTAAAATATTAAAAATACTTTTTTTAATAATAAAATACATATTTTGAAATTTTAAGTTTTGTATTGATCATTGGTTTTGTTTGAAAGATCTTTAAGATTGCATTTCAATGATATCAAATTTACCAAAATTCGACAACTATGAAGATAATTTTAATTTTGAAAAATGAAAAAACACGATAATTTTTCTCTCCGTCACATGTACATTCCACTAACATTTTTCACAAAATTTTCATGTTCTTTGCCCTTCTACATGCTTTATGTTTGCAAAAATGTCATCATAGAAAATAAATCCAACCCTTAGCACATTTTTCAACTTTCAATCGTAGCCATCTTTTATCTTCAATCATTAGTTCTGAATTGAAATATATATATATGCATTAAGATGTCTGACTCTTTTTTTTTGTATTGAAAGACATTAAATAATACTAACGATCTGCTTGTATTGGTCATTGATTTTGTTGAAATTCGAATTGGTTTTGTTGAAATTCGAGTTCTTTGTTTGAATATACCTAAGAAGCCATTTTCATTCATTTGAAAAAAAATTGAAAATACTCAAAGCTTTAAATGCATTAGACATTTTTAATACTACAAAATATACATATTTTTAATATTTAGCGTTTTTATTAATTACGTTGGAAAGATCTAAAAAATGCATTTCAGTGATATCAAGTTTACCAAAATCCGACAACTAAGTAGATAATTATGATAATTTTCATTTTGAAAAAAAAAACATAATACTTTCTCTCTCCGCCACATGTCCATTCCACAAACTTTTTTATTTTACCATTTTTTCATTATTTTTGCCCTTATACATGTTTTATATTTACAAATATGCCATTATAGGAAATGAATCTCAACCCTCAACACATTTTCAACTTTCAATCCTAGCCATCTTTTATCTCCAACCTCAAGTTTGTTCCCGTTAGCTGTGAATAGTAAAACACAATTCTGAATTGTAATATAGGTTTTTATTGCGAGTTAGAACTAAAGAAGTTTCCAACTAGAAACTTTTTTTTTGAAAGGAAACTATCGTTCCCCACGGACGGTGCCAAACTGATGTGTTCAAATCTTGTCTCCCATAAATGCGAGTTGCAAAACAAAGGTTAGATGGCCAAAGACCACCTGTACATTTGGTGGTCGAAAACACTTTGATGCTTAAGTCAATAACTCTGTTAGAGATGAAGATCAATCTGGACAAAACTCAATTAAAATTGCATACCTTTGTCGAATGTTTCCTTTACCTTATATAGTGGTAATTATTAATTATTTCCGTAACTTAAGCATGTGAGGCTCATCGAGGGGAGACTTTTTTTTTTGTAACAGTCTTCTCCTTTATGAATATGTGTCTTTGGGAGAGTAACTCCCTCCACGACTCTTTTTCTATGTAACGTTCCTCCTTTTCAAGGGAGAGCTTTCTTGTGCCTGGATTTAGGCATCTGACTATGATTTGTTCTGACAGACCCTGTTTGGCCTTTTATGACTGGATCCGCTATTTTTTAGCTTTATGAGTTGGTCTGGTATTGAAATACTTTGTCATTATAATAAGTGATTTTTGCCTCGTATATAATCGTGATGATAGTCTTATTTGATGTATCATCATTCATGTTTCAGTAGTGTTAAGCGTAATGCGGGGAATCTTAGTAATGCAACTTGGAGAAGAAAACAACAATGGTAGATCATTTCAAATCTTTGTTTCAATGGATACAAGTGAACCACATCCTGAAAGCAATGAGCAGCTAAGATTCATGTCAAGGAAACATCCAATCTGAGAACACAATTGGAGTATTTGTTGATGCAGAATTTTTGTAACACAATTATACAGGTACTTATGGGATGGCAGTTGTGGAGAGAAAGGACAAGGTCTTGAAAGAGGAGGAATGGAGCTTTTGCAACATCATCAACACCAAGGTTTGAAGTTGAAGTTATGGCGGGAATGGAATATATCCATCTTTGTACAAAGCTGGGATGAAATGAAGCCTGCATTTATATGGATAGTCTTGATGGAGTGTTTGTGTTCCAGGGCTCTCACGATCATTTAAGTTGGCTACGGGCCTTATTTATTTCAAACTATGCAAAACTATTTAGCTTATATTTTTGTTTTAAGTATGCAAGGAGACCAAACTCTCGCCTGGCCCAGGCAATTAGACGAAATGTTTATATTTCTCAGTATGAAAGTTTGGTTTAACAGAAAAAAAAAAAAAAAAAAAAGTCGGATTATTTTATCTATTAAGATAAATGTTATACATATGATTTAGCATCCAATCTAAAATGTCTAAGATATCCCTTATAGCCATGGATTATTTTAAACAAGGTTGTCCATCTACATATGATTTTGTCAACTTAATCTAGACTTCCAGTGTTGTATAAAACTCTATTTCACCTAAGATACTCTTGTCTACTGTGAAAGAACTATGATTCTTTTCAACTTTGAAGGCTTCTAGACTTCAAGTGTTGTATGAAACTCTACTTCATTAAAATTTAAAACTACTGTCTACTTCAGTGAAATTCGAGCGAGAGAACCCACCGCACACCCTCTTCAAGATGCGCACCCCCTCATCTCGAGAAGGGTGGGCGGTGGGCGCTTCCTTCGCTCTCACTCCCTTGCGCGTTTCCTCGCTGTAAAGAAGGGCTCCCAATCAAAAGTGGTTATGCACTTATGCCTATTGCCTAATACGCCTCACATATGACAAAGTTCATTTTGTGTTCTATCACCATTTTCTGCGCGCAGAAGATGAGGTCCCCTCATATGCAATCAATCACAATCCTCCCCCATGTCCAACTCATGACAGCCACATTCTCCTTATTTGCTGATACAAACCCGAAGCAGTCATCGCCAAACATTACTTTATACATTATCATGCATAGTCCCATCTTATCCACATTACCAGACCATCTCAAACCATTCGATGGCACGTTGATCATCCACCAGTTTCACAATTATTTTGCATATGAACAATATAAATTGCCAAAAAGAGTATGTTGATCCAAAGAAGGTTGCGTGCCAGCAATATAGCATTTCATTTGCTCCTTTACCTCTCTATCTGGTGGAGGTAACTATCCATCCTCAGATCTCAGCCTTCTTTGTTGACCAGTCCATGTCAAATTGCATTATAAAATGCATGCGGAGAACCTATACTTGTACACAGATCCATAATCTATAAATACATACTCTGATACTCCACTCCCATCTTTTCATCAATCCAATCCAATCCAATCCAATCCAATCCAACTTCACAATGGAAGCACCAAGTCTACCTTTGCTTATCCTATCACTTTGTCTCCTCTCATTTTCTTGTACATATTCTCATGCAGCAACCATACGCTGTAACCCAAGTGACTACAAAGTCCTCATGGAAATCAAACAGGCACTTAACAACCCTTACCACCTTGCTTCATGGGTACCCGACACCGATTGCTGCGATTGGTACACACTCGAATGCGACCTGATAACCAATCGGGTCTACGAACTCACCATCTTTTCGGGTAACATTTCGGGTCAAATCCCACCCCAGGTTGGCGATTTGCCTTACCTCCAAACATTCACCTTCCGCAAACTCACCAACATCACCGGGTCAATCCCCCGATCCCTCTCCAAACTCACCCACCTAAGATCGCTCCGAATCAGCTGGCTTAATATAACCGGTCCGGTCCCCGATTTCCTTTCCGAACTCAAAAACCTCACCTTCCTCGAGCTCTCATTCAACCAGCTCTCCGGGTCAATACCACCGAGTCTATCCAAACTCACCAACCTCCTCTCCATCGATTTGAGTCGGAACAAACTCACTGGGTCGATCCCTGACTCGTTCGGTTACTTCAACGGGTCAACTCCCGATCTGTACTTGTCACACAACAACCTCTCTGGTGCCATTCCAAAGTCTCTAGGAAATTTGGACTTCGAAAGAATTGATTTCTCGAGGAACAAGCTGACAGGGGACGCGTCGATGTTGTTTAAAACGAACGGTTCGGCGCAGCAAATAATTCTGTCGAGGAACTTGTTACAGTTCAATTTGACAAATGCTACGTTCCCTAGCACCAGCTTGATTGTGTTGGACTTGAACCATAATCATATATATGGAAGTGTTCCAAAGGGGTTGATCAATGTGGAGAATTTGCAGTTCTTCAATGTGAGTTACAACAGACTGTGTGGTGAGATTACAACTGGAGGCAAGTTGCAAACTTTTGACTCTTCGGCTTATTTCCACAATAGGTGCCTGTGCGGTCCACCATTGGCTGATTGTCAGTGAGAATTACTGTTTTGTTGCGTAAATTAAGCTGGTTGATGAACAGATATGTATTGTTCATTTACATGGAATTAATAAAAGAGATAACCCACTTTCAAATATACAATATGGATTCTGGCAATGCAATGAAGTTGGACTCTCATGTGGATCCAAGCGAATCATTTTTTCCTTTCCACGGAGGTAAAGTTTTGTCTACTGGGCAAGAGAATAGCAAGTTACAAATTTTGTCTTGATTGGACATGTATTTTTATTATTATAGAATTCAAAAATAAAATACAAATAAATAAATAAACAAAGAAGCATCAACTTTTATGTTTTACAATGTCGTTTATTGTGGTTTTGATTAGGATTTCAGAATAATCAAACATTTTAAAAGCAAATTCCCACTATCTAGCTATAGTGCATCATTTTGCAATGGTATGTGATGATACATCAAATAAGACTGATGTCACAATCGTACACGTGACAGAGATCATCTATCACAAGGATCAAGTATCCTAGAACCAAACCAATTTATAAAGCACAAAGTCATAAGAGCCCAAATAAGAACTGTCAGAACAAATCGTAGACAAAAGCCCAGATCTAGGCCCAAAAAAGTTCTCCCTTAAAGAAGAGGAACTTTAAAAAGAAAAAGAGTCGTGAAGGGATTTACGTCTCCAAGGATGTATCTTTATAAAGGAGGAGACGGTTACAAATAAAGTCTCCAATCGTAGCGCCTCACATGCTTAAGTCACGCAGGGAATTAACGATTATTATATAAGGTAAATGGAATATTTGACAAAGGTATGCAATTTTAACTGAACTCTATTCAGATTTATCTCCATCTCCAACTGAGTTACTGACTTAAGCATCGGAGGGCCTTCGGCCACCAAAAAGGTGGTCTTTGGTAGTCTAACATTTGTTTTGCAGTCATACTGACAAGAGACCGAATTTTGATGCATCAGTTTGGCGTCGTCCATGGGGACAACAATTTCCATTCAAGAAGAGAGTTTGCAGTGGGAAACTTCTTCAGTTCTTATAGCAATTGAGAAACTTTTTAGAATAAATGGAACACTCTACAGACCCTCAACCTAGCAGCGATCAAAGCAATCCTCCAACTATTGAAACTAAATTTCCAACACTGCACGATTCTAATCCAGCGACAACCATCAGACCAATCGCGCCCGACAACAGGGAGCCACAACATGTAATAGCCCAAACATCCCAAACATCTGGTGGCGCTGCCATAGACCCTCGAGTGGATCTAATCATGGCCCAGATGGACCATATGATTAAAATGATGGGCAAACTTGTCACGCCCCGATTTTCGAAGGAAACGAAAATCCCAAAATCCACGTAGGATTATCCGTTTCCCCCAAAACTCGGGACGTGAGAATTCAATAATAACAGAAACAAATAGCAGCATGAACTAAACATCTGAAACAAATAAAAATCTAACCCGGTGAGACTCTGACGTTGCTAGCTCACTAGCGAAACTCCAGTAATGCAGCTCAAAATCTCTAAACCTGAAAGACTACTCGGCTACATTCCAAAAGGAATGTACCCAAGAAGCAAAAGCTCACTCGGGTCAGCAATAAAGCTGGTGTGAGAAATCTTCATCCCAAAATCAATAAGTCCAAGCATAACAATATCAAAATAAACAAAACAATAAACAACCACACCAGGTAGTTCCTCCATGAGGCAAAGGTGTTATCATCCTAATAAATAAATATGCATTATTTATTACTAATGAATAAAATTTATGAGTTGTCAATCCTTATAAATGCAACAACAATACAATTCATACTCATATTAGACTATTATTGAAATATTAAACAAACACATTTTTCTACCTTTAGGAAGACATGTAGTTCTCATTCAATGGTTGAATGAGCATTTAGTTTCTTCCTTTAAGGTAATCACACACATACAAAACAAAATATCGCTACTTTTCCACAATCGCACTCTCCTCCTGTGCCGAACACACCTCACCCAAGTGTGCCTCCCTTGCCTTCGAAACCACTCGGAGCGTACATGTTCCAAGTGGGGTGCCACCTCGAGGAACATGTCATCACACCCGAAGTTCGATCCATGGCAAGCATTCTTCCTAAATCTACACGTACAACCGAACACACATGGAACGGTGCACCGAACACACCTCACCCAAGTATGCCGCCCTTGCCATCGAAACCATTCGGAGCGTACATGTTCCAAGTGGGGTGCCACCTCAAGGAACATGTCATCTCACCCGAAGGTCGATCACTGGCAAGTACACTGATATGCAAGCAAGTCTGCATACCCAATAATATCACACGTATACAAGCAAGTCTGTATACAAAAATTTATTTTCTTTTCACATTTTTTTTTTTTGGAGTTGTGGAAAAGAGCATAAAAATAAATAAATCCTCAAAACTCTTTTATGGTGACGCTTTGTCAACCATAAATAAATCAATCACAGTATCCACCATTCTTTCGGGGAACAAGTAATATTTGACACATTGCCAATTCACACATCTCATCTCTTTGCATCATATGAAAAACAATATGCATTCCAATTCGCATAAAAATACAAATACTCAAGGTAAAACAAGTGCTCAGTTAAATTACCGCCAATATTTAATATTAATTATTTAATAAATATAAATTGGCTGGAATGCGGATGCAACCCATAGAACTTCTCAGTATTAAAAAGAAAATACAATTAAAGTAGAATAAAAGATGTATGTGATCCATTCATGTAATGAAAAGATCTACTTATATCAAATTATGTTCATTAGTTATTCATGCATATATAATATACTAGTTTATAGTATAACACAGAACCATGTAATGAGCAGCAAAAATTCAACATATATAATCACCAGTCCACAAAAGCTTACTTTAAAAAAAATGGTTCTTCTAAACTTGTCTTGAGTTGGATTTCAACCCAACTAGTGGTTTAAACCAATAAACTTAAGCTCAATCCCCTGATCCAATCTAAATGATGAGGGGGTTCATCATGTATACCTTAACAGATGTATCTAAACCCAAAAATGACTAGCTCATGATTTAATCCTACTCAACAACTTTGCCAAGAAAGTCATATCTCCAGATGGCATACAACATCGGTACACATGTAAACAATCCGAAATATATTTACTGTGAGCTTCAAAAGAAATGAAACTTCTCAACTTTGTTGCTAATGCAACAAAAAGTACACCAGCAGTAAAACTTGCCAACTAACATTTGCAGTCAAACAAACAACACACATTATATTGGCAAATTTGTAAGAACAAATCACTTTGGTAGTTTTGAAACACATATTATCAAAATTTGTGAGTCCATTCATTTCGGTGGCGCATTTCATCAAACATGTATGGGATAAAAACAAAACATGAAGGAAAAGAAACCTCAAACAAGCATCATAAATAAACAAAAACAGATACACGGGGTCATCATCACTCCACATTCTCAATTCATACAAAAATCTCAAAAGGAAAATGAAGAAAAACTCACCTTGAAATTGCACCAGTAAACAGCTTGCACTCAGCCAGCCCACATGTCATCGTATCGGCTGACCATCACCCATAAGCCCAAAGTACATGGAAGGTCCAATAAGCTCCCTGTCGAACCCAAGGCTCATTTTACACATATGGGAACAAAGTGCCTTTAGGAATACTCATGACAACATCCACATACCTGTTGCTTAAAATCAAGGGGATAGATATCACCACAAGTCACATTCCAGGGAAGGAACCTGTAACAGCCTTCACCATGAACACAAGGAGCAACGTAGAACTACGAGAACAACACAGAACATATCACTCTCTTGATTTTTTTTTCCACTCATTGTCATCACTTTCAAAGCAATGGGGCTTACCAATATCTCTATTGATTGCAAAGAAAAAGATGTTTGGATCTATTTATTTATTTATTTATTATTATTTTTTTCCAATTCTTCTAAGGTTCCACTGAAATGGAAGAAGATGAGAGGAGAAAACAAAATGCGATGATCTCACCTGAAATCGAAGATCTGAGAGAGTCCCGAGAGGAGGTCGAATCGAGAAGCTCAAAGCTCTCTCCTGATCAACAACTGATCGCCTGCTCCACGTTTCCATCGCCACATACAGACCCTCTTTCAGCCAATCACATAACCTTTCACGCACAGACCTTGCTTCCATCGTACCCATCAATCGAACAACCATCTTGTCTCCTTTACAACCCATCGAACAACCCCTTTCCCTCTTCACCTCAATTGGACACACAGTCCCTTCTCGCCAGCCACGACCACAACGCTCGCCTAATCGCATGCCCAACACCACATCTCCAGCAGCCTCGCCTTCCATTTCTTCTTCGCACAATCTTCATCTCTTCCTCGGCTAATCTTCATCTCTCTTTCGCCTGACCTCTCTTTGTCACCGTCGCCAATAGGTCGTCGCCCTTTCTCTCTCGTCATGCACACAGTCGGAGCAGCTTGCACAGTAGAAGCAGAGATCGTGAGGAGGAAGGAGGAAGAATTTGTGAAGAAGGGGAAAAAGGAGAAGGAAAGAGAAAAGAAAATGGAAGGAATAGGGTTTTCTCTTTATAAGGGGGTGGCTATTCGCCCCCACCGAACTTCCGAATGCACCCACCCTATTTCACAAAATAAAAACCCTACTTATTAGTTTAATAAAAGCCCAAAACCAAGCGCAAATACAACTTAGTAGCAACCCATCAACATTAGGGTTTACAAAAGAAATTTTTATATTTATTTAATTAGGCGGGTATTACAATATATACAACTCAAAAGAATCTCGTCCCGAGATTCGGTAGAAGAAGGTAAGTAGAAAATTAATTCTTAAATAAAAAAACTACACATCACATGGTCAAACAAATAGCTCATACGTATGCCCATAACTTAATGAAGACGATCACACAAAAATATAAATATTTTCAGTAAGTACAAAAATTACGGGGTGCTACAATATATACAACTCAAAAGAATCTCGTCCCGAGATTCGGTAGAGGAAAGAAAGTTAAGCGAATTTCAAAAAATGGAACTTGTCAAACGAAAGAAGATTTTAAAATAAAAATTTTCAATTGAATTTTAGTTGCATAAATTTTTATTGTCATGGAAAAAGTAGTGGTGTTACAAAACTCATCTAAGAGCACACTCAATCCGCCAATTCTATCCAAATGTTGCCCCAACAAAACTCCGCCAACTAAGTCCGAGGAAGTACTGAAGTTCATGCAGAACCTCAGCAAGTGAATCTCGAAAGCAGTGGACCACCAGAAGATGCCCTCCCTCCCCACAGAATGATAGGATTCCCGCTGAAATCCCATTCAGAATCGGGGTCACAGATCCTAATGTCCTATACGAATTGGCCAGACCACCATTATCCGACACACTCATGATGACAACTATGCCAAAGAAGTTCACCTCACCAAAGTTCAAAACATACGATGACACCACTGATCCGACAGATCATTTGCGACACTTTCACCACGATGGCGTTGAAAGAGAGCACAAAATCCATCTTATGCAGAACATTTCCGACCAGTCTCACCTCCAGTTGGTTCAACAACCTGCCATCAGGATCGATAGACTCCTTTCAGGCACTAGCTACCACCTTCATCAGAAGGTTCATCGACTGTCAACAGATGAAGAAAGGGCCACACTACTTGCTTCACATCAAACAGAAGTTCGAGAAGACAATAAAGGAGTACGTCATTCATTTTACCAACAAGTTAACAATGATTGACGACTGTAGTGACGACACAGCTATTGCTACTTTTACATCTGGGCTGAAAAGATGACCATTTTTTTATTCTCTGAACCTAAACCCTCCAAAGAACATGACGACTCTATTAAAGACCGCTCAAAAGCACATTACTCACAAGGAGATGGTAGCCGCTAGGAAGAAGAACGAATCAGAGAGGGAAACCCAATCAAAGAGGCGAGAAAAGATAGAAGAAAGAATGAGGGACAACATACCCTAGAAGAAGAACGTCCAACCAAATAAACATATGACTAATGGGAGGTTCGAATTCAACCAACAAGAACACGAAAAGCTGCAATCAACAAGGCCTAGGCACGAACGGGTAACAAGTGTGGTGAAGAAGACGTACAAACCATACACGACCTTGAAATGAGTCGAGCGAGCATATTGAAATCCATGGAAAAATGGGAATACGTCAGCTGGCCGCTCAAAATGAAAGGAGACACAGAGGGGCAAGATAAGAGCAAGTATTGCTCTTTCCACAAGGATCACGGACACGACACCAAAGACTGCTACAATTTGAAGGACAAAATTGAGCACTGGTTCAGAGAAGGCGACTTGACGAATTCATCGGGCTATCAGATAAGCAGCCCAAAGGGAAAGAGAAGGTGGACAACATTGCGGGATTGAAAGAACAACCTAGAGGACTGATATACGCCTTACATAGCATAGTCAAAGGAAACAAACAATCAAGTAAGCCAAATAGACGATCAATAACACCTCCCACTCGAGCTGATCTATAGCGAAGTACACTAATGACATCAAATGAGATCAGAAAAGCCACTACGACAACTCACAAACGCAAGATTGATCCACATTATCCATGACCAGGCCAACAACGCCTCTTCCATTACCAACAATGGAATTGAAGCAAACAAATACTAAAACGCATGAAAGCCTTGGCAGCCGGTATTGATGTGAGCAAGATTGGACAATTTGGTACTGGATTCTACTCCGCTCGTCTGTATCACCTGTCAAGAACTTACATCCAGGGATTTGAATAAAAAACATTCCGAGTTTATTAGCTACCTCATGACAACAATACACGTAACGAATGACTATCAAAACTACATGAGAATCACGAAGGAAGAAGTTACAATGAACGAGTTAAGTTCACTCAAGACAAAGCAACACCAAAACATACTCCAGGATAATACAAAACCAAACTCGATGATCAGAAACAAATACCATTCAAACAACAAGGGCGCACATGAACCAGCCTCCTATCGTTATAAGAAACAACATCAATCGAGCAACAATCATAAAGATGCAATAATCACAAAAAGATTCTACAACACAACGTAACTTTATGGGAAGAAAATGACAACTAAAACTATAGATTATTGAACACCAGAAATGGGAATATCAATAAAATTCCGAGTTCAAACACTCCATCTTACACCCGAGCAATAAAATTAAGGCATTAAAGCCAGACAATGCGAAGCAATCGACATGTCAAGCAACGAGCAAAAGGCCAGGACGCATAAGTTAGACAGAAAAAACAAACTTTTGGCTTGATCAACCACGAAGTAAAAGTTGGGATGAACAAGTCAACTTACTTGTCAAAAACTCCGGGTCGACTAATACGTCAGACCAACGAAATAAAAGTTGGGACGAACTAGTCAACTTACTCGTAAATAACTTTGGGTTGACTAATACGTCAGACCAACGCCAACGAAGTAAAAGTTGGGACGAACAAATCAACTTACTCGTAAAAAACTTTGGGTCGACTAATACGTCAGACCAATGAAGTAAAAGTTGGGACGAACCAGTCAACTTATAAAAAACTTCGGGTCGACTAGTATGTCAGACTAACGAAGTAAAAGTTGGGATGAACCAATCAACTTACTTGTAAAAAACTCCGGGTCGACTAGTCTGTCAATCAACGATACGAGGATAAATCAATACCAAACCCCTCAATATAGCCGAGGAGCTCGACTCATCTGTCAACAATTATCTTCCAGTCCTCCACTTCAGCAACCTTCAGCCTGTCTTTTGTCGCAACAAGCTCATCCTTAGTCGAAATAAGCTGCCCTTCAATGGTGGCAAACATGGCGAAAATATCCGACTTAACTTCGTCAAACGCTGCTGTTAACTGTTTCACCCGTTCCTCAGCGATCTGACGGTTGACGAATTGTTCAATAACTGAATGCATGGCCTCATCATGACCAACTTTCTCAACGGATAACCCCTTATCCACCTCATCCAACCAAATACGGACTCCGTTCAGTTCAACCACAAAAGACTCAAGCTCAGCTGCAGACTTATCTCGCGTAGCCTCCAACTCCCTCAAAGAAGCCCCGGCTACCCTCTCCTGTTTCGCGCATTGCGCTTTCAACATGTCCAATCGACGAAGAACATGAGAAAACACCAATGATTGTGCTGCCATATTCCTCTCAAGAGCAACTACCTTTTTACGACCAGCCTGATAATCTGATCCCATTACCCCATCACAAGTGGGGTGATTCATCCCATCCATTATCTACTTGAGGTCGTAGTAGAGATGACTGCTAGGCTCCCGCACAAGCATCAAAAGCCTATCCACCAAACGTCTATGTCATACGTTGATCAACTTACGTGCACTATCCTGCACGTCAATTTTAGTAAACAAAAAAAACTTCCCATCCGACTTAATGCAGATGTCTTCCAGGTTGGGTTCCTTCCAACCAATCCGTGGGTGAAGAACTAGAGGATCAAGAAGTACAACAGACCCACCCCAACGGTCGGAATTGCGGTGACAACGAGAAAACCATTCTTGCCTTTTCTATGTAAAACAGTTTTGGCAGGAGTAGGGCAAGCATTAGTGGCAGCAGTAGCAAAAATCGGACAAGCAAGAAAATAAACCAAGAACTCCATCGTGTCGTCAATAGGAATAGAGGAAGACAAAGGAAGAGGATCCTCATAACTTTGACATCGATCAGTAACCTTTTGTTCGCATCGACGATCAAATTCGAAGTCGGCCAAGGTCTTTGTCATATTCGGATCCTTGGACCGCTCCGTTACAAGCTGAAGCATTTTGTTGTCAATAACTTGAGGGTCATCATCCAACCACTCAACAAAGTTGGGCATACCATAAGTCGATAGGAGCTTTTTCTCATTATCGTCCAACGGACGAGTTATTTCTTTCTTGCTCATCTCCACTCCTAGATTCATCTTCAGGACCTCTTCGAGAGAGAGATCATCCTACTTACCAACCACCTTATCAAAAGAACTCGAACGAGGAGCAGTCCGAGTGGAATCAAAAAGTTGTTTCCTCCAAGGAACATGGCCAGGCTTATCACCAATTGCTTTGATGGACTGGCAGGCCTTGGAAGCTTCATCTTCCTGGTGGTCGGGCCAGCAACACCAACCTAGAAGGGGCATCGAGACCTGTAACATCCTTATCAGAGCCCACATTCCCATCAATGCTAGCACCACTAACACTAGCAGGAGCAATGCGAGCTGTGATATCCTCAGCTCAGGATTTAGTAAAGCAAAAACAGTTCTGCCTCATTCATAGTGTACAAGCCATTATGCTTAACATTGTCCTCAAAGAGGAAAGCCTCGGCAATGACCATAAGAAGCTTCAAGAAATAGTCACTAATCATCTGCTTCTCTACAGTTAACTGCAAATCCCTCCGTTTGTTAGAAACTCGGAACGACTTTACAATTCGATACCTTGAAAGTTGAAATAGCCGGAGTTGAAAGAAGCATAAAACCAAAATCTCGACTAGTTTTTGATGTCGTCGTTAAGCTTCCCAAAACAGTTAGGAGAGTGAATGAAGCAAATATTCTTGGTCACCAACAGACCAACCATTTAATGGAGAATCCTGATAGTCAAGGAAATGCCAGTAAGGATGGCTCTCGCATAAGTAGAAGCCATAACCCTCCAACCATTAGGGCCAATCTGAGCAGGAGGAATGCCCAAAAAGTCTAAGTATTCCCTAAATATCTTTGGGACTGAGAATCGAAGTCCAGACTGGAACATGCACGGGTAAAGTGCAATGTGACCAGCCGCTGGATAGGAATGACTATCGTTCTGCCTAGGCATAATGATCTCGAGGTCAGCTGATAGAGAAAACTCGGAACGAACACTATCCAACATTGCCTGAGAAGCCTTCTTGGTCGAGAAGTAAGACTCACAAGCAACAAACGCCTCGCCATCTAGTATATCGCCAGCATACATCATAAAGGAATGAAAAAAAAGGAAAATGAAGAAGCAGAAAAAAGAATAAGCCCTAATTTTGAAAATAGCGTAAAGAGAAAAATAAAATTATCATGCCTCATTTTATAGAGCCGAGTAACGAAGATACTGCTCATAGGACGACGTGCGAGATATGATGGCCGCATGAAATCCCAAAATGTGCATGAAAGCGAACGGATGAATGAGAGATCAAAATACCCAAACCCCCAAAAGCTACTAATGGCATTAAATGCGAGGCAATGATAAAATAAAAAATCCAACCGTCGTCGAGTTAGTGGCCACGTAAGCATGTCCACTAACTAAGGAGGGAGTAGCTGATGATACATCAAATAAGACTGATGTCATAGCTGTACATGTGGCGGAGATCGTCCATCGCAAGGATCAAATAACCTAGAACCAGGTCAATTCATAAAGCCCAAAAAGGGCGAATCCAGTCACAAGATCACAAATAGGGCCATTCAAAACAAATCGCAGACAAAAGCCCAGATCCAGGCCCAATAAAGTTCTCCCTTAAAGATGATGAACGTTACAGAGAAAGAGTCGTGGAAGGAGTTACGCCTTCAAGGACGTATTCTCATAAAGAATGATGCCGTTACAAAGAACATTTCTCATCATTGCGCCTCACATGCTTAAGTCATGCAGGGAATTAACAATGACCATTATATAAGGTAAAGTGAACATTCGACAAAGGTATGTAAATTTAATTGAGTTCTGTCCAGATTTATCTCCATCTCCAATTGTGTTACTGACTTAAGCATCGGAGTGCCTTCGAGCACCAAAAATGTGGTCTTTGACAATCTGATATCTGTTTTGCAGGTCATACTTACAGGAAACTGGATTTTGGATGCATCAATATGCATGATGAACAATTACCAATTTGCCTGATTTTTTCATCAGCAGTTGCAGCAAGTAACTTTTGTTATAGGACAGGGCATGCTGTGCCCAAAAGTTTATTTCAAAAGGAGAAGCCCAAATCACATATAATGCGGGGCACAAAAATAGGCATGTCGTGGGGGGTTGAACCAACTCTTTGCTCGGACTCTTGCAAATCAACTTACAAACATGACTATTTGTCCCTAAGTTATGATGAACCCCCAATACTCATTTTTTTTTTATTTTTTATTTTTTATTTTTTTTATAAAAGCATGTAGCATTCTTCTGCAGCTAAGTGATAAGCCTCTGAATTGAGGTCACTGGGGATAAAGTTACAAAATCAGGAACTATGGATACTCACTATAAGAAAACTGAGCTTCGGTGTTCATCACTGAAATATGTAAATTCGTCACGTTTCATCAACGGTGAGGAATTTCAGTCGTCACAGTATTCCTCACATAAGGGGTGTTAAGGAAAGTATTATGTGACAAATTTCTTACTCATCACAGAAAGACAACTTAAGTGGCGAGTTGTTCCTCACATAAACTTAGTGCGCAAGTATACAATTACAACATGGTGACGACATTTCCGTCACTATACAACTTTGTGTGTGACGAAATGCATGAGTCAAGTGTAGTAACTTTATGTGAGGAACCTTTCCTCACTTTTGTGTTTTATACGTGAGGAACAGTTTGTCACTGTAGTGATTTTGTACATTAAAAATATCTATTTGTGATGAAGTTTTCCTCACATTTTCATTATATTTGTGACGATTCGTTTATCACCCATATTGTGTATTGTAGCTATCTACTAGCACATTCTTAAATAGGACTACCTAAATTTTTCGTGTCATGCACAATCTAAAATTAAAATAGTTGGACTTCCATTAATCACAAAGTATTACATTCTTTTATTGCATATGCAAAGTCACATAATTGATTGAATACAATATATACAGGTCTACAAAAGTTTAATAATGATATCAAATGACACCATGCGAACATCCAAACAAAAACGAAGTCTCATATAGTATAACTAAGCTCCTTAACTCATCAACATCTATTCATACTCACAACCTCCTTGAATCATTCATCATCATCACCGTCATGGTCTCCAAGCTCATCAAAATAAAGATTATTTGGATATACACCACTACCATTAGAAGTGCTTGGATCGTGGCGGGAGAAACAATTGTTCGTACGAATAGTTTGATTGAGTGTGGACTTCATGAAGTATCTTATCCATTAAAGTAGGTCCATCATCACCTTTGCCTTCACATGCATCACAGTTTCAGCACCAATAGTTTGCTTGGTAGGTCTTTTCAGAACATCAAGCAAAGAGGCCTTGTTCTGGCTACAAAGGAAGTGTATCTGCTTGTTCATGAAAACAATGATTGTTTCTGGAAATTCAAGACTAATCAGCCACATGTTTAAAACAGAGGATTCCAAGTATCGGATATCATCAGAGGGAGGTGGTGTTGCAACAACAAGTGCATCACAAGAGCCCCACAGATCATTAATGTTCTCCATCCAGTGAGAATAAAATGCTTTAAGCCTTTTGACGAAGAGCTCTAGATCAATTGCATAAGCATCGCTACCACCTGAGGCCTTTCCATCCGTCATTGAAAAAACTTGAATTCAAAACAGACAGAGGAAAAGCTGACTAGATGATATAAGTAAGAATTAAAAAGTTTTTGTGCTTGACTTGTAAAGCAACCAAGAAAAAGCTAGAGATCACTTAACCAAATGTCAGGGTTATAGTGAAGAATGAGGAAAGAAATCCCATTAATCTTGAAAGATGATAAGAAGAAAATTTACAAAAACAATGCACCGAAAAAGCAAAAATGGAAATACATCAAGATTGCTGACATGAAACTCTCCAAAATAGGCAGGAATTTGTATATAAGGAGACTAACATGTCTGCAAATCACTTGTAGGCTATAGCTGGTCTGGATGGTGAAACAAGAAAATTGTGTACTATGTGCAGCTTGTCCTAACCTGCATATTATGTTACTACAAATGTGATTATCTCAGGAACAAACTAAACACTAAAATAAAATTAAAAAAAATTAATTAATTAAAAATATCTCACATTAAACATAGTCTACACTGCGCCATACCAATATTCCCTTGGAATTACTAATTTTTATTGGACTTTTGTTACTTCAATTATCTACAGACTACAGGTGAAGCTTACAACTTAATATAGACCATATCAAAGCACTTTATCTTTCTTTTCAAAAGAAGCTATATAAAGTAAAGCTAACAGAGGTAATACAAGTTGTACAGGAAAGGTTCTGTTATAGCAAACGAAAATTGGAAAGGAACATTTGTAAGAAAAACAAATAAATAAGCCAAGATCACTTACAAGCATGCATGAAAATATGTCGGGTACACTTCAACAAGCACTGTCGCTTGATGTAGTATTGAAGTATTATCTTATAAAATCATCAAAATCAGATGAAAGTTAGGCAACAGTGAAGCACCATATTGCTCTTGTAATTAAACATCTAGTGTAAGACAGTAGCATTCAAATTTCAAGGAATTATTCGAAAAATAGCACAAATATGTAATAAAAAACCGTGTTCTTACCAAAGTGATTTATACATAACGTCTCTTTGCATGACTAACAAAACTTGGGTAGGCACAGGCAACAAGACAATAAAATTGTGATGTGCCTTATCACAAAATCTAACATAATGTTACAAAACAAAACTCACTCCCCTGCTGCAGATTATATTCATGGAGACCTGTAACAAACCATATGCATAGTGCTACTGTGATCGGAAAACTTTTATGGTGAAACACTTTGTTTTTTATCTTTATCACCAAGGGTATAGCACAGGATAGTCTCAATAACAACTTTATTACCCGATACTTCAAAATTCTCAGTTTACATCCTCTAACTAGAGTGGCCAACAAATTTGATACCTTATATTTCAACACATGAAGTTTATATAAAAATGAACTAATACTTTGACTTGTGTCTTGGCCATTAGATAAGGTTAAAATTCACTGATACCGAATGGAAGAATACATAGGGATGACTTACTCCTTATAGCAATAATGATAAGTACTCACCACGTAACATACGAGAATGTCCCACAACCCAATCACTGCAGCCATAGGCGTTCACAACTCGTGGCTGAGTTGCATAAAGAATTTTGGTTACTAAACACGTTGCAATATGCTGGCTGAGTAAATGAGTAAAAAATAACAAAAATACATTAAGCTTAGTTCCAGATAAGAGAGAAATTTTACAATAAGGATCAGTTGAGACTTGAGAATGATGGTGTTGCAATAGGATGAACTCTTTGAGTTGTACAATAATGATATATTATTATTATTGTACAACCCAAGAAAAGCCAAAGTATCACTAAAACAAAGCTCTAAATGAGAAGTTAAAGTAAGAGGAAATAATTCAATGGGGGCTTATCTTTAAGGGTAATAGAACTGTTTTATATCCCTGTATTTTGCCTAATACAGAGAGAAGAACATCCATATACAACAGTTTGATGAGATCCCTTGCCTAGACAGAAGTTTGATGAGATCCCTTGCTTTCACAATTATGTATGGGTCCTTAGTCTTAAGAGTTGTAGAATAGTCTTTAAGAGTTGTAGAAACTGTCATGAACCCTCAACCTGCGAAGAGCAATAAGTCAAAACAATCAAACAAACTATAAAAAGCAATATTTGCAGAGCAAGGTTGATCAATTCTTCCAATTTTGTTTTCAATAATGGGGTCACTTCATTTTCTTAATAGCAAGCTCTGGTTGAGAAAAAAAAACTCCTTTTTAATATGAAAAAGTGGAAATTTATTTTCTGAGGGACATTTCAACAAGAGATTTGCAAACAAACTTACCAGATTGAGCATTGAGCTCACATGATATACCATGATGTTTCAATGCACCTCTTACACTAGGCCAAACATCCTGCACGTATTTCTCTGAATGGGGCCCCAAAAAACACTTTATAATCACCATAACACAACCCCATTCTTCCAAAAACACAAGAAAAAAAAAAATTGGAAAAAAAAAACCCAGACTCAACTCACCTCTGTATTGAGGGAATAAAGTGGTGAAAGAGCTGATTTCGAGCATCCCTCCTTCATTCCAAGTAGGATCAAACTTCTCAACCTTCCAATGGTCGATCCTCTCATCATCCCATGGCTTTGGCTTATCGTGTTTCCCTTTCTGCCTTGGTTTCGACCTCACTTCCACCCTCTCTTCTTCTCCTTCACTGCGTCCTTCGAAATCCACTTTTTTTGCCCATTTTGATGTTTGGGTTACTGTATCGTTTAGCTTGCAGTGTGAGCTGACTCGGATACGCGTGTCGTATCGAACATGGATACGACACGGCGACTCGGACACAACACGGACACGGATACAACACTGACACGGATACAACACGGCGACACGGACACGGTGACTCGGCAATTTTCAAAGAACTAGGACTCGAGAATTCGGCGACACGTCAATCAAACCTTATTTTTATTTTTATATTTTGTTAAAAAACTATTAACATAATGTCAGAGACTCGCAACTCATAAATGTAAATGTAATAGAAGAATAATTGATTAATTGAAAACCAACTAGCAATAAACCTACAATAAAGATAACAACACTTTCACTATTAGTTATGGTGATATGTACAAGTGGTAGTGGATTATAGTTCGACCAAAGGTATTTCCTTCAAGTCTGTTTTTTTTTTTTAATTCACTAACATCCTACAAAATAAACACAACATGACAACAATATTCAGTGGATATGTACAGGACATATCATGTGAGTATGTAACAGTGGACATGCATTTCAGTGCTTCAAATTTCAATCAATAATATTCCCAGTACGCAGCATTAAACAAAGGGGTGAGCATGCTTGTTGATTTGTTTCAATTGAAACAGTTGAGTCACAGCAAGATGAAATATGAAGTAAACAATTCACATATTAACACCACACACTCCAAGTTCCTACAGATACTGAAACAGGAATGAAGGGAAGAAAAAAAGTTTAAACATTTCTTTGCTTCTTCTCTCCTTACAACCTAAAAGAACAAAGCACAATCACAGAATCATTCTGAAAATACATGTGCGTGGACTTCCCATTTTAAATAAATAAACGAGAAGTTAGTTGTATACTTGTATTTTGTATAGCATCAGGGTCATACAAACAATCCAAATCTGAAGAAGTGAAGAGCTTCAGAGATTTCAGATTTGTAAAGAAGAGCAGAAGGACAAATCAAAGAGTGACTGAGTGAGAGAGACGAACTCGAGCTTAAGTCCGACAGACTCCTCTTTCTTCTTCTTCCCTTCCTTCTTTCTCTTCTTCCTCTTCCTTCTTTCTTTTCTTCTTCACCTCCTCGGTTCCTCCTTCTTTCTCTCTGCTGCTGGTTGTGTGGTTTGAGCAAGAAGAAATCGGGAGATGTCTTTCTCTTCTTCCTCTTCCTTCTTTCTTTTCTTCCTCGCCTCCTTGGTTCCTCCTTCTCTCTTTGCTGCTGGTTGTGTGGTTTGAGCAAGAAGAAATCGGGAGATCAGCCGTCCGATCTTATCAAGATCTGAAAAAAAAATTATTAGCAACCAAATCCTGACCGAGTCCGGACAGTGTCTAGGCCGTATCCTGACCAAGTCAAGTTGACCGATACGTTGCCCGCGTGTCGGATACGTGTCGGCCGCAAATCGCACGCGTATCCGTATCCGACACACGTTTTACTAGGATTCGGAGGGTTTTTCTGAGAGTCCGTGCTTCCTAGGCTGAAAGTGATGAAGAATGGAAGTAAAAAGAATTTCTGAAACTAAAAGGAATCTCAACCACTCCTAGAAACTAAAAGGAATCTCTCTCCCACATCCCCACCTCACAGCCACCAAACCCAAACAGGAAAAACGTGACATTTAACAAGAAAACTTGACGTTTCACAAGGGGTCGGAGAGAAACAAACAAAACCAGTTCATAAAAGAAAAAGAACAAAAAATGACAAATTTATTTAGTCAAGCAATTTTTCGCTTTTTATTGTGTGACCATTGCGAAACATTTACGTGAGGAACTGAGAACCAAAATTTTGTTTGAACAAATATGTGACGACTTGTCATAGTTCCCCACATAAACTAAAAAACGGTGACAACTTTCGAAGCATTACATATAATTTTGCCACCTAATGCCAGATTTCTTGTAGTGACTGAGACGCTGAATACTATTGATGAGAGGACGCCACATCTAGTCCATGGCTGGTCTTCCTGCAAAATGGTATGCAGCGTTCCGGAGTCGCCCAAAAGAATCCTCGTCCGCCATTGTTTCGCCTGGATTAGCAAAAGGGTTGCCTCAGTCGCGTAGCATTCTGCCATAGTGTTATTCAACACTTTCCCTGAGATTGAACAAGCTACCCTAGCAAGAACCGAACCAAGGATTGTCACTTCATAAATCCCTATAACTCCATTTTTTGACGAGTCAAGAAACTGGCATCATATGTGACAATAATTGTATCTGGATCCAACATAAAGGGAAGTGGTTTAAGCTAAAGAGATCGTGTGTTAAGTTTGTGGTGTCTGACTGACTAAACTTGAGTCTGAATCAAATCATTACGGATTGTTTTGGCTCAGGAAAGGGACCAAAAGTAGGAACATAAAACACTTGTTCCGTGGAAGGAGCTGACCTATTATCGGTTGAAGCAGTGTCAGGATGTGGTGAATGTTCATCAGATTCTCTGATGCAATAGTGGTCATTGAGCTGGAGTGGTTTGGTTGGGTGGAGATGTTATGGAACCATTGTCGTTGCCAGAAGGTCCAAGTGTGATGGAGGGAAGCTAGGAAAGTTTGCATGCATAATTTTCTCTTGTTGAAGATCATGTTGTTGCAAGATTGCAAGATAGTGAGGAAAACAATTGTAAATTGAGAAATCATCTCATTAGTAACCATTGGATGAGCTTTGATTGTGTCCCACATGAAAGTGAAAAATCTAGCAGTGGATGGAGGATCATAATTGGCCTTCTGCCAGTCAATAGGCAAAGGGAGAGGTGCCACAGCTTAGTGATGATCGGGCAAACGAAGAAGAGGTGAGTGACATGCATCTTCTGTATGATTTTGGCAAAAAATGCAACAGTCGTCAACTGGCATGAGAAATCTAGTCAGTTTGGTCATAGTAGGGAAAATATCTTGACTTATTTTCAGATAAGATGAAGGACACTAGTAGGGCCTTTGACTTTCCACAAAGCTCTGAAAAGTTTGGCTTTCAAATCTCGAATTGGAGGATTGGAGATGGAACTTTCAAGCTGATAGTTACGAAAAACCCGAAAGACTCTTTTAACACAAAAACACTTTTTTTGTCAAACAACCAGATGAGTTTGTCAAGACACTGGGATGGTCTGATGGAGATGTCCATAATGTCTCTGGCCACCGGTTAAGAAAATAGGGACAATAAAAGGTTTGTGTTCCATTGAAGCCCCTGACCGGAGAAGGAGAGCCATAGATCAGGGATAGATGTTAGGGAATTGGCTGTTAAAATACGAAAAATATAATCATCAAGTATGAGACCCGGTTTGACCCAGTAGTCCCACTAAATATCGATGTTTTCGCCCGAGAGAACTTTCCAAAGAAGGTGGCATTTCATTGATGAAAAGGCGGTCATATTAATCCTCAAAGCAAATGAGGCGACAGTGGGGGGCTTGGATAGTTGAAAAATGTTTTTGTTTTTAAAATAAAGAGCTTTGAGTTGGATAGTGCATGGATTGAGGGGCAAGGAGATAGCTTGGAATTGTTTTTGGCATTTAAGGGCAAATATTTTTACTCTGAGCCGACTGGATATTGAGTTCTCCAAGGTGGCGAGGTAGAGTAATGCGATCCCAAGTCCATGTATGTTTGGCTTTACTATCCATTGTTCCATTCCACCATAAATCATGGTCTAGGTTGTCTAGTTTAGTAGTAACAAAACAAGGAAGAAGGAAAGTTTGCATGGTATATGATGCAATCATTTTTCGCTCCCTATTGCGAGTTTAACCGGCCTAAATAAACAGGCCAATTTGACCCACTTGTAATAATTGCAAGTGCACGGTGTCTAATTGGGAGACAACGACAAGTACAGGTCGATCCCACAAGGAAGGTGGATGCAATTGAATTTTATAATTTATCTAAACTAATTTACAGAAAAATGGGGTTACAGTGTTTTTAAAACTAAACTAAAAATAAATTAAAAATAAGAAAAAAGGAAAAGATGGATGGGATGGATTTTGTGGGGTTTGGATTCACCGATGAGTTAGCAAATATATTTAAATCTAAATTACTGAAATTATAAATGAGAAGCTTTAGGGATGAGGATCCCTTCCTTACACCGAAGATGTGATCATTAAAATCCAATTCCAATCATATCAAGTTTCTGTCAAACATGAACAATTTATCTCAAACAAATAAACTCTTAACAAGCATTAAGTGTCTTTTTAGGGCACACTTAATCAAAGTTCAAGCTCAATATTTGTTAGCACATGCTTTGAATATTGATAAAATGTGAGTCTAACTACCAAACATATCAAGTTTTAATCGAACATGAAAGGTGAAAGCAATTTATCAAATTTCTGAAATAAAATTGTAATTAACAATTAAGCATTTAAGTCAGTAAAATAAATTATACAACCCTTTTGGTATGTCGCCGCCTCGGTGCGGTGGTACTCAGCAGATCAGCAGGTTGCAAACAGCCAACTGTTTTGAAATACAGTTGGTTCTTGCCAGAAAAGCCGCGCTCCTCTGCGCCTTCGTCTCCAGCGAGCCGCGCTCCTCGCGAGCTTCGTCTTCGCTCCTCGCGAGCTCTTTCTCTCTCCGAACGGC
The DNA here is from genome assembly GCA_963556465.1 of Berberis vulgaris. Lineage (NCBI taxonomy): Eukaryota > Viridiplantae > Streptophyta > Magnoliopsida > Ranunculales > Berberidaceae > Berberis > Berberis vulgaris. Next base: position 17,388,041 of record OY747133.1, read on the forward strand.
TCCGGCAGGGTCGCTCTTCGCTCATCACGAGCTTCTTCTTCGATTTGAACAGAGAGGCGGGAAACTCCACCGAAGCAGGAGCGCCGTTGAGAGAGAGACCGGAGGATCCGGTGATGCTCAGGGCACCCAAACGAGATTGGAGGATGGAGGAGATCCTCCGGTTCTGGTCTATGGCGTTGTGACTGCCCCACGAGAGAGAGAGAAAGGCGAGAAGGAGGATGAGAATGGGCGAGAGAAACAGGGGCGGTGCTCCCTGTTTGCTGCTCCTGTCTCGGTGGTGGTGTGCGGGCTGGTTCGAGGTTGATCAGAGGAAGGAAGGCGAGGTGGAGAAAAGAGGACAAGGGGTCGTGCTCCAATGGTGGTGGTGGCTGTGTGGCGTGATGGAACAGGGAGAGGGAGAGGAGCGTGATCTGTTGCTTTATGTGGTGCGTGAAAGATGATGGTGGTGCTCGGTGGTGGTGGTGGCTGTGTGGCGTGATGGAACAGGGAGAGATGGTCTGGACAGAGAGGGAGTAGAGATGGATGGTGATGAGATGGGTGTGATGAAAATCACTTTGTGAAGGAAAGAAGATTTGTTTTTGGCTATTGAGGCTTGATTCCCTTCTCCTCCTCCCCTTTGACATTCATTTTCTATTGTATTTATAGTTAATGAACAAAATGAATAGAGATGAGATAAATGGATGATTCATGGAGTGAATCAAGGTAAAATCAAATCTGAATATTGGATAAATGGGAGAATATTATTTGGGTTTGAGTTTATGGGCTTTGTTTTGAGTTTAGGTTATGGGCTTAGGCTATTTTCACCTCCACTTCCTTTGAAGTCACCATCTGAGATTTGTTCATTGCATTTTTCTCTGATTTCTTCATTACAGCTCCACATTATACAAAAACACAAAAATTTAATAATTAATCTAAAATAAGATAAAAATAAGGATTAACAAAAATATAATAAGAGGTAATAATGTTATAATTATGTGATTGTCAAATACCCCAAACCTATATTTTGCTAGTCCTCGAGCAAAACAAAGAAAAAAAACCACAAATAAAATCCTAACTCACTTTCGCAGGAATCGTCGATTGCACTTACCTTTGAAAACGTGCAACAAGGCTTTGAACCCCTAGATTACCTCTAGGGGACGAGTTATAGTCTCGTGAGGGTTTCTAGAAAATGTTACCCACAAACATTACTGACTCACAAAACTTGGTCAAACAGTGTTCATTTTAAAACTTCAAGAAATGCAAGAAACCAACAGTGTCATTTTAGTGTATCAACCAATCTCCAAATAATTTAATATTCTCCAAAGATTTGAAAAAATTCACAATCATCCTCAACTCAATGTGTGTGTGTGGATAGCACTATCAACATAACTTTTCATTTCAGAGTAAAACAATGACTAAATCTCCTGTAGAAAGTTTGTTTTGACTTCAAACCTCTCATGTCACTCACAATAAAACAATCAGAGATTTGGTATTTCACTCAGTTTATATGTGAGGAAAAGAGTAAATAATGGAAAACAATCATCTCACATATAGTAATATGAAGAACGGTCTTTTCAAGAATGAAATGAACATGATCTCATGGATAGGAATATCAATTACTTTTGGGAGTGTTGAATCAAACACCATAGGTCTTGGTTATTAAATTTCCACATCTACGGAACCAACCTTTACCTAAGATCAACTAGGACTTTGTTGGGTTGTAACGGGGCTTGGGTAATGGTTAATAAGGAATGTTCAAAGGATTCTAACAAAAATTTCTAGGAATGTATACACCCATTCAACGAACAATTATGGCTGTCAAGAATAAACCAATGTTGCGCACCATCAATTTTTTCTTCATTCTCACATATTTATCCTCATTGAAGAATCATTTTTTTTTCACATAGAGGATTTATGAAATATCTCATATTTTGCTCTTTAATGCCCTTTTTACACCAAGTATATTCATCCATACACATTCCCAGAAAAGTTAGGTAAAGGTTAATGGGTTAACAAATAAAAGTTATTCTAAGGCTCAAAAGGTTATAAAAAAGTTAATGTTATGGGTAAGTTAAAAGGCTAGTTAATGATCTAAAGAAAGAAAAGGAAAAAAAATGCCTAGATCATTTCCTAAGTTCGGGTCAGTATTATGACATCTCAATTGAATAAGCCAAGAAGTTCTAGTGTAATAATTCAATTTTGATGTCATTCCCAAAGCAATTGATTAGAAAAATGAGAATAATGAGATCATCAACGAGATAATACGGACTCAAGAAAAATTAGAGTTTATGTATAACCCTCGGAAAAATAGAAATGTTCAACACTTTCAGGGTTAAGTCTCCACTATTATTCTAAGGTTTTCTAGTAAATACTTCACTCATCAACTTAGAGTTATGCTAACATGGCTCATGGTGCAAAGATAATCGAGTTGAAAAATCTTATGAACTAGGTCTAACTTAAGGATCATACTAAACTTTCAGTCTTTATCAATATACCAATATGTCAAGTTGGCTTGCATTTTCTTGAGCATAAAATATTTAAAATCCATTTTCATAATCGCAAAAGACCAAGTTTTATTGACAGAAAAACATTATTTTTTTATTTTTTTTTAAGAATAAGAAAAGAAAATACTACGAAAAATTCACCGACTCATGAACCCTACCCCCAAACCTAATCCAAACATTGTTCTCAATGTTTAACAAAATAATTTTAAAAAATGAATGAAATAAGTACATGAGAGGATGTTAGAACAGTATTACCGCGGTGAAGATTTTACCAATTTCCACAAGTAATCCACCGATGAGAGCTCAGAGACAAAAGAATTGTGGATTAGTTAAATAGAAATAGATAAAATACACACTCAACATGCACCTTTACAACAAAAGTTGGGCTGCCTCTCAGTAGCGCTTGGTTTAATGTCATCAGCCCGACAAATATTCTTCCTAAAAAATGGTGTATCGAAAAGTGGAGAGGAAGAACATGACAAACACTTAGTTCATGGTCGTATATCAACAACCTGAACAATTGAGGATCAGACCACCCAAATATAGCAATCACATGGGACACTAAATACACTAGGACGTCCCAAAAGTGACCAGTAGTCATACACAACAGAGGATTCTTGCGTGCTCCAAAAAGGGAACATCCTAGGTCTGGTTCCAAATCAGAAGATTGAATAATTTTTACAATAGGATGGTGAAAACTGAAATCCACATTACAGAACAAGGGATCGGTTAAAGTAGCCTCAGTAAATGGGAATGTGATGCGAGTAGATGAGACGATGGATATATCAGGTGGTACAGGCTCATCACATGAATCACATAGAGATATTGGTCTAAACAACTCAATGACACCCATATCAGACATTTCTACCTGATTTTCAACCAGTTTTTCATTTTTAAGGGTAGTGATGCATTGGACATCTTCATCATCTGGCTCATATGTGCCATTAATTTCGAATTGACCTTTTTGATTAAAAATAGGTTGATTAGGGAATTTTTCTGAATCTATCTCAGGAAGTGACTTAGCTATTTGACTCACAGTCATCTCAAGTTTTCAGATAGCTTGGGAGTTTTATTAAGAAATAACTGTCAATTCTTTAATATCTTGAAAATTTTGCTCAAGCATTTCTCCTGTTCGCTCTATAAAAAGGTTCAAAATATCATCTAACCTTGATGTGTTGGATGGAGGAACAACTTGATGAAATTGAGACTCATTATCAGGAATGAAAGCTTGAGGAGTCTGAGGAGTGTCTAGAGGGCCTTCATGGTACTGACCATGAGCCCATGAGAAGTCAGGATGATAGGCTAAACCTGGGTTGTAATAATCTAAATATGGATCATAATCAGGTCGTCGCATGTCATAAAATGAATTGACTTGCTCGAAAAAATAGGCTGGATAATCCCTTGTGTTCATTTTTATTTATTTATTTATTATTTTTTTTTAAATCACTAACTCTAAAAATATACACAGACTCACACGCAATCAGCAACCAATAAATGCACAAGAAACATGCCTCCCTAAGCAATCAACGTTTTTGAGATCAATTATCTTTTTATCTTTGGGAGACAATTATTTCTTATGTAATCTTTATGACAGAGCAATGGGTGCTACAAGTTGATCCTAAGAGTGTACACTTTACACCGCAAAGTTCAAAATCAGTAGGCTAGAGTTTTGTTTCAAAGAAACCAGATTATCGCACAAGAGAAGGAGGTCACAATGGTCCAATTAAGTACTTCCTTGTGCTACCGCTCTGTAAGCCATTAGATGTGAGAACGATGTGACGTTAGATGTACACTTGAGGCTTGTGTTCCTAACCAAAACTGTTGGTTACACCAATTCTTTCTGTGGATCGTAGCTTACTTATGACTCGGCGTACCGGGTAAATTACCCTTGTGGCAGTGGCCTCTCGGAGTTCATTGCATGATTAAACCCATCGTCACTTTTAGCGAGCCGCGCTCCTCGCGAGCTCTTTCTCCCTCCAAACGGCTCCGACAAGGTTGCTCTTCGCTCCTCGCGAGCTTCTTCTTCGATTTGAACAGAGAGAGGCGGAAAACTCCATCGAAGCAGAAGCGATGTTGAGAGAGAGATTGGAGGATCCGATGATGCTTAGGGCACCCGACCGAGATTGGAGGATGGAGGAGATCCTCCGATTCTGGTTTGTGGCGTTGTGACTGCCTCGCGCGCGAGAGAGAAAGACGAGAAGGAGAACGAGAACGGGCGAGAGAAACAGGGGCAATGCTCCCTGTTTGCTGCTCCTATCTCGGTGGTGGTGTGCGAGCTGGTCCAAGGTTGATCAGAGGAAGGAATGCGGGGTGGAGAAGAGAGGACAGGGGGGTCGTGCTCCGATGGTGGTGGTGGTTGTGTGGCGTGATGGAACAGAGAGAGGGAGATGAGCATGATCTGTTGCTTTATGTGGTGCGTGAAAGATGATGGTGGTGCTCGGTGGTGGTGGTGGCTGTGTGGCGTGATGGAATAGGGAGAGATGGTCTGGACAGAGAGGGAGTGAGAGATGGATGGTGATGAGATGGGTGTGATGAAAATCAATTTGTGAAGGAAAGAAGATTTGTTTTTGGCTATTGAGGCTTGATTCCCTTCTCCTCCTCCCCTTTCACATTCATTTTCTATTGTATTTATAGTTAATGAACAAAATGAATAGAGATGAGATAAATGGATGATTCATGGAGTGAATCAAGGTAAAATCAAATCTGAATATGGGATAAATGAGAGAATATTCTTTAGGTTTGAGTTTATGGGCTTGGTTTTGAGTTTAGGCTATGGGCTTAGGTTATTTTCACCTCCACTTCCTCTGAAGTCACCGTCTGAGATTTGTTCATTGCATTTTTCTCTGATTTCTTCATTACAGCTCCACATTCTACAAAAACACAAAAATTTAATAATTAATCTAAAATAAGATAAAAATAAGGATTAACAAAAATATAATAAGAGGTAATAATGTTATAATTATGTGATTATGACTCCCTACTTTGATCTTGACCTGCAAACCTTCTGACCTGCACAAGGAACACACGTGAGCCACATACCACCGTTGTTGTGGCCGATGGCACTCCTTTGTTAAAGTCAGACAGGTATCTGAACAAGGTCTAATGCCATAAGCAAGGAATTGTAGTGTACCTTAGCTTACCAACCTCATGTCTTATTTATAGCGTTGGAGTCCTAGTTTGACCAGCCCATCGTTGGTGTAGTTTAGATAAGAAAATCTTCGTGGAGATCCTTCTCTGATTAGGAGTCGTGCTGTGGAGTGAAGTTTCCCTGTTAGCCTTGTGCTTCTAGATATGTGGGAGATAGTTCCCGTTCCGAGAGTAGTCTATAGGTAGAAGTTTCCATTTGTGATGCATATATACTCTAGAAGTTGCTTCCTAGTTGGATGGAAAAAGCTGCTGTAATTGCCTGCCCAAAGCTGATCCTCGAGATACTTGCCTTAGAAGGGCTTATTGGTATTGCAGATAGTTGTGAGACACGTGGGCTTAGCAGGCTATAAGAATCTGAGTTCATTTGGCGGACTGCAATGGGCGGGCTTAAAACCACTTGGGCCGGATCAGTATTGGGTTGACGCTAGGGCATGTTATTCCTCGAGATCATCATGACACGTGTGCGGTGCGGAGTTGGGATTGTTTTGGTGTATCATCTGCTATTCCCCATCAAGTTAGTGGGCCATCACATCGATTTACTATGTGTATAGCGTAGATCGCATGGTAACACGTTCAAAGTGTATATCGCGAGACGATTGAGTATCGGTGACCCCTCCAATTAATGGGGTTGTGTGCAGCCTCGTTGATTGGACGAACGTGATCTTGTGCAGTTTCCTAGGGAACCATTGTCTGCTAATTTCCCAAACAGTATTCATTGCTGACAGTTAATGCTGAAGCGTCCGTTTGGTGAACCATTATGTCTATATTATGGTGTTTCTTCATCATTGTAGGCATTATCTTCTGCAAGACGTATCTCTTGTAATGTTTTTAGTTGAAGAAAATGCTTTGGGTTTTCCAAAGACTGAAGGGAGATCTCCATTGTTGGAGTCTTCGAATGTTCTGACATTTGCGCCGATGAGTCATGATGAGAATCGTTGTTATGCGTGGTCACCTGCTCCGACTGAGCAAGTAGTTGGTTCGCTGAGATCTCGTAATTTCTTTTCATATTTCGAAGAAGAAGTACGGACTCCCTCTCAAGGGATGAGTCTGTCGTTTATTCTCCCGTGCTTCGGTGTTACCTTGTGTCGCTCTGCCCGGCGGTAGACGATTCCTGCGGCTAGCTTTGGTTGATCGAAGTGTTGGCAGATGCGACGTTGCTTCTGGGGTTGGTATCTTTGAGTCACCCCAAGTATCACGCATAGGAAAAGTGTCATCGCTTGATAGCACTGTGAGACCTTGACTGCTCTATCGCTCGTGACCATATTTGTCTGTTTTCTTCTACCTCATTCGGGAAGCCGAATGCCATGAAGAAGTCTGCAGCTCATTGCAAAGTCTGTATTGCCGTTGTCGGGTGACTATCTTGGGGTGATTTGGCAGAGCAACCAGCTGCTCTGTACTTTTAGCCCCTTTTCACACATTTGTCCTTGATCTTGGGACATGTTTCTCGGAGAAGTCGCCGAGCGAAGTTTACTTGGGGTACCTTTGTTGTCACTTCCAAGTCTTCTTATGTAGTCGGACTGTTAAAGCAAGTCTTTATTTTATGTCGCATCGGATTCAGATGCTCGTAGTATGTGGTCTTTTGTATCCGCCCCATGGTGTCCGTTGTTACATCTTTCCAGTAATCAATATAATGTGTTTGCGCAATTCTTTTTTATTTCTTAAGTGATTGCAATCACATAACCTTCTAAGAACTAAAACTCTACATTGACCACGGAAAGGAAAATAAACAACTAAAATAGACTAACTGTTTGCTGAGAGAAGTCGACCCGGCCCTGAAGTGAATTCACATGGCCCTTGCTAGATTGTTGATACTTTTAGCGAACTGTCGAGCTTCGCTAATGTCTTTGAGGTTACTGAAGAGTAAATATTGCGTGGGAGTTAATTTCTGCGACGACAGATTGTCGTGGGGTTGTATTCCCGTTTGCATTGGTTTTTCCGCCCTACTGGGTTGAATAGCAGATTGCTCCTGTACCCCTGGATTGTCCCCTTTTCTAAAATAAGCCACCGCTGTTGGCATCTCGTGCGAGTGGAGTGATGCGTCCGCAGTCACTCGATTTGGCTCTAGTTTAGATTGGGCTATGGGATCCAATTGGATCTGGGAACATTCTATTTGCTTCAGTGCAACATAACGACAGCCTCGTAATGTAGGCTGGTCCCCACGTATTGTTCCTTCAGAGTGGTCAGCACTGTACTTAACGCATTGGTGAAGAGTGGAGACTACTGCTTCCATCTGGTGGAGTCATGGTCTTCCCAAGATAAGGTTGTAGGTAGATAACAACGCATCTACTACCATTAAGTCCAGGAACGAGACCTTTCTCAGTTTTGGCTCTCTTACTGCTAACCTTATCTTCCCAACCGGGAAACATTTCTCTCCGCTGAATCCAATCAGTGGGTAGTTTGAGTATTTTGAGGACGTCAGGTTCTCCTCCTTGAGGCCCATACCGCGGAACACGTTGTAGAACAGGACGTTGAGCGAGCTCCCATATCTACCAGGGCTTTCTTTACCTCCCACCTTACAATGGATACTGATATGATGAGAGCGTCATTGTGCGGTGCTCGAACTCCTTCGAGGTCCTTATCTTTAAAGGTTAAGGTGGGAATGGGGCTTTGCACCCTCGAGTAGTAAATGTGTTTGTCCTCATCCACGGGCTGTGTCCGCATCTCCAGTAGAGTCTGCTTGCAGGACCTGTTTGATTGGTCTTCACCCGGTTCGACTCCATGGAGGACATAGATTATGCCCGAAGTCTCCTTTTTGATCTCCTTGACTAACTCCCCCGGTCCCTAGGTCGTTCTTGTCGTTTCTCAAAGCCCCGAAATTCCTTTAGCTTGCCCCTGCGGATCAAGTACTCGATCTCGTACCTTAGACTCTTGTCGTTGGTGTCATGGACACCCTCCTTTTGGTATGAGTAGTACTTGTTGTCACGCTTGGAGGGGTTTCTGCGCTGCTTCAAGGGCCACTTCAAATCTTCACAGTTTTTCATGAAATTCAGGACGTTCGATAGGATAGAATTGAGGGGGATGGTGGATCTGGATCCAACGTGGTTTGATGCTTTCTCTAGCCTGGCTTTGCCCGACCAAATTCTGATCTATTGTCATTGTGCTTTTGCTTGCTTATTTTTTTCATCCTCACGCCTTCTTCCCTACTTCCTGTCCTTAGGAGCGGAGGGCTTCTTCTCACCTTCTATTTCCCTCTTCACAGTTCTCAACTCTTCTAAGGTGATGTACCTCTGGGCACTCTTAAGGAGCTCCGTCATATCCAAAGAGGGTTCCATGGTGAGGCATTCATAAGGTTTTCCCTCCTTTAGGCCCGCGGTAAAAGCCGTCACGGCTATGTCATTGCTGCAGCCGTCAATGAGTGTTAGCTCATTGTTGAAGCGCGTGACATACTCTTAGAGTGTCTCATTGGATCTCTGTTTCAGAGAGAGTATGTAATGTGGACCTTTATGAAGACGTCAACTTTCTACAAAATGCCTCAGGAACTCCTTCGCTAGTGTCCTGAATGAGTCGTTCGACTTTGGCAGAAGGCTGTGGAACCATGTTAGTGCTGATTTCTTCAGGCTTGTAGGAAAAATTCTACACATCACCGACTCGGATCCCTTTTTGAAGGCCATTATATGCTAGTAATGGCGTAGATGGTCGAATGGGTTAGTGGTTCCGTCGTAGAAGTCGAGCTTTGGAGGCATAAACTTTGATGCAGTCATTTTCCCGCTCCCTGTTTTGACCTAATCCCGTTGACCTGCTGACTTGCACAAGTAATGCAAGTGAGTCACGAACCACTGTTGTGGTGGTTGATGTTACTCCGATGCTAAAGTCAAACAAGGATCTGAGGAAGGCAAAATGCTGTAAACATGGAATTTGTAGTGTACCTTAGCTTTCCAACCTCATGTCTTATTTATAGTGGAAGAAGTCCTGGTTCTACCATGCCATCGAGGGAGAAGTCCTGTAGATGCTTCTCTAATTAGGAGTTGTGCTATAGGAGGGAAATTCTATGTTAGCCTTGTGCTCCTAGATACACAGGAGATAGTTCCCTCTACGAGAGCAATCCGTAGAAGGAAGTTTCCCTATGTGGCATGTACTCTGGTATTTGCTTCCTAGTTGGAAGCAGAGAGCTGCTGTAGTTGCCCGTTCGAAGTTGATCCTCGAGATACTTGCCTTAGTAGGACTTATGGGTATTGAGGATAGTTGTGAGACGTGTGGGCCTAGCATGTTGTAAGCATTCGGGTCTGTTTGGAGGACTGAATTTGGCGGGCTTAGAACCGTTTGGGCTGGATCAATGTTAAGCTGATGCTGGGACCTGTAGTTTTTTGAGATCATCTTGACACGTGTACAGCTCAGGGGTGTGACCGTTTTTATGTATCATCAGCTACTCCCCCAGAGTCAGTGGGTTGCCACATCGGTTTACTAAGTCATCTCTTGAAGGGATGCGCTGATCATGATGATTAAATCTGAATCGTTGCTTGAGCAGCGCACTACATTAATTGAACGTGGGTCAGTCCAGCGAAACATAGGCTGGAACCCAATATCTATTTAGGTCATCCACAGTGTAGTGTCTTACTCTTTTACTTTCTTTGCTGTTCAAGATACCACTCCGATTAGAAAATATTGTTCATCTTCTTCATGGCTCAACAAAACCTTCTTGACGACGCAACTTTGGCCAAGGGCTTGGATTTTTTTCAAAGAAAAGTTGTTGTCCAAGCATGATCTTGTCGAAATCTGTATGAAGTTTGGGGTCCCTAACGACCTATCGTTGTATGTCCTGACGGGTGACCAAATGCCAATGTCACCTCCGATTGTTTTCATTTGCTTGCATCGGGGGATGCTTCAAACTGGAGTGCACTTTCCCATTCTAGATGTAATATGGGAATTCTTGGATCTCCTGGGGATTTCTCCGGCCCAGTTAGGGCCTAATGGATATAGGATCATCCTCCTGATTCTGATTAGTGCTAAGGAGGTCAACGTCAGCGTGACTCCGTGAGTAATTCAATTGCTGACTTCTCATCGCCTGAAGATTAACGCTGTCTGTAAGATGACACCGCGGACTTGCTTTGTGAATCTGCCCGATGATTTCAAGTTCTGGCAGAAATATTGCTTCTTGGTCTCTGCGGATTCGAAGTATTTTTTGATGCAAGGGTCGTCCGCTTGAGCGAGAGTTCAGGCTACTTCGTAAGTTCAACCATTTCCCGTGACTTTGATATGCTTGATTGTGGGATGGCTAATCATTGCTTGTGTTTCTTTGCAGGAAGGTTTCCCACTACTCCTCTTACCTTTGAGGAGCAAAACACCATGGAGACGTTTTGCGGCTTGCCAAAGAGGAATGTGGTCGATGTCATAAGAATTTTCAACTTCATCCGTAGTGAGCGGTGGGAAAACTGGTACGTTGCCCCCACTCTGTACCGAGTATCGCGAATTAATTTGGAAGATGGGGCTCCTTCAAGGAAGATGAAGGTTCCTGGGACCAAAGTTCCCATTTTGTTTGACGTGGAGGAGCCATCTGAAACGCTTGCCTCTTTTGTGAGGAAGAGGTCCCGTGTTAGAACTGGGTTGCCTTCAGTACGACCTGCTCTAGTGAGAGAAGAGCGCGAATCTGCTAAGCATGTCGGGGAGGAGACTGACGTGTCCGGCTTGGAGAAAAATTACATGAGGTTCGTAGGAGTTGTAGATAGGTCGAACATTAGCAACGCGCAGGTTGAAGCTTTGAATGATCGTCTGGTGCGGGTCACAATGGTGGCTTCTACCGATGTTTATTCGCATGGGACTGTTCTGATAGTAGGCTCCTGTGAAGATTCACCTGAGGTTGTAGAATCTTATTGCCCCGCTGGTGTGCAGTCTGAAAGTGGCCGTGGTGGCACAGGCCAAGTTTCATGGAGGGTATTCTGGATAATTCACTTCCTTCTCTCCCTCCGGATCCTGTTGAGCCGTTTCACAATAAAGAGTCGATTGCTATCGACAAGGGAAAATCCACGAAGGAGAGCCCGAGGACAGTGGCAACCGTGAAGGGAGGTGTTGGCGAAATTCCTGATCTGGGAAAGCTTCATCCGGATGTGCGGATAAGCCTGTTTGCTCCGGACTTGGTAATGATGAGTTCATAGGTCTGGCACCAAGAGGTGGACGTAGAGTATGGTTTGAGAAAGCATACAAGCAAGTGTCACAACTGGCTGATGGATTGCGCTCCAAAACCCTAGGAGGATATGTTAGAAGGGTGTATGGACAAGGGCTTGAAGTACCTTATGCTGGGTATGTCTCACTTGAGCCATGTGGTCGTTGCTGGGATGAAAGTCGAAGCAGCTCGTGAAAGGTTATACACCTTGGAGCGTGTCTTCTCACACATGCAAACGTTGTATTCTTATGCGCTTTATGAAATTGATCAGCTATAGAAGCAGGCCGAGGAGAAGAGTCTGGATCAGTCAACCGTGGCCACTGAGACTTAAGGGGATTGTCTGAAGGTCCTTGAGTGAGATCTGTCTGAGCCGGTGTTTGAGAGAGATAGACTCAAACAAGAGTTGGACTAGACCTGCTGAGACATAGAGGTTGTGCAGGAAACAGTTGCTAAGGGACGTTCTGAACTGTGGTATCTTGTTAAAGAGAATGCTTCAAAGGAGGTCGACTGGGTTGCTTAGAAGCAACAGTTAGAATTCGACTTGGAGTTCTATTCTTGAGAGGTGAGGAAGGCCGGGGACTAGCTCGAATTGGAGTGGCATGAGCTTAGCGTTGTGAAGAGTGGTCTGGCTACAAAGCAGTCTCTGGTCGACGTGCTGACCGGCAAGTTGGAGTTATTGGAGCGTGAACTTGTTGATGCGAAAGTGCGCGAGGAAGGGGCTTCTTCAAGAACAAGGCAAATGCGAGTTCCAATGGTTGTACATGGCAGGTTAGAGCTACTGGCGTTGATGAAGGAGGAGCACCCGGAGTGGGATCTCGACCATTATAAGAAGATGTCGTATGTAGACTTGCCTATTACCTCTGCGTCATCGGACAAGGAAGACAGTTTGGGCCCTGATGTCCAGGCCATGGCACGTGTGGACGCAACTCCTGCTCCTTCTTCTACTAGGCTTAGCTCTTCTGTTTCTGTACATTTTCCTGATAAGGAGTAAAATTTGTGTGTTTGTACCCCTTTCCATTTTGACCATTAATGAAAATAGTTTTATTCGTTTTGTGCTTGTTGTTACTATTGCATGTTTTTCGTTTCGCCTTGCCGTCTTGCTTTGGCATAGGCTGGTTGAATCAATAGGACATTGACTGGTCTGTCTGCGAGGGAGAGCTTGACCGTTTTGCGTTGTGAATGACTCAGGGTCATCGTTGTGTAGTCATGTCCGATAGTGGGCATGTTGCAGACAGTTAAACTAAGGGTTGAGTTGCCCGAGCTGTGTCTTGTCCCCAAGGTAAGCCGCTTGCCCTCACTTGTCTGATTGGTCAGTTGCAGCTGCTGCTATAGGTGAGTTGCAATGGCCGAGCGTATGTGTCAAAGCGTTCATGCCAAGTCAGGCGCCGTAAGCTCGGGTTGGCATCCTAAGTAGCTTTTATCTAGGCACTAGCCGTATGACCTTTGTATCAGCGTTAGTGACCTTTGCTAATATTAGAACGACAGTCCGTTTGAACGATGGTCCTTTGTTCGGGACTGACTACGTTTCCATCTTTTAAACTATCTACACCTGCGCAATGGGGGCTACAAGTTCAGGGTTGGTGATTCGGCGGCCACGCTGTAAAGCAGTGGTCCCATGGCGAGCCGTTGAAATCAGTTCAGGACTGACTAGGCTCACACCTTCCAAACCATCTACACCCGCACAGTGGGGGCTACCTGTCTGGGCTTTGATAAGAAGCTTTTGTTACTAATCGTCACCAACTAGGCTTACCTGATTGGTTCAGTGATCATTGATTGCAATGGAGGCAAGTCATCATCACCAGGTGTGATAGTGCTGATTAGACTCCCACTTCCTAGACCATCGAGGTCCGCGCTAAGCGGACTAGGTGTCGGGTGATACCAGAAGCCATCGTCATCAGCTTAGGCTGACTAAGCTTGCTCGGTTGGATAGGGATTTCGCCCGTTTGAGAGCGTGCGAACCCATGTCTGCTAGTGTCACACATTGTGTGGACGACATTGCATTTAAACAAACAACGATCCATAGGTACAGTCCTTGCGTCAAAGCTGCTTTGGATCTGCGCTCCTGTCTAGCACGTAACAGAATGTTGTTTGAATGGTGGGCTGAGTGGATCGAGCCTTTGGCCCGCAAAGGAAGAGTTAGGGTTTCCTGTACGGTTGCACTACGTGTACGACATAGATCGCGAGGTGACACATGTTCGACGTAGGCTGCGGAACAGTTGAGTATCAGTTACTCCCTCTAAATTGATGGGGTTGCGTTAAACGCCATTAATTGAGCGAACATGGTCTGCGTACTTTCCTTGGGAACCGCCGTTTCTTCATTTCCCACATGGTATTCTATGCTTAGCATTTAATGCAGGAGGTCCATTTAGTGAACCATTACGCCTATATAATGGTGTTCTCCAATCGTTGTAGGCACTATCTTTCGCTGAGCTTATCTCCTGAATGTTCTTGTTTGAAGAAAATGGTTTGGGTTTTCCAAAGGCTGAAGAAAATGCTTTGAATTTTCCAAAGGCTGAAGGGAGGTTTCCAAAAATGGAGTCTCCGAATGTCATCATGACATTTGTATTGATCATACTCGACGACAGTTGCTGTCATGCATGGTCACCTACTATGGGTGGGTACATAGTTGAGCTGCTGAGATCTCGTAATTTCTTCTCATACTGCGGATAAGTAGTACAGATTCTCTTCCAAGGGAAGTGTCTGTCGTTCATGTGTCGGTGCCTTATCGTTGTTCCTGAATGCTTAATTTCAAAGATAGCACTAGCAATCATTATCCGAGCGCCTGCCCCCATCACTTCTCGATTAGCTCCAACACTTTGCTTGCACTCTGAATTGAGGTGCCATTGATTCCCAAATATTCCAGCTTTCCTTGCGCGGGTAGGTATATGCGATCTGAGCTCACCTGATACTTATCCCAAGTTCAAAGAGTGTGTGAGTTGGGCTTCAAATTTTTGCTAGTGCCCCCGGTTGCCGATTTTGTACCACCTTAGCCCATATTTGAGGGGTATGTCTGTGGAGGCGTTTGAACATGATGTTTTCATCCTGATCTTGCTCAGTTCAGACTCTGCGGAGAAGTTGAGGATTGGAGTCTTCTTCGGTTGCCTATCGTAGTAGAATCGTGGTAGAATTGTCTAAGTTTTTTTTCTTCATGTCGCACTGTACTCAGATGCTTATAGTATGTACTCTTTTGTATATGCCTCAGAGCGCTTGTTGTTACATCTTTCCAATAATCAATAGAGTTTGTTTATGTAATTTTTCATTTATTTCTTAAATGATTGCAAATCACATAAGTCATTAAAAACACTACATTGACTACAAAAAGGGAAATAAACAACTGAAAGCAGACAAGTGTTGAACGTGAGGAATTGATCTTGGCCTTGAAGTGAATTCGGATTGCCCTTGTGGATCGTTCGGCGGACTGTCGAGGCGCTTTAGAGGTTACTGAAGAGTAAACCTTATAAAGGGGTCAATCTCTCTACAGTTGGAACGTAGGGGGATGTATTCCCGTTTGCCTTGGCCTCTCTGTTTCGCTGGGCGGAAGAACATACAACTCCCAAACTGTTTGAAGGTGATGCCCCCGCTGTTGCATGGCCTGGCACTAATTCAGGCTGCCCCGCAGTATGTAGCTTGATCTGGGAGCATTATATTTGTTTCAGCGCGGTGTAATGGCAACCTCGTGCAGTAGGTTGGTCTTCACGTATAGTCCTTTCTAAGTGGTTAGCAATGTACTTAACACACTGGTGAAGGTTGCTGACTACTGCCTCCATTTGGTAGAGCTATGGTCTTCCCAAGATAAGGTTGTAGGTTGACGGTGCGTCTACGACCATGAAGTCTAGAAACATGACCTTTCTTAGCTGCGACTCTCATGCCACTATCGCCAACCTTATCTTCATGATCGGGAAACACTTATCTCCACTGAATCCAATCAGCGGGTAGTATGAGGACGTCAAGTTTTCCTTCATGAAGTCCATACTGCGATACGCGTTGTAGAACAGAAGATTGAGTGAGCTTCCTATGTCCACCAGAGCTCTCTTTACCTCCCACCTTGCTATGGAGACTGAGGTGACTAGGGCGTCATTATTTGGTGCTCGGACTCCTTCGAGGTCTTTGTTTGTAAAGGTCAAGGTGGGAGTGGGGCTATGAGTCATTGAGTGGCAGATGCGACTGTCCTCATCTGCGGGTTGTGTCACCATCTTCAGTAAGGTCCGCTTGTGAGACCTGTACGCCTGGTCTTCATTCGGTCTGACTCCATGAAGAACATATAATATCCCTGGAGTCTCCTTCACTATTTCTTTAACTAATTCCCTCTGTCCCCGGTTCGTTCTGGTTGCTTTTCGGAGTTCAGGAACTCTTTTAGTTTGCCTTTGCGGATCCAGTACTCAACTTCATACCTCAGACTCTTGCACTCATTGGTATCGTGGCCGCCCTCCTTGTGGTACAAGCAGTATTTGTCGTTGTCATTCTTGGCGGGGTTTCCGTGCTGCTTCGAGGGCAACTTCAGATCCTCCTAGTTCTTCATGGAGTTTAGTATGTTTGATAGGCGGGCATTGAGGGGTGTCACAGTCCTAGATTCAACATAGTTGGATGATTTCTCCGGCTTGGACCGACCAGGGTCTGGCCTGTTGTCACTGCGCTTCCTTTTGGTTCGTTCTTCATCTTCACGTTTCTTCCCCTCCTTCTTGTCCTTAGGAGCAGAGGGCTTCTTCTCGCCTTCGATTTCCTTCTTCACAGTTCTCAGCTCCTCCAAGGTAATATGCTTCTGAGCACTCTTGAGGAGCTCTGTCATGTCCAGAGGGGGCTCTAAGGTGAGGTCTTTTAAGAGTTTTCCCTCTTTGAGGCCCGCTGTGAAGGTTGTTACGGCCGTGTCGTCGCTGCATCCGTCGATGAAAGTCAGTTCGTTGTTGAAGTACGTGACATACTCTTTGAGAGTTTCGTGGGACCTCTGCTTTAGAGAAAGTATGTAGTGTGGGCCTTTTTAGAAATGTTGGCTCCCTACGAAACGTGTTAGAAACTCCTTTGCTAGTGTCTTGAAGGAGTCGTTCAACTTCGGCAGAAGGTTGTGAAACCACGTCAACGCTGAGCTTTTTAGACTAGTGGGAAAGGTTCTGCACATGACTGACTCAGATCCTTCTTTAAGGGCCATTACGTGTTGGTAATGGCATAGGTGGTCGAAAGGATTGGTGGTTCCGTCGTAGAAGTCGAGATTTGGGGGACTGAACTTCCTTGGAAGGGCCTCATTCATGATCCGGTCGACAAATGGCGGGACATAAAGGTGGTATAGTACGTCCGAATCGGGCGCACCTCTACGGAGAGGGTTCCCAAGGCCGAGCCTCTCTGTCATGGCGGCGGGCTCAGCGTTAGCCACGCAGCCTCCCTACTCCAATGAAAACTGGTGAGGTCTTGGCTTTCCTGTGCTTACTCCCTGCCATCTTTCGGAGACGTAGGCCCGTGATGCTCCCGATTTCCATTGGCAGTTAGTGGATTATGTCGCGTGAGAGCTTCCACCGCCTTGGCTATTTGTTGTATTTGAGATGACAACCTAACGATTCGAGGGCCTGTTATTGTTGTCATCGACACGGGGGCGTGAGTCTGCTGCCTGTGTATGATCGAATCCACTGAAAACGGCGGTGCTGCGCCAATCGGAGCGTTTGACGTCTCCCCCTGTTCTTCATTGTTGCGTGACCTAGTGGTCACCATCTTTTTGGGTTTTGAAATGAGACGATGCTAATGAATAGTTAAGAACTTTGTAGTCCCCACGGACGGTGCCAAACTGATGCAGTCATTTTTCGCTCCCTGCTTTGACCTAGTCCCGCTAACCTGCTAATCGGCACAAGTAACGCACGTGAGCCATGGACCACCGTTGTGGTGGCCGATGACACTCCAATGCTAAAGTCAGACAAGGATCTGAGGAAGTCGTAATGTTGTAAACAACGAATTTGTTGCTTACCTTAGCTTACAAACCTCATGTTTTATGTATAGTGTAAGGAGTTCTAATTTTACTAGACCATCGAGGGCATAGTTTAGGAAAGAGATCTTCATGGAAATCCTTTTATAATTAGGAGTCGTGTTGTAGGAGGAAAGTTCCCTTTTAGCCTTGTGCTCCTAGATACGCTGGAGATAGTTCCCAATACGAGAGCAATCCATAGAAGAGAGTTTCCCTGTGTGGAATGTATTATGGTATTTGCTTCCTAGTTGGAAGCAGAGAGCTGCTGTAGTTGCCAGTCCGAAGCTGATCATCGAGATACTTGCCTTAGTTGGTCTTATGGGTATTGAGGATAGCTGAGAGGTGTGGGCCTCGCATGCTATAAGCATTCGGGCTCGTCTGGCAAACATAATTGGGCGGACTTAGAACTGCTTGGGCAGGATTAGTGTTGCGCTGATGCTGGGGCCCGTAGTTCCTTGAGATCAACTTGACACTTGCATGGCTTAGGGGTGTGACCATTTTTATGTATCATCAAACTTCTTTGGGAGAGCCTTGTTCATGATGCGGTCCATGAACGGTGGAGCAAAGAAATGGTACAACACGTCTGGGTCATGCGTCCCTCTGCGGAGAGGGTTCTGAGGGCCGAGCCTCTCTGCCTTGAGAGTCGGTTTTGCATTAGATGCGTCGCCTCCTCTAGTCCAATGGGAACTAGCAGGGGCTTGACTCTTCTATGCTTGCTCTCTATTGTCTTCCAAAGATGGAGGCCCGTGCTACTTCCGATCTCCATTAGTGGAGTGTTGTATTGTATGAAAGCCTCCACTGCTTTGGTGATTTGCTATATTTGAGACGACAACAAATCTATCCTGGGGTCTGTCGTTGTTGTGGTTGGCGCGGGGGCATGAATCTGTTGTCCATGTGCCACCAATACCGCTGAGAGCGATGGTATAGCGCTAGTCTGAGCGTTTGTCGTGTCTCCTTGTTCTCCATTATTGAGTGATCTGGTGGTCACCATCTTTTTGTATCTCGAAGAGAGATGATGCTAGTGAAAGGTTAGGAACTTTGTCGTCCCCACAGACGGGGCTAAACTGATGCAGTCATTTTTTGCTCACTACTTTGACCTTGACCTGCGAACCCGCTGACTTGCACAAGGAACACACGTGAGCCACTGACCACCGTTGTGGTGGCCGATGGCACTCCGATGCTAAAGTCAAACCGGGATATGAGGAATGTGTAATGTTGTAAACGAGGAATTTGTAGCGTACCTTAGCTTACCAACCTCATGTCTTATTTATAGTGTTGGAGTCCTGGTTTGACCAGGCCATCGATGATGTAGTTTAGGGAATAAGATTTATCTTGAAGATCCTTATCTAATTAGGAGTCATGCTGTGGAGGGAAGTTTCCCTGTTAATCTTGTGCTCCTAGATATGCATGAGATAGTTTTCGTTTCGAGAGTAGTCTATAGGTAGAAGTCTCCATATGTGATATATACTTTGGAATCTGCTTCCTAGTTGGAAGCAAAAAGCTGATGTAATTGCCCATCCAAAGCTGATCCTTGAGAGACTTGCCTTAGCAAGGCTTACGGTTATTGAGGATAGCTGTGAGACACGTGGGCTAAACAAGCTGTAAGAATCTGAGTCCGTCTGTCGGACTGCATTGGGTGGGCTTAGAACCGCTTGGGTCGGATCAGTGTTGGGCTGTCGCTAGGGCCTGTTATTCCTCGAGATCATCATGACATGTGTACGGCGCAAAGTTGGTACTATTTTGGTGTATCATCATTATAGATAGGAATCTAATTTAGGACAACTTTAATCATGACCGTCTTCCCTGCATGAGAAAAGACCTTGGATTTTCGGCTCAAGAGTTTCGAGTTGACTTTGTCAAAGAGGAACTGGAAGTCGGCGGCTTTCTTTTTGGACAACATCAGAGGAAAACCCATGTATTTATCCTTGGGATTGTACATCTTAGAACCCAGGATTCTATTGATCATTTTGGAGTGTTTTGCATGAACATTAGTGTTGTAGAACAAAAATGATTTGTCGTAGTTCACTGCTTGACCCAAAGTCGAGCAATAATGTTGGAGGATATCCTTGATAGAGTGAGCCTCAACCAAGGAAGCCCAACAAAAAATCATGAGTTCGTTTGCATACAACAAATGGCTGATAGAAGGGGAGTGAAGTCTGTTTTGAATGCCTTTGATAAGGCCATCATTCTCAACACAAATCAGTAATCTCTATAAGGCTTCAACCATAAGGATGAAAAGATAAAGGGATAGAGGGTATCCCTGTCTGAGGCCCCTGGTAGGTTTGATGGTAGGGAGAAAAGATCCATTGAGCAAGACACCAAGAGATGAAGTGGAGATACATTGATCAGTCATTTGGATTGAACCTTGAACAATACCCAATTATTTAAGAATTTTATGGAAGAAAGGCCACTATCAAAAGCTTTGGCCATATCAATTTTAATAGTCATCCAACCTTGTTTCTTTTTGAGGCAACGTTTCACTTGGAATAAAGTTTCATGAGCCAGACTGACATTATCTGCAATAGACCGACATTTGAGGAATGCCCCTTGGTTGGGAGAGATGATATTATTCAGCATAGGTTTCAATCGGTTTGCCATGATTTTAGAAATGATCTTATAGATAACATTACATAGTCCAATGGGTCTAAATTTATCGGGAGTAATTGGATTTGAAACCTTTAGAATAAGGCTATGAATTTTTCATTAAGAGTGGGATCTAACTTCCAAGTGGTAATTAGTTGACCACTATTTCAATAACATCTTGTTTTACTAGATCCTAGTAATGTTGGAAAAGAAAGCATGGATGCCATTGGATCCGGGGGCCTTGTGACTACCCATAGCAAAATGAGTGGAGTGGATTTCCTCTCTACTCGGGATAGTGAGAAGGAAAACATCATCTTCATTAGTGATATAAGGGGCAAAAAGAGAGATAATTTTTGGGCAATGGGTTAGAGTTGGAAGAGCAAAAAATATCCTCAAAATAGGAATTGAGAACATTGCAAATAGAGTCCTGATCCGAGTGCCAAATGTTGGCGGGATTTTTGAGGCGAAGAACAAGATATTTTTCTCCGACGCAGTATGGAAGCTAGATGAAAGAATTTTTTATTCTTGTCTCCATCCTTAAGCTAGGAAAATCTCGATTTATTGAGCAAAAATAATTCTTCTCGAAGAAAGAGTTCAGAGAAATGGTCTTCCACTAGGATGGAAATTACTTGGGCATTGTCCTCAGAGGGAAGGTCATTTGGAGCTTATCCAAAGCAACTCAAGTATCTGAAATACTTTGATGGATATTCAGGAAATCCGATTTATTCCATCAAGTGTGACAATGGCTGAGTTTTCTTGTCTTTAGACGAAAGTTTTGAGGGGGGAGGTGATGCTACCGGGGGCCCAGGAATAATCAATGAGTTGACGGCAACATGGGTCCCTACCCCACATGTGAAAGAATTTAAAAGGTTTGGGGCCCTTATTGATCTAAGAGATGAGTTGAAGCGAGGTAGCTCTATGGTCAGAAGTAGAAGTGTGAATAGTTCGAGCTAAAGCTGAAGGGAAGCAGTTCATCCAGTCAGTAGACACTAGGACATGATCAAGTTTAGCTTTAATGCCATTTTTGTCCTTACGTTTATTATTCCAAGTAAAATTTTAGCCATTTAGAGGGAAGTCAAGAAGTTGATATCTTTCAATGAAAGTCCTAAGGAGTCTAAAATTTGAGAGACCAGGTCCCTCCTCCCCTAATTTGTCTTCAGGAAGTAAGAGAGAATTAAGATATCCTATAAAGATACCGGGAAGAGTTTGGAGATCATAAATCTGAGACAATTCATTCCAGAAAGGGACCCTAAGGGAAGGGTTCGACTATCCATAAACAAAGATAACAGACCAATTAGACTGAATAATATAATTTTCAATTGTGCAATTGAAATAGTAATTGTAAGTAGAAAAAATAGTAAGTTGAATACCTTTTTTCCAGAAGAGAGCTAGGCCACTGGACTGTCCGTGTGCTGGAACTGAAGATCCATGTCTGAATCCAAGTCTTTGTCAAATAGTCCATCTGGGATGCATAAGCTTTGGTCTCGAATAGGAATACTACATCTGGGTTGGACTTACGGGAGGGGGTCGTTAGATTTTGAAATGTGCAGGGAGATCCTAAGCCCCTTGCATTCCAAGAAATGATTATGGACAACCTAGTGACCTTTTATCGGCGGTTGCCAATACCTGAATAGGTGTAAGACTGTTTGATGTGGAATGCTCTGAGGAATCATCGGAACCAACTGAATGAACCACAAATGTAGAATCACTGTTACGGATCTGCTTCCCTTTCATACACAAAAAAACCGGCTTCCTTTGGATAAACAAAGTTGTGTGTCGTTTCTTTATGCCAGAATCCAAGTCAGCACCAGTCTTTCTGCTAGAGTGCTCCAAACTCGGCTTAGAGAACATAGGGACTAGTTGACGTTTGCCCAACTTGATGGCTGCCTCCCTCTGGTTGCTCTCTCTGTCTAGTGCTGACCTACCTCCTCTGTTTCCTTACTGATGGATATGTAATGAGTGAGGTAGTGGTCAAAGAGTGAAATGGTCGTGAGTAATTCTAGCTGGCCTGGGTTGACTGCCTGGGGGGGGGGCGAAAATACATTTTTGCCCCCCCCTCTTTAAACACCTTTTTGGAGAAAAGTGTTTAAATAGAGGGGGGGAAATGCATTTTCGCCCCCCAGGCAGTCAACCCAGGCCGGTTACCCAGGCCCATTAAGAATTTCTGTTGTAAAAGGCTTAAGTGTTGAAAGTGTATTGGATCAGACTTTATTAAACTTGGGTTTGCACCGTCGGTGGGCTTATTGTTTAATAGTTCTGCAATGCCCAAACTTGAAGCAGCATTAAAGTGTGAAGCAGCATTAAAGTGTGACGCTATTAAGCTCAAACTGTAAGCAGCTACTAACTGATTGGATGACGCCATTAAGCCCAACGGGATACCGATATGAAAAAGGGAAGAAGACACCATTATCCTCAAGGTTGTAACGGTATGAAATGGCAGAGCTGACTCCGTTTGGGGCATTAAAGACTTGGCGTGAACAGTTGCAACATTAACACCTTGAGTTGAAACAAACAAGGAGAAGTGATCCAGACAGGGAGGAGTGATCCAGACATGGATGAGCGATCCAGATGGATCGATAATTGCTTGACCGTCATGTCTGACCGAATCTCGCCGGCAAGGAGAGTCGTCCAGTTGGTGGGTTACAACTTGAGTTGAAATAGAGACAGGGAGGAGAGATCCAGATGGATCTATGTTAGAGTCTAGGACAGATTATGTATTGAGAAAGCATTTCATTTCAATACACTTAAATGATCTTTGTACATTGCTTATATAGAAATCTAGACATCATGAATGATTGTCAAAACAGAATGACAGCTATACAAACTTAAGCTAACAATCTGACTAACTAACTAAGAGACTAGTATGCTTAACATGACAGACTAGTATGCTTAACATTCCCCCGCAAACTAAGGGTAGAACCATTAACAACACTTAGTTTGTCTCGCAACAGTAAAAATCTAGATTTGCCAAGAGCTTTTGTAAGGATATCAGCTACTTGATCCTTGGCAGTAATATGAAGAACATTAATGAGTTTTCTATCAACCTTCTCGCGCACAAAATAAATGTCTAACTCAATATGTTTGGTCCTGGCATGAAGAACTGGATTTGCACTTAGTTGAACAGCAATCATGTTATCACACCAGACATTAGGAGGTGCACAACCAATTCTTAATTCAGAGAAAAGGGACTGTAGCCATGACAATTCAGCTGTGACTGAGGCTAAACTCCGGTACTCAACTTCAGTGCTACTCCTAGAGACAACACTTTGTTTCTTGGAGGACCAGAAAATGAGATTTGATCCTAAATACACACAATAGCCTGAAGTATAACGTCGGTCTATAGGATCTGATGCCCAGTCAGCATCACAATACCCAGTGAACTTGAAAGAAGGGGTAGGAACTATGTGAAGACCAAATGCTGATGTAGCCTTCAGGTACCGTAAGATCCTCTTAACTACTCGCAAGTGAGACTCAAGAGGGTTTTGCATGAGCTGACATACCCTATTAACAGAGTATGCAATGTCAGGTCTAGTTATAGTAACATATTGTAAGGCTCCAACAATGCTCCTATACAACTGAACGTCTCGAACTGGATCACTCCCTGTGTCTATCAGCTTCTCACCACCACACATAGGGGTAGGCAATCCATTTGCGAATTGCATTTTAGCACGACAGAGAAGATCTTGAATGTACTTGGATTGTGACAGAAACATTCCATCTGCAGTGTGAGTAACTTGAATGCCAAGAAAGTAATGAATCAATCCCAATTCTTTCAAAGAAAACTGAGCATTCAGTTGAGATATCAAATGTGAAATGTCAGACTTGCTAGATCCAGTAACTAAAATGTCATCAACATATACTAAGATGAATATAGGTGATGGTGAGTGTCTGATGAACAGAGAAGAATCTGACTTTGTTGCAGTAAACCCAAACTGAATAAGAGTGTGCCTAAGCTTGTCAAACCAAGCTCTAGGTGCCTGTTTGAGACCATAAATTGCTTTTGAAAGCTTGCAAACTGCATTAGGACGAGTTGGATCTACAAATCCAGGGGGTTGCATCATATATACCTTTTCTTGTAGGTCCCCATTTAGAAATGCATTGTTGATGTCCAATTGAAAAACTGACCAAGAGTAAGTAACTGCAACAAAGAGTATGACTCTGATTGTAGATGGTTTTATCACAGGACTGAATGTTTCTTCATAATCAAAACCAGGAATTTGTTGAAAGCCCCTAGCTACTAGACGAGCTTTATACTTCTGAATTGTCCCATCTGAATTCTCCTTAACCTTGAAGAGCCATTTACATCCAACTATACTCCTATGTTGTGGAAAGTCCACCAGAGTCCAAGTATCATTGCGTAGAAGTGCCAGATATTCATCTTGCATAGCCGGAAGCCAATGAGGTGTGGTCAAAGCATCATTCAGACTTGATGGTTCAGCAGAGGCCATGAAGACCGTAGGTTTGTATATACCAGCTTTGGACCTAGTTACCATCTGATGTCCAGGGTGAAGTGTAGTAGGAATGAATGGAACCTGACTAGTATCCACTGGACTTGAAGGTGCATTATTGTGAGGCAATGAAAGATGGCTGGGTTGAGTAGGAAAGGAAACCAATGGTCTGTTGGGTGACTGACTATTATCAAGTGACAAAGACCTATGAGACAAAGGATTTTGAGTGACAGTGGGACTTTGCAGTGTTGGATCAGTGTGCTTTGCAGTTTTGACAGTAGATGAATCAGATAGTGGAATGGAAGCAGATGTAGAAACAGGAAAAAATGAATGAGGTTTGAAAGAAGGAGGATTTAATACTTGATATGGAAATGAATTCCCATTGAACACCACATCTCTAGAGATGTATATACGACCAGTAGATGACATACATTTGTACCCCTTGTGTTGTATATTGTAACCAAGAAAGGTACATTCTACTGACCTATATTGGAGCTTATGTATGTTATAGGGTCTGATGTTGGGATAACAAGAACACCCAAAAACCTTAAGAGTTTTGTAATCAGGTGCTTTGTGATAAAGAAATTAAAAAGGAGAGATACCATTTAGAACAGAAGAAGGTACTCTGTTAAGAAGATAAACCGAGGTTATAACTGCTTCATCCCAAAATTTTAAAGGAAGAGAAGCATGAGCAAGGAGTGTAAGAGCTGATTCAGTTATATGTCTATGTTTCCTCTCAGCAACACCATTTTGTTGGTGAGTAGTTGGACAAGCTAACCGATGAAGAACACCATTTTGTTCTAAAACAATTTGAGAAGGATCTGTATTCACCACCCCAATCAGACTGAACACACTTAATAGGAAGATTAAATTCTAGCTCTACTTGTGACTTAAACTTGAGAAATGTAGGGAATGCATCTGACTTATTTTGCAATAGATATACCCAAGTAAATCTACTATATGCATCAATGAAATGTATGTAATATTTGTAACCAGAGGAAGACACAGTTGAAGCAAGACCCCACAAGTCTGTATGTATGAGTTCTAATGGAGAATTATACACTGTTGATGAACTAGGGAATGGAAATTTGTGAATCTTTCCTAAACAACATGAAGAACAAAAGTCAGATTCATTGTTGTTTGAAACAGAGATATTACATTGACTAAGTATTTTGTGAACTAATTTCAATGATGGATGGCCCAATCAAGCATGCCAGAGTGACAATGGTGAAGAGGCCTTTGTAGAGACTGTATGAACTGACTTGCTTGGAATGACTAGTTCAACAAAATGAAAAGATGGAAAAACATATAGCCCATTGCTAAGAATTCCTTCCAACAGAATCTGGTTCGTGACCTAATCTTTCACAAAACAGACATTAGAATGAAATTCAAAAAAGACATGGTTATCTTTTGCAAATTTGGATACACTTAAAAGATTCTTGGTGAGATTGGGTACTTGAAGAACACTCTTTAAGAGTCAATTTTCTTGAAGGATTGAATGAGTGTAATGTAGACTCACCTATATTCTGAATTTGCAGCCCAGTTCCATCCCCAATGAAGAGGTGTTCATTGCCAAGATATGGAGAAGAAGAGGTCATGGTCTGTGTGAAAGGAGTGCAATGATTTGTTGCACAGAGTCTGGATACCATCTCTGATCAGATGTAGTAGATGATGAAGGAAACCTTTTCATCTGAGACTCAGAATTAGTTCCCCAAGTGGATTCAGAAGGTTGACTGGATGATACTGAGAAAGCATTTCTAGATGCTATGTTTGCTTGCTGAGATGCAGTGCTTGAACTCCATGGATTTGGAAGATTATCATCAAATCTGTTATAGCATTTGAAAGCTAGATGACCTATCTTTCCACAGATTTGACACTGAGGTCGATTGCTTTGATGACCAGGGAATCTTGAGCCTCTACCAGATCCAGATCGACCACTTTTGAACACTACAACACAAGTGACTATTGATAGCTTTTCATTACAGCGTTTTTTGAGTTAGAGCTATTAAAGCTTATTTTTAATGACATTGCTATATGCAAATGATATAAGCAAACAGAAGAGCGGGAGTTAAAAAAAAAAAACCCGCTCGATTCTCCTCAAAAAATTTAGAATATCTTTTGTCTCTCTCACCAAACGCAAAACAAAGACACAACTCCTCTCATTCCTCTTGTTGTTGCCATATCTCTCTGGGAGTGAGATATTGAGGGAGAGAGAAATCGAGAGGACTAGGAGGAGCCTTCCTCCACAAGAACAGGATTCGATTGAAGATGATTTGGAGCTGTAAAAATCTTCATGGATTTGGAGCTGTAAAAATCTGGAGTCTGCCGGCTGAAATCGTCCATCTCACATCATGAAGATTTCGAGAAGAGTTCATTGAATATGACTTCGAGAAGCTTTGCTTTGGCCTGAGCTAAGATATCATGATATCTTCAACCGGCTTCGATTTTGTGTCTTTGGGGAAGAGATTGAGCTGGTGAATTAGCTTCTTTGCTTGAAAGATTGGAAAGTCGGAGGCGGTGGGAAGGCGGAGATTGTCGTGAAGGATGGTGAAAGAAGGAGAAAATGCGGAGAGGAAGATGAGAAAGGCTATAAAGGTGAGACCTTTGAGGTAAAACTTGATTTTTTTTCTCTTTGATTTCGATTTGGGGGTTTGGGGAAGTAGGGTTTTCAAGTGGCATATCAATGCAAGGTGGATAGAATGGGGTCAACTGCATCTCAGTTTCGATAGATTGCTGGTTGATTTGGACTAGGAATTGCTATGGCTTTCGTATTCTGATCTTATTCATGTATGCATCAATTTAATCGTATATACTCGCACATGTCATTTGGGAAGAATTATCATCCTAAAGGCAACTACACCGGTGATTCTGATATTCTTCTCAACTTTTTTTTTGTTTGTTTTAAATTAATTTTTCTATAAAGTTTGCTCTAAAATACTGTTTCTAGTCATTTAGTAAGGGAAAGTTTGAATTTTTGTGAGAAGGTTGTGATATGTTTGTGTAGTTTAGCTAGATATATGATAAAAACATGGATAAATGGATGATTATGTGATCAGGGTTCGTTTTAGAAGTTCGATGGGTAAATTGAGTTTAGTTTATCATTAAGAGGATAAGTTTGGTTTCACACAATTGAATTCTTAAAGCAATAACTTTTCGCTCTAAGCACTTAACATCTATTCTTGAACATACCAGCCACTCTGTATTCAATTCCTCTCTTTTTATACATGGAGAATATTAATAGACATGTAGTGTATAGTGGAGAACTGATTCATGTGGCAATTACAGGTTGCAGTTTGAGAGTTGTTACCATGGTACGCTCAGATATGCGGTGTTGCTGCTTTGGTGCCACAAAAATTCAAATAAGGAAGGGTCGTACCCTTAATCATGAAGACATTATTGGTAAGATCATTCTTACACATTCAGCCTGAGCATTTTCTTGGATGTACTACAATTATAAATGAAATTTATGTTATGGTAGTGTATATCCAAATCAAGACTGTTACTGATCGACATTTATCTGCATTTGTTTGTATGAATCAAAATGAAAATAATGGCATTGTCATGTATCATTGAACCTTGTGCTAAATTTGTTTTGGTATATTGGAGACTCTTAGCCAAGTCAATTAAGTGTTACCCCTAGGCCCCAAGAAATATTGTTGGTGCCTCTGCTTTTCTCTGTGTGTTTATCAGGTTTAAGGTGGTTACTGCTTGAAAGGGTGGTAAAGTTAGGTTGCAATATGGTTATTTAGTTATGCTAATGGTGTCAATCATGGTGGTTTATCTGTATTTTAATGGTTGTTAGCACGTTTATTTTTTGTTGCAGCTGAATGGGGTGCATCAAAGAGTAGCAGAAATGAGCGGAAAAGGGACGGAGGAGGTCAGGGTGGTTCTCTCCCTATAGGATTTGCCCCTTGGGGGCTATCATCGATCATCAGGTGAGCCATTTTTTGTATACTATATGTTTGTAAATGACTATTGTATTCTTTTACAATTAATTCATACCATAGCAAATATCATTTTTGTACTAGGTAGTATTATTAATGACCATAACAATTGTGCGTGGTTACAAATATATTTATGAAATTGTTATTATACTTAAAAAAGATTGATTATTAAGGCATTATCATATGGTTAATGTATATGAATGAGAATTTATAAAGATAATACAGTGAGCCTGATTAATTATAACAGGTGTTTGAAATGTTTTGCTAAGTTGTTCATAATATTTCCTACTAAATTTGGTTGCCTTTGGTAATTGGTAAAGCTTCACTGAAATATTGTTGCCTGCAGAGTTACAGTGAATCAAACTCATAAACCCTTATGTATGTGTTATGGAAATGTATTGGTATTCTTGTTTCTGACTCATGATCAAAGGCTTCCATTGTCATGGGTTCTAGATGATGGATTATGTTTACTGTTTAATCATACATTGTTTTCCGGTGACCGTTTCAATAAGGAATTAGTGAAAAGAGATATTTATTTTTATGCAGGGAGGAACTGTTTCAGCTATGACAGTTAATATGGGAATACTTTTAGGATTTGTTCCCTCTAATGACCCTCAGGTAACAATGCACTTTCCCCTATATCATGCATAAATGTTACAAATGTTCTTTTACTCTTTTGTCTATTTTCAACTTTTTTGTCACGATTATGCAAAATTACTCTATGTATGAGATAAGGGAAGTGAGCCTCGGAAGAAAGGTGAAACAAAAAGAAACTGGAAAAATATGCCCAACTATCATTACTGTCTGGTGTAACACAACAGTAAGGACTTCAGCACAAGTGCTTCTCTTGACATCCTTAGAAAAAACAGTGAGAAGTTATTTCTTCATGGATTCACCATAAGTCTACTTTTGATGCATATAGCTTTAGAATTCCCCTCAACTTTTTAGGCTATTCCAATCTAAGAAAGAGCTTCTAATGTCCTGACAAACTAAATTGAAGTCCACACTTCATTCAGGTTCATCCAGTCCAACAGCATAATTGTTGCTACGAAAATATGCAAGTGCTGTAACAGAATGCAAGCTGTGTAACTGAATACAAGTGGCTGCAATTGGGATTTAAGTCAGAGTGATACAAGTAGACACTGTGCTATAAATAGGACTAGAACTGGAGGAAATAGGGGCATTCATTGATTTGTAAAAACAATTGTACATTGAGAGTTTGCTCTCTAGGAGACTAAGGCATCTCGAATAGCCTTCTTATCATTCCATATCATTCAATACAATTCATTTGTTACTACTACTCTTTGTATTGAAAGTTGCATGATCAGCATTCATTCTTGCACATCTCTGTTTAGTACTTTGTTTGTTGAAACTGCAAGATTCAATCCATCTCTCTCTGATCTCCACTAATTATCATTTGTTACTACTACTTTTTGTTTGTTGAAACTGCAAGATTCTTGCACATCTCCACAATACCATCTTTTGATCTCCACTAATTATTGTGTTTGCTGGTTTGCAATTTGAATATCGATTGATCTCTCTTATTTTGATTGATAGGTGTGGGAGAAAACTTGTTTCCCAAGGGGTTCAATTTCAACAACTCAGTGAATTTGGATGATTTTGCCAATTTCGTTGTTGTACGTGTTTCTTGGTTGTCCTTTGTTTTTCATTGTTGTTTTCTTCAATTCTCCGGGTTTCCATGCTAATGTGCCTTCGATATTTTTTTTTCAGGGGTCTGAAAAGCGTTCCAGCACAGATAATTTTATTGAGGTTGCTTTTGATGATGATTATGATGGTGTTTCTTTGGATATCATTCAAGGACAATGCCAAGCAAATATCACATCCACTGCTCTAGGATGGCTGCTGCTGCTGCTGCTGCTGCTGTTGCTGTTTATTGAGATTGAGCTGGTACTTGTATTCAAGTAATCAAAACAGTTCTTGTTTAAATTTTACAACCACTATGCCACTTGTAAGTAGTGCAAAATCTCGAATAGTGCATGTAGAATGTGGTTTTATTTCTGTCTTGTTTGGTTTTTACAGGAGTTTAAGGAACTGCAGCTTGCAAGGTCTAGTTCCTGAACTGGGTGTTGGGGATCTTGGTTCTAGGAAAGATGGGAAGAGGCAAATCGCCAAAGAGGAACAAGAGCGATCTGAGGCGCAAAATAGGGAATGATGCATACCAAACAGCTTCGCTCCTATGGCTGGTTCAGATTAAATGTGAGTATTTTTTAATTTGATATTCTATTTGAAATAATAGCTTCGCTCCTATGGCTGGTTCCCTGGTTCAGTCAAATATAAGGACTAATCTTAATCCTGAATATTGGAGCCTCAATTGATTAGAATATGTTGTGGTTAGTATGTTCTATAAAGGACTGTAATGAATGATACAACTTGGACACTTAGTATGTTGGGTTTCATATGGAATTTTCATTCCGTTATACGCCTAAAAGACTAATTTGTTTGCCTATATACAGGATGAGTTTGCTATTAGGTCCTCCAGGCTCTGGGAAGACCTCCTTACTGCTAGCTTTGGCAGGGAAGCTTGATTCAAAGCTAGAGGTATATATGGAGACCTTCTCGTCGCCTTTTCTGAGTTTCGTCATTGAAAGCCTACTCAATACTAGCTATTAATTTCATCTTCATATATGATGGTATTAATTTGATTTCTCTAATAACTATAGGTTTCTGGAAAAATTACCTATAATGGGCATGAAATGCATGAATTTGTTCCGAGGAAAACTTCTGCTTATATTAGTCAGAATGATCTTGAAATTGGAGAAATGACAGTGAGGGAAACCTTGGATTTCTCTGCTAGATGTCAAGGTGTCGGGACTCAATATGGCAAGTCAAGAAAATTTTCAATTGATGCACATGGCTAAGATTAAAAAAGTTTATGATTTCATCCAAATGCACTAGAACACCGATATAATCGTGGTACTGAAAGTATGTGTTAGTTTTAGGCCAGAACATAAAAAAATTTCAAATTTTGATCATTTGCAGAGATGTTGAAGGAGCTGTCAAGAAGAGAGGTTGCTTGCTGCTGCTGCTTAGCAGTTATGCTTCATTCAGACAACAAATGAATGAAGCATGCCTACTCTCACTGGCAGTCTTGGTTATCTTGTGTTTTTCTTTCATAATCTTTTAGTTGTTAAGTTTATATCTCAAGTGTCAAAGCATTATTCATCCCTGGAGAAGGAAACTATAGTTATGTAATGCACTTACTAGGTGTTGTTGCCAGTGATTTCACTCTTGATCAAATCTGTAGGCCGTGTACATGTCTGCTAGTGCTTAGCAGTTAGCACTAAATGAAAAACATTAGACAGTATCTACTAACTTAAAGAGGCATTATCTTACTCAAATTGTTTGTACTTTTGTCTGACACCTTTTTTCTTTGGAAAAGAAAATCCATCTTTAGGTCATTTGCTAACTTTTTAGTTGAGGTAAACGTAGTAATCAATGTTTGGGACTTCTAGTGTTCACTGTTATGTTGCCTCACTATAATGACAAATCAACTTGTGCTATTTGCAACCATTGTTGTTGCTTCCTTTATAAGTGTTGCAATTTTTTGAGAAATCTGTGGTATCCATTGTCCTTGTTCTGTTGTTTTGGCATAACATTGTTATTACTTCCTTTTCAAGTATTGCAACTTTTAAGAAATCTCATGGATCTGTGCCTTGATTCATAAACATACCATACCATCAGCTAGGGGAAGCACCCAGCTCTTCCAAGTGTCAATATTGAATGAATGTCATCATTCAGTGGCTTCATTGGTCAGTTTTTGATGATCTTTTACCCTGTAGGCTGCATGCAAGAATGCTCCCGAGAGTGGTGAAGCTAAAAGAGCAGTTGATTTGCTGTATGATATAGCTTTGATCTCCAGTGGATACTCAGTAAGGACTCCCTCTGAAACTTGTTTCTGAACCAAACCTGTTTGATAATTACTTAACTCTATCTTGATAATATTTGCAGCCTGATAGTCCAGCTGATTTGGGTAACAAGATATATGAAATGATGGCAATTGCCCTTGGCGGGAGATGGGGAAGATCAGAAGAGTCTGATGCCACTGAAGAATCTGAAGCTGCTTCAACTGCCGAAGCCTCTAAAACAGAAGTCGTTGAGCCTTCAGAAGTGAGGGCAGAAAATGATCCTTGGAGTGATTGATAATTTTGATAGGTCCAAGTGTCATAAACAGAATTTTGAACTCCCAGACCTTAGAAGCAAAAAAGCCATTTTGTTAGAGAAGCGGGTGGTGTTATTGGCATGATTCTCATTGATCCAATGGGCAAAACCATCGCTTAATTTTCAGTTTGTTATCCAAGTACCATAATTGTAATACATTATTTTTATTATTTGATAGATTTTGTGACTCGATGTAATACCGTTTATTAATTAATTACATTACTTTGCCTCCATTCATGGAAATGTTTAACTTTGGCACATTTAAATTTTTATTTTCTAGACATAAAACTTATGAGATGTGTAATAAAAAGTCATTTGATAGTAAAAAAAAAAATAAAAAAAAAAAAAAAAAAAAATTTGCTATGTATACTTACCATAGCGGTTTTAGAGTCTACTATAGCGTTTTTAAAACGCTATGGAAGAGACTACCATAGCGGTTTTAGAGTCTACTATAGCGTTTTTAAAATGCTATGGAAGAGGCTACCATAGCGGTTTTGAAACGCTATAAAAGCAAAACTTACCATAGCGTTTTAAAACCGCTATAATATCCCCTGGGTCTATTATAGCGCCGGCTGTCATAGCGGTTACTAAACCGCTATGGTAGCCTACCATAGCGGTTTTTAAACGCTATTAATCACAATTTTTCTTGTAGTGGAATGAGAAGAGGTTGTTGGAGATCTGAACTGAGGTCTCCATGTATGTGGATTTGAAGCAAAGGATCTAGGTGATGGCTTGTAATTACTGTGAGCAACATTTGCATAACTAGATGCATCAAGTTCCTTTACATGTCTCTCAATTCTTGTTTCTTGAGCCAGTAGAAGTGCTTCAATCTCTGCAACACTATAAGAATCTGATCTGGAACTGACTGACACTATGAATGTATCATAAGGTTGAGGTAATCCATCGAAAATAGCATTAATGTGGTCTTTAGAAGATAGTGAATGACCTACTGAAGCCAACTGATCAATGATGTTCTTGATCTTTAATAAGTACTCATTAATGTTCATACCACCTTTCTTGAGATTCTGAAGTTGAGTTCTAAATTGTGAAATCTTTGCTATAGTTTGAGAATTGAAGAAAACCTCAAGTATATTCCAGATATGTGCAGAAGATTCACAACCTACTAACCTTGTTAGTAACGATTCAGTCATGGATGAGAGAAGCCATGAAAAGAGAAGCTGATCCTGCTGTTCCCAACTGATGAACTCTGGATTGACATTACCATGAACTTGATCGTCAACAGATAGAAATCTTGGTGGAGATGAGTCTTTTTCAATGAACCTTTGTAACTTGTGACCTTTAATTGTTGCTAATACTTGTTGTTTCCACAACAAGTAATTGTTCTCACTTAGTTTGACAGACAATACGTGAGTAAACATGACTGGTTTACAGTCTGTAATTGAAGAATTGCTGATAGATGCAACATTTGAAGGGGTTGAATCAGCCATTATTACTACTGATTGAGAAAATGTGAAGAAACTGAGAAAGGAAAAAGAAAAGAAGATGAAGAACAATAAGGAAGCTCTGATACCATGTTAGAGTCTAGGACAGATTATGTACTGAGAAAGCATTTCATTTCAATACACTCAAATGATCTTTGTACATTGCTTATATAGAAATCTAGACATCATGAATGGTTGTCAAAACAGAATGACAACTATACAAACTTAAGCTAACAATCTGACTAACTAACTAACATACTAGTATGCTTAACATGACAGACTAGTATGCTTAACAATCTAGAGTTGCTTGACCGTCATGTCCGACTGAATCTCACGGTGAAAAGAGCCGTCCGTGTGGTTGAAGAATGGCTGAACGCTCAAATGTTGTTTTTGCCTGTACCGAATGCGTGAGGCCCGATACAGGTAGCTATTTTTTGAACATCTCTCGAAATCATTGTGGTGTGTTTCCAAAGTGTGAATCGGGTTATCTTCCTGTGATGTGGATGATTGGTGAGGTAGGATGGGGAGAGGATGAAAGGAGAGGGATGTTACTGGACTGGAGATGGGTTGATGGATTATTTTAAGTGGATTGAATTGAATGGTTCGTCGGATGTTGTGTCTGTCGGGTGTATCAATTAACAGTGCTCTGTAGCAGTAGTGAGCTTGAAAGAGATAGGTGAAGGTTTCAGTTGAGCTAGAGTAATAGATGATGGTGTTAAGGGAGCCAAAGTGATTAGGTGGTGGAGTGAGTTGATATAATGGGATTTGGGATTGATTACTTATTTAATTTGAGTTCGGCAATTTTATGTTCACTGATGAGATTCCGACTGGTTGTAATGGGAGGAACTAATGAAAGGTGGATGGTGGACGACTAATTAAGATGGCGAAATGATGAAGGTGGAGGGGATGGTTGCGCACTTTGCATGAGACTTGCAAAAACACAAATAAACAACAGTAAGCAAGTAAAGGGACAACTAAGATCACTCTCTGAGGAAAAAAAGAAGAAGAAAGAGGGATGAGATAGGAGAAGGGATGATAAATCACTAAGGTGATTGAAAGATGGATAGTAGGAAGAAAAAAAGATGGGTAAATATGAAAAGAAAATTTGGAGAAAGAAGTTAGGTTTACCAGGAATTGAAACTAAAAAAACTCCCCCAATGCTGAAGTTAACAATGAGCCAATAAAAGCTAACAATAAAGATGTAAAAGTTGATGATGTAAAACCAAAAGAAGTGGAGTATAGAAATCTTGGAATCTATCTCTCTATCGTTGTCCAAGGGCTTATACTTAAAGGCTGTTGCTAAATAATACAACATTTATGCTGAAAGATACCATCAATGTCCTACTTTCTGAAGGACACCACCATTTTTTTGAAAGACACCACCAATATAAACAAAAAACCCTACCTCTTTTCTCTTTTCTTCTCTCTCATTTTCTTCACCATTAATCACCACCACCACCCCACCACCGCCACCGCCACCTCTCCTCCTCATCATCCCTTTTTTTTATCTCCATTCCTCTTCTTCTCTCTCCCTTCTCCCATGCACCACCACCACTATTGTCGGTCGGTGGCAGGGCGAGGTGGTGTTGCTCTAGTAAAGAGAAAAGAAAAGGTGAGGGTGGGTGGTGGTGTCCTGCAACATATCCAAAAAAAAGTGGGGTGGTGGTGTCCTTTAGTGGAAATGGTGGAGTTATTTAGTTCAACCATACTTAAATACTACCTCATGCATCTAGATGTGTCTAGCTTTCCAATTAAGTGATATTTCAAGAGTTCTTTGGAAAGATGATCTTTGATTTGTCATCTGACACATATATACTTGCAAGTTCGGCTCAAGTCACATTCCGATTTAGTTTCCCCTATTGCTAATTTTAGGTGTCTTTATCCAATTACTATAGTTGATACTCCTAAGTTGTTCATCCATTCAATTCAGGGCTACATCAAAGATGAAGTCCTCCCAGCAAAAAAATTGGAGGCTCGAAAGCTAAAGAACATGGCGGTATGATACACATTTCTTAATGACAAACTATACAGAAGATCAACAACTAGCCCACTACTCAGATGCCTAACCCCCCCATGAGGCGGGATATGTCCTCATAGAGATCCATGAAGAAATATGCGAGAACTATCCCTAAAGAAGGACATTGACCCATAAAACCCTCACCTTAGGGTATTACTAGTCCAAAATGCAGCAAGAGGCTAAAGATCTAGTATGAAAATATGATAAGTGCCAAAGGTACGCTCTGTACACGCATATGCCCACTCAGAACCTGATCTCGATGACCAGTCCATCGTAGGCACACTCCCCCTCCGAAAAGAAGAAATTTCTCATTATGGTCGTCGACTATTTCACCAAATGGGTAGAGGTAAAACCACTTTCCAAGATTGGAGAAAATCAGATTGAGAATTTCCTCTGGAAGTCCATCTGTAGGTTTGGAATCACGAAAATGTTGGTCAATGATAATGGGACAGTTCGATGGCATAAAGGTTAAAATAAACTTTCAGCTAATCTGGACACCAGTCACCATTATTCAACACTAGGACATCGCCAGACCAATGAACAAGCAAAAGTCACCAATAAAACGATATTGGAAGCCATAAAAAGAAACTTGAAACAACCAATGAGCCCTGGGTTTCTAAGTTACCAGGCATCCACTATGCTTCACGGACCACAAAAAGGACTCTGACTTTAGAAACACCATTTGCCCTCACCTATGGGTCCGAGGTAATGGTTCTAGTGGAACTAGGGATGCTACTCATTTAAGAAAAAGGATTTCAGGTTGGAGGACAATGATGAAGCTCTAAGAGTCGAACTAGATTTGCTCGAAGAATGAAGAGACGAAGCTTCCATCAAGATGGCGACCTACCAGCAGAAAATGACCCTATACTATAATAAGAAGGTCAAGCCTCGAGAATTCAAAGTTGACAATTGGGTACTCAGAAAAATCCAACTAAACACGAAAGACCCAGGAAATGACAGGGTGAGTCCAAACTGGGAAGGGCCCAACAAGGTGATAAAGATCAATAAGCCTGGAACCTATTGGTTAGATAACCTGAGTGGAAAGTGTCTTAAAAGACCATGAACACTTGAAGAAGTATTATCAATAAATGTACTCTCTTTAAAGAATTTTATTTCATATACAACTCTACACACAGGCAAGCCTAGTTCGACTAGATGACCAACATGGCACACAACGTCTAAGTAACCTGGTCCAACCAGAAGAACACGATGACACACAATGGCCGAGTCTAGTTGTGATGACCTGATCCACAAAATACTATATTGTCCGCTTTGGGCCCAATGCCCGCACGGCTTTAAAACGCGTAGTACTTTGTAGATTGCCAACCCTCTTGGGATCCATGGGCTCTCGGGCTTTTCCCTCACCCTCCCCCTCAGGTCTGCCCACATAAGGGTATCACAGTCCATCCCCCTTGGGAGCCCAACGTCCTTGTTGGCACACTTCTTGCTAGGTTAGGCTCTGATATCATTTTATCACGACCCAATCCACAAAGTACTATATTGTCTGCTTTGGGCCCAAGGCCCGTACTACTTTAAAACGCGTAGTACTTTGTAGATCCAACCTCGTACATATATAGTACATCACCCTCCCGCACCCAGGCGATGTGAGACTATAATCTCCCATTTGTAGCTTGCCAACCCTCTTGGGATCCATGGGCTCTTGGGCTTCTCCCGCACCCTCCCCTAAGGTCCGCCTACACAAGGGTATCACACTAGTCCTATTCAGGATGGCGATAACTCGCGCATTTAAATGACCTAGTCCATCTGAGGAACCACGGTGGTGCACAACAACTGAGTCTAGTCCTATTCAGGATGATGACAATTTGCCACATCTAAGTGACTTAGTCCATTTGAGGAACCACGGTGGTGTACAACAGCCGACTCTAGTCCTATTTAGGATGACGACAACTAGAGCACCTGAGTGACCCAATCCTTACAACTTAAGTCCTATTCATGATTAAGTTAGCTTATATTATGGGGTTTACTCCGATCGGACCAAGATGACTTCCCTCCAGCTTAAGTCCTATCAGGATTAAGTTAGCTTATATTATGGGGTCTAGTCCGATCGGACCAAGATGACTTCCCTGCAGCTTAAGTCCTATTCAGGATTAAGTTAGCTTGTACAACAAAGTCTAGTCTGCCCGAAGCAATATTACGTCAATCTAGCACAACCCTAGCTAGGTTAATATGGTTTGTATTTTCAAATCTAATCTGATCGGATTTGTATTCAAAGCAAAAACACATATATGAAATAAGAAAAAAAGTTTTATTGATTTAGCAAAAAGGTTTTTACAAGACTTAATTGACTAATCAAAACGAAGGTTTATACACATTAAGCATTAATCATCTGAGCTCGGTGGAAAGAAACTTGCTAACGAATATCTACCAGAATCCATACTGGAAATCTGCTCCACTAGTCTATCTCCTGAAGGAGATGCCCAAGGTGCAACTTCTTGTAAATGAAATAAGAAGTTGTAGGCTCAACCATTGAAAAACGGCAAAGAAGTTGCAGAGGCAATCTTTGAAAAATGGCAGAAGATGATGCTGTATAACTTCTGATGAATGGCAACGATCCTCAAGATCAAAGTAGTGCCCTCTACTTTTTTTTTTTTTTTTTTTTGCAAAGAAGAGATACCTTTGGTAGCCCATGAAGAGCGATTGGGTACACATCCAAGCTAGCGGGCTCCCTCAAAGTGCAAATCCCATTAGGATTCATTGCTACGAATGCCAAAATATGCAAATACTTCATTGACGGGTCCTCCTTTTTCACCTTAAGGAGACCGGGGTAGGAGAACATTCAAGAAACTCCATGTGCAATTGGAAAAAAGGCGGAATTAGACTCTGCAAACAAAAAATAAAGCCAAATCCAACTAACCACGCTTTAGTCACAACATTTGGAAAATGCAACCACCCAACAGTCGCATCAACATTAAATGCTACGGGAAAGTCGAAGAGGCGTCAAATTCACATTCAAAGAAATCTTATTATCATCACTAGTAATACTATCAATTTCATCATCTAAACTATATAATGCAAGTTCCTGTTAGGAACAGTGAATGTGTGTGTCTTTGTCCTGATTTTTGGAATGCACAAAATGCCCTCTCAACTCTATCATATTTACAAGAAAAACTAATAGTTAGATGAATAGTGGCCAGAGGTAATTTTGTCATTTAAATTACACGTATATACCATTTTATCCTTCCCAAATTCAGATTATTTATGATAAAAAATCCGCCCCCCTCAAATATTGTTAATAATACCTAAACCCCTAATATAATCTATTCGAAGCCCTTACTTATTTGTAAACTATACATTGGCCCTTAAAATTATAAATAATTATTTTATTTTAAATAATATTTTTTACTTATTATTGAAATGCTGTAATAAAATAAAAAAAACATTGACTATTCACGCATGTAGAGCACATCGACACCCTAGTTGTTATTAATAGGAGTAGAGAATACTGAAAATGCACTTGGGCACTCTTTAAGTCCATATCCAGATTTTCCAATGGTTTAGCCCTATATTAGTTAATTATTATCTTTTATTTACATTATAAGCATCATCATCATTAGAAATATTATTAGCCGAAATTCTAGCTGGCCTGGGAAAAACCAGCGAGGTTTCTGCCTGGGGGGCAAAGTTACACTTTTGCCCCCCTCTTTAACAACCTTTTCCAAAAAGGTGTTTAAAGGGGGGGGGGGGGGGGGGGGGGCAAAAGTGTAAAATCCCCCCCCCCCCCAGGCAGCAACCTCGCTGGTTTCCCAGGCCAGGAAGAATTACTCTATTATTAGATATTGAAAAGGACTAGTCAAAACTATTATGAAGTTGGCTTAACTAGGATGTTGCAAGAATGTCGACATATTGTTTCAAATTCATAAGCTAGCTATGAGCTTCTAATAATTTACGCAGTAGTATTTCACCAAAAAAAAAATTGAGAATTTTACCAAATCTGTATGTAATTTTGATATATATCCTATTTATTTTTTATTATAATGTAATTCTGAACAAAAAATGACTACACTATTAAAGTTTAATAATACTTGAAACTCTTTATGTTTATTAATTTATCGATTATGTAAACTAAGTGAGCTAGTAAGTGTTGGATATGATGTTCAATTTTTTGAACTATATATAGGGAAGCTAGTCTTTTTAGAAAGCATAAAAACAAAGGATATCTCTCATGCACTTTGGCCAAAACCAAAGAAGAGGATATGCATCATGATCACGGTATGTCCCCGGAGGGCATGGCAATGGCACCCATGTCTCATGATGCAGATGACATTCTTTTGGGGCAAACATACTGAGATTCTTTTCAAAGGATGGCCCAGTAAGAGCACTGGCATGTATGCCTTGGCCTTGATTTCCGTATTTGCTCTAGCCATGTTGGTTGAAGGCCTCTCTCATGTTCTGTTCATCAAACCATGTATCTGCTAGGCTTCGGCAGACCTTCGTGTATATGGTTCGTGTAGGGTTATCTTATCTGGTCATGCTTTCAGTCATGTCGTTCAATGGTGGGGTTTTCATTGTTGCTGTTGCTGGGCATTCCTTTGGGTTTCTGCTGTTTGGGAGTCGCGTTTTTAAGCCTCATGCTGCTGCAGCTGAGGCTATGCTTCTTTCTCTTGAAAAAAATAGTCCAAACAATTTTCCTCCTCTATGACTTGTTCAGTAGAATCTTTTATCAGCTGATATTTATGTAAATTTTTATTTTCTGTGCGAAAAAATAATATAAATGAAACCAAAATTATAAAAAAAAAAAATGTAAGAAAAACTGGGGGTGTTATATCCCATATGTGATTATGCAATGAAAATATGAGCAGTAGCTAGTTTACATGTCTGTAAAATGAAAACACAAGAGTTGGGGTTCATGGTTTGTGATGGTAATTAATGGTCTGTTTCAATTTTTTGAGTCTAACAGTAATTTAAAGGTAAAAAAATAACTGGGGTCTATTGGCCAAGAGAAGAGTTGATCAGATCTAGTACGGGTTTAAATGATTTCCCTTTGAATTTTAACAACACCAGCCCCAACAAATTCTTGTCTAACTTCAATAACGGAGAAGGATCCAATTTTTTTTAAACCTTTGGGTCATCCTATGTTCTTTAAATCTTAACTATAGGATTATCAAATTCTTTCCACTATTTAAAGCAATCTTAACTTTCTATATTTAATTTGTACTCGATTCCATCTATAAATTTAGGAGTATATAAATTTAGGAAAAATGAAGGAAGAATTATTAACGAGTACTCCAATGTTAACTATTCATTATGCAAAATATAAGGATGTGCCAATGAGAACTAGCTCACTTGGTAGAGTTGTGGTGGATGAAATCACAAGTTTGAGGTTCAAACCTTGCCAGGAATCGAGAACATCACCTTTAAAAAAAAATAAAAATACAAGGATGGGCAAACCATTAATTACCACACATTGATTCAAATTGAGCAGATTCAAGGGGGCACACATGGATTCAAGGGAATCCTGCCTATTGCCTAGAGACTGAAACTAGCTCCTATCATATTGTGGAACCCAGAAATCATTCTACTATTTTATGCATGCATGCATTTTGTAAAATTTGATCAACCACTCTGGTAGCAATCATGATCAAACAGTGAGGCAATAAACAATAGATTGGTTAGAGAGGAAAAGAGTTAGAGCAAATCCAT
Source organism: Berberis vulgaris (assembly GCA_963556465.1). Lineage (NCBI taxonomy): Eukaryota > Viridiplantae > Streptophyta > Magnoliopsida > Ranunculales > Berberidaceae > Berberis > Berberis vulgaris. The sequence continues at coordinate 17,429,986 of OY747133.1, forward strand.
AAACAATTGATGCTCGAGCTCTAGAGTAGGAAGAAACAATGCGCTGTAAACAATACCATGGCTCGTCTCTCAGCTTGTAATGTAAAGCTAAAGCCATTCATTAATGCACACTATAGAGCCTTCATTGTAGACCAATCAAAGTCAAAACTTGCCGCCAATATTAAACAAATGTAGACCGCTTTTTGTGATCCATTCATTATAAATATCTGTCACTCATGTTTCATTAATTTCTCATCATCAAACAATAACAACTTAACAAGTGTTTCTATTGATCTTACAACAATGGAGTGCACCATTCATATTTCGTCTCTCCTAGTTCTCATTATCCTCTCACTGTCTTCTTCATTCTCCCTTGCTGCAACTAAACGTTGTAATCCAAGTGACTACAAAGCCCTCGTACAAATCAAGGAAGCGTTCAATAATCCCGACTGCCTCGCTTCATGGATACCCAACACCGATTGTTGTGGTTGGAACGCTCTCACATGTGACCCCAAAACCCACCGTGTTGTCGATCTAAGTATCCACTTTGGTAACGTTTCGGGTCAAATCCCAGTCGCTGTTGGTGATCTACCTTACCTCCAAACACTAGTCTTCTACGAACTCACCAACATTACTGGTTCAATCCCTCGATCAATTACTAAACTGAAGTACCTCAAAATGCTTCGACTCCACATGCTCAATCTCAATGGTCCAATCCCCGATTTCCTATCCGAACTCACCACTCTCACCTCCATCGACCTTGCCTTCAACCTGTTCTCCGGTCCAATTCCAGCTAGTCTATCTAAACTCAAAAATCTCTACTACATTGACATCAGGCACAACAAACTAACAGGACCCATCCCTGAATCATTCGGGCACTTCACTCGGAGAACACCTGATCTATATTTCTTAGACAACCAGCTCTCTGGTCCCATTCCGAAATCTTTAGGTAACTTGAATTTCCGGACAATTGATTTCTCCAATAACAAGCTGGTTGGTGATGCGTCCATGTTGTTTAAACCCAAGGGGTCAACTCGGTTTCTCAATCTGTCCAGTAACAAACTGGAGTTTGATTTATCCAAAGTGGCAGGTTTACCAAACTCATTGTTTTCATTGGATTTGAGCCATAACAGGGTGTATGGAAGTATTCCAAAGGGGTTAATTGGGTTGCCGAATTTGCTATTCTTTAATGTGAGTTACAACAGGCTGTGCGGTGAAATTCCAGAGGGTGGAGCTAAATTTACTGCCAGTTCGTACGTACAGAATCGGTGTCTATGCGGTGCACCATTGATCAATTGTCATTAAGAATTGAAAGTGAGGGTGTCTGGTTTTGTCTAAGCATATATTACCTTCTGATGAGTATAACGAAATCACAAAAAAATGAAAGTACCTTGGTAAGAAAAAATAAAATAACCTTGGTTTTATATTTTATTTTTTCTCGTTTCTTGCTAACGTTTTTGAGAATTATGAGTCGCAAATCTGGACAAGAAAAGCAGTGGTTGAATGTGAATCATCATAAAATTAAGGTTTTTGAAAGAAATCTTTTACTGGATAATGGTAGCGTAATATATAGAAAATGAATAGTTTCTCCTTGGTATGAACTGCCTGTGCTTACTCCTGAGAATCAATGATATGCATGCTCAGAAGACAAATAACTTAATTCCTACCCTTAAGAAACAAATATATATATACACTCTCCTAATTTACCAATTCAATAAATGAGGCTATAGAAGTTTAGGCGTGTTTGTCCATATATTTTTTGAGTTTTTTTTTTGAAAGGTGAGCTAGGTTTTTTTATTGGATCGTATTTATTTTTTTATTGGATCGTATAACTATTAAATGATTCCAACATGATTCAGATCCTGGACTTGTGATACCATCCACCACAAGTTTACTAGCTAAGCTGGTACCCCATTAGCCATTTTCTTTGAGTTTATTGTATTTGGCTGTTGTTGTTCTAGAGAGTCGAGCTAGTTGTCTAACATTGTTATGGGAGAATAATATAAAGAGTGAAATTGGTGTATAAGTATTTGATGCGTCCAAAAATCGTCCTCCTGTGAGTTTGACTTGCAAAACAATCGTCCTCCTGCGAGTGAAATTGGTGTATAAGTATTTGGTAGCCGAAGGCACTTCGATGCTTAAGTCAGTAACTCTGTTGGAAGATGGAAGTAAATCTTGACAAAACTAAGTTAAAGTTGCATACCTATGTCGAATGTTCTCTTTAGCTTTTATAATGGTCGCGGTTTACTCTCTGCGTGACTTGAGCATGTGAGGTGCAACGGAAAGAGATGTTTCTCGTAACAGTCTCTCTTTGATGGAGATACTTTTGTGGAGGCGTAACTCCCTCCATGACTCTTTTCTGGTGTAATGCTCATTTTCTTTATGAGAGAACTCTTGTCAGACCTGGATTTGGGCTTTGATTTGTTCGGGCCTGGATTCGGGCCTTACTTACGTCTTCTCGATGGTGGGTCTTGTCTGGGCTTCTGTAATTGGCTTTATTCTTTTTGGGTTCTATGAGCTAGCCTAATAAATTGAGCGCTAAATTCTCATGATGAGTTTCTATGTCACGTGTACGGCCATGATGATTGGTCTATTTTGACGTATCATCAGCTGCTCCCCCTTAGTTAGTGGGTATGTTCACGTATCCACTAACTGTGTGACGGTTGGTATTTCCATTGCGTTTTTGCACTGAACTTAATGTTTAATAACTTTCGGTCGGTTGATCGTCTCGATTACTTTGTTGTCTGTTTTTTTTCGGGCACATTTTCTGGGAGTAGTGCGCCATTATGTCTCGTACGTCGCTCCATGAGCAATATCTTCGTTGTTCTGTTGTATAAAGTGTGTTGTGGCTAATATGCTCATTATTTATGCCATCTTTGCTGCTAGTGTTATTTCTTCTCTCCTATTGCATTTTTTCATTTTTTTTTGTCTGTTTGCGATGTCTGCCAGTGACCTACTGGACTGTGACAGCTTGCTACATGTGAGGCTCATTTTTTCCCAAAGAAGGCTTCTCAGGCTATTTTGGACAGTGTTCGTTTCAACTATGTTTTGCCCCCCGATCTGAGATCGTTCTCCCTCGTGAAAACGACAATCCTTGTTGCCCGAGGAAAGGATATATCACGCCTACCCTTGCATGTTCTATGTCGATTTTCGGTTTCCAGTTCCGGAGCTATTCTGATCTTATCTAGATTTTTTGGGTATTCCTTCTACTCAGATGGACTCGAATGGTTAGAGGGTTATGGTTTCCACATATGTCAGGACTGTCCTTTTTGGTATTCCTTTAACCGCTAGAATCTTGCATTATTTGGTGAGGTATAGCGTGACATTCAATCGCACCCGTTTCGTTTATTCTCTTGCGTGCTTTGACAATCTCAATAATGACATCAGAGATTGGTCGCGAGATTGGTTTTTTTATGCGTCTGTCGATTCTAGCTATTTCAAGTTACGGGGTTTGCAGATAGTAAGGTTTTTCTGAGTTCCTATCAAGCGTCGGAATATGCAATTGACCGCTGAAAATCAGGTTATCAGCGAGCGTTTCCTGAAACTTTCCATAGTTCCCTTGGACGCCTATCTTGCTAATGATATGGTGAGGCGCAACGGTTTATACAACATGAATGAAACCAAATGGGCTCTGCTGACCGAAAGGCAAGCCGCGAAGATTGTTGCCCGTGCTGCCGCTGTTGAAGGTGATAACTTTGTCGTTGATAGGAAAGTAAACTCGGGCATTACAGATCTCAATGCTCCTGTTAGTGGCGCTACCAATCTGTCTTCCAGGAAGAGAATAGTATTGAGGCTTATTAGTCCGTCGAAGTGATTGTTTCTGATTTCTGACCGTGTTCCGAATAAGAAATGGCTCGTTGACTCTGTGCGTCATACATCTTGATGATACATAAAAACGGTCACACCCTGGAGCTGTACACGTGTCATGATGATCTCGAGATATTATGGCCTCAAGCGTCAGATCAACACTGATCCGACCCAAGCGGTTCTAAGCCTGCCCAACTACAGTCTACTAGGCGGACCCAAACTCTCACAGCATGCTAGGCCCACACGTCTCACAACTATCCTCAATACCTGTAAGCTCTCTTCAGGCAAGTATATCGATGATCAGCTTCTAACGGGCAATTACATTTGTTCTCTGCTTCCAACTAGGAAGCAAACACCAGGGTATCTTCCACACAGGGAAACTCTCTTCTATGGATTGCTCTAGGATTGAGAACTATCTCCCACGTATCTAGGAGCACGAAGCTAACATGGAACTTTCCTCGTACAGCATGACTTCTAATTAGGGAGAGATCTCCATGAAGATCTCCCTCCTAAACCATGCCTTCGATGGCCTGGTAGAACCAGAACTCCTTGCACTATAAAGAAGACATGAGGTCGGTAAGCTAAGGTATGCTTCAAAATTCTTTGTTACAACATTACACCTTCATCATAGCTCTGTTTGACTTTAGTATCAGAGTGCCATCAGCCACCCCACGGTGGTCTGTGGCTCACGTGTGTTACTTGTGCCGGTCAGCATCTCAGCAAAACTAGATCAAAACAGGGAGCAAAAAAAGACTGCATCAGTTTGGCACCGTCCTTGGGGACGACATAATTTTTAAATTTATACTAAGCATCGTCTCCTTTCAAAATCTAGAGAGATGGTAACCACCAGGTCACGTAACAACAGAAAACTAAGGGACACATATGAAGCTCAGACAGTCCTTGTACCGCCTCTCTTGGCGGATCCTGTTGTGCACAGGTAGCCAACTCACGCTCTCGCGCCAACGACAACACCGTTGAACCCTCGAGACTAATGTAAGATCTCTTTTCATACACCAGGCTCTGTCGATGGTTAAGATGCTCGAATCAATGAAGCAAAACCATGACGAGACACTAGAGACATATTTAACTCGTTTTAATAGCGAGTTGACCACCACCCTTGTATGCAGCGACACAACGACCGTCTCAGCCTTCATCAACGGGTTGCGAAAAGGAAAGTTTTACAATCGTCCGACATTGGACCCTCCAGCAAGCATGGCAGCTCTGACAAAGGAAACACAAAACTTTTTCGTCCTTGGAGAAAAACGGAAGGGAACCGAACCTGGGGAGTCATCGGTCAACAGAGTACATGTGCTTCATGAAGCACTTTCCGAGTCTGAACTATCCAACAAATCTAAAAAGAAGGCTCTACAGGTTATGAGGATTCAAGCGATACGTGGCGAGTAGCCGCCGCAATGCGATCGGAGGCGTGACTTATCCGCACCGTTGGCATTTACACAGAAATATCTCCAGGGCATACAACTCCTGCATGATGACGCCCTAGTGGTGACAATTTCCCTAGCGGGTTGGGACGTGAGAAAGACCTTGGTTGATACTAGAAGCTCAATGAACGTCTTGTTCCTCCGCACGCTCCACAACATGCAATTAGACGAAACAACATTGACCCATTGTAGTCGTCCAGTGACATACTTCAGTGGCGAAAAAAGCTCCCCGTGGGAAAGATACAACTGACAATAACAGCGGGAGAGCAATCAACTCATAAAACCTTGTTTCAAGAGTTCATAGTGATCCACACGCCTTCAGCGTACAATGCGGTTATAGGGCCAGGATACATCATTCAGGAATGGCGGTTTCCACCCTGCATCAGTGCCTCAAGTACCCTACAAACCAAGCGATCGTTACATTGAGAGGTGACCAATTGGCGGCCAAGGAATGTCAATACATGGCGACTTTGCCTCCCGACATTCCTCAACAGGCAGCCAATTGAATGGCTAAGACTACCCTTCGAACAACCCAAAATATAGGAGAAGAGCAACAACACTGGGTAACGAGGCACTAGTAAGTCCTCGATGAAGGCCCAATGCCGGACAACCAGAGGAAGAAACCGACACGGTCTACCGCGACAGACCTCAAAACAACAAGGCCATTCAAATCGGTTCCTGCCTAAGCAAGGTAGTGGCGAGGCAACTTACGGAGTTGCTATAGCATAACCGGGACATTTTCGCCTGGAGCATGCGGGATATGGTGGGGATCGATCCGTCAATAATCACTCATTGCCTCGAGGTCGACCCCTCTAAGAAAACCATCAGGCGGAAGAAGAGGCCCATGGCGCCCGAAAGGAACGCGATCATAAATGAAGAGGTACAACATTTACTCGATGCGGACATGATCAAGGAAGCGCGATACCCCGATTGGCTGGCAAACACCATTCTCGTAAAAAAGAAAAATGGGAAGTGGAGATTGTGCGTAGATTACACTGACCTAAATAAAGCATGCCCAAAGGATAGCTTCCCACTCCCCCGCATCGATTAGATCGTAGACATCACTTCGGCCTACTTAGCTTTATGGACGCCTATTCAGGCTACAATCAAATATTGATGCACCCCCCAGATCAAGAGAATACCTCTTTCATAACGGAAAGAAGAATATACTGCTATAGGGTAATGCCATTTGCCTTGAAGATTGTAGGGGCTACTTACCAATGACTGGTCAACCGAATGTTCAAATAGCAGATCGGTAGAAATATGGAAGTACACATCGACGACATGCTGGTTAAGAGCCTTCGCAGCCCCGACCACATATGAGATCTTGCCGAAACATTCGACCAACTCAGGAAATATCGGATGAAACTCAACCCACAAAAGTGCACGTTCGGAGTCGAGTCGGGGAAATTCGTAGGCTACATAGTGAACAAAAGAGGGATCGAAGCCGATCCAAAACAGATTCAGGTTCTTATTGACATGAAATCCCCGACCAATATCAAAGACGTTCAGAGCCTGACTAGGAGGGTAGAAGCATTCAAAAGATTTATATGAAAGTCGTCCGACGAATGCCTCCCATTATTCAAGATACTAAGAATGAGCAAAGCATTCTTGTGGAACGAAGAATGCGAACAAGCCTTTCAGAACCTGAAAGCATACATGGGGAGTCTGGAACTACTTTCCAAACAAGCTGTTAGTTCAGCCCTCGTATGGGATGACCAAGGAACCCGGAGGTCAGTATACTACATCAGCAAAACCTTCGTAGAAGCAGAAGCACACTATCCTGACCTAGAAAAGTTAGCTTTGGCACTGGTCGTATCCTCTAGGAAACTGAGGCCCTATATTCAGGCCCACTCCATAATGGTCTTGACCAAACATCCACTCCGCTCGGTATTGCATAAACTCGAGCTGTCTTGCAAGATGGTGAAATGGGTGGTAGAGCTCAGGCAGTTCGACATAAGCTTCGCTCCAAGAACCGCCATGAAAGCCCAGGCGCTTGTAGATTTCATCGCTAAATTTACCGGCGGAAAAGAGCCAATTGTAGACTTTCAACTCTCGAAATTAGATGTCCAAGCATGGACCTTGCACTGCGACAAATCTTCAACAGATAGGGCGAGCGGAGCAAGGATCACACTCCACTCCCCCAGCGGCTACACCCTCGAAAAGGCTGTCAGATTCAGCTTCCTCGCTTCAAATAACGAGGTCGAATACGAAGCACTCAGAATAACAACATACATCGGCTAGAAGCTATCTTTCGGGATCGGCAAAGATCACCTAACAACATACATCGACTCAAGACTAGTGGTCAACCAGGTCAAAGGAGATTTCAATAGCAAAGATCCCCGAATGATAGCCTACCACAACAAGGTACTTGGCTTAATAGGCAAACCCAAGAGCTGCCAGCTCACACAGTGCCCCCGAGACGATAAACAAAGAGCTGACAAGCTAGGAAAAGAAGCCTCAGCCTCCAACGAAGTCTCCAGTGGCCTCATCGAGTATCAAGAGAAGTCAAGCCTAGACGAGGATGAGCACAGAGATATTTGCGCTGCAGAAGCACATCCGAACTGGATGACTCCGATACTAGAATATATAACGTCGGGAGCCCTACCAACCGAAAAGGTTGAAACACGAAGACTTAAAAATAGAGCAGCAAGGTACACTCTCCAAAACGACAAGTTATATAGGAGATCAGTGACAGGGCCCATGCTCCAATGCCTATTGCCTTTAGAGGCAAACCAAGTCTTGGGAACCATCCACAGCGGCATTTACGGGAATCACCCAGGCGGGAGAACCCTTGCCCATAAGGCCCTGACTCTAGGGTACTATTTGCCAATCATGCAGCGAGACGCCAAAGATACTATCCACAAGTGCGACAAATGTTAGAGGTTCGCACCATATACCCATATGTCGGCCCAGCCACTGATTCCAATGACTAGTCCATGTCCGTTCGCACAATAAGGAATGAACATCGTCTGGTCGCTCCCGACATCAGTTGGTAAAAAATTCTTTCTTGTCGCCATCGACTACTTCACCAAGTAGGTCGAGGCAGAGCCCCTATCCAAAATAGGGCAGGTCCAAATGGAAAAATTCACATGGGCCACCATCGTCTGCAGATTTGGCCACAGAGTATTGGTCACTGACAACAGAATTCAGTTCTAAGGTAGCAAGGTCAAAAAACTGTGCAAAAATCTGGGAGTCAAGCACCACTTCTCCTCGCCGGGACACCCCCAGGTCAACGACCAAGTGAAAGTTACCAACCGGACGATCCTAAAGGCCATCAAGAGAAAATCGACGCAGCTAAAGGAAAATGGGTTCCAGAGCTACCAGGAATATTCTGGGCGTATCGAATGACTAAAAGAATCCTTACCGAAGATACACCCTTCGCCCTAGCATTCGAGTCGGAAGCTATGGTTCTGGTAGAACTAGAGGTGCCAACCTTCCGGACAGAAGAGTTCAGACCAAAAGATAACAATGAGGCCTTACGCGTTGGACTAGACCTCCTCGATGAAAAACAAGATCTAGCTTCCACCAAGATAGTCGCCTACCAACAGCGGATGGTGCAGTACTATAACAATAAGGTCAAGCCATGTGAATTCAAGGTGGAGAATTGGGTACTCAAAAAGACCCAGCAGAACACCAAAGAAGTCGGAGCATGAAAACTAAATCCGAATTGGGAATGACCTTACAGGGTTACCAAGGTCAATAGGCCAAGAATGTACTAGCTGGAAAATGCAGATGGCGACGAGCTTAAACGACCATGGAATTTAGAGCCCCTAAAAAAATATTATCAATAAAATATTTTGTTTTTACTGAAACTTTCGTTGTCGTCTTTTATAGCTCTCGACCAACCCGACTATGACCAAACTTGAATTTCTCCCTGAAGCCTAATTCGCTCCGCGCGGGTCATGACGGCTAAGGAAGTGGGAGTCTAGTCAACGCTTGTCCGTTGATAATGATCGCTGAACTTACCAGGTAAGCTTAGTCAGCTCACGACTGATGACGATGGTTTCTGGTGCCTAAAGCCTAATCCACTCCGTGTGGGTTGTGACGACTGAGGAAGTGGGAGTCTAGTTAGCGCTTGTCCGCTGATGACGACGACTCACCAAGGAATCATTGCTATCAATACAGTCAATGATCGCCGAACTTACCAGGTAAGCTTAGTCAGTTCGCGACTGATGACGACGACTTCTGATGCCCAAAGCCTAATACGCTTTGCACGGGTCATGATGGCTGGGGAAGTGGGAATTTAGTCACAGCTTGTCCGCTAATGACGACGACTCGCTAAGGGATCGTTGCTATCAATACAGACAATGATCGTCGAACTTACCAGGTAAGCTTAGTCAGCTCGTGACTGATGACAATGACTTCTGGTGACCAAAGCCTAATCCGCTCCGCGCGGGTCACGACAGCTGAGGAAGTGGGAGTCTAGTTAGCATTTTTTTGCTGATGACGACGACTCTCCAAGGGATCATTGCTATCAATACAGACAATGATCGTCAAACTTACCAGGTGAGCTTAGTCAGTTCGCGACTGATGACGACGACTTCTGGTGCCCAAAGCCTAATCATCTCCGTGTGGGTCACAATGGCTAAGGAAGTGAAAGTATAGTAAGCACTCATCTGTTGATTACGAGGACTCATCAAGGGATCATGGCTCTCAATACAGACAATGATCGTCGAACTTATCAGGTAAGCTTAGTCAGTTAGTGATTGGTGACAACAACTTCGGTACGCCAAGCCTAATCCGCTCCGCGCGGATCATGAAGGTCGAACAAATGGAAGCAGAAGTTAGTTCTAGTCCGCCAACATTGAAGGAGTCATTACAGACAATGACTGAGAGAATCTGGTCAACCCCTGGTCAACAACGACTTCCGCTGGTTAACCCCTAATCTGTCACAATAGCAATATAGTTTGACCAAAGAAGATAGGCATTCCGCCTAGCAATACAAACTCTACGGTCTACAAAGCAACCAAAGCAAATACGACAATATAGAGCAAAAAATAACACTTTCATTCAAAATATGTCTATATAATATCCACCCAGGAAATGACATTACATTCAATCTAAGAATAAACATCCTCCTCATCTGTTAGCCTCGTAGTACCAGAGCCCTCCCCTCGATTGATCGGCCCAAAAACAGCCCTCCTATAGAAGGCAAAGTCAAGATTGATATCAGGGTGCTCTCCTTTAATCAGTTCCAGGAGCTCCAACCTGCCCCAAATGACCTCAAATGAGATCAGCGGCCTCCTGTATGACACGTCAAAGTCCATCGCGCCCAACAAGGCCTCATAGTGTGAGTGCTTCTCCGCCAGCAACCGCTCCGCCTCCAGAGCATGGCGAAGCCCCTCGTTAACCGCAGCCTCCAGTTGCTGCCTTTCAATGACCCATTCTGCTTCCCCCTGTTTCTTATCAGTTTCCTGAGCCTCACGTTCAAAAGACCACATGTCCATAGCCGCATCCAGGCGTTCTAGTTTAGCTTTCATCCGCCGTCCGCCTTAGTTCAGCACAAGTCGACTTCAAACGGGGCTCTGTAGCCCTCAGCCGAGCCCTTACATTAGCAACTTCTGCATCAATAGCAAAGGTCGTGGCCTCCTCGTCCTCACGGTTTGCGATAGTGCAGGAACCTTCCGCCCAATAGAGGGCGTCCAAATACGACATCTGTAGATCAGCGAAGGCCTTTTCCAAAGCAAGGACCCTCCCACGTGCTTCAGGGTGCAACAAGACATGACCGTACAGCTCTAGGGCGCGAGTACTAAGGGAGAAGTCGCCCTGACTGAAGTCTGCCTCTTCCTCGGGACTACAATTGGAGGTACATTCGCCTCCAATTTAGCAAGCCTGAAAGGGCTGAACGGGGTTAGGTTTTTCTTCCTCATACGATGAACAACCACCCTCTCAGCCGGTGAACCTGACACGAGGTGAGCACCATAAGAGCACCCCAGCAACCCGTTGCACGCGACATTGCCTGGCATTACAACCTCCTCAACAGAAACCAAAGGGAGCTCAAGAAACTCCTTCTCTATCTGCATCTTTTCCTCGCTTCGAGTCGGAATAACGAACTTCCCTAAAACAAAAAAACAATGTCAGAACCCGTGTCACAAAATGAGTACATAAAGATATGCACCAACGACCAAGGGACTCACCGAGGTCAAATTGAAAGTATTAAGACACTTTGCGACTCCTGAGCCTGAAGTAACCAGAATTTTCCGAAGTCAAGAACCATTGCTTCCCCCAAGATTCAGCGTTGTTCACCGTCAGTCGCAGACAAGAAGGACATGTCAGCATATAGATACCTCTGGAATCCAGCCAAGCATCGGTCCAGCGAAGTCAAGCGAATGCCAATGTTATGAGCCCTCAGAAGAATTGCGAACAATATCTTGAACCCACTAGATGCCATTTGAATGGGAGGCGTGCGAAAATGGGTAAAGAAGCGTCAGACATCATCCGGCACCAGAAACTGGAGCGTGAACTCGAACATACCTCGGTGCAAGCCTATAAACCCATGAGGAGGCACAGTTGGACCTAAAACTCCAAAGGCAGGAACAATTTGCAAATCTCCAGGGATACAGTACAGACTACGGAGCCTGATCAACTCAGTTTCGTCAACCAAGCTGCCATCAAAGAAATTCATGCGAGCAAGGGATAATAGATCTTTTGAAGAAAGTTTAACCTTGTCAGCCATTGGGAAAGAAAACAAGTACTATGGTTCTAAAAGATAGTGCAGATAACAATGGGGGAATCTTACTCAGGACAGTAAATATTTATAAGGGAGGCAAACCGAACTTTCCCTCCTCGAGCAGTCACGTACCCATTAAATGTCATGCGCCACGCTTCGAGTCCAATCATCACCACGGTACAATTGTCTTTTCAAAGAGTCAGTGGACAGACTTAACACCCAACTGACTCGGGGGGAGTAGCTGATGATACATAAAAATGGTCACACCCTGGAGCCGTACACGTGTCATGATAATCTCGAGGAATTACAGCCTCAAGCGTCAGCCCAACATTGATTCGACCCAAGTGATTCTAAGCTCGCCCAACTACAGTCCGTCAAGAGGACCCAAACTCTCATAGCATGCTAGGCCCACACAACTCATAGCTATCTTCAATACCCGTAAACCTTCTTTAGGCAAGTATCTCGAGGATCAGCTTCGGATGGGCAACTATAGCTTCTCTCTGTTTCCAACTAGGAAGCAAACACCAAAGTATCTTCCACACAAGGAAAATCCCTTTTACGGATTGCTCTTGGATTGGGAACTATTGATGGAGTTTTTATTAACCTAAATTAATAAGCTAATAAACCCTACTTGTAATACCGCAAGTGCACGGCTGTCTAACTAGTAGATAGTGGCAAATAAGGGTCGATCCCACGAGGATTGACGGGACAGTCGAATTCTAAGACTAATTTAAATTAATTTAGAATTGGGTGTTACAACAGATGAAAATTACTCAATTAAGAGAACTAAATTGAAAACTAAAATTAAACTGGTAAGGTGATAAGAGAGTGGACCGAGACATCGAATCCACCACAGGTTCTTCGAGATTCATGTAATCTCAATTATTGTTTTCAGGAATTAACACGACCAACCTAAAGATTAATCTACATGTGCAATTGATTTTAGCAAAGGCATAAACCCCTAGCATTGTGTGTCTTCTCACGACACACACAATCACAGGTTTATTTTAACTAATTCTAAACCCCTAGCATTGCATGTCTTCTTACGGCACACACAATCACATATTCAGATTAATTGATTAAAGCAGGCTTTAAATATCAATAAAGGGCACTTCTAACTACCGATTAGTCTAGATAATTATTCCGGATATAATTAGTGAAAACAAATTTTTGAAATTCAGAAATCAACTATATTTAACATTCAAGCATATGGAAAACAATAAATTCAGATACGACAAACTCTAGGAAATTCTGTGGTTTCAGTGGAATCCATCTCAGCACGAACACACATCCCGAGAAACTTTTACAAATGCTCTGTGGTGGCTCTGACAAAATCTGGGGTGCGAACAACCTGATTTGGAATAGTTACTGTGCGGTGGTATAGAGCAGAAACGCACGGTGCGAATAACTAAACCGATTTGAAAATCAGTTTTCTTCCGCCAAAAATTCGCGTTCTTCTTCTCCAGCGAGCCGCGTACTGTTTCTCGCGAGTTTCTCGTCGTTCTTCTTCTTCGTTTGGCTCCGATACCTGCACGAGAGAGGGAAATGAGAGGGAGGGACGAGAGAGCGGGTGGTGGTGATGGCTGGCTAGACGGTGGCGTGGAAGCGAAGAGGAGCAGGGAATGCCCTATTTTCGTGATGTTGTGACTCGGCCGCGAGACAGAGTGCGGGGAGAGAGAGGTGGTGAGTGGAAGAATGAGAATAACAGGGTGCGAGAGAGATGGATGAGGAAGGAAGGCGAGGTGGCGACTGATGGTGTTGTTTGGCGTGGTGGAACAGGGAGGAGAAAGAGAGAGGAACATGGGACGGTGTGAGCAGTGGTGTTATGGTGGTTTGCGATAGGGACGGTGGTCGTGCGTGGGCTGTCCAGTGGACAGTGATATTGTGGAGGAAGAGGGACATGGAAGAGAACGACGAGGAGGTGGTGATGGCGGGATGATCGCACTACCGATTCTCTTATCGAGCGAGGATCGCCGGCAGGGTGGATGTGGCGTGGTCGCTGGGAAAGAGATGAGGAGAAAAACAACGTGGAAGAAGAGCCTCAAGAGAAGAGAAGAAAAAAAACCTAAATAGGGTTTTCCTATTTCCTTGTTAGGTTGGGCTTGCGTTTCTAGGTTAGCTTTTTGGGCTTGGGCTTAAGTTAAGTTAGGTGGACCTAGGATTTTTTGGGTTAGGTTTAGATATGTGACCCACTACATTGTACCACCACTAGATCAACCAATTAATCTTTCCTCAAATTGTCGCCTTAATGCGATTTCATCGTTGACGCTCAAATTCCTACAAAGACATGAAAACGAAACAATTAGAATAAAATATAATAATCAAAACACTAACATATATAAATTAAGGGGTATATTATGTAATAATTACGTGACTATCAAATACCCCCAAACCTATATTTTGCTAGTCCTTGAGCAAAACAATAAAAATAAAATTTTAACTCACTTTCGCGGGAATCATCGGTTGCACTTACCTTAAACGTGCAACAAGGCTTTAAACCCCTAGATTACCTCTAGTGGACGAGTTATAGTCTCGATCTATTATCCCTAGAGTAAGAATCTAATTGCCAAAAATTTCAGAAAACAATTAACATTGTTAGAATAATATATCAACGAGTCTAACAACGATTTAATAGTACCCAAAGGTTAAATAAATTTCATCAATTATTCTCAACTCGATGTGTGTGTGTGCATAGTCTTATCAACATAACTTTCTTTTTCTCAGTAAATATACAACTATATAACCTTTGGATAATATGCTTCGACTACAAATCTCTCTTGTCACTCTGAGATTGGTTAGTTATCACTCAATTTATATGTGAGAAGGAGAATAAATTATGGATACACAAACATCTCACATATAATAATCATGAAAAATGGATTTTTTCAAATAATGAAATGAATATGATCTCATGGACAGGAATATCAATTACTTTGAGAATGTCAAATCATACACCATAGTTCTTGTCTATTTAATCTCCACATCTATGAACCAGATCTTTACTTAAGATCAATTAGGTTTTTATTAGGTTGTAATGAGGCTAAGATTTTGGCTAACAAGAATGGAAAAGGATACGAGAAAATTCTTTGAGAATGGATACGCCCTTTAATAAACACGCGGGGCTCTGAAGAATAAACCAGTTGGACACCATTAATTTTTCTTCCTTCGAAATTTTTCTTCATATTTTTTTCTTTTTATCTTTTTTTTTTCGAAGCATCAAATTTTTTTTTTCATTTATCTTTTTTTTTTGACATGTTTTCCCGTTCTACACAATAAAACATTTCAGTCCCGAGGATTCATGAAATATTTAGTTTCAGCTCTTTTTATTTTCCCATTCCAAAAATATATCAACCATACACATTCTCAGAGACATTGGGTAAGAATGAAAATAGTATAGGATATTACTCTCTAACTGGAGTAGGTAATGGAGATGGGGTTAGCAAAGAAAAAGTCTATTTAAATATTCAAAGGGCTGCAAACGGATATTTATCATTAGGTAGGCTAAAGAATGGTTCAAAGAAAAAAATGCCTATATCACTTCCCTCGTTACTATGACATCTCAACTAAATAAATCAAGAAGTTCTTGTGTAATAATTCAATTATAACGTCATTCTCAAAGCAATCAATAAGAGAAACAAGAATGATGAGATCATCAACAAAATAATGCAGATTCAAGAAAAGTCAGAGTTTATTTAATAACCCTCAAGAAAAATAGAATGTCTCGAAACTCACAAGGGTTAAGTCTCCACTATTATTCTAGGGTTTTCTAATTAATATCTTACTGATTAACTTCAAATTATGCTAACTTGGCTTATAGTGCAAGAGTGGCCGAGTAAAAAAATATCATGAAATATATTTAACTTAAAGATATTTGAAGGCATATTTGAAAGCACATTCTCTTCATTGGAAAGGAACTTAGATTTTGAATGCATTTTTAAATCAAAAAATGTTCACACAATTATAATTAACTATGTATTCAATTCTATGTATTCAATGGAGATTGAGTAGAATACAATAATCAATTGTGAAATACATTTCATTCAAAATTTTTGAAGAATGCAGAAAAACTCTTAAACCTCATCCCCAAACCTTAACCAAACATTGTCCTCAATGTATAAAATGATGATCATGACAAATGCAGGAAAAAGAAAAGATGAGAGTTAGAGTGATATTACCATGGAAATTTTTTTTACCAATTTCGACGAAATCGTCCACCAATGAATGTTCAACAACATAAGAACTGTGGACTCATCATAATAAATTGATAAAACCAATACAGGACACAAAAAGATATACAAATGAAATAATGAAAAAAATTACATGTATTAGTTGTAAGTCAAAATTGTTACAAAGCTAACGAGTATGAGTGAAATGCAACTAGAAAGAACTCGAAAATCAATCCAGACTAACCATAATGACACAACTGAAGCTAGGCTGCCTCCTAGTTGCGCTTGGTTTAACGTCGTCAACCCGACATATATTCTTCCTCATAAATGATGTACCATGAAATGACGAGGAAGAACATAACGAACACTCTCCCAAACCTAAACACTTAGTCCACGATGTTGACTAGATCGTATAGCAACAACCAAAAAAGTTGAGGATCCGTCCAACATATAGTAGCACCTACATGCAACACAACAGAAACTAACACATCCCTAAAATGACGAAGACGCCATGCAAAATCATAGAGAAAATGCAAACGAACCCGGGATCGTAAAAAAGTCATAGGGATCTGGAGCAAAAAGTTGTCACCAACAGGAATATCCTGCAAATGACTATTTCCTACTCCTAAAAAGGGACATCCTATGTCTGGTGTCAAATCGGAAAATTGAATGTGTTGCACAATAAGATGGTCAAAACTAAAATCATCCCTTAAGAACAAGGAATCCACATAGGTAGCGTCAGTCACTATTAAAGGGATGGAAAGAGGTATGTCTATAGATATATCAGGTGGTACAGACTCATCATAACAAAGATGATGAAATGATGAGCTAGACAACTCAACAACACCCCCAAACCTGGAATCAACACTACCTATGGGATGAATTCTCTCCAAAGAATACTGAGAATCAGACTTCATGTAAAAGTCACTAGGAGGACATTTGTCAAATGGGTCATTATGAACAGGCGGAAAAGGGAATGGGTCAGAAAGCCCAATAGTATCGGCAACAATGTTCAATTTTGACTCACTGAGTGGAAGGAGTTCCACTTTGGGCTTCCATGTGTAACCTGGATCCATAATAGGGGTTGAATCAAGCAAAGCATTCACTTCCCTAATGGAATCATCAATATCAAAGTCTAAACCGAAGTGAGTCAAACATGCTGCTAAGGGATCATCTTATGTAAACTGCAATAAGGATATCTCCACCGAACTCTCAATCATGTTAACTTAATAAACATCATCAGACTCAGGAGGTTGTTGGCTTACATTAAAAACATTGAGTTAAACGGTCATGTTGCCAAATGATAGTTTCACGATTCCATTCCTACAATTAATAATAGCATTAGATGTGGCAAAAAATTGACAACCCAAAATAACTGGAATGTGACTGGAAGAGTTGTGAACAGGTTGTGT
This sequence comes from Berberis vulgaris, assembly GCA_963556465.1. NCBI lineage: Eukaryota > Viridiplantae > Streptophyta > Magnoliopsida > Ranunculales > Berberidaceae > Berberis > Berberis vulgaris. The sequence goes on from OY747133.1 coordinate 17,447,462, forward strand.
ATCAAGTATTATGAAGTCCACTGGAAAATAGATTTTTTCAACCTTAATGATCACATCCTCTATAACACTGCGGGGAATTCTGATTGACCTATCTGCTAATTGTAGTGTTACTTTAGTCGGTTTTAGTCTGCCGAGACCTAATTGCTCATAAACAGAGAATGGTAACAAATTAACACTCGCCCCCAAATCCAACAATGCCTTATAAATCATATGATCAACCATAACACAAGAAATAGTCGGACACCCATGATCTCTATACTTAGGCGGGGTTCTGTGTTGAATAATTGAGCTTACTTTCTAAGCAAGGAAGGCTCTTTTTTGCACATGTAGTTTCGCTTCTGTGTGCAAAGATCCTTAAAAAATTTGGCACAGATAGGAACTTTCTTAATAGCATCGAGCAATGGAATATTAATGTGAACTTGTTTAAAAATTTCCATTACATCGTTAGCATTTGTTCCATTCTTTGCTGGAGCTAACCGTGATGGAAACTGTGCCCTAGGCAAATAAGATACCTGAGTGGGGTCAGAATCAAGAGGCACATATTTAGAAGGTGAGGCTTTATCAGCCTCCTTGTCAGATGAAGATGCAACTTGCTTTGACTTAGACGGAGATGCAACGACACTCGAATTGGGCACTTGTACCCGATTGTCAACCTATTTTCCACTCCTAAGGGTAGTAATAGATTGGACATCTTCATGGCGTGACTCAGATGTACTACCAACTGCGAATTGACCCTTCGGGTTTTGAACGGGTTGACTAGGAAATCTCCCTGGCTCTCTCTCAGAAGAAGACTGAGTAATCTTACTCACAACTATCTCAACTCTATTGAGGGCTTGACATTGGTGTTGAGTCGTGGCTTTCAACTCAGATATGTCCTTAGAGTTCTACTCAATTATACTTTCTGAGCACTGCAAAAACCGATTAACCATTTCCTCTAAACTTGATGTGTTGGATGGAGGAACTTGGTTAAGGTGGGACCTAATAGGGCTAGAGGCTTGAAGAGCCTGGGAGACAACAACAGGTCCCCCTTGGTGTGGGCCATGGGCCCAAGGAAGATTTGAATGTTGGTTGAATCCTGGATTGTAATAGTTAGGTTGTGAATTATTACCAGGTCGCCGCATCACATTAAAAGAGTTGACTTGCTCATCATAGTATGCAGGATAATCGTTTTGCAAGTCACAATTAGCTATTGAACGACCAGGGCTCGAACATGCAGCACAGACCTCAGATGAAGCGTTTGTGAGAGGTGCAGGTTGAGTCACATTAAAAATGCATCTATTTTTTGAGCCATAGTCATAACAACTTTCGCTAACTTTGAGGTAGAAGGGGAGTCAACAGATGGATCTGATCTCATATATACTGCCCTTACGCCTATCAGACTCCTTTATCGAATAATCCCATTGCTGAGAATTTTCGGAAAGTGTCTCAAAGAATTCCCATATTTCATTGACACTCATTTTCATTAATGACCCACCACTAGTGGCATCAATCATACAGCGATTTTGAGGGATTAAACCGTCTTGGAATTATTGAACTAGCCGCTACTTCTCAAATCCGTGATGGGGACACCTGACAATGAGCTCATTGAACCTTTCCCAACATTCATAGAAATGTTTGCCCCCTTTTTGTTGAAAATTAGATAAATCTCGTCGGAGAGCATTCGTTTAATGAATGGGGAAGTACTTTGTCAAGAAATTTCTTGACAACGCATCCCATGATGTGATGGATCCTGTCTCTAATGCATTTAACCACGATTTCGCCTTATCTTTCAGAGAAAAGGGAAATAACCTAAGACGGATCGAATCATCAGAAAAGTTTTGGTACTTCAGGGTAGCGCAGATGTCAAGAAATTCTTTGTCATGAAGATAAGGGTCCTCTTTCTCAAAACCATAAAAAGTGGGCAAGAGATGAATAATAGATGGTTTGAGTTCAAAACTGTTTGCATTTGTCTCAGGTAAGACAATGCAAGACGGAGCACTACTAGGAAGAGGGACGAAGTAATCCTTAAAGGCCTTCCCCTCAGCCATCTCAATGGATAAGGATGATGAACCTAAAAAGGTAACCGAGACTTCAACGAACTTTTCGAATTCTGTAGGACAAGTCTACTCTTAGAATCACGCACCTAGGTATGCATAAACTACTGGATAACGAAGGTTCAAAGTCAACACTCCTAAACAAGCTTCAATTTTATTTTTATATATATTCTTTTTAATTAATTTTTTTTATGCAAGCCTAACTTCTATATGAAGTTGACCTAACTCTAAAAAAAATTAAAAACAACAGGACCCTAAATGACACCTAAATGATGCCTAAACAAAATGAATGACAGACGACCCTAGAGCTTTTCTTTACTAATGCAGGGTTGAAATTCAATTCAATTTACCTAACCGTGGGAGAGGCACGGTAATTTCCTATCAATCCGCCACTACAGAGTTGCTCCTACCTCTTTTTCCACTCTCCAGCTCAAAGTGAAATGCCAGTTCAAGAACTGTTCCCAGATGGGATCTGTTTCTTCACTCGACCAGGGTAAAAGTGGATTTCTAAGAGTTTCCTTGTGAATCACAATATTTTATTTTGTTCCCACTTGAGCTCCTATGTGTGTGACCGCCTGCAAGATAAATGCAAAATTAATTCAAACTCAAGCAAATAAAACAAATAAGAAAGTGACTCGTAACACTGTTCCAAAAAAGAAAATTAAACCTAATTTATAAACTAGCAAAAACAACCCTAGATTTTGATTGTACCGTTACAATCCTCGGCAACGGCGCCAAAAACTTGATGGAGTTTTTATTAACCTAAATTAATAAGCTAATAAACCCTACTTGTAATACCGCAAGTGCACGACTGTCTAACTAGTGGACAGTGGAAAATACGGGTCGATCCCACGAGGATTGATGGGACAGTCGAATTCTAAGACTTATTTAAACTAATTTAGAATTGGGGGTTACAACAAATGAAAATTACTCAATTAAGAGAACTAAATTGACAACTAAAATTAACTAGTAAGGTGATAAGAGAGTGGGCCCAGACATCGAATCCACCACAAGTTCTTCTCGATTCATGTAATCTCAATTATTATTTTCAGGAATTAACACGACCAACTTAAAGATTAATCTACATGTGCAATTGATTTCAGTAAAGGCATAAACCCCTAGCATTGCGTATCTTCTCACGGCACACACAATCACAGGTTTATTTTAACTAATTCTAAACCCCTAACATTGCATGTCTTCTTACGGCACACACAATCACAGATTCAGATTAATTGATTAAAGCAGGCTTTGAATATCAATAAAGGGTACTTCTAACTACCGATTAGTATAGATAGTTATTCCGGATATAATCGGTGAAAGCAAATTATTGAAATTTAGAAATCAACTGTATTTAACATTCAAGCATATGGAAAACAATAAATTCAGATACAAAAAACTCTAGGAAACCCTGTGGTTTCATCTTCGCCTCAGCGCAAGGTCTAGAAGATCATGGTGGTGGTGGTCACAGCATCAGTGGAATCCATCTCAGCATGAACACACATCTCGAGAAACTATTACAAATGCTCTGTGGTGGCTCTGACAAAATCTGGGGTGCGAAAAACATGATTTGGAATAGTTACTGTGCGGTGGTACAGAGCAGAAACGCATGGTGTGAATAACTAAACCGATTTGAAAATCGGTTTTCTCCCGCCAGAAATTCGTATTCTTTATCTCCAACGAGCCGCGTCCTGCGTCTCGCGAGTTGCTCGTCGTTCTTCTTCTCCGTTTGGCTCCGATACCTGCATGAAAGAGAGGGAGACGAGGGGGAGGGACGAGAGAGTGGGTGGTGGTGACAGCTGGCTGGACGGTGGCATGGAAGTGAAGAGGAGCAGGGACTTCCCTTTTTTCGTGGTGCTGTGACTCAGCTGCGAGACAAAGTGGGGGGAGAGAGAGGTGGTGAGTGGAAGAATGAGAAGAACAGGGTGTGAGAAAGAGATTGACGAGGAAGGAAAGCGAGGTGGCGACTGATGGTGGTGGTCGGCGGTGTTGTTTGGCGTGGTGGAACAAGGAAGAACAAGATAGAGGAACAGGGGACGGTGTGAGCGGTGGTGTTATGGTGGTTTGGGACAGGGACGGTTGTCATGCGTGGGCTGTCCAGTGGACAGTGATATTGTGGAGGAAGAGGGACAGGGACGAGAATGACGAGGAGGTGGTGATGGCGGGATGATCGCACTGCCGGTTCTCCTATCGAGCGAGGATCGCCGGCAGGGTGGATGTGGCCTGGTCGCTGGAAAAGAGAGGACGAGAAAAACAACGTCTAAGAAGAGCCTCAAGAGAAGAAAAGAAAAAAAAACCTAAATAGGGTTTTCCTATTTCCTTGTTAGGTTGGGCTTGTGTTTCTAGGTTAGCTTTTTAGGCTTGGGCTTAAGTTAAGTTAGGTGGACCTAGGCTTGTTTGGGTTAGGTTTAGATATGTGACCCGCTACTTTGTACCACCACTAGATCAACCAATTAATCTTTCCTCAAATTGTCGCCTTAATGCGATTTCATCGTTTACGCTCAAATTCCTACAAAGACATGAAAACAAAATAATTAGAATAAAATATAATAATCCAAACACTAACATATATAAATTAAGGGATATATTATGTAATAATTACGTGACTATCAACTATCTCCCGCATATCTTGGATCACGGAGCTAACATTGAATTTCCCTCCTACAGCACGACTCCCAATTAGGGAGGGATCTCCAGGAAGATCTCCCTCCTAAACCACGTCTACGCTAGCCTAGTAGAACCAAAACTCCTTGTACTATAAATAAGACACGAGGTTGGTAAGCTAAGGTACACTACAAAATTTCCTATTACAGCATTACAACTTCCTTAGAGCCCTATCTGACTTTAGCGTTGGAGTGCCATCGACCACCCCACAGTGGTATGTGGCTCACGTACGTTACTTGTGCAGGTCAACAGGTCAGCGGGACTAGGTCAAAGCAAGGAGCAAAAAAAGACTACATCACATCCTTTACTCGGGTTCTATTGATAGAGAACCTTCAAGGAAAGACCGTTGCTATCTGCAGGAGGCGAAAGAGATGAAGTTGTCTTTGGAGAGGAGTGAGAAAGATACCATTTGTCCACTGGATAGTGGCGAAAGAAACTCATCTCTGCTTATGGTGGCCTTGATGTTGCTAAGTGTTATGATGAAGATCCTCATTCCTTAGATGACAAGATGTTCTAGTTGGATGTGTCCACTCTAAGGAGCTTGGCAATCGTGATCGAGCTCCCGAGGCGCAGTCTCTTCATTTTTATTCCCCTCCCATCGATGGAGGGGTGGAGATCCCGCCTTCCACAGCTTGCTTGGGTTCTTCTGCTCTTGTTGGGACCGCCATTCGTTCTGTTTCTGCTAAGCAACGAGAGGGTAATGGAGGTTCTCTCGTCGTTCCTTCCTCTTTCTCGGTTGTGGGTGGTGGTTCCTCCATATTACCGGATCCTCACTTTCTTCATTTGTGGGTTAGTTGGAAGGAACCTACTCTTGAAGAGATTCGTGTCAAATCGGATGGGAAGTTATGCTAGTTTTCCCGTCTTGGCGTGCAGGATGGTGCATGTAAGCTGATTAATGAATGGCATAGATGGTCGGTGGAGAGGCCTTTGATGCTCGTGCTGAATCTGAATTTTCATCTTGAGGATGGTGTCAAGCTTGTAATGGATGGGATGACTCATCTTGCCTACGCGGTGGTGATGGGTTTGAGTCATCAGGTTAATCACAATCTTGTGATTTCTCTGAAGAGGAAGTTCTCCTTGCTGGTATTGGTATTTTTTCATGTTCTTTATCAATATTATGCATTAAAAGCGCGATTCTCTGAACGGATTAAAGCTGCTGAGGTTGCTCAAACTTCGTTGGCCATGGTGGAGGGTGCACGAGATCGGTCTATGGCTACACTTGAGTCCTTGAGAGCTAACTTGGACGACATCCACTCACGTTTGCACGATGTGGAGAAAGAGCTTTCCACTAAGAAGGTGCTTCATGATAAGGCCGTGCGTGCCATGATAAATCACTCTAAAAATCGTGACATCGTTGAACAAAGGGTGGAAAAATTACTGGCTTTGCTTGATGAGGTCAAGGTTGATTCCTCCGCGATGCTCACTACTGCTGAGGGCCAACTCATCACGGTAAGAAGATATATTGCTTTTGTTAAGGATAAGCTCCATGTTATGGAGGTGGCAGATCGGCAACATGTTGTTTATGGCCGGACTTAGCTTCTGGATTATACTGAGGGTCTCGGTGTCCACTTGTCTCAATATTGTCATCTGGTCTATCGAACCTTCGAGGATGACGGGGGTGTTGAAGATCTTTTGGGTGATCCAATGGCTAAAGAGCCACCACCTCCTCTTAAAAAAAGAGTTCATGTTGATGATCCAGCTCTTGCAGATGGTATTGCTGAGGATGTTATAAATCTTTCCCTTTAGTCTTCTATTACTACCTTCGAATGTAACAGAATAGATTTTGAATGGATGACATGAGTTTTTCCCTTTATTTTTCTTCTTATTGACGTCGTTCGTCTGTTGTTGTCGTGACGATTTATATTTGAGCTTTGATATTTTACAGTTATATCTTTAACAATCATTTGCTGATTTGAACTTTCCTATGCTTTAGCACGCAAGTCTTGACCTTGTGTTTGTCATCTCGAAGTTTTTGTGGAAAACTATTTTGCTTGCTTGTCTTTTACTTTGTTGATCTAGTATTGGGTTGTGATAACTTGCTCCTCCATTTGTTTGCTCTGTTCATTTGATCAACAACGGAGTCTGTCTTCTTTGAGTTGGTTTGTTGATTCGGGTGTCTCGAAGTTGCTTCTACTTCGTTGAATCATCCGCTCAACCTTTACTTCGCTAACTCGGCGTTTCAGTCAGTTCGAAGTAGTTTCTTTTACTTGGTTCATTTAGCTTTACTTCGTTAACTCGACGTTTCAGTCAACTCAAAGTTTTTGTTGATTTGGGTGTTTAACCTTTACTTCGTTAGTTCGACGCTCTAGTCGACTCGAAGTTGTTTTGCTTAGCTGACTAGTTCGTCTAGTTTTTACTTCGTTAACTCGACGTTTTAGTCGACTCGAAGTTTTTACTAGGTTGACTCATTTTTTCAACTTTTACTTCGTTAATTTGATATTTCAATCAACTCGAAGTCATTTTACTTATTGACTCGTTTGTTTAATTTTTACTTCATTAATTCGATATTTTAATTGACTCAAAGTCATTTTACTTAGTTGACTCATTCGTCCAACTTTTACTTCGTTGGTTCGACACTCTAGTCGACCCGAAGTCATTTTACTTAGTTGACTCGTTTGTACAACTTTTATTTTGTTAACTCGACGTTTCAATTGATTCGAAGTTTTAACTTGGTTGACTCGTTCGTCCAACTTTTACTTCGTTGGTTCAACACTATAGTCGACCCGAAGTCGTTTTACTTAGTTGACTCGTTCATCCAACTATTACTTCGTTAACTTGACGTTTCAATCGACTTGAAGTTTTTACTTGGTTGACTTGTTCGTCCAACTTTTACTTCGTTGGTTCAACACTCTAGTCGACCCGAAGTCATTTTACTTAGTTGACTCGTTCGTCCAACTTTTACTTTGCTAACTTGATGTTTCGGCCGACTCAAAGTTTTTACTCGGTTGACTCATTCGTCCAAATTTTACTTCGTTTGTTCGATACTATTCGACCCGAAGTTGTTTTACTTAGTTGACTCGTTCGTCCAACTTTTACTTCTTTGGTGATCAGACCAAGAGTTTATTGTAAATAACCAACTTGCATCCTGATTCCTTTTGGGTTTCATATGCATATTGTTTCACATAGCTTTGCTTTAAAGTTGTTCATCTATGTGGGATGTTGATTCCAAAATTGAAACTTTATTGATTCTCCTATTTGGGTGTCTTGACCATTTCTAGCGGTCATTTTTCTGGAGCATTTCCGTTACACTGTGGAGCAATTTTTTTATCATTGCGTGACTGATGTCTATCCCCGCGTTGGTGTTTTGTGCCTTTGTTGTTCCTTTTTGTTTATTTATGACCTCATTTTCTTGGCTCGTTGAGGCATGATAGAGTTTTTCGTTGTTAATTCCTTTGTAAGTAAATTTGGTTGGATTTGTATCTGCTGGTAAAGTCTTCGAGTTGGTTAGTGCAACCGTCTTTAAGGCATTGACATTTCTGCTACGATATAAATCTGCTCGAGTGGGAGATGCTTCTTTCCTGGGGTGGATGTAATGTAGAGCATATATCAATTCCCTGGACCATTTTTTTTATCATGTGGCGGCAATATCTGCTTTTTCTTTTCATTTGAATTGTTTGTTCGGTATTCTAACGAATTCACCAAGTCGTCCTTTTTGGACCCATTGCTCTATTTCGTCTTTCAACTTGTAACAGTCCTCGATATCATGTCCGTGATCCTTGTGAAAAGAGTAGTACTTGCTTTTGTCTCGTCCTTCTAGGTCTTCTCTCATCCTGGGTGGCCAGTTGACATTCTCCCAACTCACCATGTGTTTTAAGATGTTGATCCAGCTTGTCTTTAGAGTTGTGTATGGTTTGTACTCCTTTTTTATCACATTGGTTAACCGCTTATGACTAGGCCGTGCCGATTGCGATTTCCTTACTTTTATCCTCCCGTGATCCATCATCTCGCCTTCTTTCTTATTTCCTTTCCCATTTCCTCGAATGGTCCTCCTTTTCCTGCTCATTCTTCCTCCTTGCAGTTTTCATTTCTTCAAGGGAGATATATTTTTGCGTTATTTTCAGCTGGACCGCCATGCCTTTTGGAGGCTCCAGGTTAAAGGCATCGAAGAATGGGCCTCTTTTCAGTCTGGCGACGAAAGTTGCAGCGGCTGTGTCATCGCTATATCCATCAATCATTGCTAACTCCTTGGTGAAGCGAGTGACATATTTTCCCGTATCATTTCTTTGGGCTTCTAACTGATGTGCAGGAGGTAGTGGGGTATTTTCCTCATTCGCTGCTCCTAATGAATCTAGTAATAAAAGCGGTGGCTAAAGCTTGGAAGGAGTCTATCGACCTCGCTGGTAGGCTATTGAACCAATTCATCGCTTTGGAAGTGAGGATGGTTGGGAATGTTTTGCACGGGATCAACTCCGTGGTTTTCTTTTGGGCCATCATGTGGTGGAAATGTTTTAGGTGATCTATTGGGTCAGTGGTACCATTGTACACTTTAAACTTTGGCAGAGCAAACTTTTTTGGCATTGCCTTTTTCATGAGTGCATCGAAAAATGGCGGCTTGGCTAACTCGTATAGTATGTTGGGATTCGTGACTCAAATCCTGAACGGGATTTCAGCAATCATTCCACTATACTGCGAAGTCTTGTCTTGAGGGAGCTAGCTGCTCTCAAAGTTTCCCTGTTGGGGTTCTGCTAGGGCTTCATTGCTTCGTCGCTTCCTTGAGTTCGGTTGGCGGTATTTTGTTGGGGCGGTGTTGGAACAGAGTTGGCTGGCTGAATACGTTCTTGGGTAATTTTTCGAGTTGCGGATCACATTCTCGGGTGCTATTGGTATGATGATCCGAGTTGCTTCTTCTTTCTGAGCTGTCAGTGATGCATTGTTGTCGGTGGGAGAGTTGTCATGATCATTATTGGATTGAGGATTTGCAGACGCATCATTTTCTCTGATGGATTGTCGATCTTTTGTCAAGTTATGTTGAGCTTTGTAACTGTGTATTTTGTTTTTAAAAAAGAAACTCATTGTTCCCCACGAACGATGCCAAACTTATGCGACCAAAAATCGTCCTCCTGCAAGTTTGACCTGTAAAACAATCGTTAGACCGCTAAGGACCACCTTTCTGGTGGCCGAAGGCACGCTTATGCTTAAGTTAGTAACTATGTTGGAAAAAAGAAGTAAATATGGACAAAACTCAGCTAAAGTTGCATACTTGAGTCGAATGTAATTCTCTTTACCTTTTATAATGGTTGCGGTTAACTCTCTGTGTGACTTAAGCATGTGAGGCGCAACGAAAGGAGATGTTTCTCGTAACAGTTTCCTCCTTGATGGAGATACGTCCGTGGAGGTGTAACTCCCTCCATGACTATTTTCTTGTGTAACGCTCCTTTTTTATGAGAAAACTCGTGTCGGGCCTGGATTTGTGCTTTGATTTGTTTGGCCCTTGTTTACGTCTTCTCGATGACATCCTTGTCTGGGCCTCTGTAATTGGCTTTATTCTTCCTGGGCTTTTATGAGCTAGCCCAATAGATTGGGGCCTAGATTCTCATGTTGAGTTTTTTTTCCATGTGTACAACCATGATGATCGGTCTATTTTGATGTATCATCAGTATTGATGATACACCAAAATGATATTTCTTCTACACCGTACACATGTTATGATGATCTTGAAAAATAATTAGCCCAAACGGTTCTAAGCCCACACAATGCATTCCGCCAGACGGAACCAAATCATTACAGCATGCTAAGACGGCACACGTCTCACAATTATCCTCAATACCCGTAAGCCTTGCTAAGGCAAGTATCTCGAAGATCAGTTTCGTACATGCAAGACAACAACACTTTACTTCCAACTAGGAAGCAAATACTAGAGTATACATCGCAAATGGAAACTTCTATTTATGAACTACTCTCTTATTGGGCACTATCTCCTGCGTATCTAGGAGCACTAGGTTAATAGAGAAATTTCCCTTCACAGCAAAACTCCTAATAAGATAAGGATCTCCACAAAGATCTTCTTCCTTAAACTACGCCACCAATGGCCTGGTCAAACCAGGATTCCAACACTATAAATAAGACATGAGGTTGGTAAGCTAAGGTACGCTACATATTCCATGTTTACAACATTACGCCTTCTTCAGATCCCTGTCTGACTTTAGCATCGTATTGCCATCGGCCACCACAACGGTGGTCCGTGGCTCACGTGCGTTCCTTGTGCAGGTCAGCATATTTGGAGGTCAAGGTCAATGTAGGGAGCGAAAATTGACTGTATCAGTTTGCACCATCCATGGGGACGATAAAGTTCCTAACCAATCACTAGCATCGTCTCTCTTCAAAATACAAGAAAATGGTGACCATCAGATCACGCAACAATGAAAAACAAGGGGACACGTCAAATGCTCAGACTGACACTATTCCATTTCTTCCAACGGTGCCAACAACGCATGGGCAACAAACTCACGCTCCCGTAACAACAACATTGATGACGGACCCCGAGACGGATCTAAGATCATCTTATATACAACGCAAATCCTGCTAACAATGAAGACATTCAAGTCGATGAAGCAAATGCCTGATGAGACACTGAGAGCCTACATCACGCGTTTCATTAGGGGTATAACTTTCGTCAATGTTTGAAATGATGCAACAACCATTACAACCTTCACCGACGGTCTGAGGAACGACAAGTTCTACAACTTCCTAACTTTGGATCCACTAGCAAATATGGCGGACTTGATGAAGAAAAAAAACAAAGTTACATTGCCTTAAAGGAGGAACGGGTAACCAGGAGTAAAGCCGAGCCCGATGAAAAATCCCTCGACAAAAAGGAAAGAGGTGAATTGGCAGGCACAATACACGTACTTCACGAGGCCCATTCTGAGTCCGAACATCAAACAGATCCAGAAAAATCTCTCAGAGATATGAGGGTCCAAGAGATACGCGGCGAGCGACGAATGTCGCGCGCCCAAAGGCATGATCGTCCCATGTCGCTTGCCTTTATAGATGAAGATCTCCGAGGCGTCCAACTCCCACATAATGACGTTCTAGTGATAACGAGCTCCCTAGCAAGCTGGGAAGTAAGGAGATCCTTGGTGGACACCGAAAGCTCATTGAACGTTCTATTTCTCCGCACGTTCGACAACATGCAGCTAAAGGAAGAAGCCCCGACCTCTGATAGTTGTTTGATGGTCGATTTCAGCGGCGAAAAATGCTTTTCTGTGGGAAAGATATAACTAATAGTAGTCACGGGAAAGACACCGACTCAAAAAACTTTGTTTCAAGAATTTATAGTGATCAATGCACCTTCCACATATAATGTTGTCCCGGGGAGACCCTGGATACACCAAATGGGAACAGTAGTCTTCACTTTGCACCAATAAATCAAGTATCCGATAAACCAAACAGTCGGTTTATTACGAGGCAACCAGGCAGTTGCCAGAGAATTCCAATACATGACGACACTACTACCAAGTGACTCTCAATTAACAGCTGGTCTCGTGACCAAGATGTCTCTTAAACTTGCCTGAGAAGCTGAGATAAAGCAACCCATCTCGGTCGATGAAGTTCCTGTAAGCGCCTGAGGCAGACCCAACTCTGGTCAATCAGAAGAAGAAACCATCACGGTCTACCTTGACAGCCCTCTCAATAGTAGGGTTTTTTCAAATAGATTCCCGCTTGAACAAAGAATTGGCAGAACAACGACAAAGCTGCTACAACGGAACCAAGACGTCTTCGCCTGGACTATGAGAGACATGGTGGAAATCGACCCATCAATAATCAATCTTCGCCTAAAGGTGGACCCCATGAGGAAAACCATACGGCAGAAGAAGAGGCCCGTGGCGCCTTAGGAGGTGCAACTATTACTCAACACGACCATGATTAAATAAGCATGATACCCAGACCAACAAGCAAACACCGTTTTGGTGAAAAAGAAAAATGGGAATTAGAGAGTATGTGCAGACTACTCGGACCTGAACAAGGCTTACCCGAAGGACAACTTCCCACTCCTCCGCATTGATCAGATCGTGATGCCACATCAAGGCACAACATATTAAGCTCCATGGACGCCTACTCAGGCTACAACCAGATATTAATGAACCCCCCGGATCAAGAAAATACCTCTTTCATAACTGAGAGAGGAATATACTATTACAGGCACTACACCAAAAGGCTTGTTTAGCTAAGGGAAGGTGGCCACGGCTCTAAGCCGTTGGTTTATTTGCCACGGCTAAAAACCGTGGCTATATGGGCCAACGGTCTAAAACCGTGGCTAAAAAATAAAAACCGTGGAAAAGGCCCACGGTTTAGACCGTTGGCCATTGTAGCCACGGTTTTAGACCGTTGGCCTATATAGCCACGGTTTTTGACCGTAGCTATATTTTCCAACGTTCTAAAACCGTTGCTAAAAAACATCAAAATCGTTGAAGAACTCGAGTGGATTTCACGCGGGCGAAAGAAATTTCGCGGTCTGGCGAAAAATTTGGCGCTCCCGCCTCCATTTTGGCTCATTTCCATTTTCATTTAAGAGGTTTAGGGTTTTGTAAGAAAATCATTTTGGCTGAAAAAGCTCGAGGGGAGAATCGAAATCACAGATCTGTTTTGCGGTGAAATCAGAGAAATCTCTAGCCATCGACCTCGACCTTGCGATGAGAAATGGTTTTGTAAGAAAATCGCATATATGTTTTTGGCTCAAAAGCTCGAGGGGAGAATCTAAATCGCTGATTTTGTTTTGTTGTTGATTGCAGAGAAATCAGAAATCAGAGAAATCGATCGAAAACTCTAGCATCGTGCTGACTTGCGACGTCGACCTCGAGCTGTGGTTCAACCTCGTGCTGAGTTTTGAACTCGATCTCGACCAGAGGTAATACCCATTTGCAATCTCAATTGTTCTGTTACATTTAGGTTTATGATGAATGTTTGGTCCATTTTCACTAATAAATGGGGAAATTGTGAATGACTTCAAACAAGGTTCTTCAAATCCCTGCTCATTTAAAAAATAAAAAAAATAAAAAAATTCGTGGTTCCAATGGAACATCTAATGGTATTGTACCAATGCTACGTGTCTTCAATGACACTGCTCGTTATGTTGATCAAGGGGGAGGCAAGATGAAAGGTAATGTGGTGCTTTTCTTTGCTTTTGATATGTAGTAAAATTCAGTTTGTTTGCAATGTTTGCCTTATTAGCTCTTGTTTTGTTCATGATATGTTTAGGTGAATTTGCTGTGTATTTGGAGCCATGGCATGCAGATATCTGTGAGTTTTTAGATCTTAGGAAGAATCATGGAAAGGTAAGATTTGTTGTGTTTGGAATTAGTTCTTTTTTTTTAAAATATATTTTTGGTTATTTTTTGTTCTAGTTTAATCTTTCACTTGAGTCACCACTCTAATGCACATTATCATTGTTTTTGACCCAAGGCTTAATTTGTTTTATGTTCAGATGTTCTCCCAAGAAATGTTTTGTTTATTCTGTAAGAAATGGTGCCGTAAATCTAGTTCAGTTGAGGTTGTTTACCTTTTCTCACTGTTGTGAACAAATGTATGACAAATTTTACTTTGGGAATTATTTGTTACCAATGGGTTTTTGTATTTTGCCCCTTTAATCTAATAGAGGTCTGAATTTTCTGAATGCATGTGTTTTTCCAAGATGCTCAAAACTCTAGGCACATTTTCACTTGATATTGTTTCTATTAAAAGAATACTCAGTTTAAAATGTGGTCTCTAGCTGAGAGGCTCTCTTCTAGTACAAAATCCAGTATAAGCTCAATTGACCCATATGCGAATAGGAAGGAGTAAGTAACAAGGATGTCGGCTTGTGTGTCAGTAAGAGAAGTAAATGATGGGAAGTTGTTCAAACATTGGGTCAGATACCTCACTGCTAAAAGTATTTTCAAGTGTTTTTTAATGTTTACATAGCCAACTTCGCGAAAATCTTATTTGAGGAACCTTAGGAACTCTATGGAACCCTTGCTACCTCCATTTTTCTGCCAGATTTTCAAGTACCTAAGTAATATAGATGTTGAGGATAGCAGTTAACTCTGCTGTGAGTTACCTTGCATTATTGTCAGAGAGTCCATTTGTTTTCCATTGCCATTTTTTACCATTTTGTTTTTTTAATGTCTGAAGTACCTTTGCACTATCAGGCTGGTCAAGAATCCTTCAGATCAATTACAAGGTCATACTACAGAGGAGCATCCGGTGCTTTGTTAGTGTATGATATTACCAGGTACTAGATGTACACAAATCAATACATCAAGGCCACGTGTGTGTTAACCAAGTTCTTGACTTATTCCTTTTCTTTTCATAATTATGTAAACCAAAAACTAGTAAGCATAATGTAAGTATCAGTGGTTGTATGAAAAATTGCTCAAAAAAGAAATTGCAGTCTTGTAATCTTTGCAATTGGAATCTGTTGCATATTGAAGCTTTGAGTAAATTAAGTAGGTCTTTGGTTGAATTTCAGCTGTTGATAGCATTTCTAATAACCGGCTTCTGATGGTTCTTTTTACTCAGGAGGATCTGGATTTCTCAGAGTCATATGGATATTTTCAATTCCCATCTGATTATTTGTTGGGTTGTTAATCAAAAGTGACGTTGAAATTATCAGGTTCTACGTTAATATTTTCTAGTACTTTCACTGGTCTAGGATCCCTTAAGACTCTTGTTCTTACAAATGCTTTAATCAATGAGAAAACCATCCAAATTGTCCTAGATAATTGTCTATGTCTTGAGGTTTTGGAATTATATAAGTGTCAGGGCCTATTTAATCTGAATGTTTATGCTCAGGGCCTATTTAATCTTTGTTTGAGATATGGGGGGTGTTCTTAGATTGTGGAAGTTCAAGGCTTAGAGTTGGGAATCTTTTATACGCTTCTCTTGTGCTATTTTGTGGAGTCCATGGATGAATAGAAGCAACACAATCTTAGAATGATATGTTGTAGAATTTTGTGTTTTTCAGAAAAGTCTTGATTGCCTCTTTAAATTGAAGAACTTAATATTGTCGTCGCTGAACCTATACATGTTGTGGTCGTCCTTAATGTGTGCTATATAAATTACTGTATCGGGGATATGATCTGATTTACTTCTGAATCCATTGACAGTGTTGTTGGATAGCATCTGACCGATTTATATCCAGATGGATTCTATCAGACAAGCATCCATTTAGAAACATAGGTTCCCCTGCTCTCTTTAATTTATTCTATTTTATCAAGAAAAAGTAATATCTCTATTAATGGCAATGATTATGTATCAACAAACAATGCTCTCTCTATGTCATGATTATGATTCATAACATGTTCTTTCACTTTTAGGTTTCTGTTCTGGCAGATGATGTCTTGAAGAACGTTGAGTATGATGCTTTGAGGATTGTTTTTAACAAGTTCCAGTCAGTTGTAGCGTTCATACCAACAATGGCAACTGTTTTATCTCAGGAGGTATTTTTCCTTAGTGGTACTTTTAGCATGGATTTGTCTGTACATTGTCATTATCTGATGCTTGCTTGATGTAGATTATCGAGAGAAGCTGAAACTGGTGGAAAGCTTGGTGAGTTGGATTCATATGAGATAGAGGGCGGTGAGACAAAAGCAGAGATTCTTCAGAACTTAGCTGAGTTTCAATTTTCTTGTGTAAGTTTTTACCTTGTTAAAGCTAAGGCTTTGATTTTATTTCCTTTCATTGTTTACTACTTATCTCCTTATCTTTGGCTTTGAAGAAACGAGCATGTGCAAAAATTTCATGTATGACCATTTTCTTTTGTTTATCTTATTCAAGTCTGAGGGTGACAATCAACCCTGATTGTGGAACATACCTGCTAAAGAAGTTCAAAATGGCTATCAACTTTACCTTTGATGCAGCAATATGAAGTATTGAAGTTCTTAGATATTTCATAAACATATTCATTGATTTGTGAGATTGGATGCAGGTTATGTTCAATGCTGTCCTAGAGAGCGCATGTAGTGAGCAAGGGGCAAGGATGTCTGCCATGGATAGCTCCAGCAGAAATGCTGGAGAAATGCTTGATCGGCTCACCCTTACTTATAACAGGTTCTTCTTCTTTTTAATGTATTATTTCTGGTTCGTATTATTAGTTCCCAAACTGATGATTACTTTGTTTTGATTCTTGCAATAGAACCCGTCAAGCATCTAACACCACCTTATATTCATTTTATATTCATTTCAGTGTGGAAGAAGTGCAGCAATGAAGCTGGGGGGTGTTGTAAAGCTTGAACAGAACAGAAGGCAGAGTACCCAAAAGTAGCAAAGAATCTCTAATGGGTATCTTTCTCTTTTAACTTTCTTAGTTTCTGCTTTCTCTATTTCAGAGCTCTGACTCACTCTCAGCTCCGATTTTAGGGTTCTTTTTTCTTACTTAGTACTGCCTCCCTGTGTGGTTATTTGATCCCCTGAACTGAACTCAGTGTCCTTTTGTTGATTCTTCACTTTTTAATACTTCATTTATGTTTGTGATTCTGAGGTACTTGGTTTGGGTTCTGGGGTGATCATTTAAGGGAAGATCTTATATACCCACATTGAACTTTGGTTGTGTTTGAGCGCAGTTTTTGTTGTTCTATTTGGGCTTTGATTTGTTTGTCCAAGATATATTCATGTTGAGACAGTTACGACTGTAATATAGTAAGAATATCCTGAGAGGCCTTCACAAGCTTGTCAACAGCGTTCAAGAGATGTTCAGGGCAAAACCCAGGGCAGTTCAACCAGAAGTTGCACCAAGGTTTGTTTTGATGAATTCAATTTTTATATTACTAGTCTCAATGTATGAAGTCTTTGTACTAAAGTTGTTTAATTCAGGTTCACAAACAAGGGTTGCTCTTGGAAGGTTTGTGGACCTTACCAAGGGTTGCTCTTGCTGAATTAGACAAGATGTTCGACTTCAATGGCGAGTTGATGGCTAACAACAAAAACTGGCAGGTGGTGTATACTGATAATGAAGATGATATGATGATTGTTGGAGATGATCATTGGCTGTAAGTGCTCATGATTTCTACCTCATGTGGTTAACCTTTAGCTGACATGCTACTGCTTTAGACATCTGTGTCCTGCAAAGAAAATCTGATGATCAGTCATGTAATAATACTTCACCTGATACAGATGATCACCATCCTACACTAGCTCTTGTTGATGAAGAAGTTCATTTGGGAGCGCAGCAAAGCCCCAAAGCTTGTTGGAGCAGTGCTTACCAAAAAGAATCCTAATAAGGTATTTTTGTTTCCTTTGTTTAATTCTTTAGTGGAATGACCCTTTTTCTTTGCTGTTTAAATAACAATTTTTCAAAACACTGTTTGCTTTACCATTTAAAGAATATAAATCAATATGCCTCACAGTTCATATCATTATGCTTTGCTTTGTTTATAATATGCACTTGTATATGTTGCAGATTTGTTATAAGCAAGGCATGGAGATGCTTCATATATTCATATCCTCATAATTTGAATTCAAGCAAGGCATGTTTTAACCTTGTCAACATAATGCAACCTCTTTAGTGTTGGCAGCACAACAACAGAGAGGGAAGCAGCATATCTAACGGTAAAACTATGACACCCTTACATCATGTACTTTGCATAGACGTGCTAAAAACTCTGTTCCTTTTAACTTTTTCTTTGTTCTTCAACGACAAATGCCATAAACTAGGCCTTATGAGAGCAATATGCCCATATCTTGATTCTGTTTTTTAAGAAATTTAGATTGCATACGTTGTTATGCCTTCTAGATAATCTTTTAGTATATCCGGGCCTGTATCTGTGTCCTAGATTTTTTAGGATTTCGTGTCATATCTTTGTATCTTGTGTTTATGTCCACATAATATCGAGGTGTCCTACAATAAAGCACATGCATTTATCAACATGGATGTTCTACCTTCTTTTAAAGCTCGATACATTAGAGATACCCCAAAAGTAGTGTTGTTTACATAATCTGTATATTATGTATATTTAAATTCATCAGTGTTTCTTTGCTTTTTTTCCCACACTTCAAGTTAACTGATACTGCATGGGACACACTGTCAGGTGAGTAATGCTATACACTATTAGCCATTAGATGCTTTGGCAGTTGATGAGCAGCATCAGTTAAGGGTTAGTTCATGATTTTATTATTCATTTTGAAGCATGAAATCCTCTGATGAGCATTCTGAACTCAATAATCAGGTATTTAAGATAGTTTCATTTTGGAACGAGGAATCTATATGCGTCTTACTTTACTATAACTTCAGATGGGCACATCCTTTATTTCTTGTTTCCTGTGATGATAGATCAATGCCAGCCTTAGCATTGGTTGTAGAATTCTCTTTATTTTTGTAGAAGCACAAATTAGAATATATTTTCTCCAAGTAATGTAAGATATATTTGATAAACAGAACGCCCCCACAGTTGAGATGCACTATTAAACATAGAAACTGGCAGTCTGACATTTCTCTCAGCACCTTGAATCAAAGCCTTGCAGACAGAGTGCGATGTTGATCCAGACAGAGTGCGATTCAGCGTGTCTGCTGTACGTGCTGTTTATGGCCGCAGCAGGTTTCAGCGTGCGTGGTTAGCACACCGGTTTTGAGCTGTGGTTGAGGTCTGCTGGGAGGCTTGCGGGTTTTTCTGCACGCTGCTGCGAAACAAAGCTTGCGTTGGTGCTGTCCGGGTTGTTGGGAGCTGACTGCTTGGGCTGACTTCATTTGGTGCTTTAAGTTTGGCATGGACATTCTTCCTGTCTTAGTCCAGGTTTGCTATTTTATATTTGGATTTTGTATGTCAATGTTATTTATTATTATTTTGTTTATTATAACACCCTTACCCATTTCAATGACAGGTAGTTAGTTCCGGTGTAAACTTGAATGTTTGTTATGGCGTCCTTTCTGTTATCAATAAAATATTGTACTTCAGCAGATCTGATATGCTTCCTGACTTACTCGAGGAAACAAACATTTCAAGGTAAAGAAGAAAATTTCCCTCAGCTTTTTAAACATCAACAAGCTTGAACCAAGCTAATTTCATTTGCCATGTCACAGTTTTCTTGCTGGTATGTTTACGAGGAAAGACAACCATGTTTTGGTGTTGGCACTATGTGATCCGCAAGATTTTCTTCCTGAAACCGACTTTTCTATTTGGTATTTTTCTCTTTCCAATTATGATTTGTAAAGGGAGTTGTGTGTTTTTCATCTTATGTAGAATAGATTTATAATCGTTTCACTTGTTACACTTACACTTAAAGTTTATTTTTAACATATAGGAACTGATTTTGCATTCAAGGTATGAACCACTTCTAGTGCAGGAGATGCTCACTCTCATCATACAAATAGTCAAAGAACGGCGTTTCTGTGGGCTTTCAACTGCTGAAAGTGTGCGAAGAGAATTGGTCTATAAGCTAGCAATTGGAGATGCTACTCATAGTCAATTGGTGAAGTCTCTTCCTCCTGACCTTGCTAATAATGATCAGCTTCAGATATGCTACTCTGTTTTCTATTTTCATTATGTACTGAAGCAAGTTCTGCTCTGATAGGTGTTGTTAGGTTTTAATTTTCTTTTTATGGTTTTAATTTACTTCAAGTAGTTAAGAGCTTAGATTTTGTTGAGATTCCATAATCCTCTAATGAAATTGACTAATTAACAAACCTCTTGTTAGTGCATGGTGCATATGGATGGTCTACTGAATATTAATTTGTCTTTTGTATCTTGTGTGTTTGAGTGCATGCACTACTTGATTGAATTTCTATATCCCAAGCTTAGTCAGTTTTGCATGCAGGAGAAAATGCGAGCTGCACAATCCAAGTTCATAGAAAGCCTTAAATCCTCGTCAAATGAGGTGGAGACTTCAACTCTGGAGCAAGACTTGGCTAGTGCTAAGCATGTTGAAGAGGTCTCAGTGCCAGTTTGTTCTTTTTGCCATGATCCAGATTCTAAACATCCCATCTCACTTCTAGTTTTTCTCCAGGTGAGAACTGTTTTGTATTAATGCTCTCCAAGTCTTTGATTGGTGCCTATGTTTATAGGTTAAATTCTTAGTGCAATATTTTAGATTATGAAAGATGCATTTGTGTTTTCAATGCTAATACATTGTCATTGGTTTTGGAACAAGAAATCTCGACTTGCAAGTTTTGTGGAGAGAGGCCCTCTGTTGGGGGAACAAGCCCAATCGTCGGACACGCAGCGTCTTTTAATTACTAGAAATGAATTGTCGGATCCTTATTCAAGAACTATGTCCTCTTCTTCAGATTTATCTTCTCACTTAGAGCAGTTGGTTCAGAGTGCAGTAAATGAGTTCACCCATGACGTGCTACCTGGCGAAGTTGATTCGATTTTGGATTTCATCAAGGCGCGGCTTCCTGCTGCAAGGACTATCCAGCATCCAAGTACATCTAGTGATACAAGGGTAACTACTCCATCATCCATTATGGTCTTATATTTGCTCCCATAATGGTGGTGCTGGATGGATCAAAAGACCATCAATTCCATGTAGAAGGAACAGGGGTGTAAGCATCCATGAGTGGTTGTAAATGATCTAAATTTCCCATAATGGTGTGAATGATCTAAATTTCTCTTCGGGCAAGTCCATGAGAATAAATGTATTGCATATTCTTTGACCATTTGATGTAATTGTATAATCTGACAAATGACAAAACGTGCACAACATGAAACAAAGTTTGGCACATTTTATGTAATTGTATAATCTTATTAATTACATTACTTTGCCTCTATTCGTTTAAGTTTGGCACATTAAAATTTTTATTTTCTAGAAATAAAACTTATAAGATGTAATAAAAAGTCATTTGATAGCAAAAAAAAAAAAAAAAAAAAAAATTGCCACGGCTTAAAACCGTGGCTAACTATTGGAACGGCTCAGAGCCGTGGCCATGACTTGCCACGGCTTATAACCGTGGCTAGGACTGGCCACGGCTTAAATCCGTGGCTAAAACCTTTGCAACGGCTTATAACCGTGGCTAACATATATTTTGCCACGGTTTTTAGCCGTTACTGAGGATTTAGCGACGCCTCTACAGCCCACGGTTCTAAGCCGTGCCAATGGGTTACCCCCACGGTTTAAAACCGTTGCTAATGGCCATTTTTGGTGTAGTGAGGGTAATGTTGTTTGGTTTAAAGAAAGCAGGTGCTACATATCAACGACTGGTAAACCGAATGTTTAAATAACAAATCAGTAGAAATATGGACATCTTTGTTGACGATATGCTGGTCAAGAGCCGCCACAGCCCTGACCACATAGGAGACGTCATTGAAGCATTCAACCAGCTTAGAAAATATCAAATGAAACTCAACCCACAGAAGTGTACGTTCGGAGTTGAGTCTTGAAAATTCCTAGGCTACATAGTGAACAAGAGGGGAATCGAAGCTGATCCAAAATAAATCCAGACCCTTCTAGACATGAAATCCCCCGCCAACATCAAAGACATTCAGAGCCTGACTGGGAGTGTGAAGACCCTTTGTGGGCGAGCCTGAGGGGGAGGGGGAGGGGGAGGGTTGGAGCCCAATAGGCCCAGGCTCAAGAGGGTTGGCAAGCTTCAAAGGGGGGAGATAGTCCCATATCGCCTGGGTGTAGAAGGGGCATGTGCTATATATGTGCGAGGTTGGATCCCCATAGTAAGAGGCCTTTTAAAGCCGTGCGGGCTGGTTGGGCCCAAAGCGGACAATATCTTACTGTGTGGATCGGTTCGTTACAAAATGGTATCAGAGCCTGACCTAGTTGAAAGTGTGCCAATATGGACGTTGGGCCCCAAGGGGGGTGGACTGTGGAGACCCTTGTGTGGGCGGACCTGAGGGGAAGGTGAGGGTTAGAGCCCAATAGGCCCAGGCCCAAGAGGGTTGGCAAGCTACAAAGGGGGGAGATAGTCCCACATCGCCTGGGTGTGAAACGGGGATGTGCTATATATGTGCGAGGTTGGATCCCCATAGTAAAAGGCATTTTAAAGTCGTGCGGGCCGGTTGGGCCCAAAGCGGACAATATCTTACTGTGTGGATCAGGTCGTTACAGGGAGGGTGGCAGCACTCAATAGGTTTATATCTAAATCATCCGACAAATGCCTTCATTTCTGTAAAATACTGAGAGGAAGCAAATATTTCAAATGGGACGAAGAGTTCGAACAAGACTTTCAGAGCTTGAAAGCGTACAAGGGGAGCCCCAAGCTACTTTCAAAGCTGGCAACACGGGAAACACTCTACTTGTAACTATCTGTTTCCAAGCACGTAGTCAGCTCAGCCCTCGTATGAGATGACCGAGGAATCCAAATACTAGTGTACTACACCAGCAAAACCTTCGTGGAAGTAGAGGCACAATACTCGGACTTGGAAAAGTTAGCTCTGGCACTAGTTGTATCTCGAGAAAACTGAAGCCTTATTTTCAGGCCCACTCTATAACAGTTCTAACTAAGGACCTGCTCCGCGCAGTACTGCATAAACTAGAGTTATCTGACAGGATGGTGAACTGGTCAGTAGAACTTGGCAGTTTGACATAAGCTATGCTCCAAGGACCGCTATCAAAGTCCAGGCATTGGCAGACTTTATATCCGAGTTCACCAGCGGGGAAGAACCAAAGACAGATTTCAAGCTTTGGATTCAAGCATTCAGGAATGGACCTTGCATTGTGATGGATCGTTGATAGAAAAAAGAAACAGAACTGGGGTCACACTCTACTCTTCAAGCGGCTTCATTCTCGAAAAAACAGTCAGATTTAACTTTCCTATTTCAAACAACAAAGCCGAATATGAAGCCCTCCTGTCCGGCCTAAAGCTAGCTTTGGGGATCGGAATAGATCACCTAATGGCATACAACGACTCAAGGCTGATAGTCAACCAAGTCAAATGATATTTCAACAACAAGGACACACACATGATAGCCTACCGCGAAAAGGGACTTTGTGCAATGAGCTGGTTCAAAAGGTGCGAGCTCTTACAAATCCCAGAGATGACAATAAAAGAGCTGACATGCTAGCCAAGGAAGCCTCTGCCAAAGTCTCAAACGGTCTCATCGAATATCAAGAACAATCAAGCCTTGATGAAGAAGAACCTAGAGATGTTTGCGCTACAAGCGCATCGATAAATTGGATGACTCCGATCCTTGAATATATCGCAAATGGAGCCCTGTCGACCGAGAAAGTCGAGGTCAGAAGACTAAAAAATAGAGCAGCGAGGTACACTCTCCTAAACAAAAAATTATATAGGAGATCAATGACGGGACCCCTGCTTCAATGTCTGTCACCTCCCGAGGTAAATCAGGTCTTGGGAAGGATCCACGAGTGTTTATATGAAAATCATCCGGGTGGAAAAACCCTCGCCTACAAAGCTTTAACCCTAGGATACTATTGGTCGACGATGCAACAAGACGCCAAAGATATTGCTTGTAAATGTGATAAATGTCAGAGGTTCGTGCCGTACATGCATGCCTGCCCAGCCATTGACACCGATGACAAGTCTGTGGCCATTCGCACAATGGGGATGGACATCTCCGGACCGCTCCCAGCATCAGCTGACAAAAAGTTCCTTCTTGTGGCACTCGACTACTCTCCAAGTGGGCAGAAGCGGAGCCCCTATCCAAGATAGGGTAAGTCTAGATAGAGAAATTCATATGGACAACCATCTTTTGCAGATTTGGCATCCTTAGAGTATTGGTTAGTGACAACAAAACTCAATTCAAAGGTATCAAGGTTAAAAAACTATGCAAAAGTTTGAACATCAATCACCATTTCTCCTAACCAGGGCACCCACAAGCCAACGACCAAGCAAAGGTTACCAACCGAACAATTTTGGAGGCAATCAAAAGGAAGCTTGACGTGGCCATAGGGAAATGAGTTCCAGAGATACCAGGAGGGCGTATCGGAAAACCAAAAGAATCCCTATCGGAGAAACACCATTCGCCCTAGCATATGGGTCAGAAGCCATGGTACCAGTAGAACTCGAAGTGCCAACCTTCAGAATGGAAGAATTCAGACCATATGGTAACGACAAAGCCTTGCACGTTGGACTAAACCTCCTTGAAGAAAAGTGGGATCTAGCCTCTACCAACATAGCTACCTACCAACAACGAATGGCGCAATACTACAACAAAAAGGTCAAGCCACGTGAAATCAGAGTGGGAGATTGGGTACTCAGTAAAACTCAGCAGAACATCAAAGAAGTTGGTGCAGGAAAACTTAACCTGAATTGGGAAGGACCCTATAGGGTGACCAAGGTCAACAGGCCTGGGACATATTGGTTGGAAGACAAAAACGACGATGAACTTAAACGACCATGGAATGTATAGAACCTCAAAAAATATTATCCATAAAAATATTTACTTAACTTCCACTGCTATTCATTACGACCTCCAATTATAACCGCTATGACTAGACCCGAGGGATCATACCCAACGCTTAGTCCGCTACGTGTGGATGACGATGGCTGAGGGTGGGAGTCTAGTTAGTGCTCTCACACCTAATGACGTCGACTCGCCAAGGGATCATTGTCCTTCTATAGACAATGATCGCCGAACTTACTAGGTAAGCTTAGTTAGTTCGCGACTCACGACGACGGCTTTTGTGCCCAACGCCTAGTCCACTGCGTGTGGTTGATGATGGCCGAGAAAGTGGGAGTCTAGTCATCCCTCTCACGCCTTATGATAATGACTCACCAAGGGATCATTGCTCTTCTACAAACAATGATCACCGAACTTACCCGATAAGCTTAGTCAGTTCGCGACTGATGATGACGGCTTCTGGTACCCAACGCCTAGTCCGCTGCATACAGTTGACGACGACTGAAGAAGTAGGAGTCTAGTTAGCGTTCTCATGCCTAATGACGATGACTCACCAAGGGATCATTGCTCTTCTACAGACAATGATCGCCGAACTTACCAAGTAAGCTTAGTCAGTTTGCGACTGATGACGATGGCTTCAGGTGCTCAATGCCTAGTCTACTACGCGTGGTGACGACGGCCGAGGAAGTAGGAGTCTAGTCAGCGCTCTCACGCCCAATGACGATGACTCTCCAAGGGATCATTGTTATTCTACAAACAGTGATCACTGAACCGAGCAGGTAAGCTTAGTCAGTTCGTGACTGATGACAACGACTTCTGGTGCCAACGCCTAGTCTGCTGCGCATGGATGATGATGGCTGAAGAAGTGGGAGTCTAGTCGGTGCTCTCATGCCTAATGACGATGACTCGCCAAGGGATCATTTTTCTTCTATAGACAATGATCGCCGAACTTAGAAGGTAAGCTCAGTCGGTTCGCGACTGATGACGATGAATTTTGGTGCCCAACGCCATGTCTGCTGCGCTTGGATAACGATGGCCGCCAAAACCTATTGGACAAGCCCAATTAGAAACGACTGATGAACCGCAACTTCTAATCAACACCCAAATCTTTAGCTCGCATTGTGCGTGTGATGGAAGCTTGATCAACTCTGACTGATGCCGATGACTTGCCACGGGACCACCACTCCTCTACAATTTGTGGTCACCAAATTCAATTACAGCCAAACAGCGCCCCTACGCCTGATGACGATGACTCACCAATCAACTAACGATTTCCGAAGCACAACGACTTATGAAACACTTTAGTGCCTAGCCTACATTGCATGAACGGTGACTGCTAAAAAAATATCAGGTGCGTCAAGGCTTGTGGCGGCGACTCGTCAGGGACCGCGACAACTCACTTATAAGCAAGAGTATCTAAAAGCAGTCAATTTTGACATGACTAAACTGACAAACACGGACAGTCTACAAGCATGTAAGGTCCGAAAGTATTAATTTCACGGCCTGCAAAACTTCTAAAGAAGGCACAGTGGCACAACAGTACAAGACAAGAGGAAAAATTAGAAAACATGGATTTCATTAAAATTTTGTCTTCCCTTGTCCCTACATGGACAATACAACTATTTTAAAACAGAAGTGGGGAAAACGACTTCCTCGGCATCTTGTCCTGAAGAGCCAGGAATCCCTTCCTGCACGATGGTTCCAAACGCAGCCCTCCTTTAATGGGAAAAGTTGAGGTCAATACCGGGTTGCTCTTCCTTGATAAGCTCCAGAAGCTCTAACCTACCTCGAACAACATCAACCAAGATTTACGGCCTCCGTCCGGAAGCACCGAAATCTATCGCACTACCAAGGCAGTATAGTGTGATTGCTCTTCTGACAGCAAGCGTTCCGCCTCACGAACGCGTCGGAATCCTCAGCAACTTCATACTCAAGATGTCGTCGTGTAACGACCCACTCGGTCTCAGCTCACTTCCTCTCACCAATCTAAGTTTGCAGATAGACACTCACTTGTCCACAACAATTTCTAAGTAACCCAGCTCAGCACGGGCACGTCCCTGTTCTGCACGAGTTAAAGCCAAATCGGATTCATCCGACCTTAGTTGAGCCCTTATGTTTGCGAATTATGCTTTAGACACTGACATGGCGCCCCGCATGGTGCCTAAGTTCGCAGCAGCACTAGAATCCTGCAGTTGACCAGTCAAGGAATCCACTAGGTGGAGAGCATCTGAATATGACACATGCAGGTCTGTAAAAGCTTTCTCCAAAGCAAGAAATCTTTTGCAAGTAGCAGGGCGCAGCACAACGGAACCATGTGACTCAAGAGTGCGAGCCTCCGCCACGGACACATAGTGACTCATAACGTCAACACCTGGTCCAATGTGCTGCCCCTCCGAGTCAGCAAAGGGCGTAACAATATCAAACGAGAGACAACGATCCTCTGAAATAGCCTCTTGGGCAGAGGAAGGTACTTCACACTTCGCAATAGCCACCTCATTTTCTTGCAAGGACAATGGCTCGAAAAAAGAAACCGCATGGTTAGAGGGTTGCCTCCTTTTCGAAATAACAACAGGAGGCACGCTCGCCTCCAGCTCTGCCAACCTAGTTGAACTAGGCATGGCCAAGCTCTTTTTATTTGAACGACGACCCCAACCTCTTCGGTCGCGAGCTGGGCGCAACAAGAACATCATTGGAGCACTGTAGCAACCCGCTCCGTACGACATTACTTTTTCATTATGACCTCCTCAATAGACACCAATGGGAGTTTGATAAACCCCCATTCTATCCGTTCTTCCTCCTCAGCAAGAATTGGAGCCGCAAACTTCCCTGAAAAAAGAAATGACATATCAAATCAACACTACATCCGAGAACGAGAGGATGAGACAGCAACGAAGAAACTTACTGAGGTCAAACGGGAAGTATCTAGGGACACGACAACCTCTAAACCTGAAGTGTGAGGAATTCACCAAAGCCAGAAACCAATACTTCTACCAGGGTTCAATGTCATCCGCTACCGGACGAAAACAATTGAAGTTATTCAGTATGCTAAGGCCTTGGAATCCAACCAGCGGCGGTCAGCTGATGAACTATCGTCGGGATTAAACGA